>OX387189.1:19613069-20813069 GCA_947561395.2 Buxus sempervirens
TAAGGTACACCCTAGGGACAACCCATAGGCACCTCAAACCCCCCCCCCCCCCCCCCCCCCCCCCCCCCCCCCCACAAAAAAAAATAAGCCTTGGGTAACCCCATAATTAACACTTAGTTATCCCCACAAAAAGGCTTGTCAAATAAGAATTAGGTACCTCCAAAACTAACAATTAGGCACCCCCAAAATATCCCTTAGGTACCTGTGCGCACGTCCCTCGAGGCACCGCATTTCTAGTTGGGGTATCGAAGTTGCCATTGCCTGATGGGGTGCAGGCAGACACCTGGGTACTTATTCAGGTATATTTGAATGGTCTATGTCTTTTTAGAGATCCTAGTTAAGGTCTCAGTTATGTCCGGGGAAGTATGAAGGACACCCCAGCCCACCCCGTCAATTGACAGGTCCCCCCGGGTCTCCCTGGTTCGAGTCAACTTAGTCTCACCCCTTATCCTATGCCAGCATACATATTTTTGGTCTGGGTGGGAACCACCAGAATGATGCAGGTCCCCCTTTATTTTTGTTAATTTTATCTTTTTATCCAAGATGAGGTGGGTCTGGTATGAGCCCCGTTGAAAGGCCCATTGGTAACCATGTTAGGCTTCGGTTAAGCCCAATTCCTATTTAGGGTTATGTTGGATAACCCTTTCTGGATTAGGTTATTTAGTTTAAAAGTTTGATTAAATGTACAAGATTTAATGGGTTCAGATTTTTAAAGTCTACTAGGCTTGGACTTGGCTCAGGATATTATCCATGTTGCCATGTGAGGCCCATTTATTGAAACGGGCCCTGGTTTGGGCAGGTCGGATGTGGGCCCCCGTTGGAAGGCCCACAATGTCTTGGTGGGCCCAAATGGCCCAAGTCACAAAATTAGATTTTGGACTGATTCAAAGCCTATTTGGTTTAGATTAAGTAATAATGGGTTGGATCGGGTCAGGTCTTAGACCAAAGAGACGGGTTTTAAATGATTTACTGGGCTCAACCACACATATCCTGCGGTTACGTCGTAACCGCACACTTGGTGCGGTCCGGGCCTGACCACACATTCTATGCAGTCAAGCCCGAACCGCTTTGAGTATGCGGTTCAACTCGAATCCCAAAAAATTGCTAAAATCTCATTAGGGGTTGGTTCGTTAGCTCCCCAAGGATGTTTGTAATTTACTGTGAGCTCCGGATTAAACTCATAGTGATGTGTATGCTTCTTTTTTTTGGGTTAAATGATCCCTTCTTTTGAGGCTTTTCAAAATGGGGTGGATCTTTGCTTTTACATGACCAATAGAACTTTGAACAAGGGCCTTAAATGCCCTTGTTTGGTATCAAAGTGATCCTTCTTAAAGGTATCAAATGCAAAACCAAAGAGACTTGATTCTCACTTCATCAAACAACTCACCCCATATATACATGCTTGGTTATTATAAAGAATATATGCAATAGATGAAAACTAAAAAAAAATGCATGAGAATAACTTTGCAAATCCAGAAATAATCCAAGAAATAAATATATATTTTGGGAAACCAAGTTGAAAATCCCCTAACAACTCAAAAAGGTAGACTCGTAAGGGCAAGGAGATGTGAAATCTTTTATTGACACCTGGAAGTGAGTAAAGTAAATCAAAATTTACATGTGATATTTATCCTTAAAACAAAAATCTGTTGATAAGAAGTAAAAAAAACCTACTATATATGTGTGTGGAAAGGTGTTCCTGCATATGCATGATTATGAGTGGAACCTAACAATTATATAGCAATAATCACATATTAGGTGAAAGGAAAGAGGGAAAAGGAAATTTTTGGGATACGTTGGATGGTAAAGAGGGACATCCCCCCTCTTTTTAAATAAACAATGAATCTCCATAAGAAGTTTAGAGATAGCATATGACCTCCTCTTTTCTTTATTATTTAAGAACCCTCTCCTTTCTTCTTTATGTATGGAGATCCCCCTCCTTAGCAAGGGGATCTCATAGCATACACAAAAGACATGAAAATGGTTAGAAAAATATAACAAATAGAAAACTTAATATGACACAAAAGGAAACAAACTCAAAGGATTCGCATCTTGTTATATATTGAATGAAAAAAAAATTACAAGTCTTTAACTTGATGATACCTTTTATACGAGTATGTGAAGACCCTCCGATGGACGTGGACAGCACTTCGGAACCTCTTCTTGGTTCAAGAGATAGCGTTTCCTTGTAGGTGAGAACAAGAAAAGGGAAGAAGATGAGAGTTAGGAGGGCATTTTGGGTGTTGAATGGGGCTTGGGTTTAGCAAGGGAATGGTATGGGGAGCTTTTCGTAGTAGAGGGGCAAAGGGGCGTCTAGGATGAGAAGGAAATGGAGGAGGAGTGGGAGAGAATGCTCCTTGGAATGGGGGGAAGGGGAACCCCCTATTTATAGTGAAAAAAGTGACCAAATTTTAATTTTTAATTTATCCTTTTCACTTGTTACTAAATAAAACATTGAGTGACACGTGGGTTGTTTTTCAACCCAACTCATTTCAACGCATTCTCCATGTGGGAGAATGCATTGTAACCTTCTCCCTTTTTCAATTTTATTTTTATTTATTTTAATTGTTTTGATTTTTATGTTTTATTATTATTTAATTCATTGATTTTTCTTTTGTTTAGACGCACATGTGCTTTTGGTTTTTTTATTTTATTTTTCATTTAATTTAAATGCCTTAATTAGATATTTTATAAAAATATTATTATTTAATTCAAGATTTTTTCCTTTTATTGCTCTTTCTTTATTCTTTGCCACGTGGGCAGATTTCACCAGAACTTTGACTACTTATAACTCTTTTATTGCGTTGGAATAGTATCGAGATGCTCTTTCTGCTAGGATAAAATTGGACAGTTGATCTGGGGTTTAGCAAAAAGTCGAATTCTACTCCCCTCCGGTTTGACCGGTCTATAACTTCTTCATTCGGACTCCGATTTGAGCGAACTTAGTGGCGTTAGAATCATATCGGAATCCTCTATCCATTAGTAATAAGCATGGTGGCCAATTTGCACTAGATAAAAAGTCAACTTTTGACCCCTCCGGGTTTGACTTTTCAATTAGGGTTTTCATTTTCGGCATTTTTGGTACGCAAAAATGAGTTGCTGACAATACCCCCCATAAACAGCCGTCAAATAAGCCATAAACCACCCCCAAACAAGCCTTAGGTACCCACCGAATACACCTAAGGTACACCCCAAAACAACCTTTAGGTACCCCCAAAGAACCCCCAATTAAGCCTTAGGTATCCCCAATTAATCCTTAGGTACCCCCCAAATAAGCCATAGGTACCCCCAAAATAAGTCGTAGGTAACCCCAAATCGCATGGTGCCGATTAATCCTGGGATCTAATCCTAATGAAACAGAGACTTCATGTTCTCAGGAAAGTGAATCGCTTGGCGCCGATTGATCCTAGGTTCTAATCCTGATGAAACAGAGATTTCATGTTCTCTGGAAAGTTAATCTCGAGACCTAATCTCAACTTCGCAATTAGTCGTGGGTCCTAATCTTGGAAAATAATCCTCTTAGAATTCTAATCGCAGACCTCACGATTAATCTGTGGGCTAATCGCCCAAACATGTTTGGTATTTTTTTTACTTTATCTTTGCCAGTATATTATATCTTATTTTTAACCCAAACCTATGGGGATGAACAAGGTCCAAAAACTTATGTACGCCCTTTGTACCCTTAGGGTACCTTAAAAATAATTTGTAGGTACCATGTGACTAAGATACTTAAAAAATTGTTCCCATGTAATCAAGTTTTGTAATAACCCCTCAAAATACAGCAACTTGGCACATGCTTCAAGAGAATGGTTATGATGTATGGTTACCCTATGATTTTCATGGGTACTATATATTATTAGGAGTATGAAATTCTAAGTAAAATATATGTTTTTTTCTTATAGGGACAAATGGATCAAGTCATTTCTACGAGTGGAAGTGAGAATTTAAGTGGAGATGAGGTCAGTGATGATATAGCGGATATAAATACCATGCCTAGAGTTGCAAGAGAGCTGAGATTTGATGGCGACGAATGCCATACTCAAAATTTGAGGCCATATGTAGGAACGGAGTTCACATCTATTGAAGAAGCATATAAATTTTACAATGCTTATGCAACACACAAGGGGCTTCAGTATTCGAAAGAGTTGGGCATGTAAAAGTCAGAAAGATGGGGAAAGAGTTGTCTAAGAGGTTTTGTTGCTATAAAGAAGGAAAGAAGGGAATAGACAAATGAGATAAGATGTGAAGAACCCTAGAAAGGAAACACTTACGAGTTGTTTGGCACACATGAGAGTGAAAGCTAAAGGACATGGCATGTATTTTGTAGTGAGCTTTGGGGAAGAGCATAATCACGAGGTTGTTACCCCAAGTAAGGCTCACATGCTACCTTCACAGAGGAAAGTTACTGAGGCTCAATTAGCAGAAAGCAATGGCATATGACCAAAGCAAGCTCTTGAGTTCATGGGTAGAGAAGCCGACGGAAGATAGAATTTGGGCTTCCTAACTATAGACCATAAGAACTAGATGCATGACAAACGGAGAAGAATGAAAGTAGGAGACGGATCAAGCTTATTAATTTATTTTGAAGGACAACTGAAGGAGGATCTTTCTTTTATGTTGTACAAGTTGATGATAACAATGAAATAACAAATTTCTTCTAGGCTGATCGGAAGATGCAAGAAGACTACAATAATTTTGGAGATGTCGTTTGCTTAGATACCACTTATAAGACAAACGAAGCTCAAAGGCCATTTGCACCGTTAATTGGGAGTCAACCATCACAAGCGTATGGTACTATTCGGAGTTGCATTGCTTTATAATGAGACAAAGGCATCCTTTGTGTGGTTGTTCGAAACATTTATAAAGGCAATGAATGGGAAAATGCCAATTACCATCTTGACATACTAAGATGCAGCTATGTCAGTTGTTTTGCCGAACACCTATCATCGTTTATGTGTACGGCATTTGCACCAAAATTCATTGAAGTGTCTTGACCATGTATTCCAAATGAGAACCTCCTTTTCATCTGATTTCAATCATTGTATGTATGATTACGAGGAAGAGGTTGACTTCTTCGAAGCGTGGATGCAATGATTCAAAAATACAATCTCCAAGACAATGAATGGTTGAAGGGCATATTTAACATAAAGGAGAAATGAACCCTTGTATATGGAAGAACTACCTTTTTTGCTGACATGAGGAGCACCCAACTGAGTGAAAGCTTCAACAGCCGGTTAAAGAAATACACGAAGTACAATTTGGATGTCTCGTGTTTTTTTCAGCATTTTTCAAGGCTTTTAGATGATATTTGTTACAAGGAACAGGAAAACAATTATAATACGAGCCAACGTATTCCAAGAATGATGGCGGATATCATCATATTGAAGCATGCAAGGGAGGTATACACACCGAAACTGTTTGAGATGTTTCAATTAGAATATGCAAAAGCTCAGAATCTTGTTGTTAATGAGACTTCATAGATTGAGACATCGATAACGTATAAAGTTAGCTTATTTGATAATCCCTCGAGAGCATGTTGCCCACATTTAACACGACGGATGATATATTGAAATGCAGTTGCAAGAAGTTTGAATTTGTTGGGATTTTGTGTAACCATGCCTTCAAAGTACTTGACGTGCGAAATATTAAGAGGATCCCAAGTCAATATATATTAAAGAGTTGAACAAAGGATGCAAAGGGTTGTAGCACAAGTTATAGTCGTTTGTCAAATGAGGAAGTGGCAAAGGGTCTCTATGGTTAAACGGTACAGAGAGCTTTGCCATAATGCCATTAAATTATCATCAATTGCCGCCGAATCTGTTGAGGTATATGAATGCGCTGCACAAGGGTTGGCCATTTTAATGACAAGTTGGAAATGTGCTAAAGAACAAGCCTAGCAACCCAAAGGATGGAAATGAACCAGCGAATTTATTTGAAAATATTGCGATTAATGTGGCTGGACTTAAAAGGAAGCCGGGTCGTTGTTGTAGTGGATGTCGACCAAACATTTTTCTGAAAGGGCTCCAAAGAGGAAGAGGAAACATGATGTACCACCTCAAACAACAATTAAAATTCACTTTGAAACCCCACCACGAACACAATATGCAAGTCAAAGCTCTGGATGGAGTGAACCAATGGTAGTAATAATTACCTCATACTAATTGTGTATTTGTTTTATCATATTATGTTTATGGTTTTATGGATAATTTTCTGATTGTTTATGAATTATATCTATTCCGTAGGGCTCTCACCAGTTTCGAACAGATGGAGTGGCGACGGATATGCATGTTAGAACAAATCCTACAACTGAATTTGCAAATTGGTCTCCATTCCAACAACCTTGTACTTATATACAGCTACTGCAGGTAATTTTCTAGAAGATCCAACTCTTCAATACTTTGTTTAAATGTCAGTGCTTTCCAATGATATTCCATAAATTGCAGGGATCATTCAGTTCAAACATATTCCAAGAATCGAACTTAAGCAATACTCTTGGCCAGAATTAGTTTGCCTCCTATTCAAACTCTACTATAGGGAGATCTCCAGGAGTTTATTCAAACTCTAATATAGGGAGATCTCCAGGAGTTTATAGTGGAGATGAAAGCTTATTTGGTCAAGAAGGAGATTTAGGCCATTTCCCTGACATTTTTTGATCCCTTTGTATATAGCTATGACAAAAAAGGGGTAGTGAATTGCGTATATTGAATGTAATGACAATATTAGTCCTGTAATTATATTGTTTTTGTAATGCAATGTAAGTGTTCATTTTTTGTAATTATACATGAATGTTTATGTACCAAATGCATACTTATGGTGGAATAAGAATGGCAATTTTGAGTTAATTATTTAGTTGCATTTGTTAATATTTTTAGAGCTTCTTGCTATTCACTTTTGCATATGTTTTTTTTTAAATTTTGCATGAGTAATTCATAAATAATGTTGTTCCTCTTGCAAGTTACAGGTTTAATTTTAGTGCTCCCAAAAAAGTCTTCGAAATAAGCCTTAGGTACACCCCCCAAATCAATATAAGATACCCCCATTAATAACACAGGTACATTTGAAAACAACCCTTAGGTACCCCCCATCAACCTAAGGAACCACCCAAAATACCTCCCAAAACCTCCAATTAAACTTGATGTACACCCCAACTGAAGACCTAAGGTACCCTCTCAAACAACAATAGGAACCCAGCCATATGGACCTGAGGTACCCCCAATTAAGCCGTAGGTACCCCTCATGCAAGCCTTTGGTACCCCATAAATAAGTCCAAGGTACCCTCTGTACAAATAGCGCGACGTGCGTATGAGAGACATAAACTCCCGAGCGTTTTCAGTAAAAAAATAAGCTTCAGAGTTCAACGCGCGAACGATGATTTTTATGCTGCAATTATGAATACTTTTATTATGTGAAATAAAAACATTCTATATATCTAAGTTTCGTTGAAGTAAATACATTGATATTCAAAACATAGACCTACGTTTAAAATCAACACACTACGGTGCAATCTCATCGTCATCAGACCCGGGAAGTGGTGGAAGGGATGGATTCTGCTGACTCGAGCAGGTGAAGAGATGAGTCACTATCTTCACAGCTTTCTTGACTAGCTTCTTCAGTCCACCAACTTCATGAGTGATAGAGTGCTGAAACATTCCAAACTCATGTCATAGACTGCCAAGATCTTCACGAATCACTCCAACCTCTTGGTTAAGCCTATCAAAGGCAGTTGACGATGGTCCACGTCATGAATATGTCCTGAAAATACTCCGTTGAGAAGTGGAAGGATCAGGATGTGATGACGAAGAAGGTCGTGTTGGCTCTGCTTCCTCTCTTTGTGGCTGCTGTTGGTGCTCCCATGATGCTCCAGATCTCCGATTCGCTCTACATTAGTGGTCTAAAGGTGCAAGTTGCATTTGATTTAGATTCACCTTCGAAAAAGGGTTTGAATGAATCACTGAATCAGGAGGTCCATGTAAACCAAACCTCATCCTAATCTTGATTATAAGATAGGCAAATGGAAGGGCTCTATGGCCAGATGAATGGACGACTTGACATATATGTCTGCAAATGAAGGTGGGCAGACAAAGGCGCGTCTAACCAACGAGACGTTAGAGAAGGAAGACCATGGCCTTGGTCAGCTCGAACTTATTACCGCACCTAGGATAGACATTGAATGTGAAGATGAGATGGAGTATTCTATACTTAGAGAAGAGCTGATTAGCTGGAAGCACTGTCTTTTTCCTTGGTGCATCAATCCCACACAGAGAATGAGTGGCCTCGGCAAGTTCCTGTTGCATTGATGGATTCAGGAAGCGGACCTTTGATCTAGGTATGCCCATTACCTCACTTATCAAGTTAGGTGTGACAGTATAGGTAGAGCCTGCCACTTCGATCTCAAATGCAGGCTCATGAAAAGGAGGGGTGGACAAGTTATGTGATCCGGCATAAAGTTGAGCAACGGTCGAGGAGTTGGTAGCATCCCCCCAATTTAGAATGCTGGACCAACCAGCAGCTTCGAGAATGGGACCAATATGATATGGTTCTATACATGATCTAATGACTGGTTTTTTAATGATCAAGGGTCGTTGCCGAATCTCCTTGGCTTGAGAAGGTCCAGAAGATGAATTATCAGGAGAATAAGGCTCCCTATGGATGAGTCAGTATCTTTAATATTATATGATTAATTATCAACCTAACCTATTAATTTGCATGTAATGTCCGAACTTCAAAGCTATGCTTTCTTTTGGGGGTACTTTTGGTTGAATTTGTGGGTACTTTGGCCTTATTTTTGGGTACCTAAGGCAAACATGGGAGGTACCTACGCCTTCTTTTGGGGGTACCTTAAGCTTATTTATTATAATATATATTGATAATACAGCAGTACATATTAATATATCAAATATAACCATTATGTAATATGTGGAATATATAATATTAAGTATGATATATAAATATATTACGATATATATATATATATATGTGTGTGTGTGTGTGTGTGTGTGTGTGTTTTATATAAAAACATAAATTATAATATAGAAATAAGTAAATATAGGAGCGTGCGTGTGTCCGCGTATAGCTTTCAAATTAAAAAATAGCGCGTCATTTATTGCATGCGTTAAAATACCCTAGTACTTCATCTTCTTTTCGCGACAGCTTCTTAGAGAGGATCCACCTGTTAATTCTCTTCGAAACGTTGTCGAAATCAGTGCTTTGAGGTTTGAAGGTGAGATTTATGGTTTATGAACAATATTGCATTGATTTCGAATGTTACAGTTAGGGTATTAATTTGTTCATTTAGGGCTTCTGATTTATGTATTTAATCGATTGTTTTAAAGGGGAACATTTGGTTTTGTCTTGCTCAGAATGGTTTCTATTTTCGATTAAAAGCTATATATGTATTCAGATTTTTTCCCGTGCCTTTGACAAGTACAAATCCCTATTGTTGTCTTCCAAACACTTTTATGACGTCTGTAATTTTTTCTCGCGTCTTGGAATTTTATTTTTGCACTTAGGGAGTGCTTTTTTTTCGTATTTTCTTCATACATTCTATTTTAATTGCATTCCATTGCAATCATCTTTTCTGTGTCTAACCTAATCTTTCGCTCTGTGTTTTTTTGTACTTCTTATTTTTTTCTTCATTTCTTCTTCTGAACTCTTAGATGGCCCCTAAGACCAAAGCTTCGTCTTCTAAACCTAAGACATCCTCTAGGAAGTCCAATAAGAAACCTAGGACTTATTCATTTGATAATTCAATCTTCATCAATCCTGAACCTAAGAAGAAGTACCAGAATAACATCATCCACAGACCAATTTTGCTTGAAAGAGAAGTTATTCTAGACAAATTCCTTGAGTCTATTCATGGAGCATTTACTGGTAAAGGTTGGGATAACCTTTTCACCAACATTCAGCTCCCATCCGCATAGCTAATATTTGAGTTCTATTCAAACATTCACAACATTGTAGAGGATCCTATTTATTTCGATACCTCTTTTAGAAGGCAGCCCATCCATGTAGACTGTGATACCATTGATCATGCTATAAGTATTCCCAGAGTTGAAAATCCTGACTTTCCCTTATTTTGATGAAGATGAACAAGCTAAGCTCAATGAAGTAGTTGATTTCTTACTGACCACTAGGAGGGAAGGGGACTATTAGGGCAAAGCTCTAGATTCCTTTCATTTTACATTTGACACATCCTTCATATACAAAATCCAATGCTCTAACATTGCACCGGTTTCTCATAGATCCACTGTTCCTGTAATGAAAGCATTCTTGCTTTTTGCATTGGTCAAGAGGCATTCAATTGATGTTGCTAGCATCATGATAAGCTTTATAATTGACTCTTTTCTTGATGCCAGACATACTTAGGGACTTCCTTTGGGGTGTGCCATTGCAAAGATAGTCAATATGCATGAAATTGACTTCCCAGATCATGAGTTAATGCATCCCAATCCTCCTATCAATACAGCTTCATATAATAAATCCAAGGGACAGTTCAAGAAGAATCATCCTCATCCTCCACCCCCTCCTCCTGTTCCAGAGGTTCTTGCTCCTGCTCCTCCATCTCCTCCCCCTGCTCTTGAAGGTCCTCCCCCCAATGTTCCTCCACCCCTCCCCCTATTCTATAGGTCCCTGCTCCTGCTCCTCCATCTCCTCCCCTGCTCCTGAAGATCCTCCCCCCGATGTTTCTACAGGACATGATCATGATCTTCCTCTCTCAGACTCTAGTCCACATGATCATGATGTCGAACCTGATATTCCATCCACTTCGGCGCCTGCTCCTGCTGCTGCTCCTTCAGTTACATCCACTTCTTCCCCATTTCCTCATTACCTCACATCACTCCTTTCACAGGTAATGGGCATGCAAAATGAGTTGATGAGGCAAACCAAGCTACTTCATGAGAACCAAGACATGATGCAGCAGCAGATTAAACAATTGTATGATGTTTAGATTGCAGACAATCATGCAACTGATCGTAACGTTGCTGAGCTGAAACATCTTCTTAAGAAAGTAGAAGGTAAAACCCACTCTACATCCTTCAATGTAAGAGAAGTGATTGGGAAGAAGTTTACAGAATTGGACACCAAGTTGAATTGGCTGAAGACAACTGTATGGAAGGCTGATGATACACTCAAAGTAGTGCATGATAATCTGAACAAGATGAACAAGATCTTTTTGGAGATGCAACAAGACTACAGCCGGGCCATGAAGCACTTTGAATTGAAAAATCAGGAGCTTCATAAGCTGAATAGGGACGGCGGAGAACAGAGGATAGTTGATCAAGCAGCTTCTGAAGGTGTCGTTGGAGAGTATATTCCTCCAAGTGATGCTGAGTACATTTGTGATGAATATTTGATGCTTCAATCTCTTGAGCTTGCACGCTATGTTCTTGCTTCAGGGGGCCCTGCCCCAGAGTCTTAACGTCCTTTCATGTCATTTGCCTCTTTCTCAAAAAGAGGGGGATAGTGGATAAGTATACATAGGTTGTAGTATATCACAGTCAAATGATCATTATTTTTTTATTTTTTATTTTATGTGCCCTGTAAAACATCCTGATAATTGCATGCAATGCAAATTTTCTTTGGACTTTTTTTCCCAACTCATATTCTTTATTGTGCCAAAGTGGACTTGGTTAGGTCTAGCATGTCATAATGCGTGAACTGCCTAAATTCCAGGCCAACGTGTTGGTTGTATAAGCTTAGGCTAATGAAATTCTGAAAATAAGCTTAAGGTATTATTGCAAATATTTAAAATGAACAACGAAGGGCGTGTGAAAAAGGGGAATGCAAAACAAGTAAGTATACATTAGGTATTCCCCCCAAAACAATACCAAGGTGCCCTTCCAAATAAGCCTAAGGTACCCCCCCAAAGTAAGCCCAATGTACGCCCTACTAAGAGTTGGGTACCCCAAATAAGCCCAAGGTACCCGCAAATGAGTCTAAGGTACATCACAAAATAAGCCAAAGGTACCTCCCCATACAAGCCTTAAGGTACCCACAAATATGCCCCCAAATAAGGGAAGGGTACCCCAAGTAACACTAGGTACCCCCAGAAAAGTTTTAGGTACCCCCCTACGTAAGCCCAAGGTACCCCCAACTACAAATTAGTAATGTACAAAATGCCCGAACGTATCCCGCAAACGCTCGCGCGTCATGTGTCTTTCATATTGAGATATAGAAAGACTTTTGAGTTGAATCGTTTGAGCGTTGAAGATTAATGTCCGCGCATTTCATTCATTATGAATTTTTACTTGGGGGTACCTTTGGCTTACTTAGGGGGTACCTTAACCTTATTTGGAGGGTACCTATGTCTTACTTGGGGGTACCCTTCCCTTATTTGAGGTTATACTTGTGGGTACCTTAAGGCTTATATGGGGGCTACCTTTGGCTTATTTTGTGATGTACCTTAGGCTTATTTGGGGGGTGCCTTTGGCTTATTTTGGCGGTACCCAACTCTTACTAGGGGATACCTAAGCTTATTTGGGGGGGTACATTGGACTGATTTGGGGGGTACCTTAGGCTTCTTTGGAAGGGTACCTTGGTATTGTTTTGGGGGGAATACCTAATGTATACTGACTTGTTTTGCATTCCCCTTCGACACACAAAATTTAAATATTTGGTGTAATTTCCAAACTATGAAATTGGCGAATCTATGGCAGAACTTAAGCAATAAAAGTAATAAAGCTTTTATTAAATGGATATAATGTCCTATGTACACAATACTTGACAAAAACCTGTTCATGAAACATTATAAACAAAACACATACCCATAATAAGAGCAAAATTTCATGAATGCTTAATTCAAATACTGCATTCATTACAGGAACATCTTTGTTCTAAAATAAATGCATACATATTCCAGAAAAATAAAAAATTTAAGTTTAGGCAGGTATATTATAAAAATGTTAATACATCCAAGTCTCCCCCTAAATAGAAATCTTGTTTACAATAGAATCCTTCAGCTCGTTTTCATCATTGAGGATCATCTTTGTAATACCCGGAAAATTTTCAGAAATTTTAAATTAAATAATAATCAGTATTTTATTGTGGATTTTATTGATGGTTTGTAATTAAATATATAGGTGATCACATTGATGAAGGAGATCAAGAATTTGATGCAAATCTAACCGTTGGATCATGAAATAAAGGGGTAAGTATTAAATTAAGGCTATATTTTATTGGGTAGAAGTATAGGAGTTGATGGAGGGGAGATACATGGGATCATAAGGATCAAAAATAGGGTTTTATACGACTAATCGTATACCTACTCTTTGTATTCTCTTGCGGCTGAAAGAAGAAGAAGAGAAGAACCGAGAGAGAAGAAGGAGATGGAGGAGCTTTGCTATTCTCAAAGAGTTCTGCATCCCAAGAAGAGTCTTGTGTTGCTGAAGAGGGAGAGATCAGAACCTACACTAAGAAGAAAGAGGAGGTTGAAGGAGTTCTTGGAGCTAACAGAGGTAGGTAGCACACCATTTAGTCGATATTGAGTTTGATGGTGGTTTGATCGTTCTGTATGATTTGAAAGTATTGAATATATGTTTTTGAAGTTATTAGAGATGATTTTGATGTATAGAATGTGTTTGTTACATAAAAACTTGCTTCGGAAGTTGGATTTAGCCGCAGTTTTGTCTAGCGTTGACACGATCGCCTGGGCGATCAGGTCGAGTGCTTGCCTGTGTAATTTAGAAAGTTAGTCGCCCAACCGATCGCCTGAGCGACCAGGGTTGAACGACCATTGGAAAGAGTTATTTTTAGATAGGACGCCCATCAGATAGCCTGAGAGCCTTCGATGAGCGACCATATTAATTTTCGGAGTTATTTAATATAAGATGGCCCAACCAGGTCACCTAAGCGACGGGGTCGAGCGACCATTATAGAAACCTGATTTTTCTGAATTTGAAGAGTTATTTCAATACCAAATGACTTTAAATGATGTTGAATACCTGAACCAACAGATATTGAATGATTACAATTGTTCTCAATGATCTTATACATTAAAAACAATTTATGAGTGATTCAGGGTTGTTTGAAACAAAAGGTTGTCTTACTTTGGAAATAAAAGAATTTTTGGGCTTTTTCAAAATTTGATTTGAAAATTCTTACTCAGTAAAATATATTTTAAAGTAGCTTGATTTCTGAAACTTTAGAAGAACTTCAGACTAGAAATATTTTGTAGAGTTATCTTTGGAAAGAGTTTAAGCTTCGGAAAACCCTATATGCCACTAGGCACTATTACTAACTATATTGTTTTGAGTTAGTTGTTATTGTTGGTATCTAGCGGGCATAACTACATATGGATCCATATGGTTAAACTAAAGAGTGAAGAGGTTTTTCTTTGGTTGGATACTCCTAGTTTGCGCTTGAATTTCATTTGCAAGTTAGTTTGCATTAGGGGGGTCTTCATGTCTGTAGGGTCTCATTTCATGTTTATGTTACTGGTGAGTACCTTGTATGCGAGGATAAGCTGCCATCTCCATGTATTGATTCAAGGGCTGCATGCTGGTGGTACGTGTCGAACTCCGTGAGTTCCGTGTGCAATAAGTCGATGTCGAGGCCTTTTATTGTTAGATTGAGATTCGGGTTTGAGGATTTATTAGCTTGACTTATAAGTTGCATGATGGTATAGTAAATGGAGAGTTTCTTGTTAAAGACCTTCTTGTCTTCATGAGTCCTACAAAGACATATGATGGATTGGTTTTGGTTTTACCTATTACACTTTTGTGTTGAACTTCATGTTAATGGGAAAGATTACATCTTCTGAAATGTTGTTGATTACTATTTTATTCATTGAGATTGTATCCTGTTTATTTGGTTACTTTATCGAGCATGAAAGTATGACTATTTTTATGTATAACTATTTATTCATGCATGTTGTTATCTACTGGAATATTCGTATCTCATTCGTGTTTTGTTTTGTTTTGTTTTTACGCTGATACACGAGAAAGGGACTTGGGGTTTGATACTCAAGGCGAGATTGCAGATTTTCTCCCAGAGGATTATTACTATCCTGAGTAGTATAGTTTTGAGGTTGATACAGATGTTAGATACATTTGATTTCTTATTTGTTATTTTATGGATTGGATGATTATGAGAGTGAGAGTGATAGAACCTGTTTACCAGATTTGATTTATTTTGATGAGATGGTTTGGATGATATTTTATCCACGCTTATTCGGTTTTTATAGATAATAAACTTCCGCACTCTGATATTAATTGTTGATTGAATTATATTTATTGGTCTGGTAATTTTATGTTTTGGGCCAGTAGCAATTCGGATTCGGGTTCGGTGCTTGTTATGCATTGACCCGGGTTTAGGGCGTTAAAATCTCTGCAACAATCCTTATTCTGAAGTTTGGAATATCACTCTATTCAAAAATAACAAAACTATATTAATACTGTGTTCATTCGTAGGTTTTGAAAACACAACTAAATAAAGTAGAAGTTGTAATGTACCTGCATCAATTCAGTGCAAAGTTTTCCTCTCCTGTAATCGGCGAACTTCATGGCGAAAACTCCACAGTCATTGCTACAAAAGATGCGTTTACAAGTTAATACTATAAATGTAAAACCCCGACCTGGATTATATCTTAATTATTTAGTTTAATTTTCTAAAGTAGGATTATTAGACTAATTAAGTACTTGTGTTATGAAGATAAGGTAGATGTGGATTATACTTGAGGATTTAGGGAAATCAAATTGAACCTTATGAAGGTTATTAAGGTAAGCTTAGTTAATGTTATTTCTCAATTTCAATTGTCTAAGACACTCTCCAATTAGTTTTAGTGAATTGGAAATCAAATTCTGAAAAATTAGAGTTAAGTGTACCTAAAGTACCCCATAAGAATACTGAAAGTAACTCATAAGTATACCCCAAGGTACCTCTCAAATGTACCTAAAGTACCTTCAAAGTATACCCAAGGTACCCCAAAGTATACCCCAGGTACCCTTCCGAATAACACTAGAGTACACCCATGTATCACTCAAGGTACCACCCAAGTACACCCATGTATCACTTTAGGGACCACCCAAGCATACCCAAAGTACACCCAAGGTACCACCCAAGTACACCTATGCATTACCCAAGGTACCACCGAAGTACTACCTAAAGTACCCCAAGTGTTACCCAAAGTATCCCCTTGATTTACCTAAGGTACCCCCATGTGTTTGCCTAAGGTACCACTTTGTTTTACCTAAGGTACCCCACTGTTTTACTTAAAGTAGCCCTTGTTTTACCTAAAATACCCCATTGATTTACCTAAGGTACCCTTATGTGTTTGCCTAAGGTACCCCTTTGTTTTATTTAAGGTACCCCACTGTTTTACTTAAAGTACCCCATTGTTTTACCTAAAGTACCCCCTTGATTCACCTAAGGTACCCCTTTGTTTTACCTAAGGTACTCCACTGTTTTACTTAAAGTACCTCCTTGTTTTACCTAAGGTACACCCCCTCATATAAGTAAGGTACCCCTCTTGTGCTAATTAAGGTACACCCCCAAGTTTACCTAAAGTATACCCCCTTAAGTAACTAAGGCAAACCCCCTTAAAACACGAAGGTATCCCTCAAATAACACTAAGGTACCCCCACTTAACACTAAAGTACCCCCTGGTATACCTTAGGTACATCCTAGGAAAAAGTTGAATAAAAGCTTTGTTTATGGGCAGATTTGAAAGACCAAAAGTTGGGTATATAAAAGGATGCCCTAACTAAAATATCTAGTGTTTTTGAGAACTCTTCCTTGTTTTGGACATATAGAACAAGGAGAAGAGTGGGAGTTTGCTTGAAAGCTTCAAGAAGAAGGAGAAGAAGAGGAGAGTTTGAAGAGAAGTTGTGCTTCTCCATTAAATAGGTAAGTAGCAAATTCTTCAAAACAAAATGTATTACAAAAATTCGTATTCTCTCTCTAGAGTTTGATTTACTTGAAGAAATGATCTTGTATGTTGGTTTTGCTTCTAAAATTCGTAGGGTTTTGGTTGTAAAACAATCTTGTTTAGTTTTTTACTGATTTGCTATGGATTTCCAACTTGTATTGATAATATTTCAGATTAAGGTTTGAGTTTGACATTTTGAATGAAGTTTCATGTGTTGGATTTGTGTTCATGAGGATTTGACATGGATTCCTGTTTTGGAAAGTATTTTTGAGTAAGTTGGGATGTTTTATGATCATCACATTTGATGTTGGAAAGGTTGGAAATGATTTATATAAGTTTTGTATTGAAAATAGCCAAAATATTTCAAAAACCCAACCTGGCGATTAATCCTGAAAATGGGCAATTAATCCTAAGCCACAACCCCAAAATCAGTCTTTGTTATCCTAATCACGAATCAGGATTAGTCTCAGTGACTAATTACGAGCTTGGGCACGTGAACGTCCATTTCGATTTGGTTGAGCGCCCGAACGTTGGCTTTGCTTTTAACCCGGACGTGCGAACGTCCATCTTGAACACCCGAACGTCAAGGCTAATCGCCCCTGGGCGATTAATCCAAGAGCTAATCGTGGGTGTCGTTTTTGACAGTTCTTTACCATTTTCTTCCCCAGCCCTTTCCCAAATAACCTAAGCCTCCTACATAGCACCCTTATTATGTGAAAGACATTTTAAGTAAATGTCCTGTGTATTTATGTCTCTATTTACTTAAGTCTTTACATGTAAATAAGGTTTTACCCCCCATTTGGAACCATTAAAAATACTTTTAAGGCCCAATTCCAACCAATGAAAAGTCAATTTTCCAATTCATGCCTAAATTTCCAGTTTGACACGATTTTCACCAAAAACCACTTTTTGAGTTTGATACCTGAATGAGTGATTTAGAAGCCCATAAAATTCCAGAACATTTGTCTACCCTTCATTAGACTACAACCAGAAATTGAGCCCGAAACTCCTCGTAGATTTGTTTAGAAAAATCATATACCCCAAAAGTCAATGTTTTTAACCAGACTTGGAATATTTTTGAGGTCCAAAACTTTTTGTCTCAAAATCTATTGATTTTTGGTATGGTGATTTATTTGGGATTCCTAAGATCATCCTACTCACCAAAAATGTGTTTTAAGGATTTTATGACATTTGTCTTGGTTGAATTATGATTTATGAAAGCGCGATTGAAAAACTCTTATATGATTTGACAAGGCTCATGGCCTATGGTTTTATTGGTGGTGGATGAAGAATTCCACTTGGCATATGTTATGAATAGGCAGTGTAGAGGTTACTCCGCTTGGCCTTGATTCATCGGGCAGCGTAGAGGCACTCCGCTTGGCCTTGATTCATCAGGTAGAGCAGAGGTTATTCCGCTTGGCCTTGATTCATCAGGTAGTGTAGAGGTTACTCTGCTTGGCCTTGATTCATCGAGTAGTGTAGAGGTACTCCGCTTGGCCTTGGTTTGAACATTGGTTTTACTCACTGATTTGAATGGTTTGTGTAGACACCTGATTTTTGCACCCCTAAAATGAAGAGAATAAAAAGTCAAACCTTGAGGGGGTCAAAAAGTTGACTTTTTGATCAGGTATAAATTAACCACCAAACTTTATACCATTGGAAAGAGGACTTCGATACGATTCTAACGCAACTGAGTTTGCTCAAATCGAAGTTCGGATAAAGAAGTTATGGGCTGGTCAAATATGGAAATAGAAGAAATCGGCTTTTTGCAAAACTCCAAATTAGCTGCTCAATTGGACATTAGCAGAAAGAGCACATCGACACGACTCCAACGCAACTGAGTTTGCTAGAATCGGAGTCCCGGATAAGGAGATATGAGCAAAATTGGCTCCGGGATGCGACTTTGCACTTTTGTTAAAAAGCCCAAATTTGCTACCAAACTCTAGCTCAATAGATAGAAGATTTCAATCTGATTCTAACACCACTAAGTTTGCTGAAATCGGATATCAAATGAGAAAGTTATGAGCAGTCAAAAATCTCGGAAAATCTGCACATGTGGCAAGATTGAAGAAAGGACAATAAAAATCTAAGAATAAAATAATAATATTGTGTAAATATCTAACAATTAAATTAAATCAAAAATAAAATGGAAAATAGAAAACACATATGCGTTTTTTGACCAAAAAAAATCTTAAGAATAAAATAATAATAAAACCTAAAGAATCTAAAAATTAAAATAAATAAAAATAAAACAAAAAATAACAACCACACATGGAAGGTGTGGATAAGGGTGATGTTTTGGAAGGATAAGAATGAGAGAATTAAATTTTAGTTACCTTGTTTATGAAATTAAAATTTAGACACAAAATGTAACTAAAATTTATTTTTGGTTCATTTTTTTAACTATAAAAGGGGGGCCACCCCCATTCCAAACACAACACACCCCTCCCTTCTCCCCCTTTTGCTCTCTCCCACTTCACTCACCCTCTCCATTCTCTCTTCCTCCTTGATCTCCACTCAAGAGAGGCTGGCCCCCTTAAGCCCTCTTCCTCTCCTTCCTTGACTTTCCCACGTCCAACCCCTGCCCAAACTCTGTCCCACTCAAAACCAAAACCCAAAATACCCTTGGATTGCACCATTCCCCTTCACATTTCATCCCTTTCAATTCAAGAGTGAGGAATCCCTTTTCATTCCGTTCTTGGAAATTCACCGGAGTGCGGAAGCGCTGCTGAAATTCTCGGAGAATCACGACATCACCAAATCAAAGAAGTAATAGTGTGGTAACTCTTCCAGCAACTTCTTCTTCAACATATATGTGAATTTTCTTATTTAAACAACTTTGAACTCCTCTTATTCAACTACCTTGCTACTAACTCGTTTGCTTCACTTTTGTCGGAGTCCTCCCGTACAAATGAATGTCTCTTTATGAAAAAGGAAGAGAGTGGATCAGTAAAACAAGCAAAAGAAAGAGAATATGAGAACTAACATATTTGATTGATTTCATTTGCTACTGCAAGAGGGATTTGACCTCTTTAAAATCTCTAATGTAACCCTATCTTATTCCCTCTTTCCTTTCTCTTGTTGCACAACTGGAAAGTGACTTAACCCAATGAAGAAGAATGGAATCTTATTCCATATCAAAGCATCGGACAAAAGGAGGATTTGAAGGCAATTGGGGGTGTGCGTACCTAATTTCGGTCGCACGACGAGGCGCATGCAAAATGATGCGTGCCTCGGGTTTGTTTGGAGTCGCCACTGCCTGATGGGGTGCAGGCAGACACCTGGGTGCCTATTTTTGTCTATTTAGGCTTGGTCTGCGGCTTGAGATTCTAAGCAAGTTCTCTGTTACGGTCCGGGGAAGTTCGTAGACACCCTGGTCCGCCCCGTCAAAAGACGGGTCCCATAGGATTCCTTGGTTTGAGTCAACTTTGGTCTCTCACTCACCCGATTCCTATTCCAGCATTTAATTTGGTTGAGTCTGGCGGGACCGCCAAAGTGGTGTGGGTGCCTTTACTTGATTTTATCTTTCTTAGCTTAAAGTGATGTGAGTCGGATTAGGCAGGCCCCGTTGGAAGGCCTGCGGATCCCTTGGTGGGCTTGGTTAAGCCCACGTATCCCCTGGTGGGCCTCAGTCTAGCCTGGGAAGCCTTTTGGGCTTGGTTCAAATGAATTGATTTTATTTAATGGTTCGAGTTTGATTAAATTTGATTTGCATGCAAAAAATGAGTTTGGATTGCTTTGTGGGCCCGTGAGTGGGCTGTAACAGTGGGTTGTCAAGTGATTTTAGATTATCTTGGTTAACTGTGCCAAAATGGGCCAGGCCTTGGGCTTGGGGCCCTTTACTTGGGCTTGGGCTTGAAAACCCAAGGCTTCCTGAGTTAGGGTTTGGAAACCCTAAGTTGGTTCGATTTAATGGGTTTTAGCGGGCCCGATCGGCCCTACCCGCAGTCTCGACCAAACCAAGCCTAGATCTAAACATACATGCTGCCCCAGTTGGGCTTTGGTGGGCCTCCAATGGTGTGGCCCACTCATTCGGTTAAATTTATCTTGATTTATCAAAAAAAGTTTGTCGGGCTTGGTGGGCCCCATTGGAAGGCCCACCGGGAATCAATTTGGACCGGGTCGGTCCATGGCTCATCTTGGGTTTCCGGGTGACCCAGAAACCCTTCTGGTTCATCTGGATTGATCAAACAAACCAAAAAATTAGCACAATATCACAAAATTAGCAAAAATGCAGTCTAGTAGTGTAGCCGGCCTGAGATGCCAGTTACACATAAGGGTCAGTGTATCCGGCATCTTTAGCCAGCTACGAATAAGGCTCTGTTGATCCGACCTGAGTTGCCGGATCAACATACAGAAGCCTTTTTTGGATTTTTCAAAGGGGGTTGGGTTTTTAGGCCCCTTGGGGTGTTCCAGGGATTGTGTGGGCTCCTGTGTGAGCCCACGTTGGTCCAGGTGAGAGCCACTTGGCTCTCTTCTTGATGTTTTGAAAATTAAAGGGAGGAGATGGTGGCTGGGGCTTGCCTCCTCCTCTTTTCTGGACCCACTTGATGCACAAACAAGGACTCAAGTGTCCCTGACTTGGGTTCCTTTTTCTTCTAAAAGATCCACCATTATCCTACATAAAATAGTAAGCGAAGTGGAGCATCCACAAACATGCTTCAAGTAAACAAAAACCCAATCCAGCCCCATGGAACATGTGCAAAAAGGGGGGACTGACTTTTCATGGCCAAAACAGCAACTAAACATGAGTTATAACCCTAAGTGAACATATGCAAAAGTAAAGAAAAACAAGCAAGCTTAAAGCTATGATCCTATCCAAATGAGTAAAGGAACATATATCACCCATCCCTCCTATTATAACCATATGCACCCAACTCACACATCTAACTAAAAAGTGTCTAAAGAAGGGAATAGGGGGGATTAAATTGGGATACAATAGATGATCATGCTAAGGGGAACATGCTCCCCCACAAATAATTAAAACAAAACTCAAAATAGCAACTTAATGGGGCTAAAAATGAGATGGGCTCTCTCTTACCCTTATAGACCTCCACATTACCAAAAAAAGAGAAGAAAAGGCATGCAAATGGACATCTATACCAGACTTATGCTAGGGAAAAGACAATATTAGAAAACTTTTTAGAAAAATCTCATTATAATATATATGCAACACAACATGATGGGGAGTCTCACCTTGAGGTTGGAATCCTCTTTGAGGGTGTGCTTGAGTTACTTTGTGACACCACAGTCCTGGGGCAGCACCTCCTCCTCTCCAAATGATCTCCAAGATCTCCTTCTTCTCACTTGAATGTGGTGGAGAATGGTGGTGGAGGGCTTAGGAAGCCATGAAAAGAGCTTGGGAGAGAAGAACAATGGGCTAACAAAAATGTGCTCTCCCCCTAATGCATCCCACCTCCTCCCCTTTTATAGGAGAGGTTGCTTAAGGGTTAAGAAAGACCAATTTTTAAATATTTTTATCAAAAGTGACCTTTTTATTGTTATTTCTTACTTGTGACTTATTACTTTTTACTTAATGGTTAAGAAAGACTCTTTTGTTAATATTTTTTACTTAGGGGTTAAGAAAGACTCTTTTTGTTAATATTTTTGTTTACTTAAGGGTTAAGAAAGGGGACGTCCACGTGGCGCAGTTTGCCACGTGGACAGTTTATTTTTGACCAAGGATTGCCCATAACTCTCTCATTTGAGCTCCGATTCTGGCAAACTCAGTTGCGTTGGAACCGGGTCGACATCCTCTATCCACTGAGCTAGAGTTTAGCAACAAATTCGAGTTTTTTAGCAGAAGCGCCGAGTCGCGTCCCGGAGCCAATTTTGCTCATATTTCCTTATCCGGGACTCCGATTCCAGCAAACTCAGTTGCGTTAGAATCGTGTTGAGATGCTCTTTCTGCTGGTATCAAATGGGGTAGCTGATATGGGGTTTAGCAGAAAGTCAATTTTTGCTTTTCTCAGATTTGACCAGTCCATAACTTCTTCATTTGGACTTCGATTTGAGCAAACTTAGTTTCATTAGAATCGTATCGGAATCCTCTTTCCAATGGTGAGAAGTATGGTGACTGATTTGCACCAGATAAAAAAGTCAACTTTTTGACTTTCTCAAGTTTGACTTTTCAATTAAAATTTCATTTTCTGCATTTTGGGAGGTGCAAAAATGAGGTGCTTACAGGGGGCATTTACACTACTATAGAAATGTTGCAAACCTCAATGGATGTCGCTGGACCTCCCAAGAAGATAACCAGAATGATCCCCGGTGAAATCGACTCAAAAATAGCAAATTCGGACGAAAACCGCATACTCAGTGCAGTCTGGCCATGACCGCACTTGATATGCGGTCTGGTTCGAACCGCAGTACATATGCGGTTCAGGTCAAATTGCATAGTAAGTGCGGTCACATTTAAAAATAGCTAAAAAATTGATTTTTTTGGGCCCGGTTGGACCAGATCCGACCCAAACCAGCCTAACCTGACCTAATAAGTTATTTGAGTTATCTTTAGCTTTTTTATGGACTGTGGGGCCTAGATGGGCCCACCAAGACCCCCTGGGCCCACCTAAGTGGCCCACCATTGACTGGCCCACACCAGACCCACTTTCAACAAATGGGCCCAAGGCCATGGGCATATTGGCTATCGGGCCTAATCTAAGCCCACCAAGCCCTTTACATATTTAATTAGTAAATAATATAAACCAAAAGGGTTACCCAATAACCCTGCTGGGCTCAAGTCCAACCTTGGCAATCCACGGGTCTTCCAATGGAACGCGTATCTGACACACCTAACCTAAATAAAAGATAAAAATAAAATAAAAGGGACCCACACCTCTAGAGGGCCCCACCAGACCAAAAAGTGGCATGCTGGTCTAGGAAAGGTGAAACTGACTCAAAAACCAGGGAGACTCGAGGGACCTGTCAAACCGACGGGGTGGGCCGGGGTGTCTTCGGACTTCCCCTAACGTAACCGAGGACTTATCTAGATCTCTAATAAGCCGCAGACTAGACTTAGACCTGGATAGGCAATCCTTGTGTCTGCTTGCACTTCTCAGGCAGTGGCGACTTCGAAAGTCCCGAGGCACGCACGAACTCCATGTGCTCCCCGTGTGCAATCTAGATTTTTTAGGTGCGCACAGTTTGGTGTGAGTTGTGAATCGTCTAATTAGACGTTGTTCTTAGTGTGGATCCACAGTGAGTCTAGTTCATGTGTTGGTGGTGGCTTGTTAGCCTTAATGTCCTTGTCCATCTATTGTGATTCATTGGGCAGTGTAGAGGTTACTCCACTTGGCCTTGATTCATCGGGCAGTGTAGAGACACTCTGCTTGACCTTGATTCATCAGGTAGTGTAGAGGTACTTGTAGACACCTGATTTTTGCACCCCCGAAATGAAGAAAAGGAAAAGTCAAACCTTGAGGGGGTCAAAAAATTGACTTTTTGATTCAAGTGAATTTGGCCATCAAACTTCATCTCATTGAAAAGAGCATTTCGACACGACTTCAACGCAACTAAGTTTGCTGGAATCGGAGTCTAGATGGGAAAGTTATGAGTTGGTCAAACTTTTGGGGAGCGAAAAGTTGACTTTTTGGTCGACCCCAATTCAGCTGTCCAAAGTAATCCCAATGGATAGGTGGTTTCGAGCTGATTCCAACGATACTAATTTTGCTGAAATCGGACACCAGATGAAGAAGTTATGGGCAGTTGAAGTTTCAAGAAAATTGTCTGTTTGGCAGAATAGCAGCAAAAAAGCAAAATGAATTAACAAAATCAATAAAAGACATTTAATAAAACATATCTTAATATTTTAAACATTTAAATAAAAAGTGTCTTAGTATTTTAATAATATAATCATAAAGAATCTTTGATTTTTTAATAAAATATTAAGAAAATCGGATAAAAATCTTTAATTAAATCAAATTGAATAAAAGATTTCAGATCTGGCATTTAAAAAACGTGCTTAACCGCACTTGAAGTACGGTTTAGTCTGAACCATGCTTCAAATATGGTTTTGATTTTCTAGAAGGTGGACGCGTGTCTTGTACGGCGACAGCTGGCAGATTTGCGCAGATTTGCACGTGTTGAATGCCAACCGCACTTAAAGTGCGGTTTTTGATTTTTTAGTGCAAGCTGGCCCCCCTTGTCCCCTGCATGTTCCCTCTCCTTCCCTTCGACGTTTTACACGTCCACACCTTGTCGAAGTCCATCTAGCCCAGAGAAATACCCATTTTACCCCTAAAGTGCTGCTTCAGCTCTCCCTTCCCATCCTTTTCATTCTTTTTAACATATAAATCAGCGAACCCCTTTTCAACTCAATTCAAGAAATCCACCGTAGTGCCGAAGCGCTGCCGAACTCATTCGGAAGGGCAATAACACACCAAAACAAGCAATTGATCATACTGTAAGTATTTCTATAGTTTTATATTTAACAAAAGTGAATTATAGTTATGTTAACATGTTTCAAATTCTCCCTTTCCATGCTTTATTTTACCATATTGTTTCTAATCCGTTTGTTACATGTTGAATGTCGCGAGAATAAGGGCGGCAATTTTCGTAAAAAGGAGAAGAGTACCTTTAAGTTAAAATGGACACTTTAATTAAGCTAATTTAACTAACCCCTTTTATTTGTTACCAAAGATTGGTTCATCCCTTTTGAAGATCTATTACACCCCTGTAATTTTCCCTTTTTCCTTTCTTGAGAATGGCTGCAAGTGACTACAAAAGAGATAGGTTTTTGTGAAGAATGGAAAGACAAAGAAAAGTGGCTTTCCAAGCCAAATGGAACAAATGGAGCAACAGGAACTCCTACAGAAGTTGCCGGAATCCCCAGGAGACTAATCAAACTGATTCAGAGCGAAATCGGAACAAAACTGCAAGTTCGGGAGACAACCGCATCTACAGAGCGGTTTGGGCAGAACCGTACAATAAGTGCGGTCAAATTAAGAAATTGGTTTAAAATTTGATTTTTCGGACCGGATGGACTTGACCCGACCCGAACCGGCTTGAACGAATCTTTTAGATGTCTTGGGCTATTTTAAGCCCATTTGTGGACTGTGGACCTAAATAGATCCATCAAGGCACCTTGGGCCCACTTGTGGGGCCCACCTTTGACTGGCCCAAACCAGGCCCGTTTTCAACAAACGGGCCCAAGGCCATTTGACCCTTGGCTAATGGGCCAAGTCCAAGCCCAATAAGCCCTTAATATTCCTAAATAATTTAACAAATAATCAAAAAAGGGTTACCCAATACCCCTACTGGGCCCCAAGCCCAACCTTGGCAACCCATGGGTCTTCCAACGAGACTCGTACCCGACCCAGTTCATCTAATAAAAAGATAAAATAAAATAAAAAGGGGCCCAAACCATCAGAGGGTCCCGCCAGACCAAACAAAGTGGCATGCTGGTCTAGGAAGGGTGAAATTGACTCAAAAACCAGGGAGACCCGAGGGACCCGTTAAACCGACGGGGCGGGCCGGGGTGTCTTCGGACTTCCCTGGACGTAATCGAGGACTTAGCTAGAACTCTGAAAAGCTGTAGACTAGACTTAGACCCGGATAGGGCAATCACCGTGTCTGCCTGCACCTCTCAGGCAGTGGCGACTCCGAAAGTCCCGAGGCACGCACTCCCACGTGCGCCCCGTGTGCGATCTAGTCCAGATTTAGGTGCGCATAGTACTCTAATTGGCCTTGATCCTTGGTTTGGTTGTTTTTGGACAGTGATCATTAAGCTAATTTAGAGACACGCTAACCCACAAGTCCTAACAAGACATGCTTGATGTGATCGCAAAAGTGTTGCTCCCAAGTGTAGGAGTGTCAATTTGAAATACTTGGGTGAGCCCCAAGGTCGATTTCCACAGGGACAAGATGATTAGAAGTAAACTAGAAATGATAAGTGCTGGAGAAAAAAAAAACAAAATTAACAAAGAGAAATGAATAAATCCAAACATAAACAATCTAATTAAAAAAATACTGGCTATACTACACGAGTAAGATAAATTGAGGAGAAAACCCAGATCAGGTCACTTATATACATGAAGAAAATTGAAGATGCTAAACTGAATTTTTTTAAACACCCTAAATGGTATTATCTTAGTAACCTAAAGATGGTTACAATACTCCCAAATCTAATTATCTAAGTAAATCTGAATTACTAAGAAAGAAATCACTTAACAAACTTGGGAGAAACAGAGGTTAAATTCAAGAGTAAATTTAAGCTAAAAATGAAATAATTCTAAGGTCAAATTAATCAAACACCTGAGCTACAGGTTTTTCTCAATCATGGGCTGTACTCCTCTTCCATCTTAGATCCTCTCTTCTACAAATACCAACTCAGTCATGAGATTGGCATTCGGGTGATATCAATGCAAATTTAAACCTAAACCATCTAAGATACCTTATGGGAATCAAATCAGATTTGGATAGTGCATCTAATTAGGAAAACCCAATTTATAATTCAAGCATCCATTGTGCTTGATGTCAACAATGGATCATCAATTAAATTGAAGAAATCCTATCTTTCTAATAGGAACTGATTTGAAACATAAAAGGATTAAACATGTAAACCAGCATGAAGATCAATGAAGGTAAAGAATACAGCTCATTTTAGAGCTCCACCTGTGCTCAGGTTCACGTTCACTCACACATAGAGAAGACCATCCATTCGGCCATCATTGACCCCATTAAAATCAGCAATAGAGGAGAAAAGAAAATTATTACAAGTAGTGTTTAACGACAGAAATAAGGAATAGAGAAACAACTCTAAAAGAAATAATTCTATCCAACATTGCTCAATCAACCAATCATGCAATAAAAAAAGAAAACAAAACTAAAATCAATCAATTCAGAATTCATAAGAATGACTGAGAGAAGTCGAGATTGCAGAGGAATAGAGTTTTCTTCAATGAAAGGAACCAATAAAGAGAACTAAAAAAAACTCCCTGGTTTGTCTCCAATAACCTTTGATCTTAGGTAATGGAAATCACATTGGAAGCAGTCAATGCAGCATCTCAACACCGATTGAAAGAACAGAAAAAAAAAATGAAAACTACAGAAGTCAAAACACAACGATCTCCTCCTCTGTTCCAGCTGCCATGCTTAAGCTGAATACCTCTCCCTTGAACGACCCCTAGCTCTTAAATCCCCTCCAATCCTCATCCTCTAGCTACTCAATGCCCCATTCGTCCATGGCCAATGGTTTCTGACATTCTGTTCTCCAAATCAGCATGGTCATTAGCCACATCAGCACCAAAGCATTGCTCCTTCAATGTTCTAACTCCCTATTTTACCCCCTGTTAACAAAACAAAACCAATTAATAGTTGAGGGTAAGAAAGTAAATTGTGACATTTTAAACAAAGAAATCAGATGCATTGCTAACAAAATATTAAGCACAACCAATGCATAAATAAGCCTACTAATCCCAAGATAATTTCAATTTAATGTTTAGGCTTTTTTTGTGTATCCCATTGCATAATTAAGCACTTTTATGGGAATTTTCTCTATTTTTCACTTCATCAGAAGTGCTTAATTATGCATTTCTAGCACTTTATCAATGCTTGCAGCATTTGATTGTATTTATTGATTTTGATTTCATGTGGTATCTGTTTAAGATATTTGACTTGGAATTACATTTGTATCCGATTGAATTGTTCTGGTTTACATTTGGTACTTTATCTTTGAGTATGTTATCATGATGTTATAAAATTGCATAAACTGTTCTTATACATGCATGTTTGCTGCTTATTAGGACTTTAAGTCTCATGCGTGTTTTGTTTTATCGGATTTGTTTTCAGATCCACTTGGTGAGCCACATACCGGGGCAGATATTGAGGGTGAGCTTGAGTATAGGCCAGAGGACTACTTCTACCTATAGTAGGATTCTCTATATGATGTAGTATATTGAATTCTGGGGAGTTGTAAATGGGATGTAAATATTCTTTTTGGACTTATACTTTTGGGAGATATATTTTGTATATGTTTGTACATTTGGGAAAGAACTTGTGAACATTTAGTTGCCTTAGTTGTATTTTGTTCACACAAATATCATATCTTTTGGAGTTGTTACACAGATGATCTTTTGTTATATGGAAAATTTTTATTCCATGCTTCTTTAGCTTATGCACTCTGATGATTACATTGTAATTGCCCAGGTTAATTGTGTTTATTAGGTTCTATTGGGCCCATAAGTAGGTCTCGGGGACGGGTCGGTGCCGTGATAGGGCATTCCCGGATCTGGGGCGCTACAATAAATATCATATATTAATAAGGATGGAAAAGAAACTATAGGTGGAAAACGTATGGGTTGTCTTGCACAAGAAGCTTATCAGGTTTGATCCTTGGAAATTGGCTTACCAAAACTTTATTGTTCGAATTCCATGACAATATAATCTCAACTGCTTGTAGTTGAAATATAAAAATCGATACTTAATAACAACATTAGTGACACAAGAAATTATTACGCCAATCACTTACCACTCCATTGAGATATGGAGTCTTTCTCCACTTGGGGCATTGAGTTCAAGATAAACACTTCCCGCGTCATCTTCACACAGGTACCAATGACCACCCCCCAATATGGGGAAAAATAATTGCATACAAAGATATTTATCAGCCCTACCCTATTAAAAGATCCCAATAATAATGGTAACTTAAGATTACCATTTGGGCGTTGGCCATATTCAGTAGGTACTCCCCATCAAATTGCTCCCCAAGTTTAGGTAGTGCTCGGTTCATTGTTGGCTGGGAAAAAGCCTGTAAAGTTATAATATAAGTTAAACAAGTGTATTATTGACCTTGTCAAATGTTTTTTAAGAATGTCGTAGTAATTACCGCAATATCCGATTTGAAGAAGAAACGGGTGCCTCCAACCCACTTCTGACATTAATTGAGCACCCGCATGTAGGTGTCCATGACCTACATAGAAAAAAATAAACTCTAAAAATCCAAATATTTATGTGATATGAGAAGATACCCAACTTGTTAGACTCCTACCCAGTTGGATATTCATTCGTTTGGTTGCATACACCTCAACTCCATGCGAAGAACGAAGGTGTCAATGAACTTCACCAAAACTTTCCTACATATATATTCCACAAAGAAACGGTCAAACCATATGCAAAAATTTACAAAGAAACAAAACAACCAACATATTTATGCGAAATTAAGTACTCTTCATTGAGGCCCTTATAGAATTCATTTTCGTAAATGCCACGTTCAACAACCAACGAATGTCTAGTTGAAGATTCCTCCACTGGTTGGATTTCCTACAAGTGAATCAATAATTTCAAAAAATTAATATATGTCTATCAACCTAATGTTAACCGAAAAACAAAAAACAATTCCGTTAGAAAAATCAGGAGTATACATACATACCAATGGGCTGATGGTCTCTTTTGCAATGTTCAGATCTGGCACAATTGCCTCTGTAGGTTGAACATGGCCAGATGGTTCCTGAAATATGTTTGATATAAGTCACAGGATCTTTACATTGATGATTTTGTTGTTTAATCTACTATAGTAAAGTTCTATATGAAAGGTTGACATGCAATTATATAGTACTTATATTTTGCATTGGCCTCTTGGTATTGACTGATTGCATTCTCTTTAAGGTCCTCCTCTTCTCTTTCTCCACAGTGAAGGTTGTGTAAGGAGTCCTTGTTGTCTTGCTCCGCAGTTTCTTACGTTTCAATATCGGTGCTTCAACAGGTTGAAATGGAATGACTGACCTTTCATATTCTCCCGAAGTCGAATCCGGGATACATTCAGCCATCTTCCATCACCGACACTGTGCAAGGGCCCTCTGGTGGAGAAGCAACGTTGGCTGGAACTTCAAATGGTTCCTGTGGATACTGAGGTGGAGTGTAGGTTCGGTAGCCACGTGTATATCCAAGAAGCTCCAAGACCATCTCTTTTAATTCTGCTCCCCCTCCTTGAAGATTGCTTATCATCGACTTCAATTCCTCCCCCTAAACCAATCAAGCAAGAAACATTTGCATTTCTATAAGATCTGGAACTTATGATGAATAATTAAAAAAAACTAATTCCATTACCTCCTCCTGCAGGGCCTTAAATTTTGGGGATTCAACTATCTCACGCTGAAGGGCAGCAACCACCTTCGTTAGCTTCTTCTTCACTGCCCTCAATTCATCCCCCTGAAACGATCAAGCAAGTAAAATTTATGTTGATGTAGGTATAATGAATAATGAGTACCCCCTCTGGGAAAAAAATACAATATAATATAATATACCTTCTTTTCCTTTGATTTATCAGATTCTGGAACATGTTCATATTCAATATGTTTTGGAACATTCATGTCCTTTTCCTTCTCTTCTTTCTCTTTCTAGTGCATCACCATCACTCCACATGATGATGCGAAGAGCTTCTACAGCAGCGTGTATCGCGGCCCCATCCAAGCATAAATGCTCATAATAGAAAATCTGCAATTGAGTAAACATTTCTTGTATTAAAATTTACGCATATCAAATAAATGAAATCTGTGTATAACAATAAATTACCTTTAAAAAAAGCAAACAACCACCAACATATTGTTGGTGCTTCTCCTTGTATCGACGGATCGAGGCAACGAGCCAAACGAGAACCAACTTTGACCAATTGAGATTGGGGAGTTTCTCCGTATCTATTAGAAGATTTAAGAACTTTGGACTTGCCTCCAGTTTAGCTTGAGGGCATAAAAATGAGCCCAATGAGAAAAATACAAAAAGCCTCTTGAAATCTTCTTCCCCCATCTCCTTCTCTTTCAGTCTTCTCTCCATCTGTTCTAAATGTATCTTACCATTGTAAGCACCTCATTTTTGCGCCCCCGGAAGTGCCGGAATTGCGAAACCCTAGCAGAAAAGTCAAACCCTTAGGGGACAAAAGTTGACTTTTTAATCAAGTGATAATTGGCTACCTCAATGGATAGAGAATCCCGACACGGTTCCAACGCAACTGAGTTTGCAGGAATCGGAGCTCGAATGAAGGATTTGCAGGCCGGTTAAACTTGAAGGGGAGTCGAAAGTTGACTTTCTACTAAACCCAGAATCAACTGCTAAATCCTATCCCAAAGGATAGAGGCCTTCGACACGGTTCTAATGCAACTGAGTTTGCCCAAATCGGAGTCCGGATGAGGAAGATATGAGCAGTTGAAGTTCTAGGGCAGCAGAAACCGGAAAACTGCACACGTGGCAAAAGGCTGCACACGTGGCGAGAGGCGCAAGAAAATATCTCGGGGGGCAATCTGTGAATATCCAAACATGCAAAATATCTCAGGGACTAAATCAAAAATTCGCAGGGACCAAATCTGTGAATATCCAAGTGTATCGGAGCAATCTGCGAATATCCAGGGGGCAAATCCGTAAATATCCGATTTGTATCCGTCCGTATATGTCAGATACACACTTCTTTCTTCATATCCGACATATATTGCCGGATATAAAAGATTTGCCCACGAGATTCGCGCAGATTCGCAGACAGATACGTGCAGAAAATTAAAATTTTGAAATAATTGTGTTTGTATGTCGGATACAAAGGAAGTGCAGTGTATCCGACATAATATGCCGGATACAAAGGAAGTGTAGTGTATCCGACATTAAATGCCGGATACAAAAATTTTTCTATAAAAGGGCAACAGCAGCCCCATTTGGGGGGTTGGCTTTTCTTTTCTGTTTTCCCCCTCTTCTGCCCCTTTTCACCTGCTCCGAAATTCCTTCCTCTTGCCCCCCTTTGGCTCCCCAAACCCTTCAAACACCACCTTCAAACACCACCTCAAGTGCTGTTCCGGTCTAAGAGGAGGTTAAGGAACATCCTAAACCCCTTTTCAAGCCCAAAGGTGAGCTTCTTCCTGGCATTTATTTCACATATGTCAATTTTGGATGATTTGAGACATGCTCATAAGAAGTGATATTTCTGTTATGTGTGATTGCATAGTTTCTTTTTTTCTTTCCCTCTCCTTTCTTATCACTTTAATAGTGGATACTCCCATGAGGTTGTTCGAATGAAAGAGGGAGTAAGGGCATAGTTTACAGTACCATAAGGTTGCTGTTTATATCACTGCCATCTTCTTTCCATTTGATAGGGGAACATGTCCCCCTAAAATTTTTTCTAATGTACCCCTTTATGTAACCCCCCACTTTCCTTTCTTTGGCTCTTTAAGTTGAAGTGCATGGATGAAGTTAGTATGATCTTGCTGTAAGTTACAACTGATGTATGTTAAATTAGGCCTTTATTTTTGTATGCATATATCTTAGTTGCCGTCTTGTGCATGCCGGAATACACCCTCATTTGAAATGTGTCTTTCCTCATCTTTAGGAACATACAAATGTCTTACTTGTCTTGCTGTTTTCATATGCCTTGTCATGACTTATTATCCTCTTCTAACCACTTTTCTTACCAACATGAAATTATCCCATTTAGCTTTATAAAAGTTCCATGATTGTATCCATGTTTCCTCCCATTAGAATAATATCCACATGCTTTGCATTTTCCATTGTTCAAATGTATTCTTACATGCATGAGAGTATTCTTACATGCATGAGTCTGTAAGTGCGATAGATCCCTGCATATGCATTTTTGATATTGGTTTGGTTCCTTAAAGTTGGTGCTTCGGATCCTTTTGTTGGGTAGTCTTCTTGTGCATATAGTGGAATGTTTATTCGTTAAATTGAAAAAGGCCAAAACAGGGACACATGGACCTTGTTTAGCCATCAAATATGGTTCAAGTTGGAGGCAGTCACCCATCCCTTCTTCCCTTCTCTTTGTTGTGAAGCCTTCAAAAAGACCAAAAATGAGGGTTTTCCCCCCTCTTCTCTGACTACTGTGGGCCCACATAGGGGCCCACCCAACCCTGGAACATCCTAGAAGACCCAGAAACCCAAGCCCATTGGCAAAATCTGAAAATACCATTTGTTTAGTTGGTCCGACAACTCAGGTCGGATCAACATGGCCTTCTTTGTATCCGACCATCATGGTCGGATACAAGTAGCTTTGTTTGTAGCCGACAACTAAGGTCGGCTACCAACTAAGGTCGGCTACACTGTTGAAATGCCTGTTTCCATATTTCATAGTCTTGTGCAATTTTTAAGCTTTATTTGATCAATCTGGATGAACCAGAAGGGTTTCCGGGTCAACCAGAGACCCAAGATGGGCCACGGACCGACTCGGTCAAATTTGATTTCCAGTGGGCCTTCCAACGGGGCCCACCAAGCCTGACAAACTTACTTTTGCTAAGTCAAGATAATCTAATTGAATGAGTGGGCCACACCATTGGAGGCCTACCAAAGCCCAACTTGGGAAGCATGATGCTTAGATTTAGGCATGGTTTGGCCGAGACCACGGGTAGGGCCTATCGGGCCCACTAAGCCCATTGAACCCAACAAAGATTAGGGCACCCAAGCCCTAACTCAGGAAGTCTTGGGCTTTCAAGCCCAAGCCCAGGCAAAGGGCCCCAAGCCCAAAGCTTGGCCCATTTTGGCACAGTTAATCAAGATAACTCAAAATACTCGGCAACCAATGGTGTGGCTCGCTCAGGGGCCCACAAAGCAATCCTGGCCCACTTTGCATGAAAATCACTGAATTTCCAACTTGAACATCAAATAAAATCAAATTCACTTGAACCAAAGCCCAAAGGGCCTCTCAGGCTAGACTGAGGCCCACCAAGGGACACGTGGGCTTAGCCAAGCCCACCAAGGCATCCGCAGGCCTTCCAACGGGGCCTGCCCTATCAGACTCAGATCACTCTAAGCTAAGAAGATAAAATCAAGTAAAGGGACCCACACCACTTTGGCGGTCCCGCCAGACTCAATCAAATGTGCATGCTGGAATAGGAACCGGGTGAGAAACCAAATTGACTCAAACCAGGATGGGACCCGTCATCCGACGGGGTGGACTGGGGTGTCTACGGACTTCCCCAGACTGCAACCGTGACCTTACTTAGAATCTCAAGCCGCAGACCATTAGATTAAGCAAACTTAGGCACCCAAGTGTCTGCCTGCACCCCATCAGGCAGTGGCGACTCTAATTTCCCATTTTACCCATCCGGAGGCACCCGCACGATTCGCGTGCGGCCCGCCGTGTGCGATTTCCCATGCGCACAACCATCTTTATCACAATACATTCTCCTTAATTCTGTGAGGTCTCTTTCCACATCTTCGATTTCTATGTTCTCTTTTGGCAGAGGGCAACCCCAATATCTCCTCAACATCAAGAAGTGATATATTAAACCTCCTTCCACTTACTACAAGGCAACATTCATAAGGATTAAATGAAGCCAATAAGGATACAATGTCGCCCTTATAACAGTGTTTAATCTTCATATCAAGAAGGCTTCCAAACCCAATTGCCCTAACAGCTAACGTCTGGAAATCGTTCAACCCTTCGATAATTTTGTGCAATCGTTGAGGCGTACATCTGTTGCAAACTTCTTTCCCACTTGTTGCCATTTATCTACAAATAAATAGACAAATTGATAAAAAACTTTGCAATGTGAGTGTTTAAATGTGCCATCTATAAAATCAAAATGTAATTAGAAATACTCCTTAGGTACCCCACAAATAAGCCTTTTGTACCCCGCAAATAAGCATTGGGTACCCACAAATAGGCCTGTGCGCGCGTGGGAAACGCGGCACGGGGTAATTCGGAGTCGCCACCGCCTGATGGGGTGCAGGCGGACACCTGGGTGCCTAACCTTGTCTATTTAGGGCTTTTGGTCTGCGGCTTTGAGATTCTAAGTTTGGTTCTCGGTTGCGGTCTGGGGAAGTCCGTAGACACCCCAGTCCACCCCGTCGGATGACGGGTCCCGTGGGTTCCCTGGTTTGAGTCAGCTCACTATTTGGCCTTCACCCGATTCCTAATCCAGCATGCGATTTTAGATTAAGTCTTTGTCGGGAACACCTGAGTTGGTGTGGGTCCCTTTAGTTGATTTTATCTTTGCTTACTTGAATTGTTTGAGTCTGATTGGGTGGGCCCCGTTGGAAGGCCCACGGTGTCCTTGGTGGGCTTGGGTAAGCCCGTGTACCCTTGGTGGGCCTCTGTCTAGCCCTAGGAGGCCCTGCGGGCTTTGGATAATGAATTGATTTTACTTAGGTTTGGATTAAGTGTTTTCTTATGCAAAAGGTGGGCTGGATTGGTTTGTGGGCCCCTTAGGTGGGCCCACGTGGTGGCCAAGTAAGTTTAGTTTATCTTATTTAATTTTGCCAAAGCGGGCTGGTCACTGGGCTTGGGGCCCGTGATCCAGACTTTGGGCTTGAAAGCCCAGTGCTTCGAAGTTTAGGGCTTGCACCCTAACTCTGTTCGGTGAGCGGGCTTTGGCAGGCCCGACAGGCCCTAGCCCTTGGTCTCGGCCAAACCAGGCAGTTCATGCACTTATTTCACATAGCAAGGTTTGGGTGGGCCGCATTGAGTTTGGCCCAACCGGTTCAATTAATTCATTTTACTTTAACTCGTTTAATTGCATGCTTTCGGGTTCATTGGGCTTTGTGGGCCCCGTTGGAAGGCCCACGGGTGTGCCAAGTTGGACCGGCGGTCCAAGTCCCAACTTGGGTTTCCGGGTGGCCCGGAAACCCTATCGGTTTATCTGGTTTGATTCAAAGTACTCCCAAATTCGGCAAGACATCAAGAGAACACAAAAAAAGCACATTTCTGTGTGTATCCGGCAACTCAGGCCGGATACACTTGGTCTGCAGGTGATCCGGCCAGAGTAGCCGGATACTCAAGGGCCATGGGTTATCCGGCCTGAGTGACCGGACACACCCAGGCCCCAGGTGATCCGGCCTAAGTTGCCGGATCACACTGAAATGGCCATTTTTGAGTCCTGCCACTGGGGATTGATTCTAGGGGGTTCCTAGGGGCTTTTGAGGTTTCGTGGGTCCCTGGGTGGGCCCACGTATGTTCAGGTTTGGGAGAAGCCACATTTGGCTTCTCCTTCTCGGATTTTTCAGCACACATCAATGGGGAAGGAGGGGGTGATGGAGCATACTCGCATGCATACAAAATTTTAACTAAATAGTAGGAGGATTAGGGGAGGCAGACATCCACACATAAATCACAGCCATTTCGTGGGCTTGTCATGCTTCGCATCTCTCATGGCAGCAAAATCAAGGAGGAAGGATACTAAGTAATCATGCACAGCAAAGAGAATAATAAATAAAAAAACAAGGAAAAGAGAGAATCACACATATTACCCACGAATTCTAGCAAGACTAAGAACCAAATGCCTCATGCCTAACCCATGAAAGCTTAAAGAAGGGAAGGAAAAAGGGGATTTTTATGGGGTACATTAGATTAAAAATGGGAGAAATACTCTCCTCTCCTTAAAGCTTCCTAACAATGGACTAAACCGCCATGCATGAGCACCGAAAGGGTGCAAAAACTGAGCTCTCCTGACTCCCAAGGAGAGCTCACGTGAACTTCTTATTGATGATGGCTTCGTGCCATGAAAAAGAAACCCAAAAGCATGCATACAACACATGAAAACCAGCCCATGCAGAACAAGGAAGATAAGAAGAAGAAAATACCGCCAAAAATCCAGATTTAATATATGATAAACACAAGACAGTGAGGAGCCTTACCTTAGGTTTTAAAACCTCTTTGGGGGTGTGTCGGCACTTCCTTTTGGCTTGGATATTTTGCTGGAACTCCTCCTCTCGTCAGTAACAGCAGCAGCTCCTCCTTGTTTTAACAAGTAAGTGGAAAGGGAGAGGAAGGCAAAGGCTTTTGGGTAGCTTTTGGGGTGAAATGGTGAGGTTATGAAGGGCAAAGGAGGCAAAGTTCTCGTGGGAAAAAGTGGGAGGGGGAAGCTCAAAGCAGCAAAGGAACAGCCAACCCCGGAAATGAGCTGCTGGTTTGCTATTTATAGAGAACTTAATGTATCCGGCAACTCAGGCCGGATACAGTAAGGCTTCCCCTTATCCGGCCCTCATGGCCGGATACACTAAGGCTCCTTTGTATCCGGTCTTCAAGTCCGGATACAAAACACAATCATTTGAAAATTAAATGCTGCCGCGAATTTGTCGGGCGATCGGCGCGAATCTCGCGCGAAAATCTTCTTGTATCCGGTCCTTGAGTCCGGTCATGAAGGGGAGCCAGTGTATCCGGTTTATTTGACCGGATACAAATCGGAAAATTACGGATTTGCCCTTCGACTTGACCGATTCGACCGATTTGACACTTTTGGATATCTACGGATCGCCCGTACGAATTTTTGATATTTAAGATTTAGTCCCTGAGATATTTTGCTGCGTTGGCTGTCACGTGTGCAGTTCCTGCGCCACGTGTGCAGTTTCTGGCTTTGCTGCTCGGAAGCTTCGACAGATCATATCTCCTTTATCCGAACTCCGATTTGAGCAAATTCAATTGCATTAAACTCGTATTGGAGCCCTCTATTTAATGACATAGGGCTAAACACTTGGCACGGGGTTCGAGGAAAAGTCAAATTTTGGCCTTTCCTTAAGTTTGACCGCCCGCAGAACCTTCATCTGGACTCCGATTCCTGCAAACCCAGTTGCGTTGGACTCGTGTCGGGATTCTCTATCCATTGAGCTAAAGCAAGGTGGCCAAATTTTATTTGATTAAAAGGTCAACTTTTCACTCTTCAGGATTAGACTTTTTAGCCGGGTTTTGCATTTCTGGTTTTTCTGGGAGCGCAAAAATGAGGTGCTTACAAGGCCCTTAAAATTTGTTTACCTACACCCCCAAATTGGCTTACCTACATGTAAAACCCCGAATTAAATATGAATATTTGGAATGTTAATGAATTTATCGAAATAATTGGAGATTTAATGTAGAGCATATGATTTGGGGTATTTTTATTCATCCGGAATTTATAATTGATTAAGAATGATAAGGAGAATAAATTTGGAAATTTTAGAAGAAATATAATGGGTAGATATGAAATTCTCAAGAAAAGGGTACTTTGGTCAATTCCTACTAATTATTGGTAAATAATTAAATAGTTTAATTAAATTATTATTATTATTAGACTTGAGAAATTACGTTAGACTGAAGTTGGGTTGATTTAAGTATAAATAGTGAAATTTATAACTGAACAAGTGAGGAAAAGGGCGTATTAGTAATTATAGTTGATTATGAGCTTTAAGTTGAGGAAAAGAGGAGTTTTCGGGTGTTTTGGTAATATTTAAAAATAGGGGAAATAATTAGCACAAAAATTAGGAAAGATAGAAGTTTCTCTTATTTAGAATTAAGAGGGAAGAGTTAGAAAGAGGAGTTGTGAAAGAATAGGAAAGCTTTTAAGTGAGATTAGGAAACCTAGTGGGATTAGTTAGAAAGTTTCCTAAACCTTTTAAGACTTCTATTTTGGGTGAGCCTATAAAAGGGAGGCGTTAGGAAGGAATTAGGGGTTCTTCTAATCAAATTATATAGAGGAAAAAGAGGAGAAAAGAGGGCTCTTACGTTTGGGGAATATAAAGAGAGAAGGAGTTGCAGAGAAGTCCGACTAGTAAACTTCGAATGACGATCTACATAGATCTAGTCGTTGGATCGGCCTCAAATTTGAAGGTTTTATTCACAACTGGTGGAACTTCAATCTGAACGGTGGAGATGGTGTTCTGAGGCTTCTAGAGGGTGCGATTAGTAATAGAATTTCGGTGATAACTTGAAGTTAAGGATTTTGCGTTTTTAGGCAAGTAGTAACACCCCGTTTTGTTTAATCGTTGCATGATTTTAAGTTTAAACGTTTGGGTTTGATCTAGAATTAATATATAATGATTTGAGATACTAAACCATATATTTTAGAAAGTAGATTTCGTGGGTATGAATGATCTTAGGTTGGGTTTATGAAATCTGTTAAGTATGCTTACAAGTGTTGATTTCTAAGGTTTTGATTTACATCGGTATTTTGATTTGTTTAGAATGATTTAATAGGATTTATAGATGATATTAGATGTGTTAGAAGTGGTTTGAATTGTTGGAATCATGTTTTAAAGAATTAAAAAAGAAGAATTACAAAAATCGGATTTTTAGAATTTGCCACAATTGGGCGAGCGCTTACACGATCCCCTGGGCGATCTGGACGAGCATCTCGCCTGTGTTTTTTTAGAAATATTTTCATAGGTCGCCCAACCAGATCGCCTGAGCGATGGGGTTGAGCGACTGTTAAAGAATTGTTTTTGAATAGGTCGCCCAACAAAGTTGCCTGGGCGATGGGTTGAGCGACTATTAAAGAACTTGTTTTTGAAGGTCGCTTAGGGGGATTGCCTAGTGTAAGCACCTTATTTTTGCACCTCCCTGAAGTGTCGGAAATGAAAACCCTAAAAGACAAGTCAAAACCCTGGGAGTAGAAATTGAATTTCTGATCAAGCTTGAATCGACTGTCATACTTCATCTCAATGGGTGGGAAATTCTGACACGGTTCCTATACAACTGAGTTTGCCAGAACTGGAGTCCAGACAAAGAAGTTATGAGCCGGTCAAACCCTTGGAAGCAAAAATTGACTTTCTGCCCAAACCCAGATTAACTGCCATACCTTATCCCGGCGGATAGGAATTTCAGACACGGTTCCAACGCAACCGAATTTGCCAGAATCAGTGTCCAGATAAAGGAGTTATGGGTAGAATCAAATCCTAGGGAGCAGTTTTGACTTTCTGCTCGAAAGCTGAATTGGTTGCCGTACCCTATCTCAATGGATAGAAAATCCCAACACGATTCCGATACAACTGAGTTTGCCAGAATCGGGGTCCTGATGAAGAGGTTATGAGTAGATCAAGTGTAATGACCCAGAACCAGGTATGCTTCTCCGAGGCACTCACCTGTCCCTGGTCGTCACGGGTTGGTCTTTCAACCTAGTTGAAATACAGATAATTTAAAATTTTCCTAATGTGAGTGGAAGTGATAGAACAGTTGATGCTTGTGTGTATCAAAGTGTGTATATATAAAATAAATAGCACAAGTCTCGTGGGCTTCAAAGTTAAATACGAAGACTACTATGGTTATTACAAAAGATAGGAATCTAGTCACTCCTTTCAGTTAGAAGGTTTACAATCCAAAAAGGTACAACTAACATGTACAAGAAAAGTAAAGTCCTATGTGGTTCAGTAGAAATCCTCCTCTCTATATACTGGTGCCTTGTCCTTTCCTCTGTCTCCAATCCGGTCCTTCACACCGGACGTCAACGGCTTTGAAAACAAAACGATAAAACAACTTATGAGACGAATGTCTCAATAAGCAAGACATGCATGATCGATAAAACACAGTTCATGCTAATATCATTCAGTATAAACCATGACACGCGGGTAGTTGCAATACTAGTTAAATCAATAACAATTTAGTATAATACAATTGGTGTAGTTCGGTGCTTACGTGAACAATTCAAACAATTATAAGCAATCACACGACAGTTCTTATCACTTTATTATCTAGGTGGTTTATTATATATTGCACATGACCCTATCTAATTCCACTGATTTCTCACGGTGGGCTAGGCATCCAACGCCGATTACCCTTGACGTATGGGCATCCATGCCGATTCCCCATAGCAATGGGCATCGGCCACCGATGTTGCTTGGTGCCAGGATGATACAAATAGAACAATGTAACTTGGTCATGGCACTATACATACACACACCCACTGTGCGCATGGTTGCACGGCATGGGCGTGCCTTCTAAAGGGTAATTCGGGAAGGTTGGAGTTGCCACTGCCGGATGTGGTGTAGGCATACACCCGGGTGCCTAGGTTTTTCTATTTAGGCGGTTTGCGGCTTGAGATTCTAAGCAAGGTCTCGGTTACTGTTCGGGGAAGTCCGTAGACACCCTGGTCCGCTCCGTCGAATGACGGGTCCTATGGGTTTCCTGGTTTTGAGTCAACTTTGGTCTATCTCACCCGATTCCTAATCCAGCATGCAAATTTGGTTAAGTCTGGTGGGACCACCTGAGTGGTGTGGGTTCCTTTATTTGATTTTATCTTGATTAATTAGGTGATCTGAGTCTGATTGGGTGGGCCCCGTTGGAAAGCCCACAGATTCTTTGATGGGCTAAGTCCAGCCCACATGCCTCTTGTTAGGCCTCGGTCTAAGCCTAGGAGGCCCTTTAGGCTTTGGTTCAATGAATTGGTTTTACTTAGGATTCAAGTTTAAAATTAAGTTGATTTTCATGCAAAGTGGGTCTGGATTGACTTTGTGGGCCCCTGGATGGGCCATACAATGGGAACCAAGTGATTTGAATTATCTTGGTTGACCTGTGCCAAAATGGGCTAGGCACAGGCTTGGGGCCCGTTACCTAGGAAATTAGGGTTTTGACCCTTCAAATACGGTTAATGGGCTTGGTGGGCCCGGTAGGCCCTGGCCCGCAGTCTCGACCAAACCACACCTAGTCTAAGCCTGCATGCTTCATTTTGGGCTTTTAGCGGGCCTTGAATGGTGCGGCCCACTCAATTAGCTTATTTCTCTTATATACATTCAAGGGAATCTGTCGGGCTTGGTGGGCCCTGTTGGAAAGCCCACTGTGTATCAAATTAGATCGAGTGGTCCGAGTCCCATTTTGGGTTTTCGGGTGACCCGGAAACCCTATTGGTTCATTTGGTTCAATTAGGAGAGTAAGAATATTGCACAAGACCAAAAAAACAAGAAAATGAAATTTCTGCAATGTAGCCGACCTGAGTTGTCGGCTACACACTCAAGCATATGTAGCCGGTCTGTGATGTCGGCTACACATATTAAACAGTGTAGCCGACCTCCATGGTTGGCTACAAACAAGACTTTGCTGATCTGACCTGAGTTGTCGGATCAACTCACAGCATGTATTTTTAGGGCTTTTCAAAAGGGGGCTAGCTTTTGGGGCTCCCCAACTCACGTGATGGCAAACTAATGAAACACATAAAGTCCCTCTAAACAACAAACAAGATACATGCCTTAAGCCATGGTGAGTATGTGCATGTGCATATGCATGAACATATGTTATATGAGTAAAATAATAACTAAGGAGGATGGGGAAATGGGAAGCGTGGTGTGAGGTTTCTTATGCATGCATATGTATGCTTCATGGAACTTATAATATGCTGCAATCAAGCTCAAAGACATGCCGAAAAGACCTGATATCATGAATGTAAAAGAAACCAACAAAAGAAAGGATGAAGGGGCTTATACAAGGGGTACATGAGAATTGAAAGAAAGGGAACAAACTGCCCCATTGAGTGAAAACCAGTAGCAAGATAATAATCTAAAAACCATTAAGAACATGTGTAAGGTGACCCTCTTCCTCCCATGAAGCCGACCACATATCTTCCCCTTTACCATGGGATTTTCTTTATGCAAAATGGAGAAGAAAAAGTAGAGAAGAGAAACATTAACATGCTAAGAAAAGAAGAGAATAAGATGCTAAAAAGGGAGTGCACTCCAACATGCTTAGAACATGCTCATTCCAACTTATGATGTACAAAATACCAATGAAAGCTTTACCTTGGGGTCAAATGACCCTTGTGTGGTGTGTGTAAGGTTCCTTGAAGCACCACAAGAGTTGGAGAAGCTCCCTCCAACACCAAATAGCAAGTCTTGGTTCTCCTTCAAGTTTATAGGTGGGAAGAAGGGCTTGGATAAGGGTAGAATGGTCTCACAAATGAGCTTGAGAGATGTAGGGAGCAAGGAGAGGCAAAGGAGAGGGTTTTCGGATCAGGGAATGAGGGGGAGGAAAGGCAAAAAACACCAAAAAGGGGGTGTTGCCCCCTTTTTATAGAAAGCTTTTTGTATCTGACATATGCCCCCTTTTTATAGAAAGCTTTTTGTATCCGACATAATATGTCGGATACACATGATTTGGTGTGTATCCGACATAATATGTCGGATACACTAAGCCCCCTTTGTATCTGACATAATATGTCGAATACAAACACAATCATTTCAAAAATTGAATTTTGTCAGAAAATCTGTCGGGGAATTCGACAATATGTCGGAAAAAATCTTTTGTATCCAACATATTGTGCTGGATACAAAGAAAAATATGCATATCCAACATATTATGTTGGATACAAAAAGGTAAATTTTTGATATTTACAGATTGCCCCCCCGGATTTAACCAATTTGACTGATTTGACAACTGAGATAATCACAGATTGCCCTTGGGTATTTACGGATTAATCCCTGAGATATTTTTAGCATTTTGGATATTTACGGATTAATCCTTGAGATATTTTTTTGCTCTCCTGCCACGTGTGTAGCTCTTTTGCCACGTGTGCAGTTTCCGGCATTGTTGCCCTAGAACTTTAACTACTCATATCTTCTTCATCCGGACTCCGATTCAGGCAAATTCAGTTGCGTTAGAACCATATCGGAGTCCTCTATTCATTGGGGTAGAGTTAAGCAGCTAATTTATGGTTTAGCAGAAAGTCAACTTTTGCTCCCCTTCAAGTTTGACCGGTTCATAATTTCTTCATCCGGACCCCGATCTGAGCAAACTCAGTTGTGTTAAAATCGTGTCGGAATTTCATAATCATTGGGAAGAAGTATGGTGGCCAATTAGTACTTGATAAAAAAAAGTCAACTTTTGTCCCCTCAGGGTTTGACTTGCTTTGCTGTCTTTTAGCACATTTTTTTGTTTGATCAAAATTTGGGTGCTTACACCCACTTAAAGATTGAATCCATAACTTAAGATTGTTCATTATGCAAATTCCTTAGTTCATTTTATATCACGTATATCATGCCACTCATGCATGTACAATCTCAATGGTAACTCGTAGCCCTACTCGAGTCAACTTGGGCCAAGCCCTTTTCAATATCTCATGGAATCGGGCCACTGCCATCCATATAAATACAACATAAATGGGACAATGCCCTTCATATTATGCAAATCAATTCGGGCCAATGCCCTTCACAATGTTATCACATGCTTACAACAATAATCATTAATAATAAGAGACATTCATAGTGTTAAATCCTGTATTTTCATACATTACTTGAGCAACTTAGGCCCCAACTGTAGCACCCTAGATCCGGGTTTGCCCTATCACGGCACCAACCCATACCCGAGACCTACTTATGGGCCCAAAAGAACCTGATGAACATAATTAACGCGGGCAATTACGATGTAATCATCAAAGTGCATAAGATAAAGAAGCATGGAATTACAATTTTCCATATAATAAAAGATCATCTGTGTAATAACTCCAAATTACAACATTGGGGTACACCAAAAAGGCAACTAAGATCTCTCCATCACTAACTCTCTCATGAGCATTCATATACAAAAATGATAATCTAAAGATAACTCCCAAGTCTATAAATCAAAAAGAAATAATTACATCCCATTGATAGTTTCTAAAACTAAATACAATAACATAAAGATAACCCCTACTGCGGATAGTAAAAGTCCTCGGGCTCATGCTCAAGCTCACCCTCACTATTTGCCCCAGTACGCGGCTCACCAAGCGGATCTGAAAACAAATCCGGTAAAACAAAACGCGTGAGACTTAAAGTCCCAGTAAGCAGCAAACATGCATAGATGGAAGCAGTTGATACAATTCATGGATCATCATGTATAGAAGCAGTTTAGGCAATTCATATGACATCATGAATAAATACAGTTCATGCTATTTATATTCTCAAGTAAAGCAACTAAACAATGTAACACCTAAAAGTTAACTAACAAACCTGGTAGGACTGATAATGTAAACCAAACCTGTAGAACAAACCTTTCTCAGCAGTTACTAGAACCAATGTCAAGTGGGATTGTTACTAGAGCCAATGTCAAGTGTCAAGTGTCATGTGGGACTACTCGTCCACGGAGGAAGGCTAAGTGGGACTACTCATCCATGGATGAATGCTAAGTGGGACTACTCGCCCAATGGTGAATGCTAAGTGGGACTACTCGTCCACTTTTGAATACCAATTGTCAAATAATATTCACAAGGCGTAAGAAATAACTAATAAGCACTTCACATCCAAAACCAAATCACAGTAGAGTACATACACCATAAAATCCACAATTTACGTATTTGAGAAGTGGGATAGTCTTAGGATCCCTAATAAGGGCACCATGCCAAAAATCAACGGATTCCGAGATAAAAAGTTTCGGACCTAAAAATATTCTAAGTCTGGTTAAAACGTTGACTTTTCGGTGTATAATTTTTCTAGGCCAATCTAAAAGGAATTTCAAGCTCAAATTCTGGTTGTGGTCTATTGACGGGTATACAAATCTTATAGAATTTTTTGGTTGGGCTTCTGAATCACTCATTTGGGTGTCAAACTCAAAAAGTGGCCTTTTATGAAAATCGGGAAAACTGGAAATTTAGGCATAAACTGGAAAGTTGACTTTTTATTGGTTGGGAATTGGGCCTTGGGAGTATTTTTATTGTTTCCAAATGGGGGGTAAAACCTTATTTACATGTAAAGACTTAAGTAAATGGAGCAATAAATACACAGGAATAGACAAGGCAACGTTCGGGTGTTGGGGTAAAGACTAGGGTTAACGTTCGCGCGTTAAACTTTAGAGTTCGCGTGCTAAAGGGTAAATCAAGGCCAACGCGTGCGTGGTAAGTTCAGCGTTCGCGCGTTAAGGTCGCGATTAGCCCTAGGCGATTAATCCCGATTCACGATTAGCTTTAACAGAACTGATTTTTGGGGGGTCTTGGCTCAGGATTAATCACCAATCTTCAGGATTAATCGCCGGCTCGAGTTCTTAAAAAATTTTGGCTATTTTCCAACACCAAACCTATACAAGCCACATCCAACCTCTCTAATACCAAATGGGATGATTCTAAAACATTCCAACATGCTCAAGAACACCTCCCAACACAGGAATCCATCCCAAATACTCATGAACATAAATCCAACCACATGAAACCCCAATCAACCCATCAAAATCAAACCCTAATCTTGAGATATAATCAATAGAGGTTGTAAATCCATGACAATCAAGAGAAGAATACACTATATTGCTATAAAACTCAAACCCTATGAATTTTGAAAGCAAAACCCCACATACATGTGATTTCCCAATTTATCCAAACCCTAGGAGAAAGAAATACGAAAATCCATGGCAAATCAATAGTAAACTAAACAAGATAGTTAGATAAACCAAACCCTACGAATTTTTAAGGTAAAGCCAAACATGCAAGAGATTCTCTAGTTTAATCAAACCCTAGGAGAGGGAAGTACGAAAATCCGATAAATTCATTTTAGTTTGAAGGGTTTGCTACTTACATGATGATGGAGAAGCAAACTTCTCTTTAATCTTCCTCCTCCTTCTTCTCCAAGCTTCCACTTTTCTCCTCTTGTTCTATACGTCCAAGACAAAGAAAGGGGTTCTTAAGACACTAGATATTTAGTTAGGGCATCCCTTTTATATGCCCAAGTTTTGGGTCTTTCAAATCTGCCCCTAAACAAGGCTTTTATTCAACTAAAACCCTTAGGGGGTACCTTAGTGTTAAGTAGGGATGTACCTTTGTGATAAGTGGAGGGTACCTTAGTGTTAATTGAAGGGTTACCCAAGTGTTTTAAGGGGTTTTCCTTAGCTATTTCAAAGGTATACTCTAGGGATGCTTGGGGGTACCTTAGTTATACCAGATGGGATACCCTGGTGGGAAGTGGAGGTACCTTAGTGTTATTGAGAGGGTACCTTAGTGTTTCAAGGGATTTACCTTAGTCATTCTAAGGGTAAACTTTAGATAAGCTTAGGGGGTGTACCTTAGTTATATTGAAGAGGGTACTTAACTATTGAAGGGGTGTACCTTAGTTATATGAGGGGTTACCTTAGCTACATAAGGGGTTATACCTTAAGCAAAACAGTGGGGGGTTACCTTACTTATATAGGGGTTACTTTAGTTAGACAAAGGGGTACTTTGGCTATATAGGGGGTGTACCCTAGGTAAAACAGTGGGGGTACCTTATTTATATGAGAAGAATACCTTTAGGAAATACAAGGGGTGTACCCTAGGTAATATAGGGGATGTACCTTAGGTATATTGGAGGTACTTTAGTTATATAAAGGGGGTACTTTAGCTGTATAAGGGAATGTACGTTAGCTAAACAAGGGGGTACTTCAAGTAAGACAGTAGGGTACCTTAGTTAAAATAAAGGGATACCTTAGGCAATACAAGTGAGGTACCTTAGATAAATACAGGGATATCTTAGGCAAACACAAGAGGATACCTTAGGTAAACACAGGGGTACCTTTAGGCAATTAAATTAGGGTACCTTAGGGATACAAGTGGGGTACCTTGGGTAATACTTGGGTGTATCTTGGGTATAAAAGTGGGGTACCTGGGGTATACTTGAGAGGTTATTTGGGTATTCTTGGGAGATACTTAAGGTACACTTGAGAGGTACCTTGGGCATTCTTAAGAGTTACTTTGAGTATTCTTAGGGGATAATTTGGGTACACTTGGGAGGTACCTTGGGTACTCTTAGGAGTTATTTTAAGTATTCTAGGGAGTATTTTGGGGTATACATGGTTATACACTAGTGTTATCCGGGAGGGTACCTGGGGTAAACTTTGGGGTACCATGGGTATACTTGGGAATTACTCTAGGTACACATAAGTCTAATTTTTCAGAATTTGATTTCCAATTCATTTAAGCTAATTGAAGAGTATCTTAGACAATTGGAATTGAGAAATAACATTAATTAAACTTACCTTAATAACCTTCATAAGGTTCAATTGATTTCTCTAAATCCTCAAGAATAATCCACATTTACTTCATCTTCATAACACAAATACTTAATTAGTCTAATAATCACATTTTAGATAATTAATCTTAATAATTAAATTATAATCCGGGTCGGGGTTTTACACCAACTCTTTGGAAACATGTACAACTTGGATTTGGCTTTGGTTTTCTACTTCCAATGATCATTTGGAAGGTGTTCCAAGTGGTAGAATTAAATTACCCTACTTCTATAGCAATCTGGGACAGAAACTTCTCAGGAAACCTATTTCAGTAGAACGTACCCAAAATCTTGGTTATTTGAAAATTTGAGATGATTCCAATGGGGACATTTCCTAGACACTTAAATCCTATTTTTACATGGGTTGGATTCAAATAAAAACAATCCGTAGTTGGATTTGCTCTAAAATATGAAAATACTCAAATCTGGGCATGGGCGCCTGAGTGCGCGCTCGAATGTTGGCTTGGGTGCTCGGCTTAGGCAAAATAACAACTCTTGGGTTTTGAGTTTTTAAAAAACACAGGGGGCGCATGTTATCGTGCTCGAGCACCCACGAGCGGCCTCACCTATAACTAAAATTTAGAATGGGCGCTTGACATCGCGCTCGAGCGCTCTGTCGAGCACCCTGGCGATTTCCCAGGCCGTGATTTTTCCGAATTTCGTAACTTTTCTTGGGCTTCTTCAATCTCACTCTTTTCTATGGTTTCTGGTCTCTAAATTTTCTCTAGAATGTGTGGTTTACCTATTATTCATCAAATCCTTAACAAATCCCCCTTCTATTAGCAAAGAACATCCGATTTACACAAAACCCCCAAATTCCCACGTTTAATCCGATTATACATGTGCATATCAAAAGTGTATTCTATATATATATGAAGGAATGAAATAGGACACAAGAGTTTAATTACAAAATACTGAGTGACTAATCACTCCTCTCAGTATAGGTTTTACAATTCAAAACTATACAAGTATTACAAAATAAAAGCCTAAGGCCTATAGAAATCCTCCTCTCTATGCCCAATGGCTTTCTTTTTGCCTCTATCCCCAGCCCGGTCCTTCACACCGGACTTCGATGGATTTGAAAAATAAGATAGAAAGCAACTGTGAGACGAATGTCTCAGTAAGCAACACATGCATGATTCGGAGAAAACACAGTTTATACAAATATCTTTCGATAAACCATGATATGCAGGTAATTCTAATACTACAAAATCCAAGGCATCTTATGTGTCATACAATAGTGCATGCATGTGCCTCAGTGTACAGATAATCAATTTAATAACAATCATGTAATCAATATTACCACTTGTTATCTAGGATGTTTATATATACTACACATGGCCTCATTTAGCTTCACCGAGTCCATGTGGTGGCTAAGCAACTACGTCGATTCCCCTTGACGTAGGCATCCATATGCCGATTCCCTTTGATGTACAGGCATCCATTGCCAATTCCCCGTAGCAAGTGGGCATCGGCCACCGATGATGTTGGTGCCTGGATGATATCACAATAGAGCAGTAACAGAAACAAGAACCACTGGCCATGGCATATATATATACAAACATTCCCATTTAAGACTATGGATCCATACCTTAAGGGTTCATTATGCCGATGTGTTATTTATCAAATTCACAACAATTTTAGCAACAAGGTACAGAATAATAACACATCAATTATCCCAAGCTTGAGTGGAGGATGCTAGTTCTCTATCTCCAAGTTGGGAGGAACAAGGGTCCACTACCCCAACTGAGATGAACCGCTCACCATTCACCAAGACTTACTGGTCAGATACTCATGATTAATGCCTCATGTACTCTTGCATGGAAAATACTCAAGGGTAGCCCATGGCCTTACCCCAGTCACTCTTGGGCCACTGCCCTCTGCTCAATATAATTCAATGCCATTGGGGCCACTGCCCTCTTTTCAATATCAATACAGCAGGCCACTGCCCTCTCATTTATGATTAATGATCATGGGCCACTGCCCTTTCATCGCATGTTACAAGTGACAAGCCAAAGCCCTTGAGGTGGTGCAAATGTAATACGGGCCAATGCCCTCATTATCGTGCAACTCATGTTAAGTGTAATACGGGCCCAATGCCCTTCATACTAGGTGTAAAATACCAGGCCGAAGCCCGTCTCATCATGTGTGGTGTACTCACCTTGATGGTCAATGGTAAAGGTTTGGTTTTCTAGAAATTCTACATTTCATGACTCAAATTGGGCAACCTATGCCTCAACTCTTTGGATACTAACAACTTGGTTTTGGTTCTCGATTTCTACTTCTAATAGTCATTTGGAAAGTGTTTGAGGTGGTGGAATTAAGTTATCCTATTTCTATAGTATTCTGGGATAGAAAATCTTTCTAAGACCTTCTTTGGCGAAATGTACCCAAAATCCTTGTTATTTGGAATTTTGAGATACTTCCAGTTGGAACACTTCGTAGACACCTAACTCTAACTTATACATAGGTTGGATTTGAATAAAAACAAAGGGTAGTTCAATCTGGGCTAAAAGTGCAAATTATGAAAATTCTGGTAAGGGCGTTCGATAGGTCGCTCGAGCTTGCTTTGAGCGGCCAAGAAATAGCTCTCGGGTTCTTCTGTTAAACACATCGCTAGAACAGTCGTTCGAGCATTGCTCAAGTGGCCATGCCTTAAAACTCTACCTAACTACCTAAAACCACCGCCTGATGCCGTGCTCGAGCGACTGCTCGGGCGGCTTGGGTTTTGACAGTTCGCGAAATCCGAATTTTTGGGGATTCGATCTTTCTTAAATATGACTTGTTCTGGGTGTTTCTGGGCTTGAAATCACTCCTAGCATGAGTGGAAATCTATTACTAACAAAACCCCTCAAAGAAATCCCTCCCATTTGGCCTAGGACTCGTTTTCACATCTCAACCCTAACATTCATCTAACATGCGATTTTTGGCCGAAAATGGGAAAACAAGGTTGGGGTGGTGTTGCTTACCTCTTGCAAACTCTTAAGTAAGTTGTATAGCTTCTATTGCAAGCCACGAACAGCTCCTTGCTTGCTTGGGTGCTCGTTCCACGAATCTCCACCAAGCAAACCCCCAAATGAAAATGGCTTCCTTGTTTCTTTCTTTTCCTTTTTCTTGCCAACAACTCCTCCAATGGTTTGGAAATTAATGGGGACGAAAATGGGGAAGAAGATGAAGAGAAGGAGATGAAGAAATGAGAGTGTGGGAGAAGGGGAAGAGAAGAAAAGGGTTTGGGATGGGGTTTGGTCGTGTGTGGGCTCTTTTGGGTGTTTTCTTCACTTAAGCAAAAACCCCCAAGGTGCTATAATTACAAGTTCACCACTCTCTCTTCCTATATTGCACATAACCTCACTTAGCTATTTTTCTTACATTAGGGAGTCTTATTTAACCAAGTAGAAGTTGCTCACCTTCATAGGCTGCTGACAGCCCGGGGCTTAGCCACTTTGGCTGGCTTTAGACTTGAGCTTCTCTGGCTTCACCTACACATCAAGCTCACTAATTAGGATGTGCTAGGGATATTGGAACGGGGTTTCACAATGCACGTCTCCTAGCTCCTAAAGCAAGCCATGAACAACACTCTTTGCCTTTTTGGTTGCTTCTTCACAAATCCCACCAAGTCTTACCCAAACGAAAATCACACCAACTTTGGGTTTTCTTCTTCTTTTCTTGCAAGAGTTCTCCTCACTTGCCCAACAAGATGGATGAGAGTGGGGAAGAGGAGAAGAGAGTGTGAGGAGGATGAGAGGAGAAGAGAGAATGGAGAGAAGAGAATGAGAGAGCTCCTTTGGTTCATACGAATGGAGCAAAGTGGGCTCCTCCACACTTAACCAAAATTTCCCCAAAATATTTCCAAGTTTGCCCTTCTTCGCTCAAGACACTCCTATTTACCACCATGCCATTCTCCTTCTATTGCACACAAAATTGCAAACATGCCATTCTCTCACACATGGAATAGATGTATTTAATAATCTAGGAATTGCTCAAATGGAAGGGATGCCTACCTTTTCACATTTCTGGTAAACCTTGACTTAGCCACTTGATTGGCTTCAAATTTGGATTTCTCCAGCTTCACCTTCACAACAAAATAGCAAATATTAGAATTCGCTAAGTACCCCTTGATTAGCATTTAAGCAATCAGTGTAAGAATCTGGGGTCTCACATCAAGCCCTAGGGCAACAATGCAGATAAGTTGCCCACGTGGCAAATTGCGTCACGTGGTTGTCACCCACCACATCTTTCTTTCTTAACACCTAAGTAACAAAAATAATAATAAAATAATGGGAGAGAGAGAGAGAGAGCACCACCACCACATCTCTCTTTCTTAACAACTAAGTAAACAAAATAATAATAACATAATGGGAGAGAGAGAGAGAGAGAGAGCACCACCACCACATCTTTCTTCCTTAACAACTAAGTAATCTTCTCTCTATAAAAGGAAGAGAGGGGTGGTCTTGGCTCAAAAAAATCCTTCTCCCCACCTCTCCAACTCTCTCTAACTCTCCAACACACTCCAACCCTCTTCTCCTTAACTTTTAACCCTTATCTCCCATAAGCCCCTCTCCTCTACCCCATACGAAACCCTCTACCCTACCCTCTCAACCACCTCCTAACCACAAAAACCCCACTCTAGCATACCCAAACTCCTTCCTACCTCACCTTTCTTCCCTTTAAACCTTGAAGGAAGCTTGGAGGAGCTTGATGGTGTGAAGAAAAGGAGGTCAAGGTGCTGTCCAACCTCCAAGGAAGCTTCAACACCACTCTAGAAGGCCTTTAAACCCCCAAGGTAAGCTTTCTTGGTGTACTTATTAAACATATATGAGAATGAGTAAGATGCGAGCATGTTTCAATACTTTTGTTCTCTCTTGCTGTATTTTGTTCCTCAATCTTCTTTTCTCCATCTTTCTCTTCATTTCCTCCATAAAAATAAAGTTCCATGGTGAGGGGAAAGGTTCATGCTCGAAAGAAAGGAAGAGGGACCATGTTAAAAGTGTCTAGAGCATCATTTTAAAGCTCATTTTCTCTGTTTCCTCCCATCTTATTTCATTCAACTAAAGGAGAGCATGTTATCCTCATTCAAGTCCATTGTACCCCTTAAATCCCCCCAAATCCCCTTCTTTAATGGTTTTTAAGTTATTATCATGCTTGCCTTTCTTTGTTTCTTTCTTTCACCATGAAATATGCTTGTATAATGTTTTAGGTTTTCATGTACTTAAATAGCACATTCCCCACCTCCATTGCCATAATCCCACTTACCTTTTATCTACTGTTTTGTTATCTTTTGCATGCTTCCCCTCTCTCTTCATGTACACTAAGCATGCACATACATGGTCCACTTAGAAGACATGTTTAGGTTTCTTCATTTTAGTTTCACTTCACTTGTATATATATTGATATGAAGGACTCACATGAGTTCATTGTTATAAAGCATATTCATCTCATCTTCTTTGTTCCAAGTTGGCCAAGTTCCTTTCTATGCTCACTTATGTTAAACACCCACTCACTAAGCTCCTTTTCTTTTGCTTAAAGTGTTAGGATACACCATGGTTTACTTGCTGTTTTGGATTGTCTCTTCACATATGTTGTACACACAACACTATGCACATGCATGTTACACTTAGAATATATGCCTAGGCTTTCCCTTCTTAGATACTTTACTTGCATGAATAAGTACTTATCACACACACACACACTTCACTACACTTGGTTCACTATTTTGGGAGTATCTTTAGAGGTTTGAACACCAAATTACCATGTATGCATGCCTAGTAACATGCTTGTTGCTTCAACTGAGACCATGTACATAGCATGTTTGCACACACTCACACATACTCTTTTTAAAGCTCTTAGAATCATGCTTTTCTTTTATCTCCTTAATACTTGCTATATTTTATTGTTGAATGTGTTTGTTCCATGGTTTGGCCGAGACCCGGGCTTGGGCCTGTCGGGCCCTACTTCTTTTAAAGAAAGCCCACTTACCAAAGTGAGGTGGGATCCACATCTCTTACCAAACAAAGCCTTAGGTTTTTAAGCCTAAGCCTAGAACATGGGCCCTAAGCCCATTCCTAGCCCACTTGAAGACGAATTTAATCAAAGATAACAAATCTTAAGGCAACTCTTGTGGGGCCCACCCAATGGGCCCCTAGATCATCCAGGCCCACCCAAAATTAAACTTAAACTAATTCTTTGCTAAAAACCCAAAAAAAAAAAAATCAAATTAACCAGACCCTAAAGGGCCTTCTAGGGTTAGATCGAAGCCCATCAAAGGGACATGTGAGCTAAGCTTAGCCCACCAAGGAATCCGTGGACCTTCCAACGGGGCCCGCCCAATCAGACAAATATCACTTAAATAAAGAAGATAAAATCAAGTAAAGGGGACCCACACCATTCAGGTGGTCCTTACACAAACTTGAAGAAAAGAATGCATATTTGAATAGGAATTGGTTGAGATAGACAAAGTTGACTCCAACCAGGAAAACCTGTGGGACCCGTCACCCGACAGGGAGGACTGGGGTGTCTACGGACTTCCCCGGACCGTAACCGAGACCCTACCCTCAACCTTAAGCTGTAGACCGCCTAATAGACAAACCCTAGGCATCCAGGTGTTTGCCTGCACCCCATCAGGCAATGGCAACTCTAAACCCCGAGATTCTCAACCTCGTGGTTATGACGCGCACACACCTAGGCACCCACCCTGAGCGCCCATCGATCAAAAGTTTTGTGTTAAAAAGCATGGCCGCCCAACCAGGTCGCTTGAGCTACAGGGATGAGCGACCATTACAGTAAGCTGATTTTCCTATTTTAGAGAGTTATTCAATTCCAAATGATTTTTAAATGAATTTAAATACCTGAACCTACAAATAGTGAGCATTTACAACTGTTTTCAATGATCTTTTGTATTTCAAACAATTTGAAAAGTGATTTAGGGTTGTTTGCAAAAAGGTTGTCTTACTTTGGATATAAAAGGATTTTGGGTACTATTTCACAATCTGATTTGAGTTGATTCTTACTCGGTAAAATATATTTTTAAAGTACCTTGACTTCTGAACTTTAGAAGAACTTCACACCAGAAATATAATGAGAATTGGCAAGAGGTTTTGGATTATTAATTAAACATGAACAAAATACTTTATATGATTGTAGATTTATGCTCTTTCATGTACCATGGAATTATTTATATGCCATGATGGAAATGTGAGATTTGTATACCATCTACGGATGAGATTTGAGTACGCGATGGGTTACCTCCTGTGGGGGAGATGTAATCACGATGTGATTGCATCCCACAGGGAGATGTGTGTATTACCACTTGCGGGTGAGTTGTGTTACCTCCTGTGGGAGAGATGGGTTACCACCTATAGGCGAGATGTGTTAACTCCTGCGGGAGAGACCTCTTGTGGGGGAGATGTAATCACGATGTGATTACATTCCTTAGGGGAGATGTGTGTGTTACCACCTACAGGTGTGATGTGTTAACTCTTGCGAGAGAGACCACTTGTGGGGGAGATGTAATCATGATGTAATCGCATCCCACAGGGGAAATGTATGTGTTACCACATGTGGGTGAGATGTGTTACCTCCTGCAGGAGATACCTCATGTTGGGGGAGATGTGATTACTACGTGGTTGCATCCCACATGGAAGATGGGTGTGTGAGTTACCACCTGAGGGTGAGGGAGCTATTTCCTACGGGGAGATGTAGGTTCTACGTATTCACATTCTATGGTTGAGTTATGCTATCTCCTGCGGGGGGTGCTTGCGGTCTTAGAGATGTGCTTTCTCCTGTGGAGGAGGTGTGGATACTATGTGTTTACATCCTGCGGTTGAGGTATGCTACTACTTGGAGGTGAGCTTTAATTATTAATTATATATGATTTGTTTTCTTATAAAAAGAAAGAGATTGATTGATCAGTTTAGCCTTGTTTTGAAAGGAATATCGGTTTACCATGACAAATTATTTTGGGAAAAACCATTTGTATGAATTTGGGGAAAGTTGTAGATTTGATTTATTCGGCTTTGTCTTCTTGTTTTAACGATACTTGTGATATTGTTTTGCAACTCATGAAAGGTATGTAAAGGATATGTATGTATATATATATATATATATATAAACTGTTTTCTTTCATGCATGTTGCTACTTGCTGAGATTTTATATCTCATTCTTGCTTTTAAATTTTTTGTTTTCAGGTGATCTTAGAGAGGACGCCTTGGGTTAGTCTGATAGTGGGCTTGAAGTGTAGAATATCCAGAAGGCAAGAGTAGGATATTGATATAGGTGTTTTTATTTTCTTAGAATAATAGTAGATGATCTAGTAGAGTTTGAGAATTAGTTAAATTATAGTTGCCTTTTATTTGAATATTTGATGTAATAGTAAAAATTAGATTCTAATTAGTAATTTAAGCTTCCTAGCACTTTGATAACTCTTAAATCTTTTAGTCTTATCTTTTGAGTTGATTGTGATGTACTACAAGTTAATGCCTTGATCCGAGTCATAAGAAAAAAAAATGACCCGGATTCGGGGCATTACACTACACCCAATTAAGCCTTATATAGCCCCACCCAAATAAGGCTTTGGTACCCCACAAATAAGCCTTGGGTACCCCCAAATAGCCCCCCTAAAAAATGGTCTAGGTACCCCAAAAATGCCTTAGGTACACCCAAGTAAGCCTTAGGTACTCCCCCAAAATAAGCCATAGGTACCACCCACATAAGCCTTGGGTACACCCCTAATAATCCTTGGGTACCCCACCAATTATGGCTTAATTGGAGAGGGGGCCTACCTTGGGCTTATGTGGAGGAGGGGTGTGGTATCTAAGGCTTACTTGAGGACCACGATTAGAGCCACGATTAATCGTGTCTACGGCGGTTACCATTACAAAAACTGATTTTTCAAGATTATCAAGATTAAGAACAGGATTAATCGTGACCTGACGGTTAGGTCTCGCGATTAATCAGATGATTAATTGCGGATTCGCGATTAACTGTAAGCAGTTTAAAATTAAACATGAAGTCTGTAAAACCCCGACCTGGATTATACCTTAATTGTAAAACCCCAACCCGGATTATATCTTAATTATTAAGATTAATTATCTAAAGTGAGATTATTAGACTAATTAAGTACTTGTATTATGAAGATGAGGTAAATGTGGGTTATACTTAAGGATTTCAGGAAATCAAATTGAACTTTATTGAAGTTATTAAGGTAAGCTTAGTTAGTGTTATGTCTTAATTACAATTGGCTAAGGTATCTTTTAATTAGATCTAGTGAATTGGAAATCAAATTCTGAAAAATTAGAGTTAAGTGTACCACAAAGTATTTCCCAAGTATACTTAAAGTACCTTCCAAGTGTACCAAAGGTACCTCTCACATGTACCTTAAGTAACTCCTAAGGGTACCTAAAGAACCTCCTAAGAGTACCCAAGGTACCACCCAAGTATGCTTAGGGTACACCCATGCATTACCCAAAGTACCTCACTTGTATCCCTAATGTACCCCCTTGTTTTACCTAAAGTACCCCTTGATTTATCTAAGGTACCCCCATGTGTTTGCCTAAGGTACCCCTCTGATTTGCCTAAGGTACCCCATGTGTTTGCCTAGAGTACTCCTCTGATTTACCTAAGGTACCCCTTGTGTTTGCCTAAGGCACCTCACTGTTTTACCTAAAGTATCTCCTTGTTTTACCTAAGGTACACCCCCTTATATAGCTAAGGTACCCTCCTCTATATAACTAAAGTACCTCCAATATACCTAAGTTACACCCCTTATATTACCTAGGGTACACCCTCCTTGTATTACTTAAAGGTACCTCCCATACAACTAAGGTACACCCTTTCTATAGCTAAGTACCCCTCCTCAATATAACTAAGGTACACCCCTTAAGCTTATCCAAAGTTTATCCCTTAGAATGACTAAGGTAAATCCCTTGAAACATCAAGGTACCTCCTCAAATAACTAAAGTACCCCTCATATAACTAAGGTACCCCTTGTGTTAACTACGGTATACTTCCCAAGCATCCCTAAAACATATCTCTTGAAGTGGCTAAGCAAACTGTAGCACCCTAGATCCGGGTCTGCTCTATCACGGCACCAACCCGTACCCGAGACCTACTTATAGGCCTAAAGGAACCTGATAAACACAATTAATGTGGGCAATTACAATGTAATCATCAGAGTGTATAAGATAAAGAAGCATGGAATTAAAAATTTCCATATAATAAAAGGGCACCTGTGTAATAACTCAAAAATACAATATCTGTGGCTACAAAAAGGCAACTAAGATCTCTCCATCACTATCTCTCACATGAGCATTAATATACAAAGATGATAATGTAAAGTTAACTCCAAGTCTACAAATCCCAAAAAGAATAATTACGTCCCTTTTTTTTAGAATCTAAAACTAAATACAATAACACAAAGTGAACCCTACTAAGGGTAGAAGAAGCCCTCGGGCCTGCGCTCAAGCTCACCTTCAATATTTGCCCTAGTACGTGGCTCACCAAGTGGATTTGAAAACAAATCCAGTAAAACAAAACGCGTGAGACTTAAAGTCCTAGTAAGTAGTAAACATGCATGAATGGAAGCAGTTGATGCAATACATATAACATCATGAGTAAAAACAGTTCATGCAATTAATATTCTCAAGTCAAAGCATTTAAATAGTATATCACATGAAATTAGCTAGATAGACCCAATCATGTACTACAAGTATATCTTGGTAGAAATCATAATGTAAAATAGACCTTTTGCATCAGTTACTAGAACTGATGCCTCATTTCACAAACCAAGAGAATGTACTCAATGCACAAACCAAGCCAACACTAACATACAGACTAGACTCACTGCAAACCCACACTAAGATCAACGTCCACTTAGACGACTCAATATTCAAAACAAACCAATCACATAAATGAGTAAACCCAGTACTTAAACCAAAGCCAAATGAGATCTACACCGTCACTGGCATTTAACAAAAGGGCAAATGAGATCTACACCGTCACTGCCAGACATCCATGGTCAAGTGAGATCTACACCGTCACTTCAAATCACATAAAAAGAGCTCATCATATCTTTACCAAAATCAAATCAATATCCACAATGCGTAAGAAATAACCAATAAGCGCTTCACATCCAAAGCTAATACACAGTAGAATACATACCCCATAAAATCCATAAATTATGTATTTAAGAAGTGGCATAGTCTTAGGATCCCCAATAAAGTCACCATACCAAAAATCTACGAATTCCAAGGCAAAAAGTTTCGGACTTAAAAAATATTCTGAGTTTGGTTAAAAACGTTGACTTTTGGGTATACAATTTTCCTAGACAAATCTACAAGGAGTTTCGGGCTCAATTTCTGGTTATAGTCTAATTGAGGGTAAACATCTCTTCTAGAATTTTATAGGCTTCTGAATCACTCAATTGGGTATCAAACTCCAAAAGTGGCCTTTTATGAAAATCGGGAAAACTGAAAATTTAGGCATGAACTGGAAAGTTGACTTTTTATTGGTTGGGAATTGGGTCTTGGAATTATTTTTATTGGTTCCAAATGAGGGTAAAACCTTATTTACATGTAAAGACTTAAGTAAATTGAGCAATAAACACACAGGACATTTACTTTAATAAGGGTGTTGTGCAAGGGGCTTGGGTTGTTTGGGAAAGGGTTGGGGGAGAAAAGGATGAAGAATTGTCAAAACAGCACCCATGATTAGGTCCACGATTAATCGCCCAGGGGTGATTAGCCCAACGTTCGGGTGTTAAGGTAATAAGCAAGGCAACGTTCGCGCATTAAGGTGAAAATCAGGGCCAACGCGCGTGCGTTAAGGTCAACGTTCGCGCGTTAAGGTAGCGATAAGCCTTGGCGATTAATCCTGGTTCACGATTAGCTTTAATAGAACTGATTATTTTGGGGTCTTGGCTCAAGATTAATCGCCAATTGTCAGGATTAATCGCCACCTCTGGTTTTCAAATATTTTTGGTTATTTTCAACTCAAAACTCATACCAACCCTATCCAACCTTCCCAATACCAAATGGGATGATCATTAAACCTCCCAACATGCCCAAATACACCTTCCAATATAGGAATCCACTCAAAATACATATAAACATAAATCCAACCACATGAAACCCCATTCAACCCACCAAACTCAAACCAAAACTGAAAGGTGATCAATATAGGTTAGAAATCCATGGCAAATCAATATAAAACTAAACAAGAATAGTTATACTACCAAACCCTACAAATTTTAGAAGCAAAATCCTACATGCAAGTGATTTTTCCAATTTATCAAAACCCTAAGAGAGAGAAATACGAAAATTCAATAAATTCATTTTAGTTTGAAGGGTTTGCTACTTACTTGTTAATGGAGAAGCAAACTTCTCTTTAATCTCTCCTCTTCTTCTCCTTCAAGCAAGCTCCCACTCCTTTCTCTCTTGTTCTATACGTCCAAGACAAGACATGAGTAAGTGTTCTCAAAACACTTAAAATAGAAATTAAGGCATTCTTTTATATGCCCAAGTTCTGGTCTTTCAAATCTGCCCCTAAACAAAGCTTTTATTTATCTAGAACCCTAAGATGTACCTAAGGTATGCCAGGGGGTACCTTGGTGTTATTTGAGGGGTACCTTGGTGTTTCAAGGGAGTTTACCTTAGTTATTTCAAGGGGCATACTTTAGGTATACTTGAATGTGTACCTTTGTTATATTGAGGAGGTGTACCTTAATTATAGAAGGGGTGTACCTTAGTTATATGAGAGGGTACGTTTAGGTAATACAAGGAGGGTGTACCCTAAGTAATATAAGGGATTTATCTTAGGTATATTGGGGGTATTTGAGTTATACAGAGAGGGTACCTTAGTTGTACAAGGGAGTACTTTAGTTATACAAAAGGGGTACCTTAGTTATAGAAAATGGTACCTTACTTATATGAGAGGGGGGGGGGGGGGTACCTCTAGGTAATACAAGGGGTGTACCCTAGGTAATGTAAGGGGTGTACCTTAGTATTATAAGAGGAGTACTTTAGTTATACAAAGGGGGTACCATAGTTATATAAGGGGGTACTATAGTTATAGAAAGGGGGTACCCTAGTTATATAAGGGGGGTACCTTAGCTATACAAGGGGGTGCCTTAGGTATTCAAGTGGGGTACCATGGGCAATATGAGAGGGTACTTTAAGGTATATAAGGGAGTACCTTGGGGAATACAAGTGGGGTACCTTAGGCAATACAAGTGAGGTATCTTAGGTATACAAGTGGGGTACCTTAGGTAAAACAAGAGGGGTACCTTAGGCAATACAAGTGAGGTATCTTAGGTATACAAGTGGGGTACCTTAGGTAAAACAAGAGAGTACCTTAGATAAAATAGTGGGGTACCTTAGGTAAATCAAGGGGGTACTTTAGGTAAAACAAGGGGGTACCTTAGATAAAATAGTGGGGTACTGTAACGCCCCGAACCCGAGTCAGTGCAAACCGGCACCCAACCCGAACTCGGTTCGCTATTGTAACAACCCAAGTCCGATTCAACAACCAAACTCAAGATGTTACCACGAAGCTGGGTGTTAGCACCTGATTTTTGCACCCCCAAAATAAAGAAAAATGAAAAGTCAAACTAAAAGTCAAACCTTGAGGGGGTCAAAGATTGACTTTTTGATTCAAGTGAATTTGGCCATCAAACTTCATCTCATTGAAAAGAGCATTTCGACACTATTCTAACGCAACCGAATTTGCTGGAATCGGAGTCCAGATGGAAAAGATATGAGCTGGTCAAACTTTCGGGGAGCGAAAAGTTGACTTTTTGCTCGACCCCAATTCAGCTGCCAAACTTGACCCCAGTGGACAGGTGGTTCCGAGCCGGTTCCAACGACACTAAGTTTGCTGAAATCGGACACCGGATGAAGAAGTTATGAGCAGTTGAAGTTTCAGAAAAACTGCTCATGTGGCAAAAGAGGCAACAAAAATGGAATAAACCAATAAAATAAATAAGATAAATGTGTTTAATAATATTTTAATAAAGAGAATCTCGCTTTTTTAATAAAATAATCGAAAAATCGAATAAGAATCTTGCAAAAAACTAAATTGAATAAAGATTTGAAATCCAAACATTTTAAAAACGTGCTGGACCGTATTTGAATTACGGGCAGGGCATGCCCGTATTTGAAATACGGGCAAGATTCTCTAAGCAGACACGCGTCCTTGTACGGCGGGACACGCGTCCCGTACGGCCGATTCGCGAGATTCGCACATGTGCGTTTTTCGCTCGTATTTGAATTACGGGCAAGGCACGCCCGTACTTGAAGTACGGGCAAGGTATGCTCGTATTTCAAGTACGGGCACGGAAATTTTGCCTATAAATAGAGAGGCCACCCCCCTCATTTGGACAAGCCTTCTCCCAGGCCTTCACTCCCTCTCTCCCTTGCTGTTACCACGACCAAACCCTGCCCAACTGCTGCCCTTCCAAAACCTAAACCTCTTTTTATACCCAAACTACCCCTATGCTCTAAGATTACCCCAAAACTATGCCCAAATCCACTTCAATTTGGCCTTGAACCCATCCCCCTTAACCAAGCTCTTCCCATTTCATCCTAACAAAATTTGGAGGACGCGGAAGCGCTGCCAAATTCACCGGAGAATTCATCACTCACAAAAAACCATATTGTAAGTATGTTAAATTTTATGATATAATGTTATTGATTTCAATGTTTCTTCAAGTTTCTTTCCTACATTTTGTTCTTATAATCACTAATCCCATTGCTGTTTTTTGAATGACATGAGAGACCAACTTCAAGAAGATGGTCATTATAAAAAAAAAAGGGAGATAGAGGAAGGAGGAAGAAATGATCTAAATGACACTTTAATCAACCAGTTTAACTACTCATTTTGTTTCTTTGAAAATGTATGTATTCTTGTAATATCCCCTCCTCTCTCTTGAATGAGGGATGTGGTTGGTTGAACAAACAAAAGAAGGAAAGAAGCCTAAGACTCAAAGAACATGAGAAGAGAAGAAAAGTGGCTTTATAAGCCAAATGAAGGAAATGTGGAACCTGGAAGGAAAGTAGAAGCCCGGTGGAGGTTACCAGAAGACCCAGAAAAGCCACGGAACTGATACAGATTGAAATCGGCAGCAAATATGCAAACTAAATCGCGTCCGTAAACTCAGGCCGGTCCAACCTGGACCGTGTTTGATTCACGGACAGGAGAGACCGTAGTCAATTCACGGTCAGGTTGGACCGTAGAGAAAAAACGGGCAAATGGAAAAATGATGTAAAAGTGTAATTTCTTGGTTCGGTTAGACCTGATCCGGTCTAAACCATTCCCTTAAACCACTTGGGCTACCTTAAGCCCATTTTTGGACTTTGGGCCTAGATAGGCCCATCAAGACCCCTTTGGCCCACTTGTGGGGCCCACTTTTGACTGGTCCATACCAGTCTTGTTTTCAATAAACAGGCCCAAGACCACTTGACTCTTGGCTAATGGGCCAAATCCAAGCCCACTAAGCCCATTGAAATGTGTAAATAAATAAGATAACCAAATGGGTTACCCAATAACCCAACTGGGCCCAAAACCCAACCACGGCAGCCCACGGGTCTTCCAATGGGACCCGGGTCCGACCCACTCCACTTAAATCAATAAAAAGATAAAATCAAATAAAAGGGACCCACACCTCCAAAGGGCCCCGCCAGACCCAATGAGCAGCATGCTGGTCTAGGAAGGTTGAACTTGACTCAAAAACCAGGGAGACCCGAGGGACCCGTCAAACCGACGGGGCGGACCGGGGTGTCTTTAGGACTTCCCCGGATCGTAACCGAGGACTTAGCTAGAACTCTGAAAAGCCGCAGACCAGACTTAGACCCGATTAGGGCAAAACCGTGTCTGCCTGCACTCTCAGGCAGTGGCGACTCTGAATGTCCCGAGGCACGCACCAAAGGTGCGCCCGGTGTGCGATCTAGGCCAAGTTTAGGTGCGCACAGCTTGGCAACTCCACTGGGGAAACCCTCAACCCAGTTGGACCCTGGTTATCAAATGAGTCAACTAGGTGGATATAAGCAGATTTAGGAAGTACTTCTTGTCCAACTTTAGTGGTTTATGGAACTTATGCAATTACATGATATTGGGGGATCTTGTCAAAGGGACGAGATAATTGCCTAAGGAAAGTGGAATTTAAGCGGTTCCCTGTGACCCTCCACTTACCTGGGGATCCACCCAAACATTGTATTGCATACTGTTCTGTATTCTCACTATAAAAGTGACATTAAGGAACCCTTAATCAGCCTACTATCCGAGAATCACCCGATTAGACACAGCACTTGGCCCCATTGCACATACAAGCATTTCACTACACCGTGAATGAATTTTTTTTAACTGCATGGGGTGACATGCATGAGGGATTCTGCATGGATGATCTGAACTGAATGCTGCCTACAACATGTGAATGCTCTTCTTAACCAAAACCTAGATCTCTTTAGCAGCCACCCTTCTTCAATCGAGAAACTTACTTTTGGGATGGTATTAGCCCTACGCTCCCGTGGCTTGCCAGGGAAAGCAGGGTAAACCCATCTCCCCATGTTCCTGGATTCTTCAAGCGCCATTGGTTTCTTGCCATGGTACGCGAAGGGTCTAGTACTTGGCTCAGACCCTTGAAGGCAGGCGCCTTGGGCTGGGTATCCTTCCCCACCTATTACTTCTGATAAACCCTGATGTGAGCATGAACATGAATGAACAAATAAGGGTAAAATTAATCTGGGGCATTAACCCCCACCTGTGTTGGTCTTAACCCTAATTTAAGGAAATTAACTCGATTTAATCCGTGCATTCAAGTCGGTCTTAGTTTAGTCGAAAGCCGGCCAGATCAGACAGAAATGGGTCAGAACAGGGGCAGAAAAACCCTAGAGATAGGATTTCAGCCCACCTGCCGAATGGCATATTTGTACCCTCCTTTTGGGTTCTCAACAACCCTAAAGGTGATTCTCTTTTCAGATTTATTTTTGTAAATTTCGCCCTCGAAGGCAAGTTGTAAATATTGTTTTCAGTCCGACACTAGGGGCAGATGAAAGAGCAGATGAAAGAGCAGATGAAAGAACAGATGAAAGAAAAGGCCGACTAAGACCTGAATGCGTTTTCCAAACATTTAAAGGACATAACCTTTAAAACCCCATAACTTGAATGCTTGGATTTGATTTTTGATTGCATAAACTGCTTAGGCATTGATTTAATTTTTGCATATCTTGTTGCATGCCTTAGACTAATTTAGAGTTTTTGGTGGAAAACCCTAAATTGACTTGGAATTTCAATCGGATAGTCGGCATGGCATCTTCATCCTCGACTGAGAGAGTTCGCTTCCCTAGGATAGAGAAGTGTGCCTTTGATACCCCTTGGATCCGTTCTTGGACAAGGCAATTGCAAGGAGATGAGCAAATTAAATGGGAACAGAAATACCATATGGGACAAACTCTGTCCCTGTTAAATGTGCCCATTAATTGGGACATGATTCAATCAGTCCTACCTTTCTGGGATCCCCAACTTTCACTCTTTAGGTTTGGAACTAATGAGCTGACACCCACAATTGAGGAATTTGAACTATTCCTCCGATTTCGTGACCATGGAGAACCAGCTAGGCCAAGTCTCAAAGATAGCTACAAGAATGAAGCTTGTACTTTCTTTGGCCTACCAAGAGGAGAACTCCAGACATTAGGAGACGACCAAGCATTCACGCGGGTTTCTAAAACCTTCCTTGCTGAAAAGATAGGGGACAAGAAGCAGGAAAGACCCCGTGTTTGGTGGGACACCTTCACCCTCGTGATTCTGTCACAGCTCTTCTTTCTTACTGGGGGAGACACCATTAATTTGGCCCTCATGGAAATTGTAGACCAACTCCAAGTGAAATTCCAGATTGCACCACTGATCCTTGCTCAGCTATATCATGCCTTGACCATGACCAAGAACGGAACTAGGAGGTTTCAGGGATGCGCTCCTCTCCTACACATTTGGCTCCAAGATCACCTGATGGTTGCTGAACCTGTCAGCCCACGTTATGGGTACGTCCGTGACAATGTCACATTGATGGCTCGAAGAGAGATTAGACCAGACTTACCCTCCAGAGAGGACTGGTTTGACCACTTTCTCCAACTGAAAGGAGAAACGAATATAAGATGGGGAGGCACATTTGACCAGACATATACCCCCGTCATAGCTTTTAGGAAAAGACATTGCCTAGCCTTGATAGGCTTGACCCATGCCATGCCATACTATCCGGTTCGAATTTTGAGACAGTTTGGGAAGTCTCAGGGAATACCGATCAAGGATGAGGCGGAAGGATTAACTGGCCCACTTACATGGGAATTGAAGAAAAAATTGGTGAAGGAATGGCAACACGTGCACATACTACAAGAGGACATTTTCACTGCATCCGATGTTCGTAATTACGAACAATGGATTGCCCGAGAAACTGGCCTAGACAGCCCACCTCCTATCTATATCGTCACCTCTGACGATATCCCAGTTCCGCCCCCTGACACATATAGGGATAGGGTGGCCGAACTGCGGGAATCTCATTCTCGAATCCACCGTGCATACGTGGATTCCGAGCGTAAAAACAAGCAGGCCAATGAGGCCCTTCAACAGCAACTTGACACCATGCGCAGACGCGCAAAAGAGGACTGACGTCTGCGGAATAAACTTCTGCGTGCCTTGAAAAGGCGAGACGTGTCCTCTCATTTTGATGATGACCAGCCTAGCTAGACTCTGGGTTTGTTTTGTTTAATCATGTAATTGCTTGTTCTGAATTTTGGCATTAAGAATTTGGCGATAAATTTAATGAAGTCGATTAAGACATTCCCCCCAATTCCTTTTTCAAGCAATCTGGCCCTAATCCATCAATTTCAAAACTTTTAGGTGATCTGAATAAGGAACTCGCCAAAATTTTTTCTTTAAAGCCCAGGGGTTCTAAATAAAGAACACTCAATCCCTACCCAATTTTCAAATCTTCAGAAATTAACAATTTCAAATTTAAGCCTTTGAGGGTTCGGAATAAAGAACACCCAATTTAAAATTTTCAGGCGATCTGAGTAAAGAACTCGCCAAATTCTTTTAAATCTTTAAACTAAAGGGTTCTAAATAAAGAACACCCCATTTTTACCATCAACTCTAAAACTTTCAGGCAATCTGAATAAAGAATTTGCCAAAAGAATCTTTAAAATCCAGGGGTTCTGAGTAAAGAACACCCCGTCCTTGTCAACTCTCAAACCTTCAAGTTCAAACTTAAGTCTTAAAACCCCAGGGTTCTGAATAAGGAACACCCTATCCATTGAGCTCAGATCACACCCGTTTGATTTAAAAAGATCACACGGTCAGCCTATGGGGCACTAATGCCACTGGTATTTAAACCAGAAAATTGGCAAAGGATCGTCCTGGCATAGCATACCCCGTTGTGTGGCACCAAGGTCAAGCAACTAAGCTAACGACTAAGGTACGCTCGGGTATCCCTAGTCGAACTCTTAGGGCACTAATGCCACTGGTGTTTAAACCAGAAAATTGGCAAAGGATCGTCCTGGCATAGCATACCCCGTTGTGTGGCACCAAGGTCAAGCAACTAAGCTAACGACTAAGGTACGCTCGGGTATCCCTAGCCGAACTCTTAGGGCACTGAAGCCACTGGTGATTAAACTAGAAGATTGGTGGAAGATCGTCCTGGCATAGCCTTCCCCGTTGTGAGGCGTCAAAGTCAATAGTGATTAAACCAACGACTAGCTAAGACACGCCCGGGAACTACTAGCCAAAGTCAGGTGCTAAAACCATCAGAGATTAAACTGAAAATTGGTTAAGGTACACCTGGATGTTGCTGTTTAGCTCATCCCCTGAGGAGACTTAACATGGTCCAACCTTGTGATACTGAGCTCAAACCAACCTTCTAAACCAGGTTCTCTTTCCCAACCATTTGGTTAAAACAGATCAGCTTAGGGTTCTCTCCCCCAGCCGTTTGGCTAAAACAGACCAGTCTAAACCGGGTTCTCTCTCCCAGCCGTTTGGCTAAAACAGACCAATCTAAACCGGGTTCTCTTTCCCAGCCATTCGGCTAAAATAGATCAAGCTTAAGAATCCCTACCACTTTCAAAATAATCCAAATGAATTAATCTTGGATCATGTATTATGCCTTTAAAGTAAGTTGCACTAATATCCACTGGTTGCCCTTCCCAGGTACCAAAATTGCTTCTCGAAGCCCTTACTTGTTAAGATCCAGGAGCAGACTTGAAATGGAACAGCCAAGAGAACAGACCTCACCAGGACAGGACCAGGCAGAGTCCAGCCAGGCACAGACGGTGACTGATCTACAACAGAGGATTGACAGTATGGGGACTATTATTCAAGAGTTAATGGCAGAACTAAGAGAACTCAGGATGGCTCCCCCTGCTGCACCAGGGACCCTGCAGCAACCAATTGCTCCACCGCAGATGGATGCTCCACCACCATACCCTGCGTACCCAGCTCCATTGGTACCACCTCCACCTCCGCAAGCTGTGCCTCTTCCTCAGGTTATTGCACCTACCCAACTAGGGCAAGAAGAGGAAGATTGGTATAGAATGCAGCAGGCCCAGTTTGATAAAAAGATGGCAGCCACTAAGTCAGAGGTAGATACTTTGCGTGAAGAACTGAAAAGCCTACGACCCAGTGCGGTCCCCATAGAGGCTACTTTAGACAGCCTCTGTTTCTTCTCCGATGTTCAACTTCCACCAAAATTCAAATGCCCTGACTTGCATCAGTTTGATGGCACCGGGTGCCCGTTAAACCACCTAAGGTCATACTCTGGAGATATGTGTCAATATGCCAAAGATGAAAAAATTATGATACAGTTCTTTCAGAGGTCGCTGACAGGAGCAGCATACAACTGGTTTTTGGGTTTGGATAAGACTAAGATCAAGAGTTGGAATGATTTAGCTGCCAAATTCATCCAGCAATACCGGTTGAACAGTCAGATAGTTCAGACCAGGGCAGAGTTACAAAGGCTCTCCAAGAAGAATCATGAATCTGTACGGGAGTATGCCAAACGTTGGAAAGAATTGGCCACACTAGTCCAACCCCCACTACTTGAACAGGAGTTGACCTCCTTGTTCATTGCATCACTTGGACAGCCATTCTTTTCCTTGCTACTAGGGCAAAGTACTTCCAATTTCAATGACTTGATTCTGACGGCAGACAGAATTGAAGATGCGGTCAGGGCTGGAAAGATAGATGGCAGTGGCCAAGGCCCTACACAGAGAAGGGCTGCGACAGGACAAAGTGGCAGAAGTCAGGGGCAAGAGCCTAGGAGGCAGGAAACTCAGGCTGTTAATTATGTACAGCCAACACAGCCTTACTACATCTCTCAAAGGCTTGAATGCCAGGGGCAACCCATGAGAAGAACCAGAGAAGAGGCGGAGGCAAGGATGAAGAGGGTGTTTACCCCGTTGCCTTACGCACCTGCAAAATTGTTGGCTACACTGCTGAAGAAGGGGTACTTACAGATTAAGCCTCCAAATCCTCGAATGGTGAATTCACGAAACTATAATGCGGCAGAAAGATGTGAATACCATTCTGGAGCTCCCGGGCATTCAACAAATCGATGCTGGGACTTGAGGCATGATATACAGGATCTGATAGACAGTAAGAAGATCTCTGTAGATCCCCCAGCACCAGTAGCACCTACTCCCCCTACTAGCACAACTACCAATCCTCTCCCAGACCACTCTAAGGCTTCTGCTAGTGGATCAGTGAATCAGGTCATCAGTGACCAGGGCAATGAAGTACAGTTTGACCCCTCTATGTTGATTGGGCGACCGGGGCAAATTGTCAGGATATACTTCCAAGAAGAGATGGTAAAACAGCAAGTGTGCGTCGTCAACGGAGATGATGACGAAGAAACCTTCTTGGGGTTCCCTCTGGTGCATTTCAACTTTCCCGAACCAGAGCCTTTCTATCCTCCACCTGTCCCAAACTCACCCCCACTGAACATCTTCGACATGATGAACACATTCAATGAGCCTATGGACTTCCTACTGGAACCACCAACCCTCAACTTACACCACCTTCACCTTGACCCAACCTACTCTGCTGTGCCTCCACCTTACCAATTCCTACCCATGTACCATGATTCTACCATCACTTCCACTGAAAGAGAAGTCGATCGGATTACTCGTTCTGGTCGATATATCAACCCTAACCCTCCTCCTGCACCAGAGGAAGAGATTAGTGAAGAAAGGACAAGGAAAGAAAAAGGGAAGGATGTGGCCACTGAAATACCACAGACCCACAAGAAGAAAGGGAAAGCCCCAGAAGAAGAAATTGAAAAACTCCACCATAGTGCCTTCACTCCGGAGTATGATCTAGTGCAGCAGTTGAATAAGACACCAGCCCAGATATCCATTATGCGTCTCTTGTTGGATTCAGACAAACATAAAGACGTACTTACAAAAATACTGGGTGATACTCATGTGCCTGACAACATCAGCCCTGAACAGCTGGAGACAGTAATGTCTATAATTGCTACGCCAGAAGCAATATCCTTTTCCTCAGCAGACTTGCCCCCTGAAGGGTATAACCATACAGAGCCTCTGTTTATCACTGTAAGATGCTCCGACTTAATGGTAAGACGGGTCATGATCGATAACGGGTCAGCTCTGAATATCTGCCCAGTCAGGACCTTCCACAGTCTGCAGCTGAACGCTGATTTGATCAAACCTAGTTCCAACAATGTCCGCGGGTTTGACAATGCCAAGAAGGATTCCCTGGGGGAAGTTAATCTGGAAGTTATAATCGCTGAAAGGGCCTTCTTCATTACCTTTGAGTTGATGGACATCAATGCCTCCTTTAATTTACTGATTGGAAGACCTTGGTTACATCAAGCAGGGGCAGTCCCGTCCACCTTACATCGAATGATCCGATTTATTTCGGGAAATCAATTGATCACGGTACATGCAGAAAATCACCGAGAATTTGAACAAGGAGGGGTACCCGCGATTGATTATGAGCTGCCTACTTCCCTGAACTTCCAAGCCATTGAAATGGTGCAGGTAAACAGCATTCCTACTCCTCTGCAATCAGACTTATCTCACAGAAGGAAAAGGAAGAGCATGTTCGGTGCTGCTGAATGCGCCGACTGGGGCCTCCGAGTAGGAGAGGGTTTAGGCAAATACAAGCAAGGCATCAAGTCTGCAATCCAACCATGTGACAAATCTGTGGGCTTCGGACTGGGATTTGTTCCTGAACCTGAAGACTATGCCAGGCTATTTGGCAGGAAAGCTGAAAGAAAGAGGGCACGAGCAGAAGGAAGGGACCCACACTGGCCCATCTGTGTACAGGGCCAGTTATACCATCACTTTGCCAATATGGAAAGGGAAGCTGCACAGGCCATTCAGAACATAGTCCCCCAGGGATGGGGCGATGAGTTCAATGATCCAGCGGAGCAAGCGGAAGCTAATTATCTGCAAAGGTTATGGGACGAACCTCCCTTGCCCCAGGAGACAGTTACAGAAGAGAACTCAGAGGCTCTCAGTGGGTTAATGGAAGAACTGTCTGCTCTATTCTCTTGGTAGTCAGTTGACACCGAAAAACCAGCTATCCCTGAAGAGGCGTTTGCCTATCCCTCAGATGATACCGAAGAAGAAGAGCCAGCTCAGTACATCTACATGATGGAAAGCCAGGATAGTTCAGGAGAACCCACTCTAAGGCAAAGGTCTCCCGCACCTCCTATCTGCATTATACACCCAAGTACAAGGGATGGTCTGGGTCAGATGTTCCAGAATATGCCCCAAGTACTGGGACTGCCCACTGAGCTGGCTTATCATGAAACTTATGGTAATTGGGCCCCTGACGAACATTCTTCCAGCAGAAGGGATGAATCATCAGGAAAATCTGTAACCAAGGCATTGCCTAAGGTGGACCCACCCAACGAAGTCACTGTTCGGGTACCAGGGACTGTCATCCGCCGCGGGGTATGGATCAGTATATCATCCGAAGATTCAAGCCAGAATCAACAAAAGAAGGGCACAGCTAATGACCCCATCTGCATCTCCTCTGACAGCAGCATCAGCATGATACAGACTGGAAAGGCGAATGCGGTGACCGCTGTAACCAAAGACAAGCACGCATTACAGAACTGGAGTTCGAAGCCACTTGCCACTCGCAAAGCCGAACTACCACAGGGAGTTTCTTCCACTTCTGAAATTCCCCCTGTAGATATTGCTGCACTTTTTAATAAATGCGTGAAGTCTTCTGATTATTTTTCTGCTTCTGTGAATAATTCTGCAAATAAGCAAACCCAAAATCGCAACCTTAGTATCAATCTCGACGCACACCCGAAAAATTCGGAGCACGAGATAGATAATCAGGCTGTCAAAATCAAACAAAAACAAAAAGGTCAAAAAGAACAAAAAGAAATCCAAAGTGTCGAGCATGAATCAGATAGCGACACTTACTCATCACAATCCGATGATTCAGAAATTATCCCCAGTGTTTCTTTTGAACTTGAGGATAATGATGAATCATGGGAGACCCCACCTGAAATCCAATTTGCCTTAGACAGACATGAAAAGGGTCTCCAAGCTAACATTGAGGAAACTGAACCTATCAACATAGGTGACACAGCACATCCAAGGATTCTTCAAGTTGGTAAAAAGCTGACATTATTACAGAAAACACAGATAACTGATTTTCTAAAATCCTACACTGATGTGTTTGCATGGTCATATGAGGATATGCCTAGGTTAGACACAGATTTAGTTGTGCACCGGTTACCTATAAAGTCTGAGGCCACACCAGTGAAGCAAAAACTCAGACGCATGAAACCAGAATGGGCCCTGAAGATCAAAGAGGAAGTCACCAAGCAGTTAAAAGCGGGGTTCTTGAAAGTTACAGATTACCCAGAATGGTTAGCAAACATTGTGCCAGTCCCCAAGAAAGATGGAAGGGTTAGGATGTGTGTTGATTACAGGGACTTGAACAAGGCAAGCCCAAAGGATGACTTCCCATTGCCGCACATTGATATATTGGTTGACAATACAGCAACTCATTCCATGTTCTCGTTTATGGATGGATTCTCTGGATATAACCAAATCAGGATGGCACCTGAAGACATGGAGAAGACTTCATTTATTACACACTGGGGCACGTACTGTTACAAGGTGATGCCCTTTGGGTTGAAGAATGCAGGTGCTACATACCAAAGAGCAATGACTTTGCTATTCCATGATTTGATGCACAAAGAAATGGAAGTATATGTGGATGATATGATTGCAAAGTCAAAAGAAGAGGAAAATCATTTGGTGAACCTTGGAAGAGTGTTTGACAGGCTCAGGGAATGCAAGCTCCGATTGAACCCTAATAAGTGTGTATTCGGCGTTACCTCAGGGAAGCTACTTGGATTCATCGTTGGGAAACGAGGAATTGAGGTTGATCCTGTCAAAGTAAAGGCAATTCTGGAGATGCCTCCCCCATCCACAGAAAAAGAAGTGAGAGGTTTCCTTGGCAGATTACAGTACATCAGTCGGTTCATAGCACAGATGACTCCCGTGTGCAAACCAATATTCAAATTGCTAAAAAAGGATAACCCCGTGATCTGGAATGAAGATTGCCAAGAAGCATTTGACAAAATCAAGGCCTATTTGATGAGCCCGCCGACTTTGGTCCCCCCTGTACCACGACGACCGCTAATCATGTACTTGTCAGTCACAGAAATGGCAGCCGGATGTGTCCTAGGGCAGCATGATGATACAAGAAGAAAGGAGCAAGCAATTTATTATCTGAGCAAGAAATTTACCAATTATGAAGTAAGATACACGTTGCTTGAGAAGACCTGTGGCGCATTGGTATGGGCAGCTCAGAAGCTTCGGCATTATCTGCTCAGTCATACTGTCTTTTTGATTTCGGAATCAGATCCCTTGAAGTACATTTTTGAAAAGCCAATCTCTACTGGAAGGATAGCCAAGTGGCAGGTTATCTTATCTCAGTATGACATTGTCTACACCACGAGAAAGGCAATAAAGGGACAGGCAGTAGCAGATCACCTGGCAGAACACCCCGTGCCCGACTATCAACCACTTCTCACCGGGTTGCCGGATGATGAAATTATGTGTGCCGAATCAGTAGAAAAGGAAACCGAATGGCAAATGTTCTTCGATGGGGCCGTCAACATCAATGCGAAAGGGATTGGAGCAGTAATCATTTCCCCAGAAGGAGTCCATCATCCAATAGCAGCAAAACTCTTGTTCGATTGCACTAACAACATGGCAGAATACGAAGCATGTGTGTTAGGCTTGCGAGCCGCAATCGAAATGAATATTCAAGAGTTAAAAGTTTATGGTGATTCCTGTCTAATCATCTACCAAGTAATGGGGGACTGGCGAACTAAGGATCCTAAGTTGGTGCCATATCAGGAACTGATTAAGGAATTGGAAGGGCAGTTCAAAAGCGTGACATTTGATTATATGTCACGAGACAGGAATCAGTTTGCAGATGCCCTGGCAACACTGGCATCTATGGCAACCATCACTGGGGACACTTGGGTACAACCATTGGAGATAGAAGTGCGGCATTCTCCTGTCTACTGTTTTAATGTTGAGAGGAGCACACCAAAAGGGGAACCCTGGTATGCAGACATAATGAGGTACCTGAGAAACAGGACTTTGCCAGAAAATGCCACAGCATCTGAGAGACGCACGATTCAGAAACTGGCAGGACAGTTCTTCCTCAGTGGAGATAAGCTGTACAAAAAGTCCTATAATGATTCACTGCTGCTATGTGTAACAGGAGAAGAGGCACAACAGCTGGTTGATGAAGTCCATGGGGGACAATGTGGCGCACATATGAACGGGCATATGCTAGCAAGGAAAATCTTGAGAATGGGTTATTACTGGTTAACTATGGAACATGATTGCCATATCCATGTAAGGAAATGCCAGTTATGCCAAGTTTATGCTGACAACATTCATGCACCGCCCAACACTTTGTATTCAATGACTTCTCCTTGGCCCTTCGCCATCTGGGGAATTGATATGATTGGAGAGATCCATCCGAAGGCATCAAATGGGCACCGATTCATCTTGGTTGCAATAGATTATTTTACCAAGTGGGTAGAGGCCGTGTCCTTTGCAGAAGTCAAGGGGTCCCATGTGCTGAAATTCATCAGAAATAATATTGTTTGTCGCTACGGTGTGCCTGAAGCACTGATCACAGACAATGCCAAGAATTTGAATAATAAGGACATGGACAAGATGTGCGAAGATTTGAAGATCAGGCATTTAAATTCCACAGCATACAGACCCAAGATGAATGGAGCAGTAGAAGCTGCCAACAAAAATCTGAAGAAGATATTGGAAAAGATGGTAGTCACCTACAGAGACTGGCATGAGAAGCTGCCATATGCTTTGCATGCATATCGAACCTCAATCAGGGTCTCAACCGGAGCAACTCCTTTCTCTCTTGTATATGGAATGGAGGCAGTCCTTCCCATAGAAGTGCAAATCCCTTCGCTCAGAATCCTGAAGGAAGCAGAGGTTGATGACATTGAATGGGAAAAATCAAGGTTTGACCAGTTGCAGTTGCTTGACGAGAAAAGAATTAAGGCTTTATGCCACGGGCAACTCTATCAGCAGAGAGCAGCTCGGACTTATAACAAGAAAGTAATACCACAACACTTCAAGGTGGGCAACATTGTTATGAAAAAGATATTCCCCCACCAAGAAGACAATAGAGGGAAATTCAAGCCAAACTATGAAGGACCTTTCATAGTACACAAAGTTCTGTCCAGAGGAGCACTAATCCTACAAGAGATGGACGGAACTATTTTTCCTGAGCCAATAAATGCAGATGCAGTCAAACTGTATTATCCTTGAGATCGTTCCAATTGGGAAATGAAGAGAGGCCATCTTTGACTATCCCCCAAACCTGTAAATCCTTTCAAGCACCCCAAAAAGTTCTCCCCTAGTTAGATACTTTTGGGCCTGAAAATTTCTTTTCAAACCTAGTATAGGTGTTCCTTATCATCAAAATGGGCATTCCTGGCCCTAACTCAAATAAAAAAAAAAAAAAAAAAAAAGAGCAATTGCGAAGAAAATCAAGAAAAAGAAGAAAAGTAAGTACAAAGTAAGATGTGGAAAATATGAACCCCACACCAAAGAAATAAGCCAGGATGTAAGCCCCAACAATAAAAGGAGCACTGTACAGACCTATAAAATCACAGCCTTCTTGGGCCACTTATCTTTCTTTCAAAACCCCGGCCTAGCCTACATTTCGTCCTATCTTGAAGACCTCTCGGATCCCAAAGTGAATGATCTTGAGCAAAACAGTCAAATCTGCGTTTTCTAACAATGACGGAATTGAATTCTCCCTGAAAGGACCAGACATGGTGAAAACCCAAAAAGGGCGCTATGTGCAAAAAGGGTCAGTCGTGGTCAAAAAAAAAAAACTGGTCATGCCTTGATTAGAAAGGGAAATACAGCAAAAACAGAAACAGGTTGGACAGTGCACTGAGTGGAGACAGCCAAGTGATCTGAAGGGCCCAGACTGGCAGACTATGTTTAGGTTAACACTTCACAAAGGCCTATGATGACAAGGCTAAAAATACCAAGCACTCTAATCTATGTCTAACTTAATGATTGACTTTTATGATAATTGCAGGCACAAACACATACTACCACATCTGTGTTTTTCCGTAATTATTCTGCTTAACTATTCTTGGAATTTCCCCATCTGTGCTGCTAACCCGTGAAGAGGGGCTCATTGCCTTAATCAATAGCCATTTTGATTTTGATAAATTAAAGGCCTAGAATAAACCAACCCTGCATATCTGACATTTTGTTCCTTGTACAGGTTCAAAGAAGGAAGAAAGATGCAAGATGAACATAAGGAGGATACTTTGTTCCTTCATTCCCCAGCAGAGGCTTCTTCCCTTTCATCCCCAGCGGAGTTCGGAAGAAAGAAGATCGTCAAGATCTTTAGACCCTCCAACAAAACTTCAAAATCAAAGAGGGACATCACAATAATCCCCAGAGAGTCATCTAGACAGATCATACTCCCACCAGATCCCCAGTGGAGTAACTCTTGAATGGAAAAGAAGCTCTAATGCCTTGACAAGACAAAAAACCTGGCAAGGAGAAGCAACAAGGAAGAGCAATAATGGGCCAATTCGCCCCCTCTTGTAAATTTTGATTTCCCACTTTTGTAAATAGTATAGGCTAGAATAGGTGTGTGATCTCCGAGATAACGGACGGCAGCGCGAAAGCTTCCTCCCATCCTCCCACCGGCACTCCCAAACACATACCTTGGCCCATCTCTCTAATAAAAAAAAAAAAAAAACTCAAGGAATTAAGAATTGAAGTCACTAAAAGCTTTAATGGAACAAACAAAAAGAAAAGAACATTGTTAAGTGCCTTGCATCAACGCCGAAACAGGCTGATGAGCTCAGATTTAATCCTTTCTTTCTTTTTCAAAGACAGAAAACTAAGGAACAGCCCTATTCAAACCCGAAAGAGGGTATAGGGATTCCAAAATCAGGAAGTGATACCAGACATCTGACACTTCCCTTTCATTATAAAACAATTCAGTGATTGAGCTCGTCGACCCTGTCGACAGAAATGCAAGGTACAAAAATAAGGTTCTTTTTTTCTTTGCCGTTCATCCCCTAAGGTGACTCCAGCAAAGAGGGGCAGCTGTTAGCACCTGATTTTTGCACCCCCAAAATAAAGAAAAATGAAAAGTCAAACTAAAAGTCAAACCCTGAGGGGGTCAAAAATTGACTTTTTGATTCAAGTGAATTTGGCCATCAAACTTCATCTCATTGAAAAGAGCATTTCGACACGATTCTAACGCAACCGAATTTGCTGGAATCGGAGTCCAGATGGAAAAGATATGAGCTGGTCAAACTTTCGGGGAGCAAAAAGTTGACTTTTTGCTCGACCCCAATTCAGCTGCCAAACTTGACCCCAGTGGACAGGTGGTTCCGAGCCGGTTCCAACGACACTAAGTTTGCTGAAATCGGACACCGGATGAAGAAGTTATGAGCAGTTGAAGTTTCAGAAAAACTGCCCATGTGGCAAAAGAGGCAACAAAAATGGAATAAACCAATAAAATAAATAAGATAAATGTGTTTAATAATATTTTAATAAAGAGAATCTCGCTTTTTTAATAAAATAATCGAAAAATCGAATAAGAATCTTGCAAAAAACTAAATTGAATAAAGATTTGAAATCCAAACATTTTAAAAACGTGCTGGACCGTATTTGAATTACGGGCAGGGCATGCCCGTATTTGAAATACGGGCAAGATTCTCTAAGCAGACACGCGTCCTTGTACGGCGGGACACGCGTCCCGTACGGCCGATTCGCGAGATTCGCACATTTGTGTTTTTCGCCCGTATTTGAATTACGGGCAAGGCACGCCCGTACTTGAAGTACGAGCAAGGCATGCCCGTATTTCAAGTACGGGCACGGAAATTTTGCCTATAAATAGAGAGGCCACCCCCTCATTTGGACAAGCCTTCTCCCAGGCCTTCACTCCCTCTCTCCCTTGCTGTTACCACGACCAAACCCTGCCCAACTGCTGCCCTTCCAAAACCTAAACCTCTTTTTATACCCAAACTACCCCTATGCTCTAAGATTACCCCAAAACTATGCCCAAATCCACTTCAATTTGGCCTTGAACCCATCCCCCTTAACCAAGCTCTTCCCATTTCATCCTAACAAAATTTGGAGGACGCGGAAGCGCTGCCAAATTCACCGGAGAATTCATCACTCACAAAAAACCATATTGTAAGTATGTTAAATTTTATGATATAATGTTATTGATTTCAATGTTTCTTCAAGTTTCTTTCCTACATTTTGTTCTTATAATCACTAATCCCATTGCTGTTTTTTGAATGACATGAGAGACCAACTTCAAGAAGATGGTCATTATAAAAAAAAAAGGGAGATAGAGGAAGGAGGAAGAAATGATCTAAATGACACTTTAATCAACCAGTTTAACTACTCATTTTGTTTCTTTGAAAATGTATGTATTCTTGTAATATCCCCTCCTCTCTCTTGAATGAGGGATGTGGTTGGTTGAACAAACAAAAGAAGGAAAGAAGCCTAAGACTCAAAGAACATGAGAAGAGAAGAAAATTGGCTTTATAAACCAAATGAAGGAAATGTGGAACCTGGAAGGAAAGTAGAAGCCCGGTGGAGGTTACCAGAAGACCCAGAAAAGCCACGGAACTGATACAGATTGAAATCGGCAGCAAATATGCAAACTAAATCGCGTCTGTAAACTCAGGCCGGTCCAACCTGGACCGTGTTTGATTCACGGACAGGAGAGACCGTAGTCAATTCACGGTCAGGTATGACCGTAGAGAAAAAACGGGCAAATGGAAAAATGATGTAAAAGTGTAATTTCTTGGTTCGGTTAGACCTGATCCGGTCTAAACCATTCCCTTAAACCACTTGGGCTACCTTAAGCCCATTTTTGGACTTTGGGCCTAGATAGGCCCATCAAGACCCCTTTGGCCCACTTGTGGGGCCCACTTTTGACTGGTCCATACCAGGCTTGTTTTCAATAAACAGGCCCAAGACCACTTGACTCTTGGCTAATGGGCCAAATCCAAGCCCACTAAGCCCATTGAAATGTGTAAATAAATAAGATAACCAAATGGGTTACCCAATAACCCAACTGGGCCCAAAACCCAACCACGGCAGCCCACGGGTCTTCCAATGGGACCCGGGTCCGACCCACTCCACTTAAATCAATAAAAAGATAAAATCAAATAAAAGGGACCCACACCTCCAAAGGGCCCCGCCAGACCCAATGAGCAGCATGCTGGTCTAGGAAGGGTGAACTTGGCTCAAAAACCAGGGAGACCCGAGGGACCCGTCAAACCGACGGGGCGGACCGGGGTGTCTTTAGGACTTCCCCGGATCGTAACCGAGGACTTAGCTAGAACTCTGAAAAGCCGCAGACCAGACTTAGACCCGATTAGGGCAAAACCGTGTCTGCCTGCACTCTCAGGCAGTGGCGACTCTGAATGTCCCGAGGCACGCACCAAAGGTGCGCCCGGTGTGCGATCTAGGCCAAGTTTAGGTGCGCACACTGGGGTTAGATACAAACCAAGATTCACAATAATTTTAAAATTTACTAATTAATTACATCAGAGTTATGGTGGCCAATAAAAACAATTCTTTATTCACTAATATCAATTCAGTTTACAATAAAGTTTATCTAATCAACATGTGGCATTAATACCAATTATAATTCTACCCATCAAATTAAACCCCATCTTCGCGATCTCTCCAAGCAACCTGAAAAATAGGGGAAAACGGAATGAGATTTACATCTCAGCAAGTAGCAGGTGCATGAAATTAGAAACAGTCCAGTATAAGCAAATAGTCATGAAGTATTCGATTAATCAACGATAAGACGAGTAATCCAAGTTATCCATGGCCATTCCAAATAAAGCGATAAAACAGATGAACATGTATAAATACTAGTAACTTGATGTTAACGAGGTAAAACCGACAAAAGCGATAAAACATGTGCCATTGCAGGACTCACAAAGATGATAAGTATTTGAGATGACACTCAACTAACTGCTATTCCACCGTGTGACTTAGGGGCAGTGCTACTTAATGATACTCAAGCCCCATGCAGCGCAGCTTAGACAAGAGCCGTAGTCACCGACTTATTGCACATGAACTCCGTAGAGTTGGATGTACCACCAGCATGCAGCACCAGAATCAATACATGGAGTGTGGTCGCTTATCCACATGTACAGGGAATCACCAGCGACTCATCGGGGTGTCCCTCCAGACATAGGACCTTCCCAGAGCAAACTAACTTGCAAGGGGAAGCGCGCTCGCATATAGGAGTAAATCAACCCAAACTAAATACCACTTAGCTAACCAGCCAAAACCATGGATCCATATACAGCTAAGTCCACTGACACAAAACACGACAAAACCACATACGGGAGGACACGCTAATGTAGGAGGCATACACACTTTTACCCGTAAAGGATTACACATCTCTACACAGAGGATTACCCATCTCTGCCGTAAAAGATAGTATCAAACTCTACCACAGAAGCCGTATCACCCAACCGTAAAATTAAAGAGAGCAACATTATACCACATACCAATCCATACTAGAATATTCAATTCCAAGTGGAAACCATGATTCAATCCTTAATAATCCAAATGAAGCTTTTTCAGAATTTCATATGCAATTTCCCAAATATATTCAAAGTAAAGCTCATGTATCATAAATTCGATAGAAAACAATGTTACTTCAATTCCATAAACCAATATTCATATTAAAGCTCAAAATAAAGGAAAATCAAATCCTACTTAGAGTTTTCTTTATTAATCCCTTTATTAGAATCTAATTTCCTATCTTAACACCTAAATTAGTTTTTATTTAACTTTTCTGTATTTTTATTTTCCAGCACATCGTACAGACCTAGAATGAAGTTTAAAAGATGTTTATAAGCTATAAGTATCAGTAGTATTAATTCTAGCAATATCCATACCATTTTATAAACAAACCTTTCATTGTAACCTCTAATTTATTGGATAATCTTTCTCATTTAATTTTATAATTTTATACCTTAATTAGGTCCTTATAATGATGCTAACATGCTTAACTAATCAGAAAAATTATTGGATAATTATTCCTATTAAAAAATTCCCAAAATCTACAAATTTTACATAGAGCGCCTACCTCTACAGGGCTAGGCGATCCTGGGCGATCCTAGGCGCTCGTGCAAAATTAAACAGAATTTTCCAGATTTTTAAAGTTCGGATTTTTAGGCCTTTGCTATATGTTTTTTTGGTCTAAATTAATCTACAACCCTTCTGAAACATACCTAGAGCCTTCTAGAGAAATTTTTATAAATTAAATACCCTCCTACCTCTATTTACATAATCCAACTAAGCTTTCTTCTTTAATTTGATAAATTCATCAAGAATACAAATCATGAAAATATAAGCAACTTGATTCCATGTAAATACAGTTCCGTCTAATCCATTCCAACCATATGAAATCACAGAAATCAAAATCATGCAGTTCCTCACGTTTTCAAGGGTTACTACTTGCCTTATACGCTAAATCCTTCTTCCATTGAAACTTCTAATTCTGGACCTGACTTTTGCTCCCAAACGCACCAGGCTAGACTCTTTGAATTCAAATCTCCACCGTACACAACGTAGTTCCATCAGTGAAGAACAAAATCTCCAAATTGGAAGGCGATCCACCGCACGGATTTTTCCCGATCATATTTTGATGATGGCTGGTCAGACACCTCCATTAGCCATCTTCTTCCTTTCTCTCTCTCTCTTTTCTCTCAACAATAACCCACGAAATTTCCCTCTTGTCTAACCTTAGTTTCTTATTTATATTAGGCTTTAGAAATCCTAAACCAACCCTAATTGGCTAATTTAATTTGGGCTAACCCAACTGTAAGCACCTCATTTTTGCGCTCCCAAAAAGCCAGAAATGCAAAACCCGGATAAAAGGTCAAACCCTAAGGGGTGAAAAGTTGACCTTTTGATCAAATGAAATTTGGCCACCGTGATTTATCTCAATGGATAGAGAATCCCGACACGAGTCCAACGCAACTGAGTTTGCAGGAATTGGAGTCCGGATGAAGGTTCTGCGGGCAGTCAAACTTAAGGAAAAATCGAAAGTTGACTTTTCCTCGAACCCCGTGCCAAGTGTGTAGCCCTATGTCATTGGGTAGAGAGCTCCGATACGAGTCTAACGCAATTGAGTTTGCTCAAATCGGAGTTCGGATGAGGGAGATATGAGCTGTCGAAGTTTCCGCGCAGCAAAGCCGAAAGCTGCACACGTGGCGCAGGAACTGCACACATGGCAGCCAACGCAGTAAAATATCTCAGGGACTAAATCTTAAATATCAAAAATTCGTACGGGCCAATCCGTAGATATCCAAAAGTGTCAAATCAGTCGAATCAGTCAAGTCGAAGGGCAAATCAGTAATTTTCCAAGTTGTATCCGGTAATATATGCCGGATACACTAGCTCCCCTTCATGACCGGACTTGAAGGCCGGATACAAGTAGATTTTCGCGTGAGATTCGCGCCGATCACCCGACAAATTTGCGGCGGCATTTAAAATTCAAATGATTATGTTTTGTATTCGGCATTAAATGCCGGATACGAAGGATCCTTAGTGTATCCGGCCATAAAGGCCGGATATGAAGGAGCCTTAATGTATCCGGCCTGAGTTGCCGGATACGTTAAGTTTCCCTATAAATACAAATCAGCAGCTCATTTCCGGGGGCTGGCGATTTTTTCTACACTTGAGCTCTCTTCTCTCACCCATTCTCACTCGAATCCCTCCCTCCTCACCTCCTTTTGCCCACACCTCCACTCCACACCACCCCAAGGGAAGCCCAACTACCTCTTCTCTTCTTCCTCTCCATCTTGTGGTCATCTGGAGGAGGGGTACTTGCTGTAGCTGCTGGAGAAGGAGCTTCTAGTTGCTATCCAGCTTCAAGGAGGTGCCTCCACATTGTTAGAAGATCAAGGACCTCCAGGTGAGGTTCCTAGTAGCTGTGTATTGCATATATATTAAAATGGGAATTTTCTAAAATGATTTTTTTTAGCTTGACTTCACCCCTTGCATGAGTTTTCTTCTATGGTAACCTGAGCATGTATTACTGTTTCTTTCATGGCATGAGAATTACCCCCAGTAAGAAGGCTACGTAGGGTTTGTTAAGGAAGCATGGGAGTTTATTTTAACATATCTTTCATCTCCTTTGGTTGCTGTCCATAGGTTCATATTAAGTTTTTTTCAGAGGGAGCGTGTTCCCTCTTATTTTACAATCTGATGTACCCACGTATTAGCCCCCCATTCCCTTCCCATTTCTTCCCTCTTCTCTTCCTTATCTATGCTTTTTTTTGTTGATTTGATTAATCGTAGCCTTGCTCTGGTTTCTTGTTCTTTTTTATGTCATATGCTTGTTTGCTAGTTGTTATCAAGAGGGAAGGCATCTCCTTCCCTCTTCCTTGAATCTGCTGATTTTCTTGTGTTGCTAAAGCATGCTGGTTACTGTCCACGTAGCATGACCATGCATCGATCACTTTTTTTTAGCCATAAGCATGCAACCGTGCTCCACCCACTCCCGCCCTTCCATTGCTGTATATTTTTTTTTGACATGCATGCTAGCGATTAGGTGTATTGCCTTGGGATTTAGTCACTTGTTTTTTTGCTGTTGTGCATGTAGGCATGATCCCTCACCCCCCCCCCCCCCCCCCTCCTCACTTGCTGCCATGGACCATGCAAGTGTGCTCCCACCATCCCTTGCAACTCCCCCATGCCGAGCCATGCAAGAAGCTGTAGGGAACAGCAGTGATCCCAGGCCCCCCATTTACCTTGCTGGAAAGTCCCCAAAATAGGCCAAATGAAGCCTTTCCCCATACCCGAACCAATGTGGGCCCACACAGGGGCCCACAAGACCTGTAGAAGCCTCCTAGGAAGCCTAGAAAACCATCCCAAATGGCCAAACCCCGAAAAAAGCCTATTTTAAGGTGATCCGGCAACTCAGGCCGGATCACCTATGACCTAGGTGTATCCGGCCACTCAGGCCGGATCACCTACAGCCCCTGTGTATCCGGCCAATCAGGCCGGATCACTTGCAGTCCCTGTGTGTCCGGCCTGAGTTGCCAGATACACACAGAAATGTGATTTCTGCTCTCTTTTTTTTATGTTTTTGCTGAATTTCATGATGATCTAAACCAAACCAATTGAACCAACAGGGTTTCTGGGCCACCCGGAAACCCAATTCGGGACCTGGATCACCGGTCCAACTCGGAACACCCGTGGGCCTTCCAACGGGGCCCACCAAGCCCAATGAACCCTAAAGCATGCAATTAAACAAGTTAAGTAAAGCGAATTAACTGAACCAGACGGGCCAAGCCCGATGTGGCCCGTCCGAACTTAGATGTGTGGATGGATGTATGAATTGCCCGGTTTGGCTGAGACCAAGGGCTAGGGCCTGTCGGGCCCGCCAAAACCCACTAACTGAACCAAGTTAGGCGCAAGCCCTAGACTTCAAAGAATTGGGCTTTCAAGCCCAAACCTGAATCACGGGCCCCAAGCCCAGTGACCAGCCCATTTTGGCAAATTTAAATAAAGCAAATCAGAGATACTCTTGGTAACCATCATGGGGGCCCACCCTGGGGCCCGCAAACCAATGCCAACCCACCCATTGCATGAAAATCACTAAGTTTCCAACCTGAACAAACTAAGTAAAAATAATTCACTTCACCCAAGCCCAAAAGGGCCTCCTAGTGCTAGACAGAGGCCCACCAGGGGCACATGGGCTCATCCAAGCCCACCAAGGATACCGTGGGCCTTCCAACGGGGCCCACCCAGTTAGACACAGATAATCTAAATAAAACAAGATAAAAATCAACTAAAGGGACCCACACCACTCAGGTGGTCCCACCAAGACTTAACCAAATGGCATGCTGGATTAGGAATCGGGTGAGAACCAAGTAAGAAAGCTGACTCAAACCAGGGAACCCACGGGACTCGTCATCCGACGAGGTGGACTGGGGTGTCTACGGATTTCCCCAGACCACAACCGAGATCCAAACTTAGAATCTCAAGCCGCAGACCCCAAAGCCCTAAAAAGACAAGATTAGGCACCCAGGTGTCCGCCTGCACCCCATTAGGCGGTGGCGACTCCGAATTTACCCCGTGCCGCGTTTCCCACGCGCGCACACCAACCATGGTCTAGTTAAAGTCTAATCCTTCTAATTTAATTCCTACTTTTTCTCCACCTTCTATTTTTCTACTTAACAATCCTAATTAAGTTTCTTATTATCTAAACTCCTATTTATAACCTATTTTCGTGCAAAATATTTAATTAAACATTATTATCACCTAAAACCTTATTTTCTTCAAATTAAGACGTGAAATCTCCTAATTACCCTTTTTCCCACTTTTAGGCTTTTATTAATTTCTAACTTGTCAAAATAATTTATTTTCTTCTATTTTCTGATTCTAATTATTATTTTATGATCTATTTACTAATTACCTTTTTTTGAAAATTACCAAAATACCCTTTTTTCTTTTAGGCTAATTTCATTAAAATTCTTTCTTTATTTTCAACTTATAACTTGTTTGAATTACTTACCCTCTAAATCTTCACTTAACTCATATTTTCTTTTATTTATTATTTATTTATTTATTAGGTGAAAATTCGGGGTTTTACAGGTACCTTAGGTAAATCAAGGGGGTACTTTAGGTAAAACAAGGGGGTATCTTAGGCTAACACATGGGGGTACCTTAGGTAAATCAGAGGGGTACCTTAGGCAAACATAGGGGGTACCTTAGGTAAATCAGAGGGGTACCTTAGGAAAACATAGGGGGTACCTTAGGAATATAAGTGGGGTACCTTAGGCAATACCAGGGGGTACCTTAGGTAATACAAGTGGGTACCTTAGGTATACAAGTAGGGCACCTTAGGCAATACAAGTGAGGTACCTTAGGCAATACAAGGGTGTAACGCCCCGGATCCGTGTTGTTCATTAAAGATATAACACGTCTCACGGAGGTTAGGCAAGGATCGTTAATCAATTTATGATCGCTGGATAATCATACATCTATAACCTAACAGAGTGCACATTTCCATTTATGCAAAATTGTAACATTTAAACTGAACTGAAATCATATGGTTCATCCCCAATTACTTTAATACATCTCAATTAATTCAAGTTCTCAAATTCGGAACAGATAACCTACAAGTCTAAGGAAGGTAATAGTAGTCTTCCTCCCTATATGCCTCAGCAGGATCTACCCCAGTATTCGCCTCACCACGAGTATCTGAAAAAAATAGAACAACAACATAGTGAGATACGAATATCTCAGCGAGTAGCACATGCATGCAGAAATAATTGAATCACATTTTAAAACTATGCATCGACAACACTACAATACGTTTAAACAGCCAACATCAATTTCCCAAGTTCAAATCAAACAAATCACATCTCAGTTAAGTACAATAACACATCGATTGGTCAATGTCATGACTATCGTTTGGTTGATAAATTAAACATGCCAAGTAGACACTCCACACCTCCATGTACACAGTTCCGGCCTACTCAGGGTTTCGGATACTCTGAAATGACGGCCTACTCAGGGTTTCGTCATCCAATGCAGGCCTACTCCCCGGGTTTCTGCATTGACAACCAGGCCTACTCAGGGTTTCTGGCTGCTCTACACCGGTCGTGGCAACACACAAGGCCATGCAATTCCAACAACCAACAATAACATCACATTACTAAGCTTAAACATCTGGATCCAGGACAAGCTAGACCAAAACAGTAAACATCGTATAATCTCGATTTCAATATCAAAACAAACCATTCATTTCCACATCATGTAATTTCTCATCACAATTCATCACCTGTCCCTCTGGACCACGCAGTACCCCAAGTACATTCAGTACTTTCTCATTTCCATAACACAAGTCATATGAAAGTAAAACTCAATCCATTCATACCAAAGAAAACCATTCAATGCGTATAAAGTTTCCAACAAGTGAAACCAGAAATACAAGAACTTCTCAATCAAAACAGTGTATAGAACAAGGAAAAGTAACTGGTAACTCTTACTAGTTCGGTGTCCGGCACAATACTCATAAGTAACCTAAACCCAACTTGAAACTCATAAGATGTTCACAAAATTTTCCTCTATTAATTTCATAGGCAAAATGGTTTCCCAGGTTCCTAACCAAGTGAATAGTGAAGTGGTTTAACCCCTAAGAAGTGCAAATACTCTTGGTCAAGTCAGAAATTCCATTTCGGTAAGCAAAATAGGTCTGCCGCTCACCTATCGAGGTGGGTGTGAGGTGAGCGCCGGTCGGCGGTGAAGAAAACGGGCAAAATCGACCTGCCGCTCACCCGACACTAGGTGAGCGCGAGATGGGCGTGAGATAGGCGTGAGGTGGGCGCGAGATCGGCGCCTTGTTTTCTACTTCGCGCGAGATGAGCGCGAGGTCGGCGCGTGATCGGCGGTAGGTCATTTTTAACAGGGCGCCTACCTCCGAGGTGAACGCCGGTGAGCGCGAGGTGAGCGGATACCCCCTGTAGTTTTCATTTCTCTGTTATTTTGAGATCTACATGACTGGCCGGTTTGTGAAGGTCTGTAACTACTCCAGTACACTCCTAATACTCCCAGAAGACTTCCCAACCATATTTGAAATTAATCTAAACACTTTCATTTTTCAATTAAAACTTCAATCCGGAGACTCTGTTCATGCAACTTTCCGAAAAACCAGAAAAACAGAAAACATCATACTATCACTAAATATTCAAACCATGCATCAGAATAAGCTCGAGAAAACCCAAAACACAAAACCCAGTTATAAAACAGTGCTACTCACCTGTGCTTATTCCCGAATGATAAAACCCCGGCCGATCACTTCTCGGCCACGCGCGCGAATGAAAAACCTATTGAACTAAACTTCTCGAGCAGAGGGAAATAACCCAAGGAAATTCAGCTCCGAACTTCTTCTTCCAGCACTTGCGATAGATGGTTCTTCACGAACGAAAGCCCTAGTCGCCCTCCAGCCGAAATCGCCAATTCTCCTTATGTCAAGAGTTAACGAAAATATTGCCGAAATTATGCTAAGCGCATTCTCATAAACCCGAACCCTACTTTCCATTTTTGTCCACTTACTTGTTACATGCTCGCTCGAATACTCTCCCATTTCTTTGATCCTATGCATGCTCGCCTACGGAAGACACTACCTGTTCAGCATCTATTCGCGTTAAAATCACATAACTACACCTTAATAATACCAATGATAATACTACGATTTTTCGGAAAAATGGCTATATAACGCCTGTACATATGAGCATGGGCTAAGCCCTCAAACCACAAAATAACCTGATAAACACAGTTTATACATCAGAATAAATAACTAAATAAATAAATAAATACTCACAAAATTCAGGGTCTTACAAAGGGGGTATCTTAGGTATTCAAGTGGGGTACCTTAGGTATTCAAGAGGGGGGGGGGGGTACCTTAGGTATACAAAGGGGGTACCTTAGGTAGTACTTGGGTGGTACCTTGGGTAATACTTGTGTGTACTTTGGGTATACTTAGGAGAAACTTTAGGTATACTTGAGAGGTACCTTGGGTACACTTAGGTGATTACTTTTTGTAATCTTATGGGGTACTTTAGGTACACTTAACTCTAATTTTTCAGAATTTGATTTCCAATCCACTAGCACTAATTAGAGAGTACCATAGCCAATTAAAATCTAATATAACCTAAAGCTTTCTTTAATAGAACCTTCAACATACTTCAATTTGTTTTCCCTAAATCCTTAAGTATAATTCACCTCTACCTCATCTTCATAACACAAGTACTTAATTAGTTTAATAATCCCACTTTAGATAATTAAGCTTAATAATTAAGGTATAATCCGGGACGGGGTTTTACACAAACCCCCTTGAAACACCAAGGTACCCCCACTTAACACTAAGGTATCCCCACTTAATACCAAAGTACCCCTTCAAATAACACTAAGGTACCCCCTGGTATGCCTTAGGTACACCTTAGGGTTTTAGTTGAATAAAAGCCTTGTTTAGGGGCAGATTTGAAAGACCAAAATTTGGGCATATAAAAGGATGCCCTAATTTCAATTCTAAGTATTTTTGAGAACACTCCCTCTTGTCTTGTACGTATATAACAAGAGAATGAGTTGTGGGAGCTTGCTTCAAAACTTCAAAAGAAGGAGAAGAAGAGGAGAGATTAAAGAGAAGTTTGCTTCTCCATTAACAAGTAAGTAGCAAACTTTTCAAAATAAAATGAATTTATCGGATTTTCATACTTCTCTCTGTTAGGGTTTGATTAAACTGGAAAATCTCTTGCATGTTGGGTTTTGTCTCTAAAATTCGTAGGGTTTGGTTTATCTAATTATATTGGTTAGTTTTCTATTGATTTGCTATGGATTTTGCAACCTCTACTGTTTATATTTAAGATTAGGGTTTGAGTTGGATATCTTGAATGATGTTCTATAGGTTGGGTTTATGTTCATGAGGATTTGGGATGGATCCCTGTGTTGGGAGGTGTTCTTGAGCATGTTGGGATGTTTTAGAATCATCCCATTTGGTATTAGAGAGGTTGGATGTGGTTTGTATAGGTTTGGTGTTAGAAAATAGCCAAAATTTTGTAAGAACCCGAGCCAGCGATTAATCCTGAGCCAAAACCCCCCAAAAACTAGTTTCTGTTAAGGTCAAGATTAGTCTCGCGAACGTTAACGCGTGAACGTTGAACTGAACACGCGCATGTTGGCCCTTATTTTCACCTTAACACGCGAACCCTAGCTTTAACGCCCGAACGTCCAATCTAATCGCCCCTGGGCGATTAATCCAAGAGTTAATCGTGGACCCTGTTTTGACAGTTTTCCATCATTTTCTTCTCCAACCCTTTCCCAAACAACGCAAGCCTCTTGTACAGCACCCTTATTACATGGAAGACATTTAAGTAAATGTTCTGTGTATTTATTGTTCCATTTACTTAAGTCTTTACATGTAAATAAGGTTTTACCCCCCATTTGGAACCAATTAAAATACTCCCAAGGCCTAATTCCCAACCAATAAAAAGTCAACTTTTCAGTTCATGTCTAAATTTCCAGTTTTCCCGATTTTTATCAAAAATCCCGTTTTGGGTTTGATACCCAGATGAATGATTCAGAAGCCCATAAAATTTTAAAAGATTTGTTTACCCTTCAATAGACTACAACCCAAATTTGAGCCAGAAATTCCTTGTAGATTGGTCTAGAAAAATTATATACCCAAAAGTCAACGTTTTTAACCAGACTTAGAATATTTTTGAGGTCTGAAACTTTTTATCTCGGAATCCATTGATTCTTGGCATGGTGTCCTTATTGGGGATCCTAAGACTATCCCACTTCTCAAATACGTAATTCGTGGACTTTATGGGGTATGTATTCTATGTGAATTGGCTTTGGATGTGAAGTGCTTAATGGTTATTTCTTAAGCATTGTGAATATTAATTGATATTGGTAAAGATATGATGAATTCTCTTATGTGAGATGACCAGGCGCATGGCCTAGGGAATAACAGTGGACGAGTAGTCCCACTTGGCATTCAACAGTGTACGAGTAGTCCCACTTGGCATTTAATAGTGGACGAGTAGTCCCACTTGACACTTGGTTGTGCATTGAGTACTATATCTTGGTTTGTGGAATGTGACATTGGTTCTAGTAACTGATGGGAAAGGTTTGTTCTACATTGTGTGTGCGCGCGTCGGGAACGCCGCACTGCGGGGCGCATGGATTCATGCGTGCCTCCGGATGGGTAAAATGGGAAGGTTGGAGTCGCCACTGCTGCTTGAGATTCTAAGTAAGGTCTCGGTTACGGTCCGGGGAAGTCCATAGAATCCCTGGTCCGCCCCATCGGCTGACGGGTCCCGTAGGTTTTTTGGTTTGAGTCAACTCAGACTTCACTCACCCGATTCCTAATCTAGCATGTAATTAGGTTAAGTCTGATGGGACCACCTGAGTGATGTGTGTCAGCACCTCATTTTTGCACCCCCGGAAATGCTGAAAATAAAAACCTTAGCTGAAAAGTCAAACCTTGAGGGGGCGAAAATTGACTTTTTGATCAAGTGACAATTGACCACCTTGCTTTATCTCATTAGATAGAGAATCCCGACGTGGTTCCAACGCAACTGAGTTTGCTGGAATCGGAGTCTGGATGAAGGATTTATGAGCCGGTCAAACTTGAGGGGGAAGTAGAAATTGACTCTCTGCTAAATCCCGAATCAACTGACTAACCCTATTCCAATGGATAGAGGGCTCCGACACGGTTCTAATGCAACTGAGTTTGCTTGAATCGGAGCCCGAATGAAGAAGATATGAGCAGTTGAAGTTCTAGGGCAGCAATGCCGGAGACTGCACACGTGGCAAAAGGCTACACACGTGGCAGGCAGCAGAGGAAAATCTGTAATTATCCAATTCAATAACAATATCTCAAGGGTGAATCTGCAAGTATCCAAAAGAATCAGGAGAGAATCTATAAATATCAAAAGTTGAGAAAATATCATAGGGACCAAATCTCAAAGTATCCAAAAGTATTAGGAAAATCTGCAAATATGAAGATTTGCTACCTCTCTCTCATGATTAGTGTTCCCCATGTGCATCCCCATGCATCATGCATGCAAACACCTCTCTCTCTCTCTCTCTCTCTCTCTCGCCCTCATGAGTATCCATGCATGCATCATGCATACACCTCTCTCTTTCTCTCTTCCCCCCAATGATCACCCATGCATGCATCTCTCTCTCTCCCTCTCATGATTGATGTTTCCCATGGGCATGCATGTGCATCATCCATGCATGCAACACCTCATGCATCTCTCCCTCTCTCGCTCTCTCCTCCAAACACCTTTTCCCCATGCATGCATCATATGCATTGACCAATGCATCATCCACCCATATATAACCCCCCATGGAACCATATGGATGGGGGGTTTTAGCTCATTTTTTGTCTCTCCATTTTCTTCTCTAAGCTCTCTCCCACTCTCTTGAACCTCTTCTCCCAAGCTTACTTGTTGCTGCCCCCCTTTAGTGCTCCACTTTCCCATCTCCATCCGACCCCCTTTCCTATTCCATTTTCTCCTTTTCTAAACACCAATCCCTACACTAACCTCACCCCATCATCTCCTCACTCTTCTCTCCTTCATTGCAAACCCCAAAGGAGCCCTTGAAGTTGCCATTGAATCAAGGGAGGTGCTACTCAAGTGTAGTTTCGATCCAAAAGGAGGTGAAGCACATCTTAAACACATCCATAATCCCAAGGTGAGTTCTTTGTATTACGTTATTTCACATATATGAGTATGATGTGATTTGGAGCACATAAAATTTTATGTGCATTCTGTGTTTGCTGCTGGGGATTGTGTTCCTACTTTCTTCTCCATTTTCTTCACTTTTTCCACACCACCACAAGGGTGCAATTCTCCCAAGTTAAGGTGAGTATTCCGGGTGGATCGAAGGGTGGAAGGGATTTCTTTAGGCTTAGTTTTAAAGCATTATAAGGTTTCTGTTTTTACTCTCATGATCTTGTTGTTTGCTCCTCCATTTATTAGGGGAGTGTGTTCCCCTTATACCTCTTCTCATGTATCCCACATGTAACCCCCCTATCCCTTTCTTTAGATACTCTTTTAGCTAGATGTGTGGTTTGGATTCATAGGTTTATAATACAAGTGATGTGTGATACATGTTTTTTTATCCAGTCATATATGATTATAGTTAGGTATGCATGCAATCTTACCCTCATGGCTAGGTGTTTAAAGCATGTGTATGAATGAAGCATTGTGTTAGTATATGGCAAGTTTGATAAGCATGTTTATTTTACTATTTCATGTGGGTATTTATATCTTCGATGAGTTGGGGTGTAGTTGGTTAACATTTTTTTTGACTTATAATCCTATCTTTGCATGCATAGAAGTGTCTTTTAGTTCCTAAACACATAAAGCACACACCACACATTTTTATGATGCAAGATACTCTTTGAGTCCATTAGATGATCCTTATGTGGATTTATTCATGTGTGGAGATTGCTGAAGTTTTTAGAGTGAGAAGAAACCAAATCAAGGACACTTAAGTCCCTGCTTAGTTGCTGGTTTTAGCCCAAATGAGGGAGAAGATGGATCTTCATCCATCTCCCTTGGCCTTGATTTCAAAACCCTTAAAAGGAGTCCCGTTTGATTCCATTTGAACCACTGTGGGCCCACACAGGGGCCCACACAACCATTGAAGCACCCCAAGAGACCCAGAAACCTAATCCCATTGCAAAAGTCCCAAAAACCCTCTCTAGGTGCTGATCCGACAACTCAGGTTGGATCAGCAAAACCCTGCTTGTAGCCGACCTTTTTGGTTGGCTACACATGTTTCCCAATGTAGCCGACACTTTAGGTCGGCTACAAGCATGTTTGTGTGTAGCCGACCAGCAAGGCCGGCTACACTGCAGTAAGTGCCAGATTTAACCTTTCTTGATTGTTCATCATTTTAGTGCCAATTTTAGCTGAACTGAGCAGGCCAATAGGGTTTCTGGGTCATCCGGAAACCCAACATGGGACATGGACCACCGGTCCAACCTGAGGCACTTGTGGGCCTTCCAACGGGGCTCACCAAGCCCGACCAATTCACATTGCTTTAAATCAACAAATCTAATCAATCAAGTGGGCCAAACCCATTGAGGCCCACCAAAGCCCAATTTTGAACCATGCTGGATTAAAGTTAGGATTGGTTTGGCCGAGACCATGGGCAGGGCCTGTCGGGCCCACTAAGCCCACTAAACCAAACAAGGTTAGGGTTTCCAAACCCTAACTCAGGAAGTCTTGGGCTTTCAAGGCCAAGCCCAGATAAAGGGCCCCAAGCCCAAAGCTTGGCCCACCATGGAGAAGATTAATCAAGATAAATTAAATCACTTGACCCCCAATCGTGTGGCCCGCTCAAGGGCCCACAAAGCAATCCCGGCCCACTTGGCATGAAAATCATCTAAAGTCCCAACTTAAAACTTCAAATAAAATCAATTCATTGGACCAAAATCCAGAGGGCCTCTCAGGATAGACTGAGGCCCACCAAGGAACATGTAGACCACACTTGGCCCACCAAGGGATCCGTGGAACCAACACCACTTGGGCGATCCCGCCAGACTTAACCAAACTGAATGCTGGATTAGGAATCGGGTGAATGAGAGGCCAAAGTTGACTCAAACCAGGAAAACCTATGGGACTCGTCATTTGACGGGGTGGACTGGGGTGTCTACAGACTTCCCCGGACCATAACCGAGAACTTGCTTAGAATCTCTAGCCGCAGACCAAGCCTTAAATAGACAAACATAGACACCCAAGTGTCTGCCTACACCCCATCAGGCAGTGTGTAAGTGTGAAAACTCACACTCCTTATATGGCAAATGTTTGACAAATTATATCTTCTAATAATCTTCAAGATGTGCAGAATCACAATATAAGTTCTGTGAATTTAATAAAGAGGAAGGTAATGCTACCACACAGCTACCACGCCGCTGGTAGCTCAAGGAAATGAAAGGTTTTCTAAATAAAGCATTTCTTGTAAAGGCACTTGCGAGGAACAACGCCACTGCCACTCCGTTGGTAGCGCATAAGTGAAACAGTGTTTTGAAAGTAAAGAACGTGCACTTGCGTCGTAAGGCGACGCCGACCCGCCGCTGGTAGCGCAGAGCAAGATTGAAGAATCTACAAATCAGCTGTGCACATGCCGCGTTCCCTCCCGCCAGCGCGCCCTCAACTGAGTCTATTTGGATTTGAGCGGGACTTGAGTTCGCTTCCAGCCGTCTACCCCGATTGCAAGGCGACACCACCAGCGCTCGATGCGATCTGAGTTTTCTTCTTTAAATAGACGAGCTGTATTCTTTTTGGAATGACTTTTTTCTTTTGATTAATTTGATTTGGATCTTGAGGTGTTCGAGATTCAATCAATTCATCTTTAGAGAGTCGGTGATCGAGTGAGGGGGAGATCTGAGAGAGATCTCTTAGAATTGAAGTTGAGGATTCTTCTTCATTTTGGAACTTCACACGATCGTATGATCTCCTGGATTGATGATCGAGCTTGTTGGATGCATAGGTGGATTCCTATTGCATTGGATCATCTTAGTGGACTCTGAGGTGATTGTTACGATCTGGATTGATCGTGAATTGCAGCTTGTGGATTCAAGTTGTGTTGTAGTTCGTGGATTCGAGCTGTGGATCTGGATTGATCGTGAATTGCAGCTTGTGGATTCAAGTTGTGTTGCAGTTCGTGGATTCGAGCTGTGGATTGCTGTTGAGTGAGTTCAATTGTAAAGGTTAAGTGTGTTTTCCTTTGTAATTGACTTTCATTCAATAGTGGAGATTCTAAGGGTTAGTCGCCTCATATAGACTCGAGGTTTTTCCTGGATCTGGATTCAGGTTTCTTCGTATAATTTCTGTGTGTATGTTTCCGCATTGTTAAAATCATAATTGTTGTAGATCGTGGACCTGTAGAGTAGTCTCTTACTCTTTCAATTGGTATCAGAGCGTTTTCACTTTGAATTGTTATACAAAGTGTGATCTAGATCTATAGCATGGACTTTGGAAAAGAAGGAGTACTGCCTCTAGACCTCCATTATTCGAAGGTAACAATTATTCTTACTGGAAAGCAAGGATGAGAGCTTACCTGAAATCTATCGATGAGCGTGTCTGGCTCTCGGTATGTAATGGTTATCATCCACCAGAAATCACAACAGAAGGAGGTGTTGTGATGCCTAAACCTCATGATCAGTGGAGTAAAGCTGAATCTGATCTATGTGGATGGAACAACAAGGCAATGAATGCCTTATTTTGTGGTGTAAGTGTTGAGGAATTCAGGAGAATTTCCTCATGTGAAGTAGGTAAGGAAGCTTGGGACATTCTTGAGGTCACTCATGAAGGAACCTCAGCTGTCAAGCTGTCTAGACTTCAAAGACTTACAACATCTTTCGAAACTCTATACATGAAAGATGATGAGTCCTTTGATGAATTTTATGCTAGACTTTCGGATATTGTTAATTCGAGTTTTAACCTTGGAGAAAAGATCTCTACATCTAAGGTTGTTAGAAAGATCTTGAGATCTTTGCCTGAAAAATTCAGACCAAAAGTTACTGCCATTCAAGAGGCAAAAGATGTAGATACCATGAGAATTGAAGATCTTGTAGGATCTTTACAGACTTATGAGCTAGATCTGAATATTCCTAAAAGGAGTAAAGGAATAGCTCTAAAATCTGTAAATAATGAAGAATCAGATAATTCTGAAGTAGATCTGGATGAATTAGTTCTCTTAGCTAAAAAGTTCAAGAGAATGTTTAAAAAGAGACAATTTAATCCTTCATTATCCATGGACAGATCTAATAGAAGATCTGATAAGAAAATTTCTGATCTAAGAAAGGACAAGAAATTTTCTCAGAACGATGAAGTTCAATGTTATAAATGTAGAGGATTTGGACATGTTGCTTCTGATTGTCCCTCAAAGGATAAAAAGAAAAAGACAAATTATCAGGTTACTTGGGATGACAGTAATACTGATAATTCTTCACAATCAGATGAGGATATTTCTGCTAATTTTACTGTTTTCAATTCTTTTTACTCATCTTCTTTTGGTAGTTCAATCTCTGACATTGCAGGAGATAATAAAGAGAGTTTATCAGATGATGAAGAAGAATTACAAGAAGCCTACAATCAGCTATATAAGGAATTCAATAGAGCTCAGAAGAAAGTCAAGAAATTGAGTAAAAAATTGAAGGAGTCAGAAACAGAGAAAAATAAAGCTTTTGCAGAAATAGATTCAATAAACAAGAAGTTACTTGAAAGACATGTCAAAGAAAATTTTCTGGTAACTTCTTTGACTGAAAAAACTGAAAAATTAAAAGAAAAGGAAGCTCAGATTTCTGCACTTCAAGGTAAAGTTATTGAACTTGAGAAATTTTCAAATTCAATTAAATCTAATGCTTCAAATTTTTCTGCAGGAAATCATCAAATTGATGAGGAATCAACTTCAAAGGAAGTTCCTGAAAGCTCAAATTCTGCTGAAAAGAGAATGATTGTAAGTAATCAAAATAAGGAAGTTTCACAGAAAATTTCTGCTGGAGAAGTAAGCTCAACTGGTAAATCTTCAAAATCTTCAAAATCTAAATCTGTACAGTTTAGAAATACTGTCAAATCTGGAAATTTTGATTCTTCTGAATATAGGTTCATACCTGTGTGCCATCATTGTAATAAAAGAGGTCATATAAGACCAAAGTGTCATGTTTTGCATGGTTTTCCCAAGGGATATTTTGACAGTAAGAGGAAAGTAAAACAAAGTCAGTCCTTGGATTTATATAACAGATTTGATTCCTTGTTAAAATTGACTGAATCATTAAATAAGGAAGTTACAAATCTGTCAAAGAAACTTCCTTCAAAATCCCAAGTTGTTGATGAAGGTACTTCTCAGAAAACACATGAAAAACAGATTTGGGTTAGAAAAGACTGCTTAGTTGCAAATGTGGTTCATATAGCTTTGAAAGTTCATGATGTCAACATGTGGTACTTGGATAGTGGTTGTTCAAGACATATGTGTGGACATAAGTCTATGTTTAGTACCTTTGAAGAATATTTTGGTGGGAGTGTAACATTTGGTGATGGAAGCACTTCTCAAGTCAAAGGGAAAGGAACAGTAACTGGTCCTAATGGAGTTTGTCTAAAGAATGTGTTATTTGTATCTGGTTTGAAGGCAAACTTAATTAGTATTAGCCAGTTATGTGATTCAAGATTGTTTGTCAACTTTACCAGAAAAGAATGTAAAATTTTGGATAATTCTGGTAGAACTGTTCTTATAGGTGTAAGAACAAGTGACAATTGTTATGGAATCATTGGAAACAATGAAAGCTCTTTAAAATCTTCTATATGCAATGAAATTGATTTGTGGCATAGAAGACTTGGTCACATTAACTATAGAGATTTGTCAAAAATCTCTAAGTCTGAATTGGTTAGAGGAATTCCCAAGTTTGGGAACAATAAAAAGAAAGGAATGTGTGGTCCTTGCAATCAAGGAAAGAAAATCAAAGCCACACACAAGAAAACCAACATTGTAGGAACCTCTAGACCATTAGAACTGATTCATATGGACTTGATGGGACCTACAAAGATTGAAAGTCTTGAAGGAAAGAGGTATATCTTTGTTGCTGTAGATGACTACAGTACATACACCTGGGTAAATTTTCTAAGAGAAAAATCTGAATGTTTTGATTGCTATAAACAATTGTGCTGTCAAATTGAAGTTGAAAAGAACTTGCAAATAGGGAGGATTGTTAGAATAATATCTGATCATGGGACAGAATTTGAAAATTAGATGTTTTCCAAGTTTTGGGAAGAACAAGGAATTAAACATGAATTTTCTGCTCCTAAGACTCCACAACAAAATGGAGTTGTGGAAAGGAAGAATAGAGTTTTGCAAGAAATGGCTAGAACCATGATGATAGCCAAGAAAGTGTCAACAAAATTCTGGGCTGAAGCAATAAATACTGCTTGTTATATAAGTAACAGAGTATATGTCAGATCTGGGTGGAAACAAACTCCTTATGAAAGTTGGAAAGGAAAACAGCCAAACTTGAAATATTTTAGAGTTTTTGGAAGTAAATGTTATATCCTAAGGGACAGAGAAAATCTAGGAAAATTTGATTCTAGAAGTGATGAAGGAATTTTTCTAGGATATTCCTCTTCAAGTAGAGCATACAGAGTTTTTAACTTGCAAAAATCTGTTGTCATGGAGTCTATTAATGTGTTAATAGATGATGAAGGAATTGACTGTGAATTCTTGCAGATTGTAGATGAAGAGGATGAAATCAAAGATGCTTCCTCAAGCAATGAAGTTGTTCCTCTGACAAAAACTCTCAAAGACCACCCAACTGAGCAAATTGTTGGAAATATTTTAGATGGAGTAAGAACAAGACATCAATTACATAATGAGGTAAGATTTTCTTCTTATTTATCTCAATTTGAGCCAAAATCTTATAAAGATGCCTTGTTGGATGAATCTTGGTTAAATGCTATGCATGAAGAACTAAACCAATTTACTAGAAATAATGTATGGGAATTGGTTGAAAGACCCTCTAATCTGAATGTGATAGGAACCAAATGGATTTTTAAGAACAAATCTGATGAGAATGGGATTGTAACCAGAAATAAAGGTAGGCTTGTTGTTCAAGAATACACCCAAGTAGAAGGAATAGATTTTGATGAAACCTTTGCTCCTGTAGCTAGGTTAGAATCAATCAGATTGTTTTTGTCTATTGCATGCTATTTGAAGTTTAAACTGTTTCAAATGGATGTTAAGAGTGCATTCTTGAATGGATATCTGAATGAAGAGGTTTATGTAGAGCAACCTAAAGGATTTGAGGACACAAATCATCCTAAACATGTTTATAAGCTGAACAAGGCCTTGTATGGACTCAAACAAGCTCCTAGAGCTTGGTATGAGAGACTTACCTCTTTCTTACTTGAATCTGGATTTATGAGAGGAAATGTGGATAAAACTCTCTTTATTCAAAGAGAGTCCAAGCATATTTTGATTGCTCAAATCTATGTTGATGATATAGTGTTTGGATCTACTTCTGAAAATCATGCTCATTCTTTTGGAGACTTAATGAAGAGTGAATTTGAGATGAGTGTGATGGGTGAACTGAATTTTTTCTTAGGACTTCAGATTTATCAATCTCAACAAGGGATAGAAATTTAGTCAAGAGATTCAGTTTAATTCATGCAAAACATGCTAGGACTCCAATGAGTACTAGCTTAAAGCTTGGAAAATATGAATCTGGGAAGGATATAGACCCTACCTTGTACAGAGGGATGATTGGAAGTCTTCTGTACTTAACAGCAAGTAGACCTAATATAAGTTTTAGTGTTGGAGTTTGTGCAAGATATTAGGCTAATCCTAAAGAATCTCATCTAAATGCTGTGAAAAGGATTATAAAGTATGTAAATGGAACTGTTGATCTGGGAATTTGGTTCTCCAAAGAAACAAACCCATATCTTACTGGATACACTGATGCTGATTGGGCTGGGTGTATGGATGATAGAAAAAGCACCTCTGGTGGTTGCTTTTATATGGGTAATAACCTCATTGCTTGGTTAAGCAAAAAGCAAAACTCAGTTTCACTGAGTACAGCTGAAGCAGAGTACATTGCTGCAGGAAGCAGTTGTACTCAACTAATTTGGATGAAACAAATGCTATCTGATTATGGTTTAGATCAGGATCAAATGATTCTCTTCTGTGACAATCAAGTGCCATAAATATTTCCAAAAATCCTGTTCAACACTCAAGGACTAAACATATAAACATCAGGCATCACTTTATAAGAGAGTTAATTGAAGACAAAACTGTTATGATTGAATATATATCTACTGAAAAACAGTTGGCTGATATTTTCACTAAACCTTTAAATCAGAACAGATTTGAAACTCTTAGGAAATCCCTAGGAGTATGCTCTCAAAACTGAAAATCAGGTTCTGTTTTGAGTTAATTTAGATGTAAAATGATTTACATGTCTGTTCAAAATGAATTTATGTGTTCTTGATACTAAAATCTTAATTCAGGAAGCTTGAGTCTATGCATATTGACAAAAATGTCTTGTTCTCAACTATCAATTTTTGTCTTAAACACCTTTGTGTATTGAAGTTTATTGTGTGTTGAAGCTTGGGATCTATAGGCTATCACCTTTATGAAAAGAAAAGTTTCAGAAATGGCTGCCATAGATATTAGAGTGAAAGCCACTGTAATTCTCAAAAAGAAAAAGAGAAAGAAGGTATATTCTTGGAATGAACTGTAAACTCAGGTTTTTTAAGGGTCAATGCCTTCTACAAAAAGAAAAGAAAAAAAGAGATCAGAAAAGGCTACCTATCTCTGATGTGCGAAAGCCACCAAAATGAAGTTTGGGGTATGTCTATACTTTCCAAGTATGATTACACTAAAATAGCCTTCCATATGTATAAAGTGTAAAAGTCAAAAATGTATTTCACACACTACACAAGCATTGATTCATTAATATTCATGTGTGCTCAATATCTTGAAGAAAATTTATAGTATGAGAAACCATGAAGGAAATTTTGGTCATAGATATGAAATGTATCACATCTGAATTAACCTTGATAGGTTCTTCAAGATCAGTTTTGTGATAAGTACTTCTTGGATTGAATAAAAGTTGATTATCTGGATGATTTTTAGTTCAGTTAAAATCTTAGCTTTGTGTTTAGATGTATGAGTTTTTCATGAAGAATAGTTCAAACTCTTTTATAAATTTTTGCCTTGTGATTGTGTTGTTTCTTGATTGTGCATGTGCACCTTCTACGTCGCTAGAAGCGTGCTGGTAGCCTTCTCCCTTCTGTCGTGCTTTGGCACCTGCCGTGTTAAGCGTCGCTGGATGCACGCTGGCAGCGAGATCTTTTTGTCTATAAAAAGGGGAAATCTGTTTCACTTTTTACCTCTGTTTTTTTCTTTTTGTCTTTGTTTACAATTCACCTCGCTCCTCGCGTCGTGGTCATCAGTTGCCTTCTGTCTTCCCTTCCGTCACCTTGTCCACTGTTCAGGTAAAAATTTTTTTTACTGTCATCGTTTTTCTTCTTCATTTTTTTCAGTTGCAGTGTTCTTCTCTCTTTCTTCTAAGTTAGGTTTTGATAGATTGTTCTGCCATTAGGGTTTTGTCGTGCTTTGCTTGTATTCTTCCCTCTCTTCTATCTTTTTCTCCTGTTTTTTTTCATCATGCCTCCCAAGAAAAAGTCTAGGACTGATTCTCCTTCCACCTCTTCTCCACCAGTACGAACCTCTCCGGTTGTCTCTTCTCCACCGGTGAGACCCCCATCCCCTTCACCTTCATCTGAACCATTCATTGGAAATGGTTTGTCTGATTTTAATGAATTCTTCAAGCACAGGCCACTCCTCTTGGAAAGGGCCATTAAGCTTGACTCCTTCTCTGATACTCCGCTCTTCTCATTGTTTTCGGACAATGGATGGAAGAAATTTGCTCTGATAAGTGGTTTTGTTTATCAAGACCTGGTTCAAGAGTTCTATTCGAACCTCCACCATCTTCATCTTGCAAATCAAGGCTTTGTCAAAGCCTATGTCCGGGGAATCTCTTTCGACTTCTCGAAAGATCTTATCTCATCTCTTCTGGAACTGCCCATTGTTGAATCTCCTTCTTTTGACTTTCTAGCCTCTCACTCTGATCCTCCCATGAAGTCAATAATTTCTTCTCTTATTGTTCAGGGTGCTCTTACCTCTATCAAAAATAAGCCCAACTATCTTCCTCATGGCTCTCTCCAAGATCTTCTCAGGATCTTGAATTTGTTCATGTGTGCTTCTCTTGTTCCCTCAGATCATCACTCTGAGATTTCTCATTCTCGAGCAAGACTCCTTCATGCTCTCTGGAACAGAGACAGTGTCTGTCTCCCTTCCATCATCTTCAATCAGATCATTCAGTCTCGGAATTTAAAATCCAAGACTTCTGCTCTTCCCTTTGGGATTTTCATCACTTACTTGTGCATTCATCAGGGGGTCCTACCTGATCCTGTTGAATTGATCCTTCACCCCAAACCTCCCATTGATGCCTCCACCCTCACCAGAAGCAAAAGAGCAAATCCCTCTCGGTTGGCTTCTTCGGAGCCTTCTTCTTCTCAATCCTCCTTGTCCAATTCTGATGCTATGGCAATCATGGACAAGTTGAACTCCATGCAAGCCTCCCAGGAGGCTTTCAATTCTGAGGTACGGGCTCACATGCTCATGATGAGCATGTTCAAATCAGAGACCCAAGAGAAGCTGGATAAGCTTGCAAAGTATGTTGATTTTGCATGTGGTGAGGTGCAAAGGGATGTTGCTGCGCAGCAACGCATGCAAAATGAAGCTGATCATTTTCTGAGTAGCATTCGAAGAACCCAGTTGGAGATGGATCATAAGTTGTGTTGGCTACACTCCAGGTCCCAAGATGCGTACCGGCATTATTCCAGAACTTGGGATCCGAAACCTCCTTCCAGAAAGGGGGAGTCTCATGGTTGATGCTGCTAGTTGCTGGTTGATGATCATCAAGTTTTTGTTTGTTTGATCATCAAGTTGTTGTTTTTGTTTGTTCTGTTGATCTTTGGGTTTTCTGGTTGGTCTTTGGGTTTTCTGGAAGTAGGTTTACGGGGGAGATTTTTTTGTTGAATGTATATATCTATTCTGCACAATGTATATTTTTTTTTGAACATGAATGAAATTCTGAGTTCTCCCTTTTTTTCATTGTGTTAATGTTTAAATGGAAATCAATATCTGAATTTGATATTAAGCACTGTTGTAAGTTTGTTGTCAGGCATTTGCCAAGGGGGAGATTGTAAGTGTGAAAACTCACACTCCTTATATGGCAAATTTTTGACAAATTATATCTTCTAATAATCTTCAAGATGTGCAGAATCACAATATAAGTTCTGAGAATTTAATAAAGAGGAAGGTAATGCTGCCACACAGCTACCACGCCGCTAGTAGCTCAAGGAAATGAAAGGTTTTCTAAATAAAGCATTTCTTGTAAAGGCACCTGCAAGGAACAACGTCGTTGCCACTCCGCTGGCAGTGCATAAGTGAAACAGTGTTTTGAAAGTAAAGAACGTGCACTTGTGTCGTAAGGCGACGCCGACACGCCGCTGGTAGCACAGAGCAAGATTGAAGAATCTACAAATCAGCTGTGCACATGCCGCGTTCCCTCCCGCTAGCAGCGTGCTGGCAGCGCGCCTTCAACTGAGTCTATTTGGATTTGAGCGGGACTTGAGTTTGCTTCCAGCCGTCTACCCCGATCGCAAGGCGACGCCACCAGCGCTCGATGCGATCTGAGTTTTCTTCTTTAAATAGACGAGCTGTATTCTTTTTGGAATGACTTTTTTCTTTTGATTAATTTGATTTGAATCTTGAGGTGTTCGAGATTCAATCAATTCATCTTTAGAGAGTCGGTGATCGAGTGAGGGGGAGATCTGAGAGAGATCTCCTGGAATTGAAGTTGAGGATTCTTCATTTCGGAACTTCACACGATCGTATGATCTCCTGGATTGGTGATCGAGCTTGTTGGATGCATAGGTGGATTCCTATTGCATTGGATCATCTCAGTGGACTCTGAGGTGATTGTTACGATCTGGATTGGTCGTGAATTGCAGCTTGTGGATTCAAGTTGTGTTGCAGTTCATGGATTCGAGCTGTGGATCTGGATTGATCGTGAATTGCAGCTTGTGGATTCAAGTTATGTTGCAGTTCGTGGATTCGAGCTGTGGATCTGGATAGATCGTGAATTGCAGCTTGTGGATTCAAGTTGTGCTACAGTTCGTGGATTCGAGCTGTGGATTGCTGTTGAGTGAGTTCAATTGTAAAGGTTAAGTGTGTTTTCCTTTGTAATTGACTTTCATTCAATAGTGGAGATTCTAAGGGTTAGTCGCCTCATATAGACTCGAGGTTTTTCCTGGATCTGGATTTAGGTTTCCTCGTATAATTTCTGTGTGTATGTTTCCGCATTGTTAAAATCATAATTGTTGTAGATCGTGGACCTGTAGAGTAGTCTCTTACTCTTTCACAGTGGCGACTCCAAATTACTTTTTTACCCATCCGGAGGCACCCACGAGAATTCCGTGCGCCCAGCCGTGCGATTTGACCCACACACAGTGTGGGTCCCTTTAATTGCTTTTATCTTGTTTAATTAGGTGATCTGAGTCTGATTGGGTGGGCCCTATTGGAAGGCCCACGGCTTCCTTAGTGGGCTTGGTCAAGCCCACATGTCCCTTGGCGGGCCCCCATCTAAGCCTGGGAGGCCCTTTAGGCTTTGGTTAAGTGTATTGATTTTATTTTGGGGTTCAGATTTGAAGATTAAATTAAATTTTATTTCTGGTGGGCCGGATTGGTTTGTGGGCCCATTGGGTGGGTCACACAAGTGTTGCCAAGTATTTTAATTTATCTTTGATTTAATTTTCAACATGGGCTAGACATTGGGCTTGGGGCCCGTTAGTCCAGACTTGGGCTGGAAAGCCCAAGGTTTTCTTGAAGTTAGGGTTTGAACCCTTACTTGATTGCTCAGTGGGCTTGGTGGGCCCGATAGGCCCTGGTCCGTGGTCTCGGCCAAACCATGCTAGATTAACACATCGCACCACAAAATGGGCTTTTGGGTGGGCTGCATTGGGTATGGCCCACTCAACTTAGTTGATTAGCTCGTTTAATTTGCTCATTTACATGCACAAGGGTTCATTGGGCTTGGTGGGCCCCGTTGGAAGGCCCACTATGTATCCGGTTGGACCGGTTTCCGGGTGACTCGGGAACCCTATTGGCTTGATTAGTTTAGCTAACAATGGCATTAGAGTTAAGCAAAACCAAGGGAGAGATCATGATGCAAACAATGTAGCTGACCTCACTGGTCGGCTACACACAAAAAAACCAGGTAGCTGACCTTGCTGGTCGGCTACATACCGAGAGCTGTGTAGCCGACCTACATGGTCGGCTACATACAGCTCCCAGCTGATCCAACATGAGTTGTCGGATCAGCTAACAGAGAGCTTGCTTTTGACTTTTTCCAAATGGGGTGTGATTCCGGGCTTCCTAGGAGGGTGCTAAGGTCTTGTGGGCCCCTGGGAAGGCCCACACAGGTTTTGGAGATGTGGAATCCCCTCATCTTTGGTCTCCTTTGGTGGTTTCTGCAACAAGGAAAGGAGGGGGGAGGCATGGGAGGTTGCCTCCTCCCCTTTGAGCCACCTACAGCAGCCAAACAGGGACCTTGTTGTCCTTGTTTTTATCCTTTGATTCATACAAAACAGCAAGCATCAAAGGTCAAGAACCTAAAGCACAACCAATACATGCATACTTTCTTATACATTGTCCATGGGAACATCAATGTTTGGGCTCAAGCTCATACTAAATAGGGAGGATAGCAAATGTTGGAATGACCTAACTTGTTACTAGGGTTAAGAGAGGTTCACACATGCATCTAAGGGGTTATAAGGCCATGCATGTTAAGCTAGTTTAATAACAAAACCTGCTGCCGGTGCTGGGAACAGCAGCCCTTTAAAGGAAGTGTAAACATGCTCATGGGGGCAGGAAAGGCATGGAGATGGGGGGAGGGGAGCATGGCAATGCATGAAAACATTAACATGTAAGTGGGTGGAAGGGCCTAGGTGGTGGATAGACACATGCATTTGGTGTGTACAAGTGAAAAGCCTACTATGCTAGTGTTTTAAAGAGAATGTGCATGCTATTGGTATGAGGAACAACAGCTAAAGGAGGGGGGATTTGATGCTGGTCCTAAGGCTGGAAATGGTGGGGAAGTGGGTTGGGGGAGCATAGCAATGGGGTTCTTTATTCACGATGCAAGCACCATGAGCATGAAACACAAATCCCATCTACTAAAGAAGGGAAAAGGGGGTGCTGCTGCTGCTAACCACCAGCAGCAGCTCTAAGGATACCTTGCACGTTTACTAGTTTATCATAAAAAACACTTCATACAGGTGTTAAGAACAGCAACTATAGAAAGGAGGGAGGGGGTCATGCTTATAGGTACAAAAACAGTAAATAAACAGGGCAAAGGAGGGATATGGTGGTGCACACAGCAGCAGCATGTTGGCTTGGTAAAAAACAACAGCTAGGCATGTGGTGGGGGATCATATTGTCACCCAAGGTAGGGGGCTCAAACAGGGGAAGGGAAGCATGGCCATGGGGTCACACATACACATACATTATCATGAAGATGCACACAGACATGCTCATGCTAGTAAGCATCAAAGCATGTAAGGTGGAGACACACAATCACAAAAAAAAAAAAAAAAAAATCCAATGAAGTATTCAACAAGTGAGAAAGGAGAGAGATCCTAAGAAGGGAAAATGGGGGGTTTACTCCGGGATACATTGGATGAGAAGATTGAGAAGGAACATGCTCCTTCTTTAAATAAATGGCATGGAACCTAAACCAACAGCACCTAAGAACCATGTAAACATGTAAGGACACCACTCATGCTCCCTTAGAAACGAACGTGCACTTCCCCCTTACTTGGAGACTCTCATGTTATGAAAAAGAGAGAAGAAACACATGCAAATAGGCACTAAAAACATATTCATGCTAATTAGAAGCCAAGCTCCCCAAACATCTTGGGAATGCCCTCGTTTTTATATATATGAAAGTGAACATAGCACAGAACAATACCTGATGGTTTTAGAACTCCCTTGTGGTGTGTAGACACCTCCTTGAGATCAAACGGTGGCTGGAAACTCTCCTCCAAGCTCCAATAGTAGGTAGCCTCCTTCTTGCTTGGGTGAGGATGAAGAGGAAGAGATGAGAAAGGGGTAAGATGGTCAAGACAAGATGTTTGGGAGGTGTGGGAGACAATGAGATGTGGGAGGGGAATGGTTCGAACCTACTCAAAAGGGGGAAGAAGGGGTATGGCCAGCAACCCTCGGCCAGGGGGGTTGCTGGCCTATTTATAAGCTTCAATTTGCATCCGACCTGATAGGTCGGATACACTTACAATTGCTTGTATCTGACCAGGTAGGTTGGATACACTAACATCCTTTTGTATCTGACATAAAATGTCAGATACAAATAGCATGATTGTAAAAATTAAACGCTGCCAGAAAATCTGTCGGAAAATCCAACAAGATTTCGGCTGAGATTTTTTTGCATCCGACATATTATGTCGGATATGAACAAAATTATGTGTATCCGACCATATACGTCGGATACAAAAGGTGAATTTTCCGATATTTATAGATTGCCCCTTGGATTTGATCGATATGACACCTAAGATAATCGCAGATTGCCCCATGGCTATTTGCAAATTAATCCTTGAGATATTTTGAACATTTTGGATATTTATGGATTAATCCCCGAGATATTTATCTGCATTTTCGCCACGTGTGCAGTTTCCGGCATTGTTGCCTTAGAACTTCAATTGCTTATATCTTCTTCATTTGGACTCCGATTCTGGCAAACTTAGTTGTGTTAGAAATATATCGGAGTCCTCTATTCAATGGGGCAAGGCTAAGCAGCTGATTTGGGGTTTAGTAGAAAGTCAATTTCTGCTCCCCCTCAAGTTTGACCGACCTGTAAATCCCTCATCCGGGCTCTAATTCCAGCAAACTCAGTTGCGTTGGAACCATGTCGAGATTCTCTATCCATTGAGATAAAGCAAGGTGGCCAATTATCACTTGATCAAAAAGTTGACTTTTGTCCCCTTAGGGTTTGACTTTCTAGCTAGGGTTTGCATTTCCGGCACTTCTGGCGGCACAAAAATGAGGTGCTTACATTGTGCGTTCCACAGGTTTGTTTTACATTATCATTCCTACCAGCTTTGTTAGCTAATTTTTATGTGTTACATTGTTTAGATGCTTGACTTGAGAATATTAATTGCCTAAACTACTTCTATACATGATGTTATATGAATTGCATAAACTGTTTCCCTTCATGCATGTTTGCTACTTACTGGGACTTTAAGTCTCACGCGTTTTGTTTTACCGGATTTGTTTTCAGATCCGCTTGGTGAGCCACGTACTGGGGCAGATATTGAGGATGAGCTTGAGCGCAGGCTCTAAGGCTTCTACTACCCATAGTACGGTTCTCCTTTTGTTATTGTATTTAGTTCTTAGAAACTATAAAAGGGATGTAATTATTCTTTTTGGGATTTGTAGACTTGGAGTTAACTCTAGATTTTCATCTTTGTATATGAGTGTTCATGTGAGAGATAGTGATGGAGAGATCTTAGTTGCCTTTTTGTATACACAGATATTATGATTTTGGAGTTATTATGTAGATGATCTTTTATTATATGGAAAATTTTAATTCCATGCTTCTTTATCTCATACACTCTGATGATTACATTGTAAATGCCCAAGTAACTGTGTTTATCAGGTTCTTTTGGGCCCATAAGTAGGTCTCGGGTACGGGTTGGTGCCGTGATAGGGCAGACCCGGATCTGGGGTGCTACAAAGTCTCTGTTTCATTGTGATTAGGCCTCAGGATTAATCGGCAAACCACGATTTCGGGAGGTACCTTAGGCTTATATTGGGAGTACCTTATGCTTATAAGGGGGTACCGTAGGCTTAGTGGGGGGGGGGGGGTACCTTTGGCTAATTTTGGGGAATGCCTATGGCTTACAATGAGGGGGGTACTTTAGGCTCATATGGGAGTTACCTTAGGCTTATGTGGGGGGTACCATAGGCTTAGAGTGGGGTACCTTAGGCTTATTTTGGGGGGGGGGGGGGGGTGCCTATGGCTTACAATGGGGGCGTACCTTGGGCTCACATGTAACGACCCAACCCTGTGAGGTATTGTCCGCTTTGGGTTTAAGCTCGCACAGTTTTGTCCTCAAAAGGCGCTTTGCTAAGTTAAGTGTTCTCCCTGACTCTTATACCATACCAAGCATTCATCTGTTTCCGATATGGGATCGGGATATCACAATCTCCCCCCTTCAAGGCTACACGTCCCCGTGAAGTGGCCACCTAGAAGGTTGCCAGCCCCTCATGGGCCCGCCCTCATCGGTCCACCCACGGACTACTGGACCCGGAACTAGCTCCGATACCAACTTGTAATACCTCGAATCCGGGCCATTTTTTTTATGACTCGGATCAAGGCATTAACTTGTAGTACATCACAATCAGTTCAAAAGATAAGACTAAAAGATTTAAGAGTTATCAAAGTGCTAGGAAGCTTAAATTATTCATTAAAATCTTTATCTTACTATTACATTAATTAATTAAATGAAAGGCAACTACAATTTAACTAACTCTCCAATTCTACTAAATCATCTACTATTATTCTAAGAAAATAAAAACACCTATATAAGTATCCTCCTCTTGTATTCTGGATATTCTACACTTCAGGCCCAATATCAAACTAACCTAAGGCGTCCTCTCCAAGATCACCTGATCACAAAACATTTAAAAGTAAGAACGAGATATGTAATGCCCCGAACCCGGGTCTATGCAAAACAAGCACCAAACCCGAAGTGCTACTGGCCTAAAGCAACTAATTACCAGAAAATTAAATTTGAATAATTCCATTAAATATCAGAGTGTGGAAAATAAAACATCGAATTCACCAACAAGCGTGGCTAAGTGTGAAAATCAAATTATCTCATCAATATAAATTAATAAGTCTGGTAAAAGGGTTTTCTAACACTTTATCTCATAATCAATTAAATCATATAGTCTCCATAAAAATAACATCTATATCAAACTCTAAATGGAAATCTAATAAAAATAAAGCTCAACACGGTAATTAGCAACTCTCCTGGTGCCAAACCCAATAACGCTCTCACGAGGATCAGTTGAAAACAAAACAAAACAAAATAGGAATGAGATACAAATATCCCAGTACGCAACACTATGTATGAATAAACAGTTATATATATAAGGAAAGTAATCATGCTTTCATGCTCGATAAGATAAATGAGTAATCACTGAACAAACCCAACAATAAATTAGTGCTAAAATAAAGGCATTTCATTATACAAATAAACAAGATGACAATACGATATAGATCAATTCTACAGTTTCTCCAAATCTACAAATCTAGGTAGCAAGCCATAGGAAGGTATGGGATTGTGTGCTCATTAAATAGAACCCTTAATGATTATTATATGAAGGAAATTCCTAATGATGGAGATTCTTAATTTTGCAGATGGCTCGTAGAGGACGATGAGCACGAGCCGATATTTCGGTAGAGAGGTCGGATGAGGCCGAGGAGCAGCAGCAGGATGCCCCACCACCTGGTGGTGATATTTGGGCTATGGTGGGTACTTTGGCAGATCTTCTCACGAAGAAGAGGGAGGAGAGGCTGAGTCAGAATTGAAATGAGAACGGAGGGGGAAATGGACACAGGGATGCACCGAGTCACCCTGAAGAGCTACAGACGGCACGAGACCTAGAGCAGTTCCGCAAGATGGATCCTCTGATCTTTAGGGGATTGCCAAATCCAATGGATGCCGAGAGATGGCTTTTGAAAGTTGAGTGGATATTTGAGGTGATGGATTGCCCCGATGACAAGAGGGTGAGACTAGCTTCATTTCTATTCGAGGGGGAGGCAGCTCATTGGTGGAGAGCTGTGAATTGATAGGATCCCCAGGCAGTCTGCATGTCATGGGATAGTTTTGCCGACATATTCTATACGCAGTACTTCTATGATGAGATTCGCTTACAGAAGGAGCGGAGTTCATGGATATATCTCAGGGAGAGCAGACAGTGGCTTAGTATGAGGCACACTTTGTAAAATCCCGAATTTTAATAACATAAAAATATTTTAGATTGTGTTGATAATTAGTTTAATTAATGAAAAATTTTAATAATTGAGAAGAGGAAATTAATTTGAGCTAAATTTAAGATCTAAATAGGATGAATTATTTAAAATGGGAAAATTTTATTTATTTGGGGAAGATGCTGGTGTAGGTTATCGGAGGAGTGGCAAGTACCTGATTGCACACTTAAATGAGTTGAATAAGTAGGAATCCATGCGTGGGCGGGCATGCAGCGAACCATGAGTTGGGTAGGGCGACTATAAATACTTTAGGTATTTCGGTCGTAGGTTTTTCTTTTCGCATACTTTGAGTTCGAAGAAAACTGCGGCTGGAGTTCTAGGGTTTTCGATCAAATCGGTTGGAGGAGGTTGTCGTTGTCGGAGTTCAACCAGATAGGAGGAGTTGGAAATCAGAAGAGCGGACGTGGTTCCTATCGTTCAGCGTTTGTTCAGAAAACCAGTTCGTTCAGAGGAGAATCTGGGCAGAAGAGCGATATCCGAGCTTTCGGTTTTCAGAGTTGTAGTTGCAGGGTTTTAAGCGTTCAACAGGTGAGTAGCATCGTTTTAATCAGAGGTTTTTGGGTTTTGTCTATTGGGTTTAGCCGTATGCATATTTTCGGAGAATATTGATTTAGCGTATGTTATTGGTATAAATTTAGAGCGAAAAATAATAGGTTGTTAGATTAATTCCGAGTCTTGTCTAATAGTCTCTGGAAGATGGTAGGAGTGTAGAAAGGTTATTACAGAAGTGAGAAATTGGGTCAGTCATGGAGATCTAGAGTTAACAGAGAGTCGAAACTCGTAGAGGGTGTCCGCCGGGGTTGGGGCCTACCTAGCGCCAACTAATTTTCAGTCAGTGCGAGAGGTTGTTTAGGTTCCCACCGAGCTCGCGCCCGATTTCGGTCGCACAACGAGGCGCACACAAAACGATGCGTGCCTCGGGATTTATTTGGAGTCGCCACTGCCTGATGGGGTGCAGGCAGACACCTGGGTGCCTAAGTTCTTCTACTAAGGCTTGGTCTGCGGCTTGAGATTCTAAGTAGGTTCTCGGTTGCGGTCTGGGGAAGTCCGTAGACACCCTAGTCCACCCCGTCAAGTGACGGGTCCCATAGGTTTCCATGGCTTGAGTCAACTCTGGTCTCTCACTCACCCGATTCCTAATCCAGCATTCAATTTTGGTTTAAGTCTGGCGGGACCGCCAAAGTGGTGTGGGTCCCTTTACTTGATTTTATCTTTTTAATTAAAGTGATGTGAATCTGATTGGGAGGGCCCCGTTGGAAGGCCCGCGGATTCCTTGGTGGGCTTGGTTGAGCCCACGTGTCCCTTGTGGGCCTCAGTCTAGCCTGAGAGGCCCTTTGGGCTTTCGTTCAAATGAATTGATTTTATGTTAAGGTTTAAGTTGGATTATTTAAATGGATTTCATGCCAAAAGTGGGCTGGGACTGTTTGTGGGCCCTTGAGTGGGCCACACAGTCGGTTGCCAAGGGATTTTGATTTATCTTTCTTATCTGTGCCAAAATGGGCCAAGCGTTGGGCTTGGGGCCCTTTACCTGGGCACGGGCTTGAAAGCCCAAGACTTTCTGAGATAGGGTTTGGAAACCCTACACTTGTTTGGTTTAATGGGCTTAGTGGGCCCGACAGGCCCTACCCGTGGTCTCGGCCAAACCACAACCTACTTTAAGCATGCATGGCCCAAATAGGGCTTGGGTGGGCCTCAAGTGGTCTGGCCCACTCAAATGGATTGATTTTATCTTTATTTAACAAAAGGAGTTTGTCGGGCTTGGTGGGCCCTGTTGGAAGGCCCATGGGAAATCAAGTTGGACCGGGGGTCCAAGTCCATCTTGGGTTTCCGAGTGATCTGGAAACCCTGTTGGTTTATTTGGTTCGGTTCGTAATGCCACCCATATCTAGCAAAAGTTACAGCATATACGTCACAGAAACATATCAAAATCAACATTTATCAAGGAGAGACTAGCTCATTATGCTGGGTCCAAGGAACTAGTTGGACGCGCAGCGAACAAAGGGGGTGGGGGGTGCGGGGGGCTTTGCCCCCCGCTGTACGGTAAAGGGCATTTTTGGAATTAAAAAAATTATAGCAATTCAGCATGTTTTAGGGGTATGCGCGACCTCGGGCACTAGGCGCGAAGTCGGCGCGGGCCGGGCGGACCGAAAACCCGCGAAGCGCGAAAAAGCGCTCGCGTGAAGTTCGCGCTCACTTCGAGTGAGCGCGAGCTTCGCACGGGAGCTTCGCGCGAAGTGGGCGTGAGCTTCGCGCTAACTCGGCGGGCACCCGATGCTCACTGTTTTATTTTTAAACTCCATTTTTAAGGTTTTGAAGCTCTGTAATCACTCTCTGGGATCCTTAGAACCCCAGAAGACCTCTAAACACCATTGGAAATTAATCTAACCTAAGTCTCTTTGCAAACCTATAACCCCGAAAACAAGACACTAACACAACATGCATTAACAGAACATGGATAATGAAGAAGGGGGGGGGGGGCTTTATTTCGGGATACAAGAGATGAGATCATGGGGAACATGCTCCCCCTTTTGAATCAAACAGGTAGCATCAGTGAAGAACAAAAATGCTGGAAAATAAGATGTCGAAATGAACTTATTTATTTTGGACAAGATGTCGTCGGGAACATTACCTGGGTTTGTTAACACCCCTGGCAGGATGTGTTGGGCTTTGGAGCTCGAGCGACTGTCGGAGCAGCACCTCTCCACGCCCACAGAAAGATCTGCTCCTTCGGATTTGACGAGGAAGAAGAGGGAAGGAGGGGCCAAGTGTGTCTGGTTTTCTCTTTGGGGAAGATGGTGGTCAAGACCACCTGTGCCCGAAGAAGAAGCCAATGAAAAAGAAAAGAAACCTAATCAGGAAGAAAGCCGACCCAAACCAAAAAAATCCCCAACCCTCGAATGTCGAACCCTTGAATGCTAAAAAACAACAAACCCTAAAATCCAACCTCCACAGTCCCAACCAAAGTTTCCGAACCCCAAAAGTCCCAAAACCAGAAAATGCCCAACCACCGAAAAAATCTCCAACCCAAAATCCCGAACCCAGAAAATTTCCGACCTTAAAAAAGATCTTCAACCCTTAAGAATGTCCAACCCCCAAGAAATGCCAAACCCCTTCCAATGAAGGAGGTTGCTGTATTTATAGAAGGGGACGGGGGGATCCGCCGACCTTGGCGCCCAGCTCGCGCCGAGTACCTGTCGCTCGGCGCGAGCGACAAAATGATTACAAAACATTTAATGCGGCCGCGGTTTTGTTTAAAAATCTGAAAATTAAGATATAGTCCCTGGGATATTTTGGTTTAATATTATTTCATTCAGATATTTTCAAATATTGTCAGATTGGTCCCTGGGATCTTTTGAATGTTTGGATAGTTACGGATTTGATCCCCGAGATATTTTCCTGCGCAACTCACCACGTGTGCAGCTTTTTGCCACGTGCGCAGTTTGCCGGTTTTGCCGCTCGGGAATTTTGTCAGTTCATATTTTCTTCATCCGGGCTCCGATCTGGGCAAACTCAGTTGCGTTAGAATCGTATCGGAGCCCTCTATCCAATGGCATGGAGGTAAGCACCTAGATTGGATTTTAGCAGAAAGTCAACTTTTACCTCCGCTCAAGTTTGACCGCCCGCAGAACCTTCATCTGGACTCCGATTCCTGCAAACTCAGTTGCGTTGGAATCGTGCCAAGATTCTCTATCCAATGATATAAAGCAAGGTGGCCAAATATCACTTAATCAAAAAGTCAACTTTTTGTCTCATCGGGGTTTGACTTTTTGTCAGGGTTTTCATTTTCAGCAATTCCAGGGGTGCAAAAATAAGGTGCTTACACCCATCTCGCGCCGAGCGGTTTAGATAAGTGCGAGATCGATTTGTAGTATCCGCCAAGTTCGCGCTTATCTCACGCCTATTTCATTTGGAGTTAGCACGATGTGTATTTGTTTTATTGAGTTCTCGCGCCTACCTCGCGCCAACTGTCCCGAGGTTAGCGCACCTACCCAATTTGTTGAAAATAGCCCCCTTAATTACATGGAAGACATTTAAGTAAATGTCCTGTGTATTTATTGCTCCATTTACTTAAGTCTTTACATGTAAATAAGGTTTTACCCTCCATTTGGAACCAATAAAAATACTTCCAAGGTCCAATTCCAAGCCAATAAAAAGTAAACTTTCCAGTTCATGCCTAAATTTCCAGTTTTCCCGGTTTTTATCAAAAAGCCCGGTTTTGGTTTGATACCCAGATGAGCGATTCAGAAGCCCATAAAATTCTAGGAGGTGTGTTTACCCTTCAATAGACTACAACCAAAATTTGAGCCTGAAACTCCTTGTAGATTTATCTAGAAAAATTATATACCCAAAAGTCAACATTTTTAAACAGACTTAGAATATTTTGAGGTCCAAAACTTTTTGTCTCGGAATTGATTGCTTTTTGGTATGGTGACCTTATAGGGGACCCTAAGGCTATTCCACTCATCCAAAATGTGTTTTGAGGATTTTATGACATTCGTTTTGATTGATTTGGTTTATGAAAGCGAAATTGAGAATCTATGAGCTGTTTGTTGATTTATGTTTAATCGAATTTTAGATGCTGTAATTGTTTCTGTATAATGTGTTTACTTCTGAAAAGTCAGTTTTGAAACCATATTTATTTTGCTGAAATGCATCTACACTATTATGTTAGTTCATCTTCGAATGCACGGCACACTTCAGGAATGATTCACTTGAACATGTTGATCTATATGTCAGTTTTACATGATGGAAAACACAATGGGTTGGTTTGCTAGTTTTATATTTACTGCTGGTTTAGCTTGTCCTGGATCCAGAGTCTAAGCTTAGTAATGTGATGTTATTGCTTCGTTGGTGTAATTACAGGGCCTTTAGCTTGTCCTGGTTGTCAATGCAGAAACCCGGGGAGTAGGCTTGCATTGGATGATGAAACCTTGAGTAGGCCGTCATTTCAGAGTGTCCGAAACCCTGAGTTGGCCGGAACTGTGTACATGGAGGGGTGGATGTCGCCTTGGCATGTCAATTAACCAATGTAAACAACTACATGACATTGACCAATGTTGGTATTTGATTTTGTTTGACGTGATATGTTTTATTTGCTGGTTTGTTGGTATTTATGGTTCATGGAATATTGTTTACCGGTTATTGGGTATTTGTATCTCCCGCCGATGTAGAGCAGCATCGTGACCATGAGTGGTTCGGTATTGTCAATGCTGAAACCCTGAGTAGGCCGGCATTGGATGACGCAGTCATTTCAATATCTGAAACCTTGAGTATGCTGGATATACATTTGGAGGCGTGGGCATGGTTATGTGTAAAACCCCGATATTTGCTAAGAATTAATTTTTTAATTATTATTTATATGGACGAATAAATGTAAGGAGCTGTGTGTATATGTAGGAGTTTCGGTGGGTGAGAACGCACGGAATCAAGGAATTTCAAAAGTTCGTCGAGCGGCAATTTACTTATGGAAGGTATAAATACTTAAGGAAAATTAGGTTTTAGGTTTTTAGAATATCCGTATAATCGTAACTGAAGGCGATTGGCGATTGCGGCTACCCGATTGATTTAGGTTTTCTTTGGGAGAGAAAAGGAACTGTGGAAGTTCCTGCCATTTGGTGTGTTCATGATCAAGGATTTCAGAAGGGTTTTTCCTCTTGCGATCAGAGGAGCATCTGGGCGGTGATAGCAACCAGACGAACGACTGTTGGTGATCGGCCGTGGTTCGAGTAGTTATTGTTGCTGGGATATAAGCGTGCAAGAGGTGAGTAGCATCGTTTTAAAACTGGGTTTTTCGATTGAATCATGGGTTTAAATCTTGATGCATATGTTTTTTGGAAGAAGATAGTCCGAGCGTGAGTTTTTTTAAGAATTGTTAGAGATAAATAAAAAGTTGTTTAGAATAATTTCAAAAGTGGTTTAAACATCTTCTGGGGATAGTAGGAGGCTAGGGAAATGGTTACAAACAGAAAAATCTCGGTCAGTTGTGTAGATCTGGAAATAACAGAGAGTTGAAAAACGAAGGTAGTATCCGCCAGGTTGGCGCCTACCTAGCGCCAACTACCTGTAGTCGGCGAAAGGCCGAAGTTGACTATCCGCCGAGCTCGCGCTCATTGTGCGCCTAGCTCACGCCGATCGTTTTCCTTACCGCCGATCTCGTGTTAATCTTGCGCTCATCGTGCGCCTAGTTCGCGCCTAGCTCGCGCCTACCCTATTTTAAGTAAGCGCGACTTATATTTTTAACCAATCGACTTACCGCCGACCTCGTGCTTAGCACTGGAGGTCAGCGCATGGCCCAATATTTTGCCGAAGTGGAGTTTTGACCAAACTAAGCTGGATTTGATGATTTTGAGAGTTCAAGCACTTGACTAATGATTTGTTTAGGACTTTAGAAACATTATTCCCTATTAAATTTTCTCTAAGAATATAAGTGGAAATTCTGGACATTCTTAGGAACATCCAAGGTTAATTCTAAAGGGCTAATGATAGATGATCTCATTGTACCTAACACTAGGAGTTCCTGATTTAGTTTCCTGTTGCTTATATACTGTACTTGAATGCGAATTTATTTAATTTGGTTTTACTTGATTGCAAGTTCTGAAACGTATTGTAAAGATTTCTCTTGGTGTGAGTAACTGAGTTTATTACCAATGGGCATGTGTTATGAGATTTGAGGAAATACTGAAAGTACATGAGGTACTGTTTTGGTCCAGAGGGACATGTGGTGAATTGGTTGAGTTATACATGATGTTGAACGTATTGTTTTATTGTGATGTCAGAGTTGTGATTTTACGTTGGTTTACTGTTTTGGTTTAGCTTGTCCTGGATCCATGCTTAAGCTTAGTAATGTAATGTTATTGTTGGTTGTTGAAATTGCATGGCCTTGTGTGTTGCCACGACCAGTGTAGAGTAACCAGAAACCCTGAGTAGGCTTGGTTGTCAATGCCGAAACTCGGGGAGTAGGCAGGCATTGGATGACGAAACCCTGAGTAGGCCGTCATTTCAGAGTTTCCGAAACCCTGAGTAGGCTGGAACTGTGTACATGGAGGTGTGGAGTGTCTACTTGGCATGTTTAATTTATCAACTTAACAATAGTCATGACATTGACCAATCGATGTGTTGTCAGTATTGAATTGAAATGTGTTTGGAAATAATTATTGGTTTTGGTTTAACTTGGAGATTGTATTTGGTTGCTTAAGCGTACCGGTTATTTATCGATGCATGACTTGAACTGTGTTAACTATTTCCTGCATGCATATGCTACTCGCTGAGATATTCGTATCTCACTCTTTTGTTTTGTTTTGTTTTTCAGATACTTGAGGTGAGGTGACTACTGGGGTAGATCCGACTGAGACATATAGGGAGGAAGACTACTATTACATCCCTTAGAACTGTAGGTTATTTTGAATTGAACTTTGAATTAATTGAATGATTGAGGTGTAATAAAGTAGATTGAGGTATTACCAATTGAATCTTAGTTAGGTTTTGAATATTGAATTCTTAGATAAAGTATGATTGTGCACTCTGATATGATATAGTTAGGTGATTATCTAGCGATCACAAATGATTAAGATCCTTACCTAACACTCCGTGAGACGTGTTATATCTTTATTGAACAACACGGATCCGGGGCGTTACATTATGAGAAGACTTTGTGTTATATGACCTTGGTATATTCTGGAATTATATATTGAGATACGAAATCATGGTTATTCGCTATGTTATTGTCAGTTAATCACTATTTTATCGATATCTTCGGGATTGGAAACGGATTGTTATTGCTTGATTTACCTGATGGTTTTCCGCATTGATATAAATTGGATTATTGAAGTTTAGTTGGATTATTCGGAATATGCGTGTTATCATCATTGTATATGGTTTATAACCGTGGCATGTTTTAGAACTGAACTAAATGTATTTGTGCATGCATGTGCTGCTCACTGGGATATTTGTATCTCATTCCGTATTGTTTTGTTTTCAGCTGCTCCTGGAGAGGACAATACTTGTGGGTAGTTACTTGGTCATGTGAGTTTACTTCCGTTTGGGATTATTTTAGCGCACTTTGTTATATAGTTATTGTCGTATTCATGTTTTTCCTTCACTCTGATATTGCGATCATGTGTTACATATTAACCTTTGAAGATGAGTTATGGTTTTTATACGTAACTCGGATCCGGGGCGTTACACACTTTTATGAGTTGTCAAGGTTTGCACCTCACATGGTGCAAGATGAAAGGAGGAAGACTCGGCATTTTGAGAAGGGACTGAGGCCAGATATTAGGAGTATGTTGATGGTTTTTTACTGCAAGGAGTACAACGATATAGTGTGAAGAGCTACTAGAGCAAAAAGGGATATAAATTCGAGGAACAAATTAGATTTGATGAAACCCTATCTAATTGGAACAGAAAATTTCCCGAGGTCAGGATATGAGATGAGGAAGCATATAAGTGGAAAGAAAAGATAGCGTAGTAATTGGAATGATCAACAAGGAAGTGAAGATAGGAAAATTAATGGAAATTGTAGTGAATGTGATCGATTTCATTTGCCAAGTCCATGTTATGCGCCTCCAGGAGCTTGTTTCAGATGTCGACAGCCGGGGCATAAGATTTTTGAATGTCCTTACCCGGCTATGTATCAGAGGTGGCCAGTTAGAGAATCTTAGACTGAAGGTGAGTTCCTTGTTCTCTAATTTTACTTGTATTCATATTACTGCATGTTAGTAAATTGAATGTAATGCATATATATTCGGTGTAATTCTTAGTGTGGATTTATTCAATAATGGATCAATGGGAATTTAGATCATGATTATTAAGGAATTTAATGTTGGAAGTTAGTGATGAATGTTCTACATGTTCGATGGATGATGAGCCACTTGTATTGAGTCATACTTGGGTAGTGCAAGGCATCGGCCAATGCTAAAATACATGCTTAAGTATTAAACTAAAAGCAAGTGGGGTAGTGTAACAACAATATATATATATATATATATATATATATATATATATATATATATATATATATATATATGTATGTATGTATGTGTGAAAGATGTTTTGTGATGTATTATCTTTGATTTAAGTTAAGTTAGAAGGGAGCCATATGATTTTCTTCTCAACCTTCATATAGATGTGTATATATGTAAATGATTGGTGGTAGTAAAATTATGAAATTCTCTTCTAAATTATTTTATGGTTATAAATAGTTTGGGTGTTGGTAGTAGTAAAGATAAGCGTAGCAGAGGCGTAGTGGATATAAGAAGTTGTGGATGTTGAAATTTCAAGGATGAAATTTATTTATTAGGAGGGGAGGATGTATGACCCTGAAAATTCTAAAATTTTTAAATTAATTAAAAATCTAAAATGTAATGTGATTTTTGCTAAATCTATAATTGGGTTATATAGATGATCACATGGAATAAAGAGATCCAGAACCTAAATGCAGATTTGGCCGTTGGATTGTGACATATCGAGGTAAGAATCAAAATAAGGTGATTATTTGATTTGATTGGTTAGAGGTACAGGAGTGATAGGGGTGAGATGCGCAAGATTACGAGGAATAAAATAGGGTTTTATACCCTAGAGGAATACTAAACGTATTTTCTCACTGTATTCTCTTGGGTATTCTGTGACGGCTGAAGAAGAACGAGCGAAACTGAAACTGAGAGAGAAAGAAGAAGAAGAAGAAGAAGAAGAAGGGCTTGTTGATCTCAGGTTTCTCTGCAACTTAGAAGAATTTTTGTGTCTGTGAAGAGAGGAAATCATCACTGGAAAGAGGAGGAAGAAGAGACTGCTTGAACAGGTAGGTGACACCCTGTTTTGTTGAGATCTTTGTTTTCTTCGCGTTTTGATTGTATTGCATGATTTAGTCACATGTATATGTATGTATTACTGTATTGTGATTGATTATATATGTAGTTGTTGCTTGATATTGAGAAATCACAATGTTTAATCTTCGGAATAGCCGCAGTCGTAGCGCCTAGCACGATCGCCTAGGCGATCGTGGGCGTATGTTACTTTGAAATCACAGAATTTTGGTCGCCAACCGATCGCCTAAGTGATGGGCTAGGTGACCGCGTAATCTGATTGGTCGCCTGGGCGCTCAGGTGAGGTAAATGAGGTGACCGTGTAATCTTAATTATTTAGTTTAATTATCTAAAGTGTGATTATTAGACTAATTAAGTATTTGTGTTATGAAGATGAGGTAAATGTGGATTATTCTTGAGGATTTAGAGAAATTAATTGAACTTTATGAAGGTTATTAAGGTAAGTTTAATTAATGTTATTTCTCAATTCCAATTGCCTAAGATACTCTCCAATTAGCTTTAGTGAATTGGAAATCAAATTCTGAAAAATTAGACTTATGTATACCTAGAGTAATTCCCAAGTATACCTATGGTACCCCAAAGTTTACCCCAGGTACCCTCCCGGATAACACTAGTGTATACCCATGTATACCCCAAAATACTCCCAAGAATACTTAAAGTAACTCCTAAGAGTACCCAAGGTACCTCTCAAAAGTACCTAAAGTATCCCCTAAGAACACTTAAAGTAACTCTTAATAATACCCAAGGTACCCTCATTGTATGCCCAAAGTACACCCCAAGTATGCCTAGGGTACACCCGTGCATTACCCAAAGTACCCCCAAGTATTACCCAAGGTACCACCCAAGTGTCACTTAAAGTACCCCCCATTCATACCTAAGGTACCCCACTTGTATCCCTAAGGTACCCTACTTTAATTGCCCAAGGTACCCTTGTGTTTGCCTAAGGTACCCTTGTGTTTATCTAAGATATCCTCTTGTGTTTGTCCAAGGTACCCCACATGTATACCTAAAGTACCCCCTTATATTATCTAAGGCACCTCACTCATATTGGTTAAGGTACCCCACTGTTTTGCCTAAGGTACCCTACATGTATACCTAAAGTACCCCTTATATTACCTAAGGCACCTCACTCATATTGGCTAAGGTACCCCACTGTTTTGTCCAAGGTATCCCATTCGAATACCTAAAGTACCCCCTAATTATACCTAAGGTACCTCACTTGTATTACCTAAGGTATCCCTTTATTTTGACTAAGGTACCCCACTGTTTTACTTAAAGTACCCCTTGTTTACCTAAGGTACATCCCCATTATATAGCTAAGGTACATTCCCTTATACAGCTAAGGTAGCCCTTTTATATCATTAAAGTACCTCCAACATACCTAAGGTACACTCTCCTTGTATTACTTAAATGTACCTCCTCATATAACTAGGGTACACTCCTTCTATAGCTATGTACCCCTCCTCAATATAACTAAGGTACACCCCTAAGCTTATTTAAAAGTTTACCCCTTAGAATAACTAAGGTAAATCCTTTGAAACATCAAGGTACCTCCTCAAATGACTAGAGTACCCTCATATAACTAAAGTACCCCTTGTGTTAACTGAGGTACACCTCCCAAGCATCCCAAAAACATACCTCTTGAAGTGGCTAAGGCAAACCCCCCTTGAAACACCAAGGTACCCGCACTTAATACTAAGGTACTCCCACTTAATACCAAGGTATCCCCCTCGAATAACACTGAAGTACCCCCAAGCATCCCTAGAGTATGCCTTTTGAAATGGCTAAGGAAAAACCCCTTAAAGCACCTAGGTACCTTTCAAATAAACACTAAGGTACCCTCTACTTATCAATAAGGTACACTCATACTTAACACTAAAGTACCCCCAAGGGTTTTAGTTGAATAAAAGCCTTGTTTAGGGGCAGATTTGAAAGACCCAAAACTTGGGCATATAAAAGGGTGCCCTAATTTCTAATTAAGAGTTTGAAAACCCATTTCTCTTGTCTTGGATGTATAGAACAAGAGAGGAAGATTGTGAGCTCACTTGAAAGCTTGAGCAAGAAGAAAAAGAAGAAGAAGCAGAGGAGAACTTGAAGAGAAGTTGTGCTTCTCTATTAGCAAGTAAGTAGCAAACCCTTCAAACAAAATGTATTATAAAATTCGTATTCTCTCTCTAGGGTTTGGTTGATTTGATGAAATGATCTTGCATGTTGGTTAAATTCGTAGGGTTTTGGTTGTATGATAATCTTGTTTAGTTTTCTATTAATTTGCCATGGATTTCCAGCTTTATTGATTATATTTCGGATTAGGGTTTGAGATTTGTGTTCATGTGGATTTGGTATGAATCTTTGATTTGGAAAGTGTTTTAAAGCATGTTGGGATGTTTTATGATCATCTTATTTGATGTTGGGAGTTGTGCACGCCTGATTTCGGTGTCACACTAGGTAAAAATGGGAAATTGGAATCACCACCGCTTGATGGGGTGCAGGCGGACACCTGGGTGCCTAAGTTTGTCTATTTGGTCTGCGGCTTGAGATTCTAAGCAAGTTCTCGGTTACGGTCCGGGGAAGTCCGTAGACACCCCCGTCCGCCCCGTCAAGTGACGGATCCCATAGGTTTCCTTAGTTTGAGTCAACTTTGGTCTCTCACTCACCCGATTCCTATTCCAGCATGTAATTTGATTAAGTTTGGCGGGACCGCCAAAGTGGTGTGGGTCCCTTTACTTGATTTTATCTTCTTAGCTTTAAAGTGAAGTGAGTCTGATTGGGTGGGCCCCGTTGGAGGGCCCACGGGTTCCTTGGTGGGCCAAGTGTGGTCCATATGTTCCTTTGGCAGGCCTCGGTCTAAGCCGGCGAGGCCCTTTGGGCTTTGGTTCAATGAGTTGGTTTTATCTTGAAATTCAAGTTTGTTTATTCAAGCGGATTTTCATGCCAAAGTGGGCCGGTTTGGTTTGTGGGCCCATTGGGTGGGCCACACATGGTAGCCAAGTGATTTATTGGATTTATCTTGATTAAGTTTCAAAAATGGGCCAGGCCTTGGGCTTGGGGCCCTTTACCTAGGCTTGGGCTTGAAAGCCCAAGACTTCCTGGGTTAGGGTTTTGAAACCCCAACCTTGCTTGGTTTTGTGGGCCTAGTGGGCCCGACAGGCCCTGCCCGTAGTCTCGGCCAAACCAGACCTAAATCTAAACATGCATGCCCCAAGCTGGGCTTGGGTGGGCCTCAAAGGGTCTGGCCCACTCAATTCTTTTAATTATCTTATTTAAGCACAATTTAATAGTTCGGGCTGGGTGGGCCCCGTTGGAAGGCCCACTGGAAATCAAGTTAGACCGGGTGGTCTGAGTCCCATGTTGGGTTTCCGGAAACCCTATTGGTCCATTTGGTTCGGTTTGAAGAGGTCACCCATATCCAGCAAAATTACAAAATATACAGAAATCACGAAATACACCAAATATACAAAAATCACATCATCTGGGTCCAAGGGGAGGGACCTAGGGCCTTTGTGGGTGGAGCGAGGTCCCTCCCTGCGCCAAGGAACAAGTTGGACGCGCGGCGAACAACGGGGTTGGGGGATGCGGGGGGCAAAGCCCCTTGCGGTACGGTACAAGGGTATTTTCGAGTTTTTAAAAAAAACAAGCAAGTCGGCCTAAAAAGGGGGTGCGCTGACCTCCGGGCGCTGGGCGCGAGGTCAGCGCAAGCCCGACAGACCGAAAACCGCAGAAAAAGCGCCCGCGCGCGCGCTCGGCGGACGCAAAAATGCTCCGCGCAAGCTAGGCGCGAGCTCAGCGCACCCACTTTACGAAAACGCGACTCTCTGTTTTTCTAAAACTCAGAGACTGGCTTGATTTCCAGTCTCTGTAACACCTTCTTGGTGTTCTTGGCCTCCCCAAAATACACTTAAACACAACTCGAAACTAATTTAAGCTACTTCAAATCAGGACTCTAAACTTCATGGAAAGCATCCAAATCCGAAAACCAAAACGAAAATGACCAACAAAGGGAAGAGGGGGCTTATATCGGGATACAACAGATGAAGAGATCATGGGGGAACATGCTCCCCCTTCAAATCAAACAAGCAAGAACAACAAATAGTATGCTAAGAAAAAAATGGGAAGCATGCTCGATTTATATATATGCTAAACCAATAACAGAGAGAGCTCACCTTGAGGTTTTAAACCTTCGTGGAGTCTGCGTGAGGCCCCCTTGAAGTGCACGAGAAGTTGCTGGAACCTCCTCCTTCGAGCATCAAGAGCAGGTTACTCATATGTCTTCGAGCATCAAGAGGTGAGGATGAGGATGGGAAGAAAGATCCGAGGAAGGTGGGGAAGAAGTGTGCCTGGTTTTTTTGGGGAAGATGGTGGTCAAGACCACCTGAGCCCGATGAAGAAGAAGCCAACGAAAAAGAAAGCCCCAACCAGGAAGAAAGCCGAACTCAAAAACCGCCAACCAGGAAAAACAACCTCTTGCGAGAAAAAAAGCCAACCAAAAAAAAATGCCCCAACCCTTTGTCAGACGGAGGCAGCTGTATTTATAGGAGAAAATTTGGGTATCCGCTGGGTTTGGCGCTGAGCTCGCATCGAGTAGCTGTCGCTCGGCGCGAGCGACAAAATGATTAAATCAATTAATGCAGCCGCAGATCCGTCCGAAAAATCTGAAAATTAAGATTTAGTCCCTGGGATATTTTGATTTAATATTATTTTATTTAGATATTTTCAGACATTTTCAGATTGGTACCTGGGATATTTTGAGTGTTTGGATATTTACGGATTTGATCCCCGAGATATTTTCTTGCGCAACTTGCCACGTGTGCACCTCTCTGCCACGTGTGCAGTTTTCTAGTTTTGCTGCTCGGAAACTTTGACAGCTCATATTTTCTTCATCCGGGCTCCGATTTGGGCAAACTCAATTGCGTTAGAATCGTATCGGAGCCCTCTATCCAATGGCATGGGGGTAAGCACCTAGATCGGGGTTTACCAGAAAGTCAACTTTCGGCTCCCCCTCAAGTTTGACCGGCCCGCAGAACCTTCATCCGGACTCCGATTCCAGCAAACTCAGTTGCGTTGGAACCGTGTCGGGATTCTATATCCATTGAGATAGCGTAAGGTGGTCAATTATTACTTGATCAAAAATAAGGAGCAAAAATAAGGTACTTACAAGAGTGTTGGAAATGATTTGTATGAGTTTTGTGTTGAAAATATCCAAAATATTTCAAAATCCTGACCTAGAGATTAATCCTGAGCCAAAACCCTAAAAACCCGCCTCTGTTATTCAAATCGCGGCTCAGGATTAACCTGGGCGATTAATCCAGAGCTTTAACGCGCGAACGTTCAACTTCAGCGCGTGTGCGTCGACCCTGTTTTAAACCTGGGCGCGCGCACTTTAAACCTCAACGCCCGAACGTCCACCTTGTTCTAACCTTAACGCCCGAACGTCCCCAAGACCCGAAAGTGAACGCCCGAACGTTAAGCCTATGTTTGTTTGAGTTATCCACCCCTTTGCTTCACTAAGTCTTTCCCAAACAGCCCAGGCCTTCCACATAGCACCCTTATTTCCATGAAAGACAATTAAGTAAATGTCCTGTGTATTTATTGCTCCATTTACTTAAGTCTAATAAGGTTTTACCCCCATTTGGAACCAATAAAAATACTCCCAAGGCCCAATTCCCAACCAATAAAAAGTCAACTTTTTAGTTTGTGCCTAAATTTTCAGTTTTCCCGATTTTCAAAAATGGCCACTTTTTGAGTTTGACACCCAAATGAGTGATTCAGAAGCTCAGAACATTCTAGAAGATTTGTTTACTCTCCAATAGACCACAACCAGAATTTGAGCCCCAAACTCCTTGTAGATTTTTTTAGAAAAATTCGACACCGAAAAATCAACGTTTTCAACCATAGAATATTTTTGAGGTCCAAAACTTTTTGTCTCAGAATCCATTGAATTTTGGTATGGTGACTTATTTGGGATTTTTAAGATCAACCCACTCATCGAAAATGCGTTTTGAGGATTTTACGACCTTCTTTTTGATTGGTTTGGATTTATGAAAGCGACGTCGAAAAACTCTTATATGATTTGATAAGGCTTTGGCCTATGGTTTTATTGGCAGTGGATGGGGAATTCCACTTGCCCTTGGTATGGATTGGTAGTGGATGGGGAATTCCACTTAGTCTCGGTTGATTTAATAGTGGATGGGGAATTCCACTTGGCCTCGGTTTAAGCACTGGTTTTACTCTTTGATTTGATTGGTTTGGTTTAAATTGTGAGTCATCTAATTGGACGTTGTTCTTAGTGTAGATCCATAGTAAGTCTAATTTGTGTGCTGGTGTTGGCTTGTTATCGTTAATTTTCCTTGTCCATACAGCTTTCCACTGTGGGGTATCAGTGAGGCCCTCTTGGGGCATAGAGGTGCTGTGGCAACCACCCACCGTGGGGCATCAGTGGGACGTTCTTCTGATTCATATGGTTTGGTCTGGCAGTGGATGGGGTTATTCCACATAGCCTTGATTATTACCTTGGTTGTCACTTGCCAGCCCATACGTAGGTGCTTCGCTTGCTGAGATGCCCTAGCTAGGCTTCTCTCTGTAAGTCGTGTAGGTGGTAAATGGATAGTGGACATTAAACTAATTTACAAACACGCTAACCACAAGTCCTAATAAGACATGTTTACAGTATTTGATCGTATTTGTTGATTTGATTTCCCAGGTTACTTGATTGACATATTTGAATTGGAATTTCTTTTATATCCGATTGAACTGTTTTGGTTTACATTTAGTACTATATAATTGTGAATATCATTATGATGTTATAAATTTGCATAAACTGTTTCTATCCATACATGTTTGCTGCTTACTAGGACTTTAAGTCTCACGTGTGTTTTGTTTTACCGGATTTGTTTTCAGATCCATTTGATGAGCCACGTACCAAGGCAGATATAGAAGGTAAGCTTCAGTTCAGGACAGAGGACTACTACCCATAGTAGGATTATTTTTATGATGTTGTATTTTATCTTGGGAGTTGTAAATGGGATGTAAATAATATTTTGGACTTATACTCTTGGGAGATATTTTTTGTACATGTCAGTATATTTTGGGGAGATCATGGTGAATGGTTAGTTGCCTTAGTTATATTTTGTATACACAGATATCATGTTTTGGAGATTGTAATACAGGAAATCTTTTGTTGGATAGAAAATTTTTATTCTATGCTTCTTTAGTCATGCACTCTGATAATTACATTGTAATTGCCCAGGAAATTGTGTTTATCAGGTTCTATTGGGCCCATAAGTAGGTCTCGAGTATGGGTTGGTGCTGTGATAGGGCAGACCCGGATCTGGGGCGCTACACCCATTGAAACAAAAAATTTCGTTTTAATTAATATGGCCACCCAGCTAGGTCGCCTAGGCGACGGGGCTGAGTGACCAAGACCAAAATCCGAATTTCACAAAATTAAATTTCTGATTCGCAACAAAATGATTGTAAGTGGATTTTAACATCTGAATCAACTAATTTGAGATGCGTTCAACTGTTCAAATAACCCGTTTGCCACATAAACAAATTGAAGATTTATTTAGGTCTGATAGGTGTTTGACTTGAAAATAAAATGGGATTTTGGGTTATTTAGAAATCTGATTTGATTTTATTTGGAAAATTATTACTCAGCAAAAGTATATTATAAAGTATCTTGATTTCAGAACTTTAGAAGAAACTGTACACCAGAAATATAATGAGTATTGGCAAAAGGTTCTAGATTATCGATTGATCATGAGCAAACTACTTAATATGTGAGATTTATTTACCATCTGCGTATGAGATATGTGACCTCCCATGGGAGAGATGAGACCTCTTGTTGGGGGAGATATAATCCAGATTTGATTGCATCCCATAGGGGAGATATGTGACCACTTGCGAGTGAGATGAGACCTCATGTTGGGGGAGATGTAATCTAGATTGGATTGCATCCCACAGGGGAGATATGTGACCACCTGCGGGTGAGATGTGACCTCCTGTTGGGGGAGATGTAATCCAGATTGAATTGCATCTCACAGGGGAGATATGTGATTACCACCTGCGGGTGAGATGTGACCACTTGTAGGTGAGATGTGTTAACTCCTGCGGGAGAGACCTCTTGTGGGGGAGATGTAATCACGATATGATTGCATTTCACAGAGGAGATGTGTGTGTTACCACCTGCGGGTGAGATGTGTTAACTCCTGTGGGAGAGACCTCATGTAGGGGAGATGTGATTACTACGTGATTGTATCCTACATGGGAGAATGTTAATATCGGATGTGAGATTTACTACTAATTATATATGATTGGTTCTCTTTTAAAAAGAAAGAGATTGATTGATCGGTTTAGCAATGTTTTGATTAGAACGATGTTAAAAAGGAATATTAAAATGATATGAATATAACATGTAGAATTGTTTTGGAAAAAGAAAAGAAAAGAAAAAGAGACTAATTGCATTAATTTGGAGAAATTGTGGATTTGATTTATATCGTATTGTCATCTTGTTTATTTGTATAATGAACTGCCTTTATTTCGAGCACTGATTTATTGTTGGGTTTGTTACGTGATTACTCGTTTATCTTATCGAGTATGAAAGCATGATTATTTTCCTTATATATATATATAACTGTTTATTCATGCATAGTTTTACCTACTGGGATATTCGTATCTCATTCCTATTTTGTTTTGTTTTGTTTTCAGTTGATCCTCGTGAGGCATTATTGGGGTTGGCACCGGGGGAGTTGCTGATTACCGTGCTGAGCTTTATTTTTATTAGATTTCCATTTAGAGGTTGATATAGATGTTATTTTTATGGAGACTATATGATTTAATTTATTATGAGAGAAAGTATTAGAAAACCCTTTTACCAGACTTATTAATTTATATTGATGAGATAATTTGATGTTCACACTTAGCCACGCTTGTTGGTGAATTCGATGTTTCATTTTCCACACTCTGATATTTAATAGAATTATTCTAATTTAATTGTCTGGTAATTAGTTGCTTTGGGCCAGTAGCACTTCGGGTTCAGGTTTGGTGCTTGTTTTGCATAGACCCGGGTTCAGGGCATTACATCACATAGGGGGTACCTTAGGCTTACTAGTGGGGTACCTTACACTTACTGCGGTGGTGTGGGTAGGGAGGTACCTATGGGTTCTTTGGGGTTACCTATGAATTAATTGGGGGGTATCCTACGGCTTATTTAGGGGGTACCATAGGTTTATTTTGGGGAGTATCTTAAGACTATTTTGTGGGGGTACCACTAAGGATTATTTGGGAGGTACCTATGGGTTATTTGACTGGGGTACCTAAGGTATATTTGGGGGTACCTATGAGTTAAATGGGGATGTACCTACCGCTTATTTGGAGGGTACCTTAGGTTTATTTGGCGAGTACCAAATTGTTATTTGGGGAGCTCTTGGGGGGGTACCTATGGTTATTTGGAGGGGTACCTTTGGCTTATTTCGGGTGGTACCTATGGCTCCATATGTATATTTAGTCGTGAAATTATAAAATTAAATAAGACCTTACCAGGTTATCTTCGCTTACGAAGATGTTGTGATGGTGGTGGTCCTTTCTTTTCGGCAGGTGGTCCCTTGCTTTCGTCAAGTGGGGATTTTGTAAGAATGAGAAATGGAAATGGAGTTCATTCCTGTCATTTTCGTATGCAATGAGGGATGACGAAGAACTCGTAAAGGTTGTGTAAAGTGTGGACGTCGTGAGGATTATAAGTTAAATAAAATGTTTGTGTTTTCATCGAGACGAGGAGAGTGCCGAGGAGAATTTTAATCATTTTTTAAGTGTTGCGGTCGAAATTACTATAATAGCCTTCACTTATTTTGGTCCATTGGATTGCACTGTATAGAGAACATAACGCGCCACAGAGGATTTGCTTCACAAAGGATCCCTTGCAGAAGTGGAGTTGTCTTACCTGTTGTAAAACCCCAAATTTTGATTGGAAAATTTAGAAATTGATTTAATATTATTAATTATTATTATTGGTGGAAAATTTCAGGAAAAGTGAGAAAGGAGTAATTTAAAGTAAAATTTCATGAGTTAAGTGATGAAATCAGTTTTGAGAAGGTAAGTTAATTATTTAACTCGTATTGGCTGAGTTTATAGGATTTAGGTGGGTTGGCGATGTGTGTGATCATGTTAATCTAGTTTCAAATGATTATGTAGGAATTTTGTGTGGAGGAACACACGGCTAATCATGAAGAGTTTTAAGTAGGAATTGGCGGCAGAATGGAAGAGTATAAATAGATGTTGTTTTGGAGTAGATCGTTTGGTCGATTGTTCCAGAGATCTCCAGAGGAGAAGAGGTGGTCAAAACCTGGAAGTGGCTAGAGGAATCAAAGAGGAGAGTGGTATCTGAATCAATCCAAGGTAGAGAGAAGATCATCACGGCTGGGAATCATTGAAGGAAAACTTAGAGAATTTTGTTCAGATTTGTTGCAGATCAGGTAGAGTATGTTTGCTTTGTGAATTGAATTCCAAATTCAGTAAGGATTTATTAGAGATAATAACGGTAGGTCAGATTTGGAGTTTTAAAGAACATTTATATGAATTTCAGAGAATTTGAAGGGGGACTTTGCCGTGGGATTCCATATCTAAAGATTGGTGTTTGTAGGCGCTGGATTTGAGCATGAACAAGTAAGTAGCACCTTTCAAACCATAATCTACGGCTTTTAATTTTGTTTGAATGAGATTTTGATCATGTTTGAAGAGGATTTCCATCTCGTACGTATAATCGGAGGATTTAGCGAAATCGATTGAATTGTTCTTTAATTAAATCAATGATCATGAATTGATGTTTTAATGAGGTTAAGGAAGTTAGTTGATGTGTTTTGAATGATCGAAATTGAGACAGAGGTGAGGATTTTTTATTTACAGAGAACGATTGTGTTCAATCTGAGTTTTACCAGAGGTCACTCAACCCATCGCACAGGCGATTGGGTCAAACGAGCAATATTAGGAAATATTTAATGGGCGCCCAACACATTGCCTAGGCAATGTGTTGAGCGACCATATGTGTGGAATAATAGAGAGGGCGCCCAACACATCGCCTAGGCCATGTGTTGAGCGACCCTAGTAGTCAAAATCAAAGGGGGTTCCCAACACATTGCCTAGGCCATGTGTTGAACACCAGTTGTAAAATTAACACATAAAAAGGGGTTTTTTGATTAAATTGTGGGGAATTTGTCTAGGGATTGATTTTTAACCAGAACCACCTTATGTAAAAATAAATTATAGATGTTCAGAAGGTGTCTACACTAGAATTATTTTGAAATACAAAACAATGAAGAGTTTAGGCTTATTCTACTAAAGTAGCTCTTGATATACGAATTTAGAGAGCTTATGTTCCATCTTTTGATTTTAAGTTAATCGGAGGTTTCATACACTGGTATTAGTTGCTCATAACATGTTTTAAATTTTGAAATTGCACAATTATGGTTTTCTATTGCTTTGGGTAGATTTCGCCTAATTTGGGATTTCCGGACATATTTGGATTACTTATTCTATATCAAGATTGGATTGATTTAATATTATTTCGGTTATGGCAAGGTTGCCTTGGAGGCGTGTATTTGAGATCCTCCATGATGGAGTGGGTTTGGTCATGAGTGACCCATGTTTATACACTTGAACACATTGGTTTACGTGTTGGCTTACTTGATGGTTTTATTTTACTTACTTGGTCTAGCTTGCCTTGGATCCTTGACTTAAGCGTAGTAATGTAATGTGTTGACTCTATTGATATAATTACATGGCCATGAGTGTTGCCACGACCGGTGTAGAGCAACCTGATACCCAGAGTATGCCGGGTTATCAATGCCGAAACCCGGAGTAGGCCGGCATTGGATGACGAAACCCTAAGTAGGCCATCATTTCAGAGTATCGAAACCCTGAGTAGGTCGGACTGTGTACATGGAGGTGTGGATGTCGCTCCGTCATATTGATTAATCAATTAAAGTAAACTATATGACATGAGTGACCTATGTTTATACACTTGTATTATTATTGATTCATTTATCGTAATTCTTCATCATGGCATGATTCTAGAAATGTGGTAAAATGTTTTAGCATGCATGTGCTACTTGCTGGAATATTCGTATCTCATTACGTTTTGTTTTCAGATACTCTCGGAAAGGACACGACTATTGGGGTAGAGCTTGAGGATCATTATAGGGAGGAGGATTATTACCTTCCTTAGACATTGTAGGTTACTTGGTAGAATTGAACTATTAATACTTGTATTTTGATTTGGTTAAATTGGTATCGATAAGATTTTATCAGAGATATACATTTACTTGGATTGGTTTAATTCCCACGCTTAAATAGAAGTTTTAAATTTCTGCACTCTGATGTATATGTCCCATGTCAGTAATTTGAGATGGTATATGAAATGTGGGCCTATACATAACACTCCGTGAGACATGTTATATCTTTAATGAGCAACACGGATCCGGGGCGTTACACCTGTTCCTGAGGAGGGTGTTGTCCTTTCACTCCTCTCCGACTGCGAAACAAAAGGGAACACAGTCCCAAACAGCCACACGTCCTTCAAAACTCTTTCTTGAGAAACAAGTAAAAATATGGTTAACAACGTAAAAAGTGGCTGGGGGAATAAGCATCTAAAAATGAGGAATGGATTTACTAAAGAAATAGGCAAAAGGTGGAGGACACTTTTGGAATGTAAATGTGCCCAAACACTTAAGCCCCTTCGTGCTTTTTAAATAGTAGAGATAGAGATAGTGATAGAGATGTAAGTGTAAGCACCCAAATTTTGTACCTTGGATTAGGCACGAAAATCGAGGCCACATTCAAAGCCCAATTTTCTTACAAGCTATGGTCCATGTGCGAGAGTGTCCCCAAGACGAACGCACTACAAAACCTGAACTTGAATTGGAGTCTGAAAAGCTAAATTTCGTTTTGATAAAACCCAAGGGCAAAATGGATATTTTACAAGTGTATGTTCCCAAAATGTATGGATTTACACTGTAGAAGACCTAAAATGAAGAGCACCGCAAAAAATGGGGCTAAAAAGCCTTAAAATGGGGAAACAAAGCTAAAAATGGGTATACGGGTGTAATTGAAATGAAATATTGAAAAGAAGTGAATGTTTGAAATTTTAGAACTTTGAAGTTTTAAAAATATCAAAAAGAACATAATGTTAATCAAATTTGCGATTTTTTTTTTACCCCAAAACCAAACAAATCCGTTACTGGTTCGGGTTGATATTTGGTTGCCATTTTGGCAACGAAATATCCTCATAAATATTGTAAATCAATTAGGAAACAAATTGACATGGAAAAGTGAGATTTTGGGGAGCTGTGCAATTGAAATCTTGTGGATCCTTTATCTAGATTCCTTATGTGGATCCTCCACAAGATTGCTTCATGTGTCCCTTGAATGGTGTAAATGTAATTTTCTTAAATGCTCTAAGGGGCACATGGCACAATCTTGTGGAGGATCCACATAAGGAGTCTAGATAAAAGATCCATAGGATTTGAACTTGGAGTTTGTGGGGTAATGTTTGGAAAGAGAAATCGGCTAAGAAATATCAATTGATTTGGGCTGATTTTTAGGCTTGGTTTAAGCACTTTCAAATCCAAGTAAGAGGGAGAGATTGAGAGAATTCAAAAGCTTGCTATGTGGGTGCTTAAGAGAGAATAAAAGGAGGCTTGTTATAGGTAGAGCTGGAAAAATGTGACCCGACCCGACGGGCCAACCTGATTTAAATGGGTTTGGGTTGACCCGTTTATTAATTGGGTTGGGGTTTCCCTAACCCGCTAGTAATCGGGTCAACCCGATTAAGGGGAAAGAGGCACAAGTGTATCTTTTTGACCCGATTAACCCCCAACACAACCCAAACCCAGTATAACCCGACCCAATTAACCCCCAACCCTATTTAAATCATATTTTTTGAAAAATTAAAAATAAAAAATAATAATAAATGGGTTGGGGTTTTTCCAACCCGCCATAATTGAGTTCCAGCCCAAACCTGACCAGCTAACCCCAACCCGATTATGGCCTGACACAACCCGACCCGTTGCCAGCTCTAGTTACAGTCGTGAATGGGGGGCTTTTGGAGTTTCAAAAAACAGGAGAAAGAAGAGACAACGAGGGAGATATTTGGTTCTAATTCTGGAGTTCTTTTAGAGCTGTGAGGGACATCCAAGACTTCATTCGGGGAGCTCCTAAAAGCAGGATCAGATTTGCATCTTAGATTAGTTCTGAGTTCTTTTTTGATACATGCACGTTGCTCTGTGTTTATGCCTAGATTTTGAATCTACACTATTCGTTCCCTACTATTACTATTGCTCCAGTGTAATTTTTTGAAGAGGCATTACCTAAGGTTACATCTTGCATTGAACCTCTATTTTATTGGTGTTAGTACGCCGAACTCGATCATTATAATTGGTTGTACTAACATTTTTTGTGTGTTGTTCTTTTCTTATTAAAAACATTGCAAGATTTATCTACGAGAGACCAAGGTTTGCAAATGTCCGAGCGAAATGTTAACATTCATGAACAGCTGTATGCTCTTGTTTTAAGGTCCAAAGGAAGACCTTCCTGAATAAAGTTAATTTGGAGGTTTCTATTCTGAAGGATGCAACTGTTGAAAATTCATGTTTGTTTTCTGTTGTCAATCAGTTGCACCCTTTGGAATTAAAAAACCAGAGGTCTGTACATAGCTGTAGTTTCTTCAAACCAATCCAAGAAATGAAAAAAAAATGGGTTGTGAGAGAATTGAGGGATCTGAATGAATACAAAATTTGTTGTCTTTTGTTCGGTTCTTTATAACCAACACAGTGTTTTTGAATCAGTTCGATGCTGGAGATCTGGTCTCAGTCAAAGCTCTCTGTGCATCACTTATTTGCTGTATCTTTTGAATCGAGTGTAATCATTTTACAGAAACAAATATGATTTCTCAGGTTGTAATAAAAACAAGGTGGTTTGAATTGAGCATGTTAAACATTTTTATTCTATTTTATCATTATTTTATTTCTTGTTATTTCCACCCACCTTATTTCATTGTACGTAGTCATAATTTGTCACTTTCATTATTTTCTTGACCTCTCCTTTTTGTAGTTTAATTCAATGGCTTAGGATCCTCTGTGAAGCAGAGGATCGTCTGTGAAACGCAATCCAACGGTTCAAACGTTGGATCAAGTTAAATGAAGGATATCAAATATGGGGTACCTCAGGCAAACAATGTGGTACCTCTATCAAATACCATGATACCTCAGGCAAATATGGGGGTACCCGATCATCTTCATGGAGATACCTTTGGCCTAACATTGGAGTACCTCTGTCAAATACGGGGTACCTCAAATACTCCACTATAACCCGAAGCTACCTCCCTAAATCGTGGTTGATACCTTCCAAAATAAGTTTAAAGTACCCCACTGTAAGCCCAATGTGCCCTTATGTAAGTCTAATGTACTCCCATATAAGCCTAAGGTACCCCCCATGGTAAGCCATATGCAATCACCAAAAATAGTCTAAGGTACCCCCCCTCTAAGCCTAATGTACCCCAATATAAGCGGAAGATACCTCCCTACAAGCCAAAGGTACCTCCCTACAGAGGATCGGACCAAATTAATTTGGCCCGTTGGATTGCGCTTCACAGAGGATCCTCTGCTTCACAGAGGATCCGCTTCACAGAGGATCCGTTTCCTAATTCAATAGGTGGAGTAGCTTTGGTTAGTTTTTCTTCATTTTATGTTTACTTTATAATTCTTGTGATTTTTTTTTCAGATTTGTTTTAGGTGACTTTACGTCTCTCGCTTAGCTTAAATTTCTTCTAGGAATTTGTTATCTTGTTGATTGGGTTTGTATCTTTTTGTGTGGTTACTTTTGTTACTATTATTTTTGTTGATGTTTGTTGAACGAGCCACTGGTGAGATGCTGGTGGGATTATGAATTCGTTGGCTTCAAAAAGTCATAAGTTTGTTGATCAAGATCTCGACTTGCAATTGGATAAAAGGGCTTCATTTTTAATATTATCTCCTCTTTGAGATGTTATAAATCCCCAAACCCCTCGATTCCCTTTTGTACAATTGTAAATAGTGGAAACTATGCGCTTGGATGAAAATTAATCGGGTGGACCCAATCCAACCTGGTTACATGGGAATCACCTTGGGTTTATCCAAAGGCCTAAACCCCCAATGGCTCAAGGAAATAAAAAATGAGAGTGAAACAATCCACGGTCTGGGTCTTCTGATGGGCCTAATCCAAACTAAAATTGAAGCCCAATAAACCGGTCCAACCAAATTACATGGGAAACCACCACTTGGTAGGATGACCCGAGGTGTTTACGGACTCCTTTGAGTCATAACTGGGTCACTTACTCAAGTTTCTAGACCAAACCGGGTGACCACCTACACCCAAACCCAATAGGTGGTGGCGACTCCCAAAAACCAGGCCTAGGTGACCTAGTGCGATCTGACGGGGGTTGCGCACAGCCTGACGACTTTGCTGGGGATTAATGACCCGAGCTGGTTTGATTATTGGTTGGATGACTTGGCCTTCACATGGAACATGTGCACATACATGCACTTGCACATGCACACACACCATGGATGGTCACACATGCATGACACATGTGCACACACATGCACACACCGTGGATGCTATTGTTTTTCATTTACTGCTTTGATTATGATGCTTTTATTTTGTTGATCATATTTGTGTGGGGTGACATGCGCGAGGGGGCCTGCACGAATGATCCGATTTGAATCATTGCATGGGGCACTGGAGTAGTGCATTTTTGTGCATGCATAAGACTACCCCCCCAAGTACAAACTAAACCATGGCTAGTAGTAGTTCAGCGTGCCCGAGTTCGCAACCTGGGAAAGTGAGAACAAACCTACCAAACTTCGGCTAAGGGGTTGGGTCAGCTTTTTCCCACCTATGAGCCTGCATGCATACGTGGCGAGCATTGATGGAGTAACATGCTTTCCGATGATAATAGGTTAATCCAACCAAATTTAAAATCGGATAAAATCAAAGAGTCCATTAGGGGCCCATAACACCCCGACCTGCATTTACAGAGTTATCCTGAGAAAGTGGGACCAGCTAGGCCCACAAACAGGATGCCTACCCACCAAGCCAGGGGAGCACCCCAGGTCCACATGCATTGTGTCCATGAGAGACAGTTGGGTCAAGCCCTCTGGGTATGCCAGGAGGCCCATGTAAGCAATCAAATCTAATGGCTTGAATCGTGGACGATCAGACAGCTTAGATCTTCCCAACAAGGCAAAGCAGCATATATAGGGAAAGTTTTGTATTTTGCCCAAGAAGGCACCCATGTATTCTATGGCAAATGAAGACCCACTTGTAATTTTAATTTTTCACTTTTGTAAAATTGATGTAATTCATGGGCCCATGAAGGCCACTTTGTATTTGGGTATGGTTTGTAATAACAAATAGCAATTTGATGACATGGCAGCAAAGCAGAAGATGGATCAAGAGTTGATTGCTTGCATAGGCATCCTCATCACACAAGTTTGTCTAGGTCTCACGTCATGATTGGCGTACCCCTCTAGGTAGCACACACATATCCTTCTTAGGCAGAAAAGAGGTTTTCAAAAACAAAAAAAAAAAACAGAAAAGAAAAAAACTCCCCATCTTTCAAGTGAAAGGTTTCTATAGGAAAATAATTCAAAGGAAATGTGTAAACATAAAAAAACAAAAAAAGAAACAAAAAACAAAGACACAAAAAAAAAAAAAAACCAAAACAAAACAAAACAAAAAAAGGAACAAAAAAACCAAAAAAAAAACTAAAAAAAAATCTTAAAAATACCAAAAAGGGTCATAAACAAAACAAAAAAAAAAAAGTGGTCCGTTGAAATTGAATCTCCCATTCCAAGAAAGTGATTTTCCTAAGAATTTCTAATTTCAATGAAATAAATTTCAGAGGATTTAAAATTCCTAGAAAATGAACTTCCTAAGATTTTATAATTCCAAGGAAATTAATTTTCAAAAGATTTCTACGGAAGTGAATCCCAAAGAAAAAGACTTCGTCAAGCAAAAAATTTTTATCTCAGAAAAATGAATTTCCAAGGAAATGGATTTCCTCAAAAACTCAAAAAAAAAAAAATAATAATAATAATAAATAAATAAATAAAAGGAAAGAACCATAAATTATCCCCATCCAGGGGATGAGGCATGCCATAAAAAAAATTGATTTTTATTTACGTACTGACACACTTCTTTTTTCTTTTCCAATCAGGTATCACCACAATAGCGTACCGGAGTCTGTACTTGTTCAGATCTAGAAGAAGAATGGACCCAAAGGAGCAACCACCACAACAACCATGAAGGCTAGGGGATGAGCCTGTCATTGTGAACCTCAACCAGCAGATGCAACAAATCACAATGCTCCTCTAGAACCTGCTCCAACAAATGCAAAGGCTGGTAATTGCTTAACCACAAGGAGAACCACAATTGCAGCCACCTGAACCACAAGCACCACAGCAACTACCACCTGCTCAACCGGAACCACAACAATTGTAGCCACCACAGACTCACCCTCAAGTTGCTTAGCCAGTTCAACATGTGCAGCAGCCACACCCGTGACACCATTACATCTTCGCCATATGTTTGAGGTAAACCATGAGGAGGAAGAAGAATTGTATCAGCAGAGAGATAGGCCTGAGGTCTAGCGCATCCCTCCAGGAGTGACTACATTAATCAATGACCTCCAGGAACAAATTTATAGTATAAGCAGAGGATCAGCCCAAAGGGAAATGATAGGTGATAGCTTTTATTTCTTCTCTGATGTCCAGCTCCCACCAAACTTTAAATGCCTAGAATTTGAGAAATTTGACGGTACCGGATGCCCAACATCTCACCTAAGATCATATTGTAGAGCTATGGTAGGGTATACTTGAGATGAGAGACTAATGATCCAATTCTTTCAATGTTCCCTAACAAGACAAGCACATTGTTGGTTTTCCGCCCTTGACCCCATTCAAATTCGCAACTAGCTAGATCTAGCACACCTCTTCATGGAGTAGTTCAAATTCAATTCTAAAGTTGTGCCGACAAGAATGGAATTGATGAGATTTTCAAAGAAGAATAATGAATCGATTAGGGACTACGCTTGTAGATGGAGGGAACTAGCCTGCAACCACCACTGACCGAGGAAGAGATGACCACCATCTTCATCTCAACCCTAGGCCAACCCTACTATTCCCATCTAATTGGCCAATGTGAGACAAGCTTCAGCTCACTAGTCCAAATAGTTGATAGGGTTGAAGGAGGAATCAAATTGGGATTGATCGAAGGAGGCACGGCCAGAGGACACAAAGGAAACCCCTAAATGGTAGCAAGAAGCCAGAAAAATGAAGGGAAGAGCCAACTGTCAACTATAAATAGTCTAACCAAACCCTCCGTTTCCAGCAAAGAAAAGGAAATCCTTCCAATGCTGGGGCCACGGGAATGCTGCATCAGAGCAATCAAATTGTAACGCCCTGGATCCGGGTTACGTAATGGAACCGTAACTCATACCCGAGTGTTAGATAACTAAACCGCAGGATCTATATCAGAGCGTAAGAAACATGACATTGTATTTTATTATCATCAACCATAATATCAAAGTTCGCTAAAAATATCCCAATCACCAATCCACAATGAAATGAAAGAAATACAATTCAAAAGTTTACTCACTATCTCAAATGAAAACAACAACTACAGATGTCTCTCAAAAGTCACTCAACAAAATACTCCTCTCCCCTATACTCGGGGTAATCTGCTTCTGGCTTAACCCCACGAATATCGTCCTCACCAGGATCTGAAAACAAAACAAAACAAAATGTAATGAGATACGAATATCCCAGCAAGTAGCACATGCATGCACAAAACATTTATATTAGTTCTAAAACATGCTTCAATAGTAAAACATGCATCAGTAATGATAACCAACATTTACGAGTAATTCGAGTAATCCAAATACAACATATATGCTGATAAAGGGAAATATCAACAATCAATGCATAACAGCAATTCATAATGTGTAATCATAGAATAAGTTCACGATGGACTCATGAAATAGTACTACCCTTAACTAGGTAATGCCGATGTCCACTATGCCACCTCCCGGCTTAGGTGCGAAGCCGAGTACACGATCATCGTCTTATTGCGGGAGAACCCATCCAGTAGAGTGATGAGTTGGCATGTACTAATCCAGTCACAGTCCAAGTACACGATAAAATGAGGGATAGCCGCAGCCAGCCGAGTACACGATCAAGCCTCACCGAGTACACGGTGGAAACGCGTGCGTGAACAACGCATTACAACTAGCAAAGAAAACAATCTATTCCACTACCTAGCTCTTAACTTGACAAATGTGGATCCACACCAAGCTATGCCATCTAGACTCGAGCTAAAGCCAAAATAGTAATCTCGATAATATCAACTTGTTCCAAACTCAAAATGTGCCATCCCGAGTACACGGGCATCTCTGAGTACACAGAGGAAACACCATCCCAAATACATGGGCATCCCCGAGTACACGGAGGTAAGATAACCATCAAGCCATCACAACTCACAAAACATCCTCCAAGTGTATAAAAATTCCAAATATCAGATTTGTCCAAAATAAATTTGTTTTAAAGGTCCTTTCCAAAATAGTGCATAAAATCCCCTTTTATAGGTCAAAATTTGGTAAGACTGCCAAATCTCGGTTAAACCGGCAAATCAGCATATAGATATCAAAATTTAGTAATATTATTAAATTCAGACTTGAAACACTTATTTTATACTCAAATAGTAATTTTTCTCTATAAGTATTACTCTAACTCACTCTCTTTAACATAGGCCAAAGAGATCTTCTACTAACACACCTAACTCCATCTTAGGAAAACTCAATCTTTTTACTTGTGGTTAATTAAAACTATAATGGTGTTTTCTAATGCATTTCCAAAATCACAGATGAAATCTGACCCTAACAGAACCTTCACAATGATCTTTATCTTAACTTCCACACTCATAGCTCAATTAAATAGAAATCTGAAAAATACCCCATGCTTATTGAATAAAACCCCTCTTTTATACACTCATTTCAGCATCTATGTTTTCACTCCAAAACCCCTCTCACTATCTCTAATTAAATTCTCAAGAATATTTCCAAGGAGGTTTTACAATTCCGAAATGCAAGTGTTGCATAGGTTCTTAGAACTCATAAGAACACTTTACTTAATTTGCTGATTTTCCAACCCTTAATACCTGAATCATATCCCAAATCCAGCCTCACTTCTTTCCCAACAGTCCCTTAATACTACTGAATAATTCCTTAATTATTCTCCCACAATTAAAGATTAAAGTAGTTAATAAAGTACTGAACAAGAGCTGTTTTGTTTCGAAAATTCCTTCCCTTTTATTACTTAAATTCCTCCATAATACCCTTGTATGAAACCACAGCTAAAAATCTTAATTAAATAATTCTAACATTTGTTTAAGTATTCTAGGACATGTTTTAGACATTTAATCTATGAAATACAGCTTCTAAGAGCATAGCCAAACAAGATTATACACTTTTGCATGAGCGCCTACCTTCCTCAGGTAGGCCATCCTGAGCCCTCTCCAATTTTTACACTAGTGCCTACCTCAGAAGGTAGGCCAACCTAGGCCATCCTAGGCGCCCTCCCATTTTCCACTTCCCACGACTTGCGGCAATTAGAATTTGTTCATGATTGATCTAATGCTTCATGTTCAAACCAATTCCAGCACAATTCTAATCCTATAATTATTCAATTAACATGCATCCAATTGTAATACAACACAAGAACATCCTACAAAGTTCTAAGCGACATTACCATAAAAAACAGAGGATTCGGCAGATCTCTACATCAACACAACCACATATCAATTTTAAATCATCCAAAAGGAAATCAGGTTGTGCTACTTACCTTTAGCACCGAATTCTAGTTGCTGAGCCTTCAATTGAACAACTAGATTGTTGAGTTTGCACTCCAATTTCCCATGCTCAACACTGATCTGAATTTTCCACCATCACCAGATCAGACTTCGTCCGATTTGATCTTCTCCTTCAATTCAGATTAAAACTCTACAATTTTGCTCTTAGTTTAGATGATCTCACCTAAAATTCCAACTCAGTTAACCGAGAATTCCAATTTTGATCCGATCTGATTGCAGCCACCAATAATCTTTACTTCTTGCTGACAGAGATCAAACGACAGCAAATTGAGCTCTCCACATACCACAATTTCTCCATCTTAGCTCCAACCCTAGCTTCTGCTCTCTTCTTCTCTCTGAGATCTCTTCTCCAATTGCTCGAATACCAAACGAAACCAGCGAGCTCCTTTTTACTTGGTATTTATAGTTGCCGCTCAACAGCAACTTAAATCATGATCCACTGAAGTGCCACACTACAAAGTTCCCTATACCAACAGCTCAATTAAAATTAGCATCACTTATTTTGCCACATCATCCGAACATATAAATCAACTAAATAAAATTCCAGAAATTTCTCATACCTTTTTAATTTTAAATAGCCCATCCGGCTCAAGCAACATTTCCGAATTACTCCATAATCTCCTTTCTCTGCAAAAATCACTAATTATCTTTAATTTAATCACTAAGCTAAAAATTTTTATTTTTCAGAAAAATTAGGGATTTTACACAGATCACCAAGGAAGATAGGAGTAATAGAACTTTCACTCCCCTTCCTCATGCGCCGGCTGTTCTCTTGCCTACGCTGCTGAAGGAGAACCTTTTAAGGCAAATTCCTCCAAATCCCAGGGCGGCAACAACCAAAGGATACAACCCAAAGGAGGTATGCGATTACCATATGAGGGTCGTGGGTCATAGCACAAACCGCTGTTGGGCACTCCGTCATGCAATACAGGATCTAATAGAAGCTAGCAAAGTCACAGTTGATCCCCCAGCAACAGCACCACCTACAAATGTGACTCAAAATCCTTTGTCAAACCACAATGAAGCATCTTCCAGTGGTACCGGTTGAAAAGAGTCTCAAGGATAGAAAAACTGCCATCAAATCCTCAAGTTCAGAAATTCATTACCAAGTGTGGTCCCATTCTGCACTCCAGTGGTTTGCATTGGCCATCCCTTGCTGGATTGGCCATGTCTTTCATTTCGTTTTGCTATTCTTAGGACTTATGCTTTTTTCGCACTTTGTTTTTATAATAAATGGATGAAATATTGAAAGAGTAGAGGACTACTCTTTAGGTCCACGATCTACAACAATTAAGAATTTAATAATACGGAAACAACACACAGAGATTATACGAGGAAACCTGAATCCAGATCCAGGAAAAATCTCGAGTCTATATGAGGCGACTAACCCTTAGAATCTCCACTATTGAATGAAAGTCAATTACAAAGGAAGACACACTTAACCTTTACAATTGAACTCACTCAACAGCAATCCACAGCTCGAATCCACGAACTGTAGCACAACTTGAATCCACAAGTTGCAATAGACGATCTATCCAGATCCACAGCTCGAATCCACGAACTGCAACACAGCTTGAATCCACAAACTGCAAGTGACGATCAATCCAGATCCACAGCTCGAATCCACGAACTGCAACACAGCTTGAATCCACAAGCTGCAATTCACGATCAATCCAGATCGTGACAATCACCTCAGAGTCCACTGAGATGATCCAATGCAATAGGAATCCACCTATGCATCAAACAAGGTCGATCACCAATCCAGGAGATCTCACGATCAAGTGAAGTTCCTAACTGAAGAAGAATCCTCTAACTTCAATTCCAGGTGATCTCTCTCAGATCTCCCCCTCACTCGATCACCGACTCTCTAAAGATCAATTGAATGAATCTCGAACACCTCAAGATCCACAACAGATTAATCAAAAGAAAAAAGTCTATTCAAAAGAATACAGCTCGTCTATTTAAAGAAGAAATCTCAGATCGCGTCGAGCGCTGGTGGCGTCGTGGCGCGATCGGGGTAGACGGCTGGAAGCGAACTCAATCCCGCTCAAATCCAAATAGACTCAGGTATGGGCGCGCTGCCAGAGCGCTGCTAGCGGGAGGGAACGCGGCATGTGCACAGTTGATTTGTAGATCTTCAATCTTGCTCTGCGCTACTAGCGGCGTGTCGGCGTCGCCTTACGAAGCTGGTACGCGTGCTTTACTTTCAAAGTGCTATCTCACTTATGCGCTGCCAGCGGAGTGGTAGCGGTGTTCTTCATTGCAAGTGCCTTTACGAAATGATCTTCTTTTAGAAATCTTTACATTTCCTTGAGCTACCAGCGGCGTGGTAGCTGTGTGGCAGCCTCACTTTCCTCTTTACTAAATTCATAGAATTTGTATTTTGATTCTGCACATCTTGAAGATATTAGAGGATATACTTTGTCAAACATTTGCCATATAAGGAGTGTGAGTTTTCACACTTGCAAATATTTTGGAAGTTCATGAGTGTTAAGTCGATGATGACAAAGTTCTGAGACTATGATAAGGCATGTACATGATCAAAATGAATGCTTGACCATTCAAAAGTGCCTTGGGACGAATGCTTGTCAGCACATCCATGAGAAACTCAACTAAGCTGGAGGCTTTGTTGTTAAAATTGTTGCTATCTTTTCCAAGCCCATTCCATTTATATTGAGGCAGAGTGAACCATGAGAGAAAACTGTAAAACCCCGACCCGGATTATATTTTAATTATTAAGATTAATTATCTAAAGTGTGATTATTGGACTAATTAAATACTTGTGTTATGAAGATGAGGTATATGTGGATTATAATTGAGGATTTAGGGAAATCAAATTGAACTTTAGTTAAGTTATTAAGGTAAGCTTAGTTAATGTTATGTCTTGATTTCAATTCGCCGAGATACCCTCCAAGTAGTTTTAGTGAATTGGAAATCAAATTTTGAAGAATTAGAGTTAAGTGTACCTAAAGTACCCCATAAGAATACCGAAAGTAACCACCTAAGTGTACCCAAGGTACCTCTCAAGTATACCAAAAATATCTCCTAAGAATACTTAAAGAACCTCTCAAGAATACCCAAGGTACCTCTTAAGTGTACCTAAAGTATCTCCTAAGTGTACCCAAATTACACCCAAGTATTACCCAAGGTACTACCAAAGTATACCCAAGTATTACCCAAGGTACTACCAAAGTATACCCAAGTATTACCCAAGGTACCACCAAAGTATACGTAAAGTATACCCAAGTATTATCCAAGGTACCTGTAAGCACCCAAATTTTGATCAAACCAAAAAAATGTGCTAAAAGACAGCAAAACCGCTCTCCCTAAGGAACAAAAATTGGCCTTTTGATCAGGTGCAAATCCCCTGCCATACTTCTTCCCAATGATTAGGAAATTCCGATACGATTCTAATGCAATTGAGTTTGCTCAGATCGGGGTTCGGATGAAGAAGATATGAGCCGGTCAAACTTGAGGGAGAGCAGAAATTGACTTTCTACTAAACCCCAGATCACCTGCTTAACCCTATCCCAATGGATAGAGGGCTTTAATACGGTTCTAATGCAACTGAGTTTGCCAGAATCGGAGTCCAGATGAAGAAGATATGAGCAGTTGAAGTTTCCGGGCAGCAATGCCGGAAATTGCACACATGGCAAAAGAACTGCCCACGTGGCAAGAAACGTAGATAAATATCTCGAGGGTTAATCCGTAAATATCCAAAATACGCAAAATATCTCAGGGATTAATCTGAAATTGCGCAGGGGCAATCTGCGATTATCTTAGGTGTCAAATTGGTCAAATTCAGGGGACAATTTGTAAATATCAAAAATATTGGAAGAATAACTAGAATTAATTTTCAGTTATACACAAATATGTGTATAACCGGAATCCAATTTCGGTTCATAAAGTAAAAAATACAGATTTGCTGACAGATTTCCCGACAATATCTCGGATTTTGCATGATTGTATGTTGGAAAAGGGTGTAACCGGAATTTTATTTCGGTTACACATAAACTTAGTATAACTGGAATTGAATTCCGGTTATACTAGTTTCTCTTCATAACTGGAATACAATTCCGGTTGTTCATTTTTTGTCTATAAAAGAGCTTCAGCAGCTCATTTGCAGGTTGTTGGCTATTTTGGCATTTGGGCTCTCCCTTCTCTCCTCTCCCCTGCTCGTCCCTCCTTCCCACACCTCTCCATCACCCTTAAACCACATCCTACCCCCTCTCAAACCCTTCGAAGCCCTTCCCTTCTTCTTCCTCTTGATTTGAAACCAACGAAGGAGACTTGGAGGACTTGGTGGAGCTAAGAAGAAGGCTCCAAGGCACTGTCCAAGCCGTCAAGAGGTCTCCACACATCTCAAAGATAGTTTCTAACCCCAAGGTATGATTACTCATTGTATTTTATTCCACATATATGAAAATGAGCATATTTGGAGCATGTAGAGTGTTGCGTCTCTTTGTGTATTCCCCCCCCCCCCCCCCCCCCCCCGCCTCTTTTAGCATGAGTTCCCTCCATCATGGTGTTCCCTTTCCCGTCTTCAAATGGTAGTTGACCTCCCATGGTAAGGGGAGTCGGTTTGGCCCATAAGGAGAGAAGGTGAAAGGCGGTCTACCACGGTTCAAGGGTGGTTTCAGCAACATACACCCTTGTTAAGCTTCCTTGGTTTTTCTATTATTATTATTCAAATCTGAGGAGCATGTCCCCCTCCCCCTCTTATCTAAAGTATCCCTTTTTTTAATCCCCCTAAGACCCCTTCTTGTGGTTTTTAGGTTTTAAGCATGCCCATTTTTATTCTTTTTTTTTGTTTGTGAAAAAGTATGCTTGCGTAGTGCCATGTTTTTATGATATGATGTGCATGCTCATTCATCACCTTCACATGTTGTAGGCACGTATACATATGTCTAGGTTCACTTAGAAAGCATGCGTAGGTTCCTTCCCCTAGTTTCATGTTGTTGGTATGCATGATAGCATGATCCCCTTCCCCCTTTGATCCCAAAAAGTCCCAAAGGAATGACCAAAGTGGCCATCCCCATGCCTATGAGCCACTGTGGGCCCACGCAGGCCCTAGCATACCCCAAAAACCCCAAGGGATCGATCCCCCCTAAAAAAACCCAGAAAAAGTGTTTTCGGTGTTTACCCGAAAACATAGTTCGGGCAAACATGGTTTCATACATAACCGAAATCCTATTTCGGTTATGTATGAAACATAGCATGATCGAAATTTGATTTCGGTTATGCTATGTTTCTGTGTGTCCAAAATTGAATTTCGGTTACACCCTGAAAAACCCCAAAAAACCTGTTTTGGCCTCTTTGCTGTTTTTTCATCTATTTTTCACTAAACCAGACCACCCAACAGGGTTTCCGGGTCAACCGGAAACCCACTGTGGGCCTTGGACCCAACGGGTCTAGCTTGAGAACCGTGGGCCTTCCAACGGGGCCCACCCAGTCCAACTCACTCATTTGAATTAAAAAAGAAAGATGATCAAATAAGTCAAAGTGGGCCACGTCGTCTGAGGCCCACCAAAAGCCCAATTTGAAGCATGTTCTAGGCTAGGTGGTTTGGCTGTGACCATGGGCTTAGGCCTATCGGGCCCAACTCCCTTCATGGGAAGCCCACAAAACCAAAGGACGGGATCCATTAATCCCAACCCTAATTGTCTTGGGCTTTCAAGCCCAAACCTAGGTAATGGGCCCTAAGCCCATGCCTAGCCCACTTTGGCTCATATAAATCAAGATAAATTAAAATCACCTGGCAACCACTGTGTGGCTCACCCAATGGGTCCACAAAGCCATCCAGACCCACTTTTGCATGAAAATACTTAATCCCCAACTTGAACTTTAAATAAAATCCATCAAATCAACCAAAGCCCAAAAGGGGTTATCCAACATAACCCCAAACGGGACATGGGCTTTCACTAAAGCCCAAATTGGCATCTTGTGGGCCTTCCAACGGGGCCCACACACCAGACCCAGATCATTCAGATTAAATAAGATAAAATTATATCAAAGGGACCCACACCAATCAGGCGGTCCCAACCAGACTTAACCAAAAATTACATATCAGATTAGGAGTCGGGTGAGATAGACCAAGACCAAAGTTGATTCAAACCAGGAAACCCATGGGACCCGTCATCCAACGGGGTGGATCGGGGTGTCTACAGACTTCCCCGGACTGTAACCGAGACCTTTCCTAGAATCTCAAGCCGCAGACCGTCTATTAGACAAACTTAGGCACCCAGGTGTCTACCTGCACCCATCAGGCAGTGGTGACTCCAACCTTCCCGAATTACCCTTCAGGAGGCTCGCGCCCACGCCATGCAACCATGCGCACAGTACCAGTAAAGTATACCCAAGTATTATCCAAGGTACCACCAAAGTATACCCAAGTATTACCTAAAGTACCACCAAAATATACCTAAGGTATCCCCTGTATTTGCTTAAGGTACCCCTCTGATTTACCTAAGGTACCCCCTGTGTTTGCCTAAGGTACCCCCTAATTTACCTAAGGTACCCCCTGTGTTTGCCTAAGGTAACCCCCTGATTTACCTAAGGTACCCCCTTGTGTTTGCCTAAGGCACCTCACTGTTTTACCTAAGGTACCCTATTTGAATTGCCTAAGGTACCCTACTTGTATACCTAAAGTACCCCCTTGTATACCTAAGGTACTCCACTTGAATACCTAAAGTACCCCCCAATTATACCTGAGGTACCCTACTTAAATACCTAAAGTACCCCCTTGTATACCTAAGGTACTCCACTTGAATACCTAAAGTACCCCCTAATTATACCTGAGGTACCCTACTTGGATACCTAAAGTACCCCTCAATTATACCTAAGGTACCCCACTTGTATCCCTAAGGTACCCCCATGTGTTGCCTAAGGTACCCCATTTGAATACCTAAAGTACCCCCTTATTTTACCTCAATTACCCTTTGATTTATCTAAGGTACCCCCATGTGTTTGCCTAAGGTACCCCACTTCTATTGCCTAAGGTACCCTTTGATTTATTTAAGGTACCCCCATGTGTTTGCCTAAGGTACCCCACTTCTATTGCCTAAGGTACCCCTTGGTTTTAGCTAAGGTACACCCTTCCATAACTAAAGTACCCCCACATATAACTAAGGTATCCTTTGTGTTAACTAAGGTACACCTCCCAAGCATCCCCAAAAACATACCTCTTAAAGTGGCTAAGGCAAACCCCCTTGAAACACCAAGGTACCCCCACTTAATACTAAGGTACCCTCACTTAATACCAAGGTATCCCCTCAAATAATACTAAGGTACCCCCTGATATGCTTTAAGTACACCCTAGGGGTTTAGTTGAATAAAAGATTTGTTTACGGGCAGATTTGAAAAACCAAAAGTTGGGCATATAAAAGGATGCCCCAACTAAAATATCTAGTTTTTAGAACCCTCATTCTCATGTCTTGGACGTATAGAATAAGAGAGGAAGTTGTGGAAGCTTGCTGGAAAGCTTCAAGAGGAAGGAGAAGAAGGAGAAGGAAAGGAGAGCTTGAAGAGGAGTTGTGCATCTTCATTAATAGGTAAGTAGCAAACCCTTCAAAACAAAATGTATTACCAAAATTTGTATTCTCTCTCTCTAGGGTTTGATTTATTTGAAGAAATGATCTTGCATGTTGGTTTTTGTTTCTAAAATTCGTAGGTTTTGGTTGTATAACACTCTTGTTTTGTTTTCTATTGATTTGTTATGGGTTTGCAACCTAGATTGATCATATTTCAGATTTGGGTGTGAGTTTTGTGTTTTGAATGAGGTTTCATGTGTTGGATTTGTGTTCATGAGGATTTGAGATGGACTCCTGTTTTGGAAAGTGTTTTTAAGTAAGTTGGGAGGTTTTATGATCATCCTATTTGATGTTGGAAAGGTTGGAAATGATTTATATGAGTTTTGTGTTGAAAGTAACCAAAATATTTCAAAATCCCGACCTGACGATTAATCCCGAAAATTGGCGATTAATCCTGAGCCAAAACCCCTAAAAATCAGTCTCTGTTATTTCTAATTGCGAATTAGGATTAGTCTCGGCGACTAATCGCGAGCCTCAGCACGCGAACGTCCATGAGGGACGCGCGGATGTTGGCTTTGTTTTGGCTTGGACGCACGAACGTCCATCCTCAACGTGTGAGCGTCAAGGCAAATAGCCCTTGGGCAATTAATCCAAGGACTAATTGTGGGTGTTGTTTTGAAAGTTTTTCATCCTTTTCCTCCTCAACCCCCTTTCCCAAACAACCTAATCCAATGTCCTGTGTATTTATATCTCTATTTACTTAAGTCTTTACATGTAAATAAGGTTTTGCCCCCCATTTGGAACCAATAAAAATACTCCCAAGGGCCAATTCCCAACCAATAAATAGTCAACTTTCCAGTTCATGCCTAAATTTCCAGTTTTCCCGATTTTCATCAAAAGCCACTTTTTGAGTTTGATACCCAAATGAGTGATTCAGAAGCCCATAAAATTCTAGAAGATATGTTTACCCTCCATTTGAATATAACCAAAATTTGAGCCTGAAACTCCTTGTAGATTTGTCTAGAAAAATCATACACCGAAAAGTCAACGTTTTTAACCAGACTTAGAATATTTTCGAGGTCCAAAACTTTTTGTCTCGGAATTTATTGATTCTTGGTATTACCTTATTAGGAATCCTAAGACTACCCCACTCCCTAAAAATGTATTTTGAGGATTTTCTGATGTTCGTTTTGATTAATTGGATTGATGATAGCGAAATTGAAAAACTCATATGTGATTTGAAAAAGGCTTTTGGTTTATGGTTTGGTGGTGGATGGAAACTTCCACCTGGCATGTGTTATGATCAGGTAGTGTAGAGGTTACTCCACTTGGTCTTGGTTCATTGGGCAACGTTGAGATTACTTCGCTTGGCCTTGGTTCATTGGGCAGCGTTGAGATTACTCTGCTTGGCCTTGGTTCATTGGCCAGTGTTGAGATTACTCCGGCAGCATTGAGATTACTCCGCTTGGCCTTGGTTCATTGGGCAGCGTTGAGATTATTCTGCTTGGCCTTGGTTCATTGGGTAGCGTAGAGATTACTCCGCTTGGCCTTGGTTCATCAGGCAGTGTAGAGGTTACTCCGCTTGGCCTTAGTTTGATCATTGGTTCTACTCATTGATTTGAATGGTTTGGTGTGAGTTGTGAGTCTAGTCTGTGTATTGGTGTTGGCTTGTTAGTATTAATGTCCTTGTCCATCTGTCTTTGTTCTTGGATAGTGGTCATTAATCTAATTTAGAGACACGCTAACCCTCGAGTCCTACTAAGACATGTTTGCAGCATTTGATTGTATTTATGGATCTTGATTGTATGTGTTACCTGATTGAGATATTTGACTTGGAATTACATTTGTATCCGATTGAATTGTTTTGGTCTACATTTGGTACCTTATACTTGTGAATATTATCATGATGTTACAAAATTACATAAACTGTTTCTCTACATGCATGTTTATTGCTTACTGGGATTTTAAGTCTCACACGTGTTTTGTTTTATCAGATTTGTTTTCAGATCTGCTTGGTGAGCCACGTACCGAGGCAGATATAGAGGGTGAGCTTCAGTACAGGCCAGAGGACTACTACCGCCCATAGTAGGATTTCTCTTTGTGATGTGGATATTGGATTTTGGGGAATTGTAAAGGGGATGCAAATATTATTTTTGGACTTATACTTTTGGGAGATACTTTTGTATATGTCTGTATCTCTTGGAGAGGACTTGTGATTATTTAGTTGCATTAGTTGCATCTTGTTCACACATATATCATTTTTGGAGTTATTATACATATGACCTTTTGTTAGATGGAAAATTTTTTAATTCCATGCTTCTTTAGCTTATGCACTCTGATGATTACATTGTAATTGCCCAGGTAACTGTGTTTATCAGGTTCTATTGGGCTCATATGTAGGTCTCGGGGACGGGTTGATGCCATGATAGGGCAGACTCAGATCTGGGGCGCTACAAAAAGAGAGGAGCAAAGGTGAGGTGCTCATACCAGCAAGAGGGCCAAAACTAAATCAAGTCATGTCTATGTGAAAGGATGAGAGGCCATCCTTCTTATACCTAGAACTTCAAATCCGCTAGTCAAACACGTTGATCTTGTTCGTCTCAATTCTCAACCTGAGTTATGTCTAGATACCCCAGAATGGGGCAAAAGGATAAGAAAGGATGAAGGTGGTTCTTAAGCCAATGAGAATGGGTACACCTTGTAAAACCCCTAATTTTTGGATAATAATAAAAGCATAAATAAACAAAAGAAAATAAGGGATTGAGTATAGTGGAAATAAAAGAATAAAAATTTAGAGAATTGATAATTCCAATGAATAATAATTTGTAAATAAAAGAGAATTTTTAAAGGAAATCAATCTAGGAGAAGAAAAGGGTATTTTAATAATTTCCAAATGGGCAATTGATGAACTAAATTATTAAATAAGTAAAAGAATTGGAAAATATAAGTTTAAAACTTATTAGGATAAATTTGAAGTTAAATAGTAATAATTATAGCATAAAAAAATAGAAAAAGGGCAATTGGGTAATAATACTTAATTAGTGGCCTTAATTTTGGAGAGAAAGTGACTTAATAGGGTGTTTAGGTAATATTTGGAATTATATATATATATATATCTATATATATATATATATATATATATATATATATATATATATATATATATATAATATGGACGAAAATTGGTCAAAGAAAGGAGTTTAGTTAGTAAGGGGCTTAATAGGTAAAGTGCTAAAAGAGAATTAGAAGGAAGAGAGAAAGTAGGAATTAATTAGGAGGTTTCCTAATCCTAATAGGACTCCTCTAAAGCTAGTCTAGGGTTTTTCCTAATCAAACTAAATAGAGAGGAAATGAGAGAAAAAAGTAAAAATTCGTGTGGAGCAAAATAGGAAAAGAGAGAAGGAAAAAGATCAAAGATTTTGGAAGAAGGGTTGTTGTTGAAACCTCCGACTAGTGACCATCAAACTTAGATCAGGAAAAATCCAACTGTTGGATCGACCTCCAATTTAGAGGTTTTGTTCATGACTGGTAGGACTTCAATCTGAATGGTGGAGATCTTGTTTGGGGAACCTTAGGTTGGTGCAATAAAGAACAAAAAATCGGATTCAATGCGGATTCAATAAAAGATGGAATTTTGCATGATAAGGCAAGTAGCAATCACTTGAAAACTAGAGGAACTACATGATTTCGGTGTTTTTGATTTATTCTTGATTGATTCAATTAGACAAAAATATATTTCATGGATTCATTGATGAGTTTCATGTTCTTGAAAACAAAATATAAAAGTGTTTAAGAATATAGGTTTGATCTTTGTAGATGATCCAGGAATTGCAATTAATTGATACAAATAAATCTAGGATGTTGTAGGTGTGATTTAGGTTCATAAGAAATAAATTTAGAATACTTAAATCCAAAGAAAGAACTCAAAAATCAGAAATTTGTATAATCTGGAAAAATTTTCCGAATTTACATGGGCGCCCAGTAGGTCACTTGGGCGACCATGCTGAGCGACCCAAACAGAAATTTCAGAATTTGGGGATTTTGAGTATAAAATTAATGTTTAATAAATTTTCCAGTAATTTAATTATTGTAGCACCTGTATAAGAGTTAAATTTAGGTATAGGAACTGAAGAAATTAAATTTGGTATTAAAACAAATACTTTGGAATAATGAACGCAAGTGGGTGAATTAAATGTCAAGATTTTGGAATTGTTGGTCCCAAATTGGTCCGGGCATGACACGTGGCCGTGGGGATGATGTGTCTTTGTACGGGCGTGCCAGTATCTTTCGATATGATGATTCGGGTCGGATCCTTACCCCGGGCACCTGTTCCGGATCTAAACCGGCGTCGGTCTAGCCGTACTGCAAGTCACCTGTAATAAAATTGATCAGACGATACAATGAAGACAAGGGGTTCGGTCTTCGTTTGGGTTCTTGTTCGTGTTTGAAAGTAGCAGTAAACGATAAGGAAGTAATTTTATTCAGATATCGGTCACCCGAAATACAACCGTTGATTACAACAAATCCTCAAGTAACTCAAAAGGAAATAAAACAAAAGAAAAACAACTGGGTTGGCAAGATCGGCCTCTCCTGACCTTATAACTGTGATCGGAGTATAAGGAAAGGAGGTAGGGGGCTGCTGCTAACGAAGTCAATTTAGGGGTTCACCCAGGAGTACTACTTAGCCAATGTTTTGGTAATCACCTGGCTTGACTAAAGATGGTTTCAAGATCGGCTGCTCGTAACCCTGTAGTCGTAATCGGAGTACAGGACCAAGAGTCAAGGGCAGCGGCAACCTTCTTGTTGGTGGCAGGATCTTTACTTCAAATGGAGTAAATAGTAGCCTGAAGTGTCACTGCGACAGGAAGCAGTGAGAGAGGTCATAGATTATCCTTTCTTGCTACATTTTGGGTGTAGGAGACGGGATAGTGATCACGGATGATCAAGTTATAATCATAATAATCAGTTGCGGTTGAGTGGAGGTTGTCCTCGAGCTCTTCGAGATTGTGCCTTTTATAGCTGTATTTTGACGGTTGCTACCGACCCATGTTTGCACGAACTTTGTGTCTATTCCGGAAGTTATTCATCGGTTTCTTCTTATCCATGTGAGATAACCTCTTTGCCACGATCGTAAACCAATAACTTCCTCTTCCATCGTTGTCCATCCATATGGTTTCGGCCGTCAATCCTGTGTTGACAGTGACATCATTTCTTAAACGTAAGAGCACGGTTGTCATATGTGCTTACATGGCTTTGGCTAAATGTCTGGCCTATGTGGATATTGAAGTGGCCTATCTGGTTGAATTAGGCCATGTAGATGCCACGTGGCCTTTCCTTATTTGCCGGTCTATGGAGGGTGTAAAAATTGCCCGCCTACTTACTTATTACGCCGTCATCTGCCGGCGTGATGAGTAAGTATTTAACTTTACTAATTTGTAATGGCCCTTCCCAAGTGGGTGACCATTTTCCGTATAAGAAATCCTTTTTCCTGATTGGAAGAAGTGTCTTCCACACTAAGTCACCTTGGGCGAATGACTTATGCTTGACTCGGCGGTTATAAGACCTGGTGACTCTTTGTTTGAGTGCCATCTGCCGATCTAGAGCTAACCTCCTCATTTCCTCTAAGTCTTCGAGTTCAACCAACATGGCTTCTGTGTACTCCTTGGGGGTAAAATTATTTTGAATAGCTATCCTCAAAGATTTGACCGTAATCTCTACTGGAATAACCGCCTCATGACCGAAGGTAAGGGCAAAAAGAGTGTTCCCAATTAGAGCTGTAAGTAGGGCGGGCTGGGCTGGGTTTCAATGAGTTCGGGCTCAACCCTAACTAAAATTGGTGAACCCAAACTCTCCTCGGCCCGCCCTAACCCAAACTCTTTGAGCCCAAACCCAACCCTAAAATTATTTCTTGAGTTCGGGTTGGGTTCGGGCTAGCCCAAACTTTTTTTTCTACTTGATACAATGATACATTCACATATATAAAACTACAATATTTCGATATATATAATAAAGTTTATTGGCATACATTGACTTGTTTGTGTATTAGGTTAAAAAATGATCTCTATAAGTCCACCAAACTTTTGATATGTGTAAAGAGCCTTAGAACAAAATATTCACTAAGATATTTATGAGTTTCACATGTCTTCCAATCTGATGCAACCATCCATCATAACACATGGAATTAACAGCAATACAACAAATACAGTAGCAGAATTAATCCTAACAAGGCATCCTCAACTCTCAAAGAAACAATAGATAGAAAATGATGACTTGATTAGCAAGGCATTCCTACATTTCCCACTCAATCACTATTTCACAAAAATTGCAATGTTGCATACAGGACCTACCCCATTTGAAATTCCAGAATTAGTTTTATTGCATTTTCACGTTGTTTAAGTATTCAAACCTTAATCTAAAAATAATACCTTTTACAAAATCAATCAACTTTTGTAATTTTAAATAGACTTAATATTCATGTTTCCTATCTCTTCCAATTACTTTAGAATCTACGTTTTTTTTTTTTTGGCTGAATTAGAATCTACGTTTCAAATATTAGAACCACAAAATTATGTAAGAAACACATAACTCATTCGCATATGACCAAACAAGAACATTAAATCAAGATTTTAGGGGATATATATTGATGTTAAAAATAACATAAAATAAAATACTACTAAAGTAACAAGATTTTCTGTTTTGCTACCTTATTGGAAATCAAATTTTAATGAATTTTGCATCTAGCAGTAAAATATGGGGGATTGAAATATCTGAACTAACTTTGTAGTCAAAGAGGTAAATAATTTTAGATTATATGGTGCATAGCCGAGGAAAAGAAACAAACCCTCCCAATCACACATTAATGGATCTTATCCAAATCGAATACTAGAAAAGAGAGGAATTAAACAGTACCTGAAAGCAGTGAACAAATGGGGAAAGATGAGATGCCCGATTTGACAAAAATAGCAATCGCAAATCCCTTGTGACTTGTGAGCGATTGATCTATATCGCAAATCCCTTGCTACTGGAACTGTACCCCACTGTATTGAAAGCGATGCCGACGGCAACTATATTGCTAGCTCTTGCCGATTGAGCTCCTTTGTTGGGGGTTTGTCTAGCTAGATTGTCTTTGAGATGTGAGGTATTGATAATAGAAGAGAGGGACAATAAGTCACTGAGAGGGGCGAGCAATTCCAACTTCCGTGGTAAAGATATGGGAGAAGACAAGAAACTTTTAGTTTTGTAGGACACAATCGTATGGAGGTTTGCAGGAGGGGGTTTTAGTGGTATATATACTTCGGGTTATTCGGGTTTTTTCGGGTTGTACCTTGTGAGCCCGAGCCCAACCCATACTCAACTTCGGGCTCAAGATTGAGCCCGGCCCAAACCCAAACCCAAACTTATTTCTTAAATCGGGCTGTTATTCGGGCTGGGTTGGGCGGGCTTCAGGCGGTCTGGGCCAAACTTACAGCTCTATTCCCAATAGACATTTTGTAAGACGTCCGATACGCCCATAAAGCTTCAGATAGAAGCTTATGCCAATTTCTTGGTTTGTCTTCAATCAATTTCCTCAAAATGTTTTTCAGTACCTTATTGGTTGCCTCGGCCTGTCCATTTGCCTGTGCATAATAAGGAGTTGATTGAATCATTTTTATGCCATACGTCTTGGCAAATTCGCCACTGCTTCTCCAACAAAAACAGTACCAGAATCGGTTGTAATAGTTTCTGGGATACCATACCTATGGAGTATCTGTTCCTTGATGAACTCAATTACATCCGGTTGTTCCACCTTTTTTAAAGGCTTGGCTTCTACCAATTTGGTGAAATAATCGGTAGCAATTATGATGAAATTATGTAACCCAGAAGAAGGAGGGTATACCTTCCCTATTAAGTCTATCGCCCATCCTCTGAAGGGCCATGGCTTGACTATAGGTTGCAAGTCGATTGCCGGTACCCTTTGAACAGGTTCATGTTTTTGGCATTCTTGACATCCGGTGGCGAATGCTTGGAAATTTTTCAAAATTTTTGGTCAATAATAACCATGCTTGTGCAATATCCATCGCATCTTAATTCCGGCTTGGTGCGCGCCACATATTCCTTCATGTACTTCGGCCATGGCTATCATAGCTTCTAAATGGCTCAGACACTTAAGTGGTATGTCATCGAAGCCCTTTTTGTATAATTCGTCACCCAGAATGAAATAATTGGTAGCCTTTCTTTTAGTCGCTCTGCTCACCTTGATGGTAGGATCCCGGAGATATTCCCAGATTTCTTTTTTCCAATCTAGCTGTATTGTCTGGTTGAAGCATGCATGAGAGTCCACCAATAGTTGTCTTTTCTCAGCATTGGGCAAAGATTGTACTGTCACCGTTCTGGATGGACTGTATAACCTGAGGCCGGACTCGATCTGGGCAAGTTCATTGGCTTCATAATTTTCATTCCTAGGCCAATATTCGAATTCAATTCTGTTGAACTGTTTGGCCAAAAATCTTGCCTTCTTCAGCAAGGGCATCAACGTTTCACTATTACAGTTATAGAGAACCTCCATTTGTTTTAGGATCAATTGGGAATCTCCCACAACATTGATCGCACGAGCACCCATTTCCCATAAGATCTCTAATCCTATAATCATGGCTTCATATTCCGCTTGATTATTCCTTGATTGTTTTTCGAGCTGAAAAGCATACTCATGCTTTTCGCTGGTTGGTGAAGTTAGGATTACGCCAATTCCAGAGCCAAATTCCGTTTTTGAACTGTCAAACTCTAATGTCCAAGGCTGAAATTCAAAATAAAAGAAACCGGCGTGGAAGACCGGGATATCCGGTTCTTTCTATTGGATGCTGGATGGGTGATTGGCCAAAAAATCAGCCAAAGCCTGTCCTTGCATGGCTTTCTGTGGTACGTATTTAAAGTTGAACTCCATCAAGGTCAAGGTCCATTTCCCAAGCCAACCACTTGCCGTTGGTCATGTAAGCATATATTTAACCACATCGGTAGCTGCAATAACATATATTTCCTTTGCCGAAAGAAGATAATGACGTAATTTAGTAGGTGCATAATATAGTGTAAGACACAACTTTTCTAGATTAGGATACCTTTCTTCCACAGGACTTAGGAACCAGTTGAGATAGTAGATAGCTTGTTCAAACCCTTGATCATTTTCTTGTGCAAGCAAGACTCCAATCGAATCGTCCGCCGCCGCTATGTATAATTTCAATGGCCGTTCCTTAGATGGTGGCACCAAAACTGGTGGTTTGGCTAAATATTGCTTAATGCCTTCAAATGCAGCCTGATGTTCATCGTTCCAGATGAATTCTTCAGTATCCTTGAGTTTTAACAAAGGAGATAGAACTCTGGTTTTTCCGGCTAAGTTTGAAATGAATCTTCTTAGAAAGTTAACTTGGCCGAGCAACCGTTGCAACTGTTTCTTATTGGTTGGCGGTTTGGCTTCTATGATCGATTTTGCCTTGTTCTTGTCAACTTCTATTCCCCGTTGATGGACAAGAAAACCTAAGAAGTTTCCGGCCGATACGCCAAAGCGCATTTCAAGGGGTTCATTTTTAAGTTGTATTTCTTGAAGCACTCAAATACTTGCTTTAAATGTTGTAGATGATCGATTCCGGTATGAGATTTTACTACCACATCATCAATATAAACTTCCAATGTTTGCCCGATCATATCATGAAAAATAAGATTCATCGCTCTCTGGTACGTTGCACCATCATTTTCTAGCCTAAAGGGCATGACTATCCAACAATAAGTTCCTAATGCCCCCGGACACCGAAATGCCGTCTTGGCTACATCATCTTTAGTGATAAATATTTGATTATAGCCGGAATGTCCATCCATAAATGATAAAAACTTATGCTGAGATGAATTGTCTACTAATAAGTCAGCTATCCGCATAGGGTACTCATCTTTGGGAGTTGCAGAATTCAGATTACGAAAATCAGTGCAAACTCTGATTTGACCATTCTTTTTCACTACAGGTACAATATTTGAAAGCCAATCGGTATACCGAATAGGCCTGATAAACTCGGCTGCTAAAAGCCGTTCTATTTCTACCTTTACTTTACTGATTACATTATCTGCCATCCTCCTAGAAGGTTGTTTGAATGGTCTATATCCCGTTTTGATAGGAAGCCGGTGTTATACAATCTTTCGATCCAAACCCGGCATCTCTTGATAATTCCAAGCGAAACAATCCGAGTACTCGGTTAACAACTGCTTCATTTTTCGCTTGGCATTCGGTGGTAGCAATTGGCTTACGTATATGGGCCTCCGCTCTGCTTCCGGTCCCAAGTTAACTTCCTCCAAGGGGTCCTGGGTATCCACTTTCAGATCTTTTAACTTGGCCGGTGCTGCTTGTAGATCGGGGAGAGTTATCTCATCCCGATCCTTTATCATTCCATTGCCCCGTTCGCTAATGAATTCGGCAGAATTTGCCATCATCTCACCACTTCCCGGCCATTCAGTATCTTGTTGAAATTCCCTTAACTTTACTTCTTGCATATAAGCCGTTATTTTTCTCAGAACGGCTTTTGCTGCTTCTGGTTGTACAACTGTCATAAGGTAATTCTTTAAGTTCGACGACTTCGGCTGCTTCCTGCTTTTTCAGCCGTTTTTGCACCATGTTTTGTCTGGCTGAAATTGAAGCAATCGGCTGTCCATTCTCATCATACCCTACAGAAGAAATTGGTCTTATTCCTTCTTCATAAAGAGACGCATGTGCGGCATTAGAATCTACGGCAAAAGGCCGACTGTCGGCTTTGATTTCCTCGATATTCTCATCCTTCCAATCCTAAAGAACAACGATTGGTGTAAAGAAGATGGTACATATCCATTCGAATGGATCCAATCTCTTCCTAACAATGCATTGTATCCCGCTGATGACTCGATGACGAAGAACACCATAAGAGAATGCCGCATTCCAAACCGTTAATTCGATTGGGAGGATTCGTCTAGTTCCTGTAACACCACCTGAAAAGTTAGTAATGGTAATATTTGAATGGATCAAATCCGAGAAAGACTTACTCAACTTCCTTTTTGTGGAGATCGGAATGAAATTAACTGTTGCCCCGTTATCAATTAAGACTCTGTTGATAGGGATCCCGTTCATATGAACCTTTATGAACAAAGGTTTCAAATGCTGAGTCATGGCTAAAGATGGTTTTGTTAAACATACATTTTCAACTGGGCCAACTTGCTCGCTATTGGCCAGTTTTTGATTGGTTTCCTTCACCTCAAGATGTTCTGGATTGATTATATATATTGCCGCAGGATCCCCTTCGTCACTAATTTCCTCTAGCCTTGGTAATTCCATACTTGCTTCGAAAGTCATGGGCAAAGTGAGGACCATATGACAGTCGAGTGGGATTGGGGGCATTCGGCCGAAGCAAATTTCGGCTATCGAGGCGTTGGCACTCAGTGGCAGCTGAGTCAATGATCCATTAGCTTTGTCTTCTGGGGTTTCAGGCACTATTTCTTCGGTCATCTCTACTATGGAAGGGGTCGACATCCTGCTGTATTCAGTTAACATCTGGTCAATTAGTACCTGTTCTTCTTCATCTCCCGTGAAGTTATCAATCAAATTCTTGTCAGATACTGATTTCTCAGTCCCTGAAGTCATCGTATTGGAGATGGACTCCAGCGTAGTTTCCGGAACATCTAGTGACTTAGGCGGTGGGCTTTTCTTAATCTTCTGCGGTTTTGGGGTGCGCTTCCTGGCGGCAAATCTTGAGTACCTATAGGCCAGAGAGGATCCGGTGCTTTGTTCCTGCTGCCGTATCCTAGATTGCTGTCGCTGTCACCGTCGCTTTTGTGTCTTAGTCATGGCCGCAACGTTTTCCTGCAAATAAGAAGGAAACTTAGGATGAGTCAGTTTTTTCCAACGACTGATCTTAACAAGAGGGGGTTTCACCACCCTAGGCTTAACCCCTTTTACCATCATTTCTTGTTCATAGGTCATAAAGTCATTCTTCCAATTTGCACTGTAAGTGGACACCGTCCTAGTCGGCAACCATGCTGAAACCTGCCTTTCAGTATCCAAGTGAAGATGCCTCTTGTCCCCCTATGTCTGCGATGGGCTACCATAACTTAGGGATATTCCCCTACCATATTGAGTGCGGGGAGAGCCTGCTACCACTCTTTGTCTACATTCGTAACAAAGGAGGTCTGGTGATACTTCTATCTTTGTTGGGACCCTAGGTGCTACACTTTGATCAAAAGAATAATTTTCAGAAGACTTTGCAGCTACCTCCGGCCATTTCGTGATTACAACTTGAGTAGAAGAAAACCCAAACGACAAAGATACCAGTCTTTCTGCCACCGTCCTCTTATAACTTTCCTCCATGAATGCACCTCAGTTGGGTCCAAGCCTAGGCTTGTGCCACCATTCGCCCCAAATCTCACCGCGCCTTTCATTGCGCCACATTCGGCCTTCTGTAGTTGGGTACCACCAATAGTTCCTCGGCCGTAAATTCAACTGACTTCTTACTGATGTCATCGTATGTTCCGACTTCTCCGAGGGTGGCCCGTCAAGATCAATCTTTATGGCGGGGGTTTGCTTCGGCAAGCCAATTGTGGCCATATCCACTGGTACATTCTTAGGAAATGGTTGCGTGTCCACCTGCATCTTCTCCTCGTCCGATTCTGAGAACTTCAGGAGTCCCTTGTCGATATTTTCCTGTATCACATTACGCAACACAGTACACTCGTTAGTTTCATGAGTTTTTACTCCGTGTCATTTACAGGATTTACCCTTAGCCGCTACGTTGGTTAGAATAAAGGGATGGTCTCTGGTTAATCGGAAAAATCCCTGTTTCAAAAAGTAATCGAATATTTCGGCCGTTTTATTTATATCGAAGGAATGATTTCGGCTGAAAGTGTTCATAGCCTTTGGTTTTCCGGAATCCTTAGATTCTTGGAGAAGAATTGGATAGGTTATTAGTTGTTTTCCAACAACTTCTACGACTCCATACTCAAAATTCGGGTCTTTATAGTAGGTTCCATAGGATGAAGCCTTCTTTTCACCATCCTCATGTAAGGGCCACTTGTATTTAGTGGCTCTGGCTGACAACTCGTATAAGTCTTCGAACTGTTCAACTTCAAACTTCTTTCGAAGTTCAAAGTCGAGACCATTTAAGGCTAAATTCGCAAACTCTGATTCTGGTAATAAAATGCGACACTTATTTTTCAACTGCTTAAAACAGGCGATATACTTATCAGCTGATTCCCCAGGTTGCTGCCTCAAATGAGCCAAGTCGACCATGGTAACTTCAGGCTCAGTTCGGTAGAACTGGGAATGGAGCTTTTCTTCCATTGTGGCCCAATTGTGGATGGAATTGGCCGGTAAAGTAATATACCACGTAAAGGCTTGTCCAGTTAATGAATTCCCAAACAATCTCAATTTTAGGAAGTCATTACTGGACGCCTCTCCACATTGAATCGTGAATCGGCCAATATGCTCGATAGTGGATTGTTGGTCTTCACCAGAAAAGAAGTTAAATTCAGGAATTTTATAACCCCTAGGGAATTCAAATTGGTGGTCAATCCAAGTTGGGTAAGGTTTCCGGTAGACCGGCCTAGTCATTCGTCGGTGATATTGATCTCCGACTATTCCTGAACTACATTCTAGATATAATTTCGGTTCATGGCCATATTTCTTAAACCGATATCTTCCCTATGGTTTTCATGTATCTCCCGTTGCCCCCCTAAGTGTACCTTAGGAGGAGGCGCATTAACAGGAGCTGGGATAGCAGGAGAAATTTCTATTCCAACGGCATTATTGCCGGCCATCCTATTTTGTCCATTGCCCCCGGGTTTTCAGGTGGTGGTTGATCCATAATAATTGGTCTTCCCTGAGCATTCGGGCCGGAGGCGGTCAATTCAACCTGTTTAGCCCCCAAGGCCGATCTGGCTATTGTCGAAAATCCCTCGTGTAACACTGCTAAAATTCTACTGTTATCGGTGGAAATATTATTAAGTCCTTAGCCAAACCCTGCCATATGTTGGCTGAGACCCTATATGGCCTGGATCAGATGTTCATTAGGTTCCGGCTGTGGATTTAAAGGTCCTTCAGCCAGAATTTTTTGTACAAGGGTAGGATTTACTTGTGGTTCAGCATGTTCTTCTGGTATTAGATTATCCATATGCTGAGTACTTCTTCTTTTCATCACTGCCCTTTCAAAGACGAGGGGTCCCACCGGGTGTGCCAAAAAAGGATGTTGGTCCCAAATTGGTCTGGGTGTGACACGTGGCCGTGGGGATGATGTATCTTCGTGCGGGCGTGCCAGTATCTTTTGATACAATGATTTGGGTCAGATCTTGACCCCAGGCACCTGTTCTGGATCTAAACTGGCATCGGTCTAGCCGTACTGCAAGTCACCTGTAGTAAAATTGATCAGACGATAGAATGAAGACAAGGGGTTCGGTCTTTGTTTGGGTTCTTATTCGTGTTTGAAAGTAGTAGTAAACGATAAGGAAGTACTTTTATTCAGATATCGGTCGCCCGAAATACAATTGTTGATGACAACAAATCCTCAAGTAACTCAAAAGGAAATAAAACAAAAGAAAATCAACTGGGTTGGCAGGACCGGCCTCTCCTAACCTTATAGCTGTGATCGGAGTATAAGGAAAGGAGGTAGGGGCGGTTGCCAACGAAGTCAATTCGGGGGTTCATCCAGGAGTACTACTTAGCCAATGTTTTGGCAATCACCTGGCTTGACTAAAGATGGTTTCAGGACCGGCTGCTTGTAACTCTGTAGCCGTAATCGGAGTACAGGAACAAGAGTCAAGGCGGCGGCAACCTTCTTGCCGGTGGCAGGATCTTTACTTCAACTGGAGTAAATAGTAGCCTGAAGTGTCATTGCAACAGGAAGCAGTGAGAGAGGTCATGGATTATCCTTTCTTGCTACAGTTTGGGTGTAGGAGACGGGATAGTGATCACGGATGATTGAGTTATAATCATAATAACCGGTTGCGGTTGAGTGGAGGTTGTCCTCGAGCTCTTCGAGACTGTGCCTTTTATAGCCAGATTCTGACAGTTGGTACCGACCCACGTTTGCATGAACTCTGTGTTTGTTCCGGAAGTTATTCATCGGTTTCTTCTTATCCGTGTGAGATAACCTCTTCGCCACAATAGTGAACCAATAACTTCCTCGTCCATCGCTGCCCATCCACATGGTTTCAGCTGTCAATCTTGTGTTGACGGTGACATCATCCCTTAAATGTAAGAGCACACGTGGCTTCGGCTAAGTGTCTGGCCCATGTGGATGCTAACGTGGCCTATCTGGTTGAATTAAGCCATGTGGCCTTTCCTTATTTGCCAGTCTATGGAAGGTGTAAACAAGAATTAATGGATTAGATTATGTTAAACATCAATTTAGGAATTTGAACCAACTCTTAAGATTCAATTTGGGTCTGTGTGAATTTCTGAAAGTGAAAGATAACAGAAAATACATAATATTATACCTTAGGTTTTAAATATAGAAGTGGAACACTAAAAGGTAATTTAATTTGAGATGTTTTAGTCAAGACTTAGGAAACTCACTAGTGCTAATGATTGTGAACTATAACAGGTCTAAAACTTTAATAATCATGTTTTGGTGTGTTACTATTTATGGAATCTGGTTTGGAGATTTATTCGTGGTTTTGACGGTATTTTCTTAAACGGAATTGATTTAGGGTTAATGAGATTGATACATGAACATCACTTGAAATTGAGTTATGGTAATTGATTTGAGATCATGGTTTACGGATATTGCATATGTATTGGTAATCAATCGTAATCAGAATAAATTGTTTTATTGTGTGATTGGCGTCTAGCGGGCATAGCTGTATATGGATCCATAGGATAAGCTAGATAGTTGAGGGGTATCTATTTTGGGTTGATCACTCCCATTTGCGCTCGTGCTTCCTTTGCAAGTTAGTTTGCATTGGGGGGTATGCATGTCTGTAGGGTCATTTCGAGCCTCGCTGGTGAGTCTTGTATGTGTGGATAAGCGGCCATCTCCATGTATTGATTCAGGTGCTGCATGCTGGTGGTTCATGCCAAACTTTGTAAGTTTCGGCGCAATAAGTCGATGGCTACGCCTCTTGTCTCAGTGATATAAGGGTTTGAGGGTCTTAGTAGCTTCGCTCATAAGTCGCGTGGTGGCATAACAATGAAGAGTATCCGTTCAAAGACTTATCTTGCTCTATCAGTCTTGTGATGTCACACGTGGTTTTTGTTTATATTTTATCATTTATCTGGGAATATTTACATGAATTGGATTAAATTGCCTTTGCCTTGTTTTATCGATATACCTCAAGTTTATTTCATAAAAATAGACTGTTTAATTGCATGCACCTTGCTACTTGTTGAGATGTAAATCTCACTTTCGTTTTCACCTATTGTAAGCACCTCATTTTTGCGCCCCCGGAAGTGTCGAAAATGCAAACTCTAGCTGAAAAGTCAAACCCTAAGGGGGCAAAAGTTGAATTTTTGATCAAGGGATAATTGACCACCTTGCTTTATCTCAATGGATAGAAAATCCCGACACGGTTCCAACGCAACTGAGTTTGCTGGAATCGGAGCCTGGATAAAGGATTTACAGGCCGGTCAAACTTGAGGGGGAGCAGAAATTGACTTTTTGCTAAACCCCAAATCAGCTATGTAACCTTGCCCCATTGAATAGAGGACTCTGATACGGTTCTAATGCAACTGAGTTTGCTCAAATCGGAGTCCGAATGAAGAAGATATGAGCAGTTGAAGTTTCCGAACAGCAATGCCGGAAACGCAGATAAATATCTCAGGGTGTAATCCGTGAATATCCAAAATGTGCAAAATATCTCAGGGATTGAACTGAAATTTCGCAGGGGCAATCTACGATTATGTTAGGTGTCAAATCGATCAAATCCGGGGGCAATCTGTAAATATAAAAAATTCACCTTTTTGATTCGACGAAATATGTCGGATACAAATAAATTTGTTCATATCCGACATAATATGTCGGATACAAAAAATCACCGCCGAAATCCTCTCGGATTTTCTAACAGATTTTCTGGCAGCATTTAAGATTTGTAATCATACTGTTTGTATCTGACATAGAATGTCGGATACAAAAGGATGTTAATGTATCCGTCCTTGGTGGTCAGATACAAACAATTTGAAGTGTATCCGACCACTCAGGTCGGATACAAAAATGCAACTATAAAAAAGGCCAGCAACACCCCCCCCCCCCCCCCCCCCAGCTAAGGGTTGCTGGCCTTACCCCCTGTCTCCCATCCTGTGCTGGTTCGAAACCTTCCCCTCCCACTACCCTTTGCTTCCTACACCCCCAAACACCATTCCTTGACTCTTTTACCCCTTCTTCACCCATTCTTCTCCATTTTTACCCAACCAAGAAGGAGGGTACCTGCTGTTGGAGCTGGGAGGAGAGCTTGCAGCCACTTTTCATCCTCAAGTAGGTGCCTACACACCACAAGGTATTGCTCCTTGCTATGTTCACTTTCACATATATAAAAATGAGGGTATTCCCAAGAGGTTTGGGGAGCTTGGCTTCCACTTAGCATGGATTTGTTTTTCAGTGCCTATTTGCATGTGTTTCTTCTTTCTTTTTCACAACTTGAGAGTCTCCAAGTAAGGGAGAAGTGCACGCTTGGTTCTATGGGAGCATGAGTAGTGTCCTCGCGTGTTTACATGGTTCTTAGGTGCTGTTGGCTTAGGTTCCATGTCGTTTGTCTAAAGAAGGAGCATGTTCCATCTCAATTTTCATCCAATGTAACCCCCCCCCCCCCCCCCCCCCCCCCCCCATAAATCCCCCTTCTCCACCCTTTTTGTTGGTTTGCCTTTTTTGCTAAATAGGTTGCTAATTTAAGCATGATTAATGATGAAGTGGGCATGCTTGTATGTGTTGGCATGTTTAGTGTTTAGGGAGCATGTGTCTTTGCATATGAGCATGATTTCCCCCCATTTTTTTTCTTTGGTGGTTGCTGTTCTTAATACCCATAGGAAGAGTTCTTTTTTACTGTTTTTATGTTAAATTAGTAAAAATGTAGGGTGTTTTTGGAGCTGCTGTTGGCAGCAGCCGCAGCCCCCATTGTTCCCTTTTTTTCAGTGGGCTTAATTGGTATACCATGCATGTGGTGTTTGTACCATGAAGGAAGGATCCTGTTGCCATGCTCCCCCACCCCCTTTCCCACATATCCAGCCCCTGGTAGACAAGCCTTTTCCCCTCCCAACAGCTGCTGTCCCCACCCTCCTACAGCATGCATGTCACCCAAGTATGATTACATGATTGGTCTCTTTTATTCACACATATTGCATCCACTAATTCCATTCAAAGTTAGAGGCATGCTAGGCCATTTATGCTCACTTCTTTACCATATCCCCATGTACACATGCACCCACAATGTCTGGAGCATGCATGAAGAAGCATGTGATTTGCATGTTTTAAAAGTGTAGATTTAGGTTTGTCGTTTGCTCGGACTTTCTTGATTAAGTGTGTTTGCTGTTTCTTGAGCCATGGAAATCCAAAACAGGGACACTTTGGTCCCTGTTTCACTCACATGCATGACCCAAGATAGAAGAGGCAACCTCAATGCCTCTTACCCCCCTTTCCTTTGCTGAAAAGCACCAAAAGTGACCAAATTAGGTCATTCCCCACTCCCTGAACCAATGTGGGCCATCTCTGGAGCCCACACAATTTTAGGGCCCCCCTGGGAAGCCCAAAAGCATGATCCCTTTGAGAAAATCCCAAAAACAGCTTGCTGTTAGCTGATTCGACAACTCAGGTCGGATCAGCAGGGGCCCATTTGTAGCTGACCAACTTGGTTGGCTACATGTATTTTGGTGTGTAGCCGACCTCTTAGGTCGGCTACAAGTGAGTTTATGTGTAGCCAACAACTCAGGTTGGCTACACTGTTACAAGTGCTATTTTGTGCCCGTCTTGATTGTATGTCACTTTAATGCCATTGTTGACTAAATTAATCAAGCCAATAGGGTTTCTGGGTCACCTGGAAACCCAACATGGGACTCGGACCATCCGGTCCAATTGGATGCACACATGGGACTTCCAATGGGGCCCACCAAGCCCGACAGTGTAATGGAATGAAAGCATGCAACTTAAGCAGCTCAAGTGAATTAACCAACCGAATGGAGTGGGCCAAACCCAATGCGGCCCACCCAGAGCCCATTTTGTGTAGTATGATCTGGTAACTTAGCATGGTTTGGCCAAGACCATGGGCCAGGGCCCGCCAAGCCCACTAACCAATCAAGTGAGGGTTCAAACCCTAACTTTAAGAAAACCTTGGGCTTTCCAGCCCAAGTCTGGACTAACAGGCCCCAAGCCCAATGTCTAGCCCATTTTGGTAAAACTAAGCAAAAATAACTTAAATCACTTGGCAACCTTCACGGGGGCCCACCCAGGGGCCCACAAACCAATGTAGACACACTTTTGCATGAAAATCACTTAAGTCTCTAACTTGAACAATTAAGTAAGAATCAATTCATTTAACCTAAACCTAAAGGGCCACGCAGGTTTAGACGGAGGCCCACTAGGGGATATGTGGGCTTAACCAAGCCCACCAAGGACACCGTGGGCCTTCCAACAGGGCCCACCCACTCAAACTCAGACCACTAACTAAGCAAGAAAAAATCAATTAAAGGGACCCACACCACTCAGGTGGTCCCACCAGACCTAACCAAATTGCATGCTGGATTAGGAATCGGGTGAGAAACTAGTGAGTTGACTCAAACCAGGAAATCTATGGGACCCGTCAACTGACGGGGCGGACCGGGGTGTCTACGGACTTCCCCGGACCGTAACCGAGACCTTACTTAGAATCTCAAGCCGCAGACCAGCCCAATAGACAAACTTAGGCACCCAGGTGTCCGCTTGCACCCAATTAGGTGGTGGCGACTCCAACCTTCCCATTTTTTTTACCCATCCGGAGGTACGCATGAGAATCCGTGCGCCCCGCCGTGCGACCCCGCACACACCTATTTTCAGGTATGCATGGAGAGATCGTCAATATTGGGGTAGTGCGCACATGGGTAGAATTGTAATCATATTTTAGGATTATTCCAGATTAAAGATCATGTTGTTGTAAATAAAAATTGGTATTAATTGTAATATTTATGGAGCTAGAGAATTGAAGATGTCAATTCAATAGATGGCACAGCAAAAGAAATGGTAATTCATTATATAATGGACTGAATTCGAATGTTGTATAATTACATTGTGTATAAACTAGATTAATGACCAAATTTGTTAGGTTTAATGTAATTATGAACTAAAGTGGTTTAATTTCAGATGGTATATGGTTCACTGGTTCATGGTTTAAGTGATCTTGGTTCATTGAAGAAAAACCCAGACTAAACCATTCTCCTCTTTGCTTAGATCGTATAGCTTTCTATGTTGTGAAAGAAAAGGGAGAGAGAACTGGGAAGAGAGGAAGAAGAAGGGAGAAGGAGAGGAAGAGTGAGGGGGTGCATGTTGTAGCTTATTACCTCAAATTACCAAGGTGAGTTGAAGTAAGCTTGTGGATCTGATCTCTACAAGAAAGTTCCATTAAAGTGCTGTCCAAACTTTTTACAATAGAGATTGAGTCCTAGTTGTTGTCAAAGATTTTATTTAAGCTTGAAATGAGGTGAGTAACAATCCTTCTAAAAGACAAGAAGGATTTTTAGACTTATAGAGCTTCTAAAAGTCTAGTTGGAAACTAGACTTATAGAGCTTTCCAACGATGTATGTCACGACCCGGAACCAAGTTTGCCCTCCAAGGCACAACCCATCCCAGACCATGGCAAGTGGGCCATTATACTTAACAAAACACGGAGGATTTTTCAAACTTTTTTTTCATAATGAGTGCAGGTGCAACAGTTTATACATGTGCATAACAAAAGTGTTCATATATATATATATTTGAAGTGAAACAAAACATAAGGGTTTAGTTACAAAACATCTAGGTAACTAGTCACTCCCCTCAACGTATATGGTTACAATTCAAAACTATACAAGTACAACAAAAGAAAATCCTAAGGCCTGTAGTAGTCTTCCTCTCTATACCAGATGGCATTTTCCTTTCCTTTATCCCCAGCCTGGTCCTTCACACCTGACGTCGATGGATTTGAAAAACAAGATAGATAACAGTTGTAAGACGAATGTCTCAGTGAGCAACACATGCATGATTCGATAAAACACAGTTCATGCAAATATATCTCGATGAAACCATGACATGCGGGTAGTTTTTAATACCATAAAATCCACGGCATCCCACGTGTCATACAGTGGTGCATGCATGTGCTTCAGTGTACAGTTCATCAATTTATGTCAATTGCAATCAATAAGCATTATGATAGATGTAACCGATCTCAAGCTTGCGTGGAGGATACGAGTTCTCTATCTCCAGGCCAGGGTGAACAAAGGTCCACTACCCCCAACCGAGATGAATCGATCCATCTACCCACCAAGCCATACTGCTGTATAAGAGCTTGTTCACTATCCCCAAATTGAGGTGAACCCTGGTTCACTACCCCCAATTGAGGTGAACAGCATACAATACCAATCAATATTCTCTGTCATGATGAAGCCAGTTCACTACCCCCAAATTGAGGTGAACACTGGTTCACTACCCCCAATTGAGGTGAACGGCATATATTGCTTACCAATATTCACTGTTGTGATGGGGCCAGTTCACTACCCCCAAATTGAGGTGAACACTGGTTCACTACCCCCAATTGAGGTGAACTGCCCATGTAGAATGCCAACACATGGGCCAATGCCCTAATTAAATCCCGTGAACTTCTAGGCTACTACCTCTTATACAATTCAAGTCAAAGGTGTAGAGCCGAAGCCCTTTGTTCAATAATCAATGTTAGTGGGGCCACTGCCCTTTCATTTCTAGTGTCAATGATTATGGGCCACTGCCCTTTTCATCTCATGGTGCAAGTAATGGGCCAAAGCCCTGGGTGGTGAAATCAGAATACGGGCTAATGCCCTTCACTCTTAGATGTAAAATACCAGGCCGAAGCCCATCTGGTCATAGGTAGGGTACTCTCATTGATGGTTAATGGTATAGGTTAGATTTTCAGGAATTCTTTGCCTTTCATGACTCTTTTGGGGCAACCTATGCCTCAACTCTTTTGATACTTGTATACCTTGGTCTCGGTTCTTGATTTCTACTTCCAATGGTTAATTGTAAAGTGTTTAAGGTGGTAGGATCAAGTTATCCTAATTCTATAGTATTCTGGGACAGAAACTCTCGGTAAGACCCTCTTTAGGAAAACGTACCCAAAATCTTTGATATTTGGAATTTTTAGTTACTTCCAGTTGGAACACCTTCTAAACACTTAATTCTCACTTATCCATAGGTTGGATTTGGACAAAAACAAAGGGTGGTTCAATCTGGGCTAAAAGTGTAAATTTTGGAAATTCTGGTAGGGGCGCTCGATAGGTCGCTCGAACCGGTTTCGAGCGGCTACAATTTTTGCTCTCAGGTTCTCTGTTAAAATAGGGCGCTAGAACAGTCGCTTGAGCGATGCTTGAGTGGCCATGACTTAAAACTCTAAGGCTACTCAACACTACCGCCTGATGACCACTCGAGCGATTGCTCGAGTGGCTGGGTTTTCTCAACAGCTCGTGAAATCCGATTTTTGGGGATTTAGGGTTTTTCTCAAATCTCACTTATTCTAGGTGTTTTTGGGCTCGAAATCACTCCTAGCATGTGTAGAAACTTGCTACCTACAAAACCCCTCAAAGAAAACTCTCCTATTGGCCCTAGAACTCATTCTCACATCTCAATCCTAACACATTCAAAACACATACGAAAATGGCCAAAACTTGAAATAAGGGTTGGGGTGGTGTTGCTTACCTCTTGCAAACTCTTTAGCAAGCTTCCTAGATTCCTTTGCAAGCCACGAACAGAACTTTGCTTGCCTCTTGGATGATTCCTCCGAAAATCTCCACCAAAAACCCCAAACGAGAATGGCTTCTCTTGGGTTCTTCTTTTCTTTTTCTTGCTAACAACTCCTCCAATGGGTTTGAATAAGATGGAGGACAAAAATGGGGAAGGATGATGAGAAGAAGATGAAGAGAATGAGAGTAGGAGAAGAGAGAAGAAGGAAAGGGTTTTGGGCAAAGAGTGTTGATCGTGAATGGGCTCCCTCTTTGGTTTTGCTCACTTAAGGGCTTCTCCACAAGACACATTTTATTACAAGTTTGCCACTCCTTCCTCCTACTTGCACATGACACTAACACTTAGCATATTTTCTCACCCTATGAAATCTCATTTAGCCAAATAGAGGTTGCTCACCTCAATAGGCTGCTAATAGTCCGGAGCTTAGCCACTTTAGCTGGCTTTAGGCTTGAGCTGCTCCAGCTTTACTTACACATCAAGCTCACTGGTTAGGGTATGCTAGGGATATTGGAACGGGGTTTCACAATGTATGGTACACATGCCAATTCCTTACAGATTATATCAGGTTTAACCAATTTTGAGAGTCAAAAGAACTGATCTGCAGGGGACTGATATAAGATTGGCTTTGAAATCATTGTATGGAATGACCACACTATTATAAATGATTGTGAAATGATTCTAGGGAAACATGGTGGTATACCTTTGGGCTGTTTAACCAGATATCTGGAATTTAGGTAATGTTAAGTTGAACTATGGTTTTAATGTGGATATTTTGTATTGGTGTTCTCTGAGCATGAAATTGTTTTAATCTTAACTTGTGTTGAATATTGGTTTTGGAAAATCATATATTTTTTATTTGAAAAGAAATGTGTTGATGGCAGTAGTGCTAAGGGGTTTGTGATATTGGAAAATGTGTTTTGGTTTTGCATTGAGTCTGTGGATTGTGAACCAATTTTCACCATAGACAAGTCAATACTGTGGGTTGTAAATATAAGTTCACCACGAGTGATGATAACTGTGGGGTTGTGAACATCGCATCCACCTAGGGTTGCGAACAAGATGTCACCTAGGGCTGTGGATATGAGTTCACCCATATTTTGGCATTGTGGGGAGTGAACAGTATTCACCACAATTGGTAAGTGTTTGCACGTGTCAGGGGCACACTATGAGTTTGAGTTGCACTTCACAGTTGTCTAGTGGGCATAGTCGTATATGGATCCATATGTGAGCTAGGTAGTGCATTAGAATAGCTTTATAGGTGTAACATCAGCTATCTAGCAAGCATTGCACCAGGTGATTCTGGTGAGGCCATTCCAAGGAGCGGAATTGATTGCGGCACCCTGTCGTGAGACCTCGACGTGGTTATTGTATTTTAGACTAGGGGTTGTGGGTCTGATCCTCCCACCCCAGATCGTGGTTATAGTATTGTAGGTTGAGGTTGTGAGTTTGATACTCCCACTTCATACCTTGTTTATGTTGTTTCATTAGGGGTTGCTTCATGCCAACCTATAGTTAGGTTCTCCGCTTGGGGTTTGACCTTGGCCTGGTCTTTCGTCCTGTAAGTTCGTGAGGTAGCAACTGGATTATGATGTTACCTTATATAAGATATTCTAGTCCATGAGTCTTTCACATACATTGTATTCTATATGATATGAGTTTTTGAGGTTGATGGTCATGCTGTGTTTGATTGTTTTGGCAGTGAGATTTGATGCATACAATCAAGTGTTCTCCCTATTCAGTGTTGTATAGTTATGCATATTGTAGGTTTCATTTATTTACTTGATTGCTGATTTATCAGTAGATTTGATATATGCATCTTTTTTTTATATATGCAATAACTATTTCAAGCATGACTATTTGATTTTACATGGGGGTTGTGATAACTAGCTTCGCTCGTAAGTCGCATGGTGGCGTAGTGAATGAAGAGTATCTCTTCAAAGGCTTATCTTTCTTCATGAGTCGTGTGATGTCACATGCTGTGTATTTGTGTATATTTTATCGCTTGTCTTGGAATTGTTAACGTGGAACTGAATTTATTTATCCTTGCTTTGATTTATCATTATACCTCATGATTATTTCATAAAATGGACTGTTTTATTGCATGCAACTTGCTACTTGTTGAGATTTATATCTCACTTCCGTTTTCCCCTATTTTTCAGGCATGCTTGGAGAGATCATCAAGTTTGGGGTAGTGTACACATTGGTAGAATTATGATTCACGACTCTAGAATTAATTTAGATTAAAGAACTTTTTATTGTAAATTAATTTGTTTAAATTGGATTAATTATGCTATGCTTCCAATTGTACTCTGATATGATTAAAGATTTTAAATTCCTTCATAAATTTTAGTTTGTTCTGGTCCATTTTCACTAACACTTCGGGTTTGGTTATTTGAACCGAATCCAGGGCGTTACAATCTTCATGCGGCTCTCCACCTTCCCCATGCACAGAGTGTGAGATTTGATTTCCTTCTCTTTAGTTTGCTGTGCTATGGTAATATTTGCTTTGAAGGAGAAGGACGCCCTTGCATCCATGGATTGGGGATTTTGTTGCCTTTCGTTTTTTGGGTTCGTTTGATTTTTTTTATTGTTTTATATGGTGTCCCTTTTATGTTTCAAATCTATCCTAGACCGATTTAGGCATCTCCATTGAAGATACCTGAAATAATGTTACCTCAAAAGCAGGCCGAAGAATCAATCGTCTCGAGCATCAAGATTCTTGATGTAGAAATAGAAAATCCCCTTTGTAATGCCTCAGATCCGGTAGTTTTTTTTAACGGATCAAGGCATTGCTTGAATGCAAAAGCATAAATGGATAAAGACAAATCAGAGTACGCCAGAATTTAAACAACTCCTTCATTACTTCAAAATAAAGTACTAATGATCCTCAAAATAAACTTCTTAATTCTATACATCAAATCTGAAATTTTAAAAGGCAACTACCTATTCTAGACACTTCTCAAACCTATCATAAAAGAAATAACTCCTAAACAAATCTCCTAGTATAATATAAAAGAAAACTAATAATCCATAAGGTGCTCATCAAGGTCCTTTGCTGTACCCTCTGTATTATCTACCCCAGCTTGCACGTCCTCTTCAAGAGTATCTGAAAACAAATATTTAAAAACAAGGGTGATGTGCGGGCCTCGATCTGCTGGCCGCACTGCAAGGCGCACGAAAGTGCATGCCTCCTATAGGGAAATATCAGGATTTTTGGAGTCGCCATTGCCTCATGAGGTGCAGGTAGACACCTGGGTTCTTGAAGTTTGTCTATTAGGCGGTCTGCGGCTTTGAGATTCAGGGTAAGTTCTCGGTTATGATCCGGGGAAGTCCATAAACACCCTGGTCCGCCCGATGATACGGGTCTGGTGTGAGCTCCATTTGGAAGGCCCATGGAAATGCCAATATGCGCTCAAGTCAAGCCAAAGTCCCGTTTGGGGGTTATATTGGGTAACCCCCTTTTGGAGTGGGTTCATTTGATTTGGAAGTGTTTTAAACATGCAAGGTTACTTTGGTTGGTTTAGATTTTTAAAGAGAGGGTCTATTGGGCTTGGAGAAGGCCTATGGGCTTATCCAAGTTGCTTGAAACCCATCATTGAAATGGATCTGGGTTAGAGCAATGCCGGTGTGGGCCCTGTTGGAAGGCCCACAAGGAAGGATCATTGGGCCTTGGATGGGCCCAAACCCCAAGAGAGGTCTCTAATTACTCAGAAACCTCATTTAGTTAAGATAGGTTGGTTAATTATTGACTTGATCTTGATTAATCCTGAAAAATCAGATTTTTTATGTTTCTATGTGCTGCCCGTACATTGCATGCGGATTGACTTGATCCATATGACCCATACGGATCTGGCCAAACCGCTCTGTGCGTACGAACGGGACCCAAGAACCACAAAATTCCAATTTTTGAAAGGGGAGCTAGGGCCCTTATCCCATGTGTGTCTGCATGCATCTGTAGGTCACTGTGTTGACCAACAATGGCTTCCCAAACTGGTTTTTAGCATGATGAACCCTATTTTCTAGGTGTTTATCCAAAGGGGAAGGAGGGAGAAGGCTTAGAACCTCTCCCTTCCTTACTTTGAGTTTAAACCCAAGCTAAACAAGGACCTTAAGTGTCCCTGTTTTATTGTGAAAAGTTTCCCCCCTTCTTCCATGAGGGGAGGAAGGGAAGTGACCCGATTGATCCAGACCTTAGGCTAATTGGCCAAACCACGCATATATGCACATTCAAGCAATCAAATATTCCAAAGAAACATGCAATGAAGATACTAAGACATGCAAAAATCAGTGAACTAGCATGTGTGTGCTAGACATGTTAATGTTCATGCTATTAAAATGAAAATGAGAAGGAAAGAACCCTTGGCATGCATGCTAAGTGCTCTATTCATGTGCAAGATGATTTGTGCTCGCTGTATGCATACTAAACTAGCCAAAACAGTGAATGAGACATGTTGGAGTGCACATTTAAAACATACTGATCACATATGCTAATTCATGCAAACAACCTATGTCATACCATCATGACACATCATGCTTAAAGAGAGTTAAAAAAGACACAATAGAAGGGGATTGGGGTGTAATGCCCCGAATCCAGGTCATTTTTTTGACTCGGATCAAGGCATTAACTTGTGGTACATTACAATCAGCTCAAAAGATAAAGAAATAAAGAACTAAGATTTATCAAAGTGCTAGGAAACTTAAATTATTCCTTAGAAACTAAATCTTCCTATTACATCAATTAATCAAATGAAAAGCAACTACAAATTAACTAACTCCTAATATCCTACCAAATCAACTATTATGATTCTAATAAAATAAATACAACTATATAAGATTGTCCTACTCTTTTCATCTGGATTTTATAGACTTCAACCCACTACCAATCTAACCCGAGGCGTCCTTTCCAAGATGACCTGAAAAACAGAATATAAAGTATGGGTGAGATACGAATATCTCAGTAGGTAACACATGCATGAGGAGAAACAGTTTATATATATAGAAAATAACAGTGGTTTCACGCTCGGTAAAATAAACGAGTAATTACAGTCAATAAGATAAACGAATAATCACGATACAAAACCAACATTGAATCAGTGCCCGAATTAAAGAAAGTTAATCATGTGCATTTCATTTCAATTTTAAGGACAATGTATTATAATTCACATCCCCATGTTTTCTAATTTATTTCAATTAGTGTCTTCCTAAGAATAATTCTACATCTTATTCATGATTCCATAATATTCCATTTTAACAGTTCATATTAAATCATAGCAGTTCTGTTCAATTATGACATTTCGACATTTCATTTTAAATAAACAATCTTATCAAATACGTCTAAAACAATCCATCAATCAGAGAATCAATCATTATATCAGTAATAAAAGCCAACCTTCAGGTAGTAGCCTACCTCTACCGCATGACGTAAACACATAGTATCCACACATGTTCCACAGGAGAATGCATATCTCTAAGACTACAGGTGCCCCCTGCAGGAGACAACATAATTCTACCACAGGATGTGAACACATAGCATCTACCTCTACCATAGGAGATAACTTTCCACCTTCCAGTGGTAACTCACACACCCATCCTCCATGTGGGATGCAATTACGTATAATCACATCTCCCCCACATGAGGTACCTCTCCTGTAGGATGCAATCCCATCGGATTTACATCTCCCCCACAGGAGGTAATAAATCTCTCCCGCAGGAGGTAATGCATCCGCCACCAAGCGGGTAAAGTCTCCGCCACCAAGCGGGTAAAGGGTCTCTGCCACCAAGTGGGTTAGGGTCTCCACCACCAAGTGGGTAAAGGGTCTCTGCCACCAAGCAGGTTAGGGTCTCCGCCACCAAGCGGGTAAAGGGACTCTGCCACCAAGCAGGTAATAATCTTTGCCACCAAGCAGGTAATATAAATGTATCTCTGCCACCAAGTAGGTAATATAAATGTATCTCTGCCACAAAGCAGGTTATCAATAAAATTGGCCACCAAGCCATTATATCAGAAATCTGTATTTCATTGTTGTTTATAACGTTGTTGATTCATGTTTCAATCATTAATCCAAAGTCTTGTTCCAAATTTAGTTCATTAGTTTGTAATAACAATGACCGGGTCTAGTTATGTGATAATTAAAGGTTATGTAAAGTTATAAAGTAATTTAGAGATAATGTTTAGGGGTAATAAGATACTTGCCATTTACGTAAGTTTAGGGATAATATGGTTCTTGCTATTTATAAAGTAGCTTAGGTAGAATTTAGGGGTGGTGACATAGTATAATAAGGTACTTGTTGTTTTAGTAGAAAAACTTAGAGTAGACCAATTCAATTAACTAATGAGGCCTAAAGGTATATAGGGTCCTTTCTCCAATATCTATAAGGTAGTTTCTGGTTTAAAGTTTCTACCTGTAGAAATCTGGTTGCTGATATATAAATTAATATCTCTTAATTAATTATTCTAATTTATAAGGGTTTATCTGAATTAAACCTAGAAGTCCTTATTTAAGATCAAATTTAGGCAACTAATTACCTAAAGTAATTTCCTATTTATTTTTTTTGCCAAAACAGGGTATTTGATAATTTAATTTGAGTTAAAAAACATCTTATTCAATTGTTAAAATTGATTAAAAATGGTTTGAAATTGAATCAGAAGTTAAAAGATGTAAAATTGGGATTTTCTGCACTGAGCACTTAGGATTGCCTAGGATCGCTCAGGCGGTCTAGGTGTGCGCATGTGAAAATGGCACACGGTGGGGCGCACGCGAAATCATGAGTCATCTTCGGATGGGTAAAATGGGAAGTTGGAGTCGCCACCGCCTGATGGGGTGCAGGCGGACACCTGGGTGCCTAAGTTTGTCTATTAAGGCTTGGTCTGCGGCTTGAGATTCTAAGCAAGTTCTCGGTTACGGTCCGGGGAAGTCCGTAGACACCCTAGTCCGCCCCGTCAAGTGACGGGTCCCATAGGTTTCCCTGGTTTGAGTCAACTTTGATCTCTCACTCACCTGATTCCTATTCCGACATTCAATTTGGTTAAGTCTGGCGGGACCACCAAAGTGATGTGGGTCCCTTTACTTGATTTTATCTTCTTATTATTGAACGAAGTGAGTCTGATTAGGTGGGCCCCGTTGGAAGGCCCATGGATCCCTTGGTGGGCCAAGTGTGGTCCACATGTTCTCTTGGTGGGCCTCAGTCTAAACCTGAGAGGCCCTTTGGGGTTTGGATTGAATGAATTGATTTTACTTGGAGTTTAAGTTGAGAATTAATTGATTTCCATGCAAAGTGGGTCGGGATTGTTTTGCGGGCCCTCGAGTGGGCCACACAGTTGGTTGCCCAATGATTTAAGATTATCTTGCTTAATTCGTGCCAAAATGGGCCAGGCCTTGGGCTTGGGGCCCTTTACCTGGGCTTGAGCTTGAAAGCCCAAGACTTACTGAGTTAGGGTTTAGAAACCCTAATTTAGCTTGGTTCAGTGGGCTTTAGTTGGCACGAGAGGCCCTACCCGTGGTCTCGGCCAAATCATGCCTAAATCTAAGCAACATGCTTCAAAATGGGCCTTGGTGGGCCTCAAGTGGATTTGGCCTGTTCAATTGGTTTGTTTATCTTTATTTAGCAAAAGTAGTCTGTCGAGCTTAGTGGGCCCCGTTGGAAGGCCCACTGGAAATCAAATTGGACCGGGTTGGTCCATGGCCCATCTTGGGTCTCCGATTGACCCGGAAACCCTTCTGGTTCATCCGGATTGGTCAACAAAGCACAAAAATAACAAAAGATCACAAAATAGCAAAAATTGGCATTTGGCAGTGTAGCCGATCTGAAGTGTTGGCTACACACAAACTCCTTTGTATCCGACCATAATGGTCAGATATAAAGGGGACCCTGCTGATCCGACCTGAGTTGTCGGATCAGCATACAGAGAGGGTTTTTTCGGATTTTTCCAAGGGGCTTGGGTTTCTAGGCCTCTTGGGATGTTCCAGGATTGCGGCAGGGACCTGAGTGTCCCTGTTTGGGTCTTCACCCTTCACATATCAATGAACTAACCATGCAAATGCAACTCAATTAATACAACCTAGTATGCATCTAAGCCATTACAAACACATGCATTTTTGCAGATTTCTGCACATGGACAAAGTGTGTGAGGGGGTGGGCATGCTTGGTGTACGTGTGTGTGTCAAGAGGGAGAGCACGCCTGCTATTTACAAGGGGCTGGAGGGTACTAACGTGAGGACAACAATGAGCCCTCGTCACCCATGAACATGCATGCATATTCTAACCTAAACATGCCAACAACCACTAGCATTATCTTCATGCTCTAACAACACACCAAAACACTTAATAAGATGCTTTAGAGAAGGGAAAGAGGGGGCTTACATGGGGGTACAAAAGAATTGAGATTAAAGGGAACAAGCTCCCTAGTCAAATAAGATAAATCAATGATCAAGCGATGCTTTAAAGACCCTGGAAAACAAGCATGAAGTGGGAACTCTCCCTCCCTTGGAGCCGTACGAATGGCTCCCCTTACCATGGGAGGTGTCTCATGTGAAGAAAATGAAGGGAAGTCGCATGAAAAATCAGATTAAAAGATACCTTCTAGATAAGACATACAAGACTCCGGAGACATGCTTGGAATTAGTTCTTTTTCATATATGTGAAATAGCCAGTGGTAGGAAGCCATACCTTGGGGTTAAACAACCCTTGTGTGGTGTGGTTGAGGTTCCTTGGAACCCAACAGCAACTGGAGCACCTTCCTTCTTGCACCAAGTGCAGCAGGCCTTCCTCTTGCTTGTGAGGAAATGGAGAAGAAGAAGGGAAGAGAAAGTAGGAGAGGCTCAAGGTGATGCTTGAAGGGTTTGAGGAGCCAAAGGAGGGCAAGAGGAAGGGGTTTCGGAGCAGGAACAGAGGGAGAAGAAAGGGGAAAACAGCAAAAGAAAAGCCAACCCTCGAAATGGGGCTGCTGCTGCCTTTTTATAGGCAAATTTTTGTATCCGGCATTTAATGTCGGATACACTACACCTCTTTTGTATCCGGCATTTTATGTCGGATACACTGCACTTCCTTTGTATCCGACATAAAATGTCAGATACAAACACAATTATTTCAAAATTTTAATTTTCTACGCGTATCTGTCAGTGAATCCGCGCGAATCTCGCTGGCAAATCTCTTGTATCCGGCAATACATGTCGGATAAGGAAAGGGGAGTGTGTATCCGACATATATGGTCGGATACAAATCGGATATTTACGGATTTGCCCCTCGACGTGACCAATTCGACCGATTTGACTGATTTGACACTTTTGGATATTTGCATATTGCCCCCTGAGAATTTTGGTTTAGTCCCTGAGATATTTAGCAAGTTTTTGATTTTACAGATTGCCCCCCGAAATATTTTGCTGCGTTTGCTGCCACGTTTGTAGTTCTTTGCCACGTGTGCAGTTTCCAGCTTTTGCTGCCCGGAAACTTCGACAGCTCATATCTTCTTCATCTGGACTCGGATTTGGGCAAACTCAATTGCGTTAGAACCATATCGGAATCCTCTATCCATTGGGATAGGATTAAGCAATTGATTCGGGGTTTAGCAGAAAGTCAACTTTCGGCTCCCCCTCAAGTTTGACCGACTCATATCTTCTTCATCCGGACCCCGATCTGAGCAAACTCAATTGCGTTAGAATCATGTCGGAATTTCCTAATCATTAGGAAGAAGTATGGTGGCCAAATTGCACTTGATCAAAAAGTCAACTTTTGTCCCCTCAGGGTTTGACTTTTCTGCTGTCTTTTAGCACATTTTTTGTTTTCTTCTTTTCTTTTCTTTTCTTTTCTTTTTCTTTTTTGGTTTGCCCAAAATTTAGGTGCTTACACTAGGGTTAGCGGTAGTTCAAAACAGAGCACCGATTGCCCGTTAGTAAGCGGTTGACGGCGGTCAGGAGCGCTAAGCACAGTATGGTCGGCGGTCTCCCAAAATCGGCCATACGGCGTATAAAAACTTGATTTTTCATGTTCTAATCAGTACTAACATACATATAAGATCTCTATCATGCTAAATACATATACATACAATACAAAAACATGCAACATGAATCGATTAATCCCAAGAACACAAAATGAACGTAAAATCGGTGCTCCCTACATCTGTTTCGAACTGTTCCTTCTCCTTCCTCTTTCTCTTGTGTTGGTAACGATCCTCTACTCTATACAGCAACCTTCACAACTCTTCACGGTTGCAAGACAAGCCTTAGAACAAGGAGAAACTTGGTTTTCCCTCCCTCCTTCTTCTTCTTCTCTTCTCCTTCCTTGGTCGCTCTCGGTCGTGGGTTTTCTCAGCCGCAATACACGAGCGAAAACAATATACGAAGAGAATACTAACCGTATTCACTAGGGCACACTCTCTACACTTAAATACCTACTATTCCATGCAACACACAAGCATCAAACACCATACACTCATCCAATCAAAACACACTTTTGTAATTATTAATTCTTACCTCGATCTATCATGATCCAATGGTGAGATCTGCACCAAACTCCTGATCTCCACTATCAATGTGATCACCTATAATTATAATTAAAATCCTTCAATAAAATTCTCATCTCCTCAACTTAAGGCTCCAAATCAAACTTAATTACCAATATGCCCTTATTCCAATTATTAAGCTATAAATATCGTTGTTAACAGGCAATCTAAATTCCAAACTTAAGTTTATCATCATTTCTCAAATCTAGTAATAATTTAATTAATGTATTTAATTATTTACTAATAATTAATATGAATTGACAAAAATACCCTTCTTTTGATAATTTTATATCTACCCGTTGGATTTCTTCTAAAATTTCCAAATATATTATCTATAGTATTCTTGGCTATAATACATACTGTAATTAATTTCTTATTCCTTAATTCTTTTTAGGTTTGTCTAACTTATTTTTCCAATAATTAGATTTTATTTATTATATTATTATATTCAAAAATTCGGGGTTTTACATGTGTAAGCACCTCATTTTTGCGCTCCCGGAAGTGCTGAAAATGCAAACCCTAGCTGGAAAGTCAACCCTAAGGGGGTAAGAGTTGATTTTTTGATCAAGTGATAATTGGCCACATTGCTTTATCTCAATGGATAGAGAATCCCGACACGGTTCCAACGCAACTGAGTTTGCAGAATCGGAGCCCGGATGAAGGATCTGCAGGGTGGTCAAACTTGAGGGGGAACAGAAATTGACTTTCTGCCAAACCCCAAATCAGCCACTTGACCCTGCCCCAATGAATAGAGGACTCCAATACGATTCTAACGCAACTGAGTTTGCTCAAATTAGAGTCCGGATGGAGGAGATATGAGCAGTTGAAGTTTCCGGGTAGCATTGCCAGAAACTGCACACGTGGCAAAAGAACTTCACACAAGGCAGGAAACGCAAATAAATATCTCGAGGGTTAATCCGTTAATATCCAAAATCTATAAAATATCTCAAGGATTGAACTGAAAATGCGCAGGGGACAATCTGTGATTATCTTAGGTGTCAAATCGGCAAATCCGGGGGGCAATCTATAAATATAAAAAAATTCACCTTTTTGATCCGACGAAATATGCCAAATATACACAAATTTGTTCATATCCGACATAGTATGTCTAATACAAAAAATCTCTGCCGAAATCTTGTCGGATTTTCTGACAGATTTTCTGGCAGAATTAAATTTTTGCAATCATGATGTTTGTATCCGACCTTTTAGGTCAACCGTCAACTCAACCATAATGAGGGGAGAAAAAGGACAAATCTGAAGCAACTGTAACGCCTTGGATCCGTGTTGTTCATTAAAGATATAACACGTCTCACAGAGGGTTAGGTAAGGATCCAAATAAAAGTGATTGCTGGATAATCACACAATTTATACCATATCAGAGTGCACAATTAAATTCTTATCTAAGAAGTCTATAAAATCTTTAATTAGAATCAAATGGTTCCAAACAACTACCTTATTACATTTCCCACAAAATCAAATGAAACAGAGTTTAAATCTAAAATAACCTACTAGTCTATGGATTGTAGTAATAATCCTCCTCCCTATAGGTGTCAGTCGGATCTACCCCAGTAGGCACCTCACTACGAATATCTGAAAAACAAAACAACAATGAGGAATGAGATACGAATATCTCAGTGAGTAGCACATGCATGCAGAAATAGTTTAACGCAGTTATAAACATGCTTCGATAAATAACCAACAATTAAACAACCAGATTACTGATAAATCAAATGAAAGGTCAATGTCATGCATATTGCTTGAATTGATTAAGTTACATGCTAAGTAGACACTCCACACCTCCATGTACATAGTTCCAACCTACTCAGGGTATCGGACACTCTGAAATGATGGCCTACTCAGGGTATCGTAATCCAATGCCGGCCTACTCTGAGTATCGGCATTGACAACCGAGCCTACTCAGGGTATCTGGCTACTCTACACTGGTCGTGGCAACACACAAGGCCATGAAATTACACCAACAAACAAATACCATCACATTACTAAGCTTAACATGGATCCAAGGGAAGCTAAACCCAAAACCGATTAATAACCACATAAACTCCGCATTGGCAAAACAGTAAACCCACATTGATTTCAATCCTGTGTATCCCAATACACTCATCACAAGTTGTTCCAACCAGAACATCAACTCACACAATTTAAAAGTTTCCCAACCTCACAACAACACTCTCATGCAATAAAATTTCTCTTACTCACACAAAACTTTCCAATACTTTTCAGGCATTGGATATTGAACAAAACAGATTTATACAATTTCAAAAATAGGAAACAGATAAAGTATATACCCAAACTGGCTCATTTACTTATAGGATCATTAATAGCAACAACCTACCTAAATTCCTTAAACTCTCCTTTCGAACAGTTTGTAGTAATATTCAGAATGTGATTCAATAGTCTCCAAATTGTTTTGAACGAATATAGTATTTCTAACATCCTAAACTAGTCAATAGGTAAGTGCTTAAACCCTCAAAGTGTCCACTGTAACTTGATTTTTTTGTCAAATATCACATTTCGGCAAAGGATAGGGGCTTGTGTTGACCTCTAGCGCTAGGCGCGAGGTCGGCGGTAAGTCATTACTTAATAACTACATGTTGTGCTTACTTCAAAAGGTACTAGGCGCGAGCTAAGCACACGATACGTGCGAGAGTTGCGCGAGATCGGCGATAAGGAAATCGCTTGGCACGAGCTTGGCGGTAAGTCAAATTTGGCCTTGCGCCGATTCAACCCAGTTGGTGCTAGGTAGGCGCCAACCCAGCGGATCCTACCTCTGATAAACAACTCTCTGTTAATCTCAGATCTCCATCTCTGGCTGTGTTTCTAACCTCTGTATCCACTCGTATGTGCTTCTACCATTACCAGAAAACCCTTAGACCTATTTTAGACTTAATCAAACCTACTTTTAATTCACGACTTCTTCACTCATCAAACCAAACTCACGCTCGAACAGATGCAACAGAACAGAGACTAAGAACATGCTTTCGGTAAAACACAAAGAACAAAACCAACGACAAACAAAACGATGCTACTCACCTTATACGCTTCCAAGTCTTTGCAACAACAACCCTTCGTAGAGCATAACCAACCAAAACCCACACCAACAGTCGATCGCTTGGTTGCTATCGTCGCCCAGAAGCTCCTCTGATCGCAAGATGGAAAACCCTTCTGAAACCTTGATCTCAAACACCCAGATCGGCAGGAGGAAGACTAACAGTTCTTCTTTTCTCCCAAACCTAAAACAATCGCCGCAATCGCCTTCAGCAATGTACACGAGTATTTCCGAAACTACAAACCTAATTTTCCTTAAGTATTTATACCTTCCATAAGTAAATTTGCCGCTCAAAGAACCTTGAAATTCCTTGATTCCGTACATGCTCCCCCACCGAAATTCCTACATATACACAGCTCCTTAAGTTGATTCGTCCACATAAATAATAAATAAAAATAATTCTTAGAAAATATCGGGGTTTTATAGCGCCTGACCAGTTTGTCCCCTAATCATTGCTGAAAAAACAGGGCCAAAACCGCACATACCCTGCGGTTTCGACCAAACCGCACATATTGTGAGGTTACTGTTCATTTACGCCTCGGATCTGAGTTACGTGGAAAACCCATAAACTCGTCTCCAGAGGTTATCATGTAAGCAGGATTGCACTATCAAAGTGAAGGAAATAACATGAATATAATAATAATAAAAATATGAAACAAAGTGCGCTAAAATAACCCAAAAGTAATAACTCACATGACCAAGTAAACTACCCGCAAGTATCGGGCTCTCCAGGCATATCTGAAAAACAAACAAAAGCAAAGGAATGAGATACAAATATCTCAACGAGCAGCACATGCATGCACAAATAAAATTTACTAGTTGTAAAAATATGGATCGAATAATTTCACGAGTAACGAAGGCAATAACTCGATAAATCCGACTAAACTCCCAGTAATTCATTTGACACAAAGATATTGTTAATGAAAATCAATACGTATTTAAATCTGAATACGTTTTTCAACAAATCCGAATGATCGCAAAAGAAACAATATCATTATAACCACGTCTCGAGAAAAACCAAATTTCTACAACAATCCAATAATATGTCTCATGCTAGATAAAACAAAACCCAACATTGGTCAATGTCATGTAATTATTTTGATTGGTTAATCAACACGCCAGAGCGACCTCCACACCTTCATGTACACAGTTCCGGCCTACTCAGGGTTTCGGATACTCTGAAATGACGGCCTACTTAGGGTTTCAGCATTGACAACCAGGCCTACTCAGGGTTTCTGGCTGCTCTACACCGGTCGTGGCAACAATCCATGGCCATGCCATTACTCCAATAAAACAAAAGCATCACATTACTAAGCTTAGACTCTGGATCCAGGACAAGCTAAACCAAAACAGCAAACCATCGTATAAACTCAACTCTGACATCATATTAACTCAACAATACTCATCGTCATGCACAACACAACACAGCTCAACACATGTCCCTCTGGACCCGAACAGTACCTCATGTACTTTCAATATTTACTCAAAATCTCATAACACAAGACCATTGGTAATAAAACCCATTTACTCACACCAAGAGTAACTTTACAAATGCAGTTTGGAACTTTAAATCAAGTAAAAGCCAGATTAAACAATTCTCATTCAAGAAACAGGTGTATAACAAAAAGAAATAATTCATGAACTCCTAGTGTTAGGTACAATAAGATCACCTACCGATAGCCCTTAAAATTCACTTCAAAAGCTCCTAAGGATTTCCAATAATTCCACTTAATAAATCTCAGAGTGTTTGAACAGGTAATAATATTTCTAAGGTCCTAAACAAGTCAATAGCTAAGTGCTTGAACCTTGAAAGTATCAAAAATCTAGCTTGATTGGTCAAATTTTACATTTCGGCAAAGTATAAGGGCTTGCGCTGACCTCTGGCGCTTGGCGCGAGGTCGGTGATAGCTCATTAGTAAAATAAACATGTCGCGCTAACTCAAATAAATCTAGGCGCGAGCTAGGCGCGAGATTGGAGAGAAGTCGGCGGTACCGAAATTATACTTCGCGCGGACTCAAAACAATGGGTGCGAGACGAGCGCGAACTCGGCGGTAAGGAAATTTGGTCTCGCGTCGACTAGAACTAGTTGGCGCTGGGTAGGCGCCAACCCGACAGATACCCCCTACGATTTTCAACTCTCTATTAATTCAAAATCTCCATGACTCACTGAACTTTTAATGTCTGTAACAATTTTCCTAGCCCCCTACTATCCCCAGAAGACGTTTAAACAAGATTCAAAATTATTCTAAGCACATTATAATTTTTCTCTAGAAATCCTCCAAAAAACCTCACGTTCGACATTGTATTTCTAGAACTTATGCAATACGACTAAACTCAATGATCAAAACCAAAAACCCAGATTAAAACGATGCTACTCACATGTTATCGAAGACTTTTCTTCCAGCTTCCAACCCTTTTGATAGATTCCTCCGGAGATTTAAGCTTATCGGCCGATGCCTCAGGTACCACGCAGCGACCAATCGAAATACCTATGAGTTCGGCCTCTGACTTCTTTTTCCCCAACCTCCGAAATTTTTTTAGCTTAGCAATCTATTTATAGACTTCGCAAACCCTTAACCTAATTTATCTCTGGCCTTAACTTAACCCTCGGGATTCCATATCTACCCCTCCTTAAAGTTGAGGTTAACGTAAAATATTTATTTGTTTATTTTCTCATCACCACTAATTATTATTTTTTTCGTACTTGCTTACTTAACAAAATTCTGCTTATTTCTTTGCCCCCTTATTGCCAAAAACTCCACACCAATTAATTTAATTAAATCTTTTAATGAATCCTTTAATTAAATTTCTACTAAAAAATGGGGTTTTACAGATCAGTGGACAAAGGATGGTCAATTTTATACTATTTCTTCCCCTTCGTCTCTGCCCCCTGAACCTCCGAACAGCCTCCTCCTCCTATACCCAAGCTTTCAAACCCCTCTCCACTCTCTTCTTTCACACTTAAGAACTTGAAGGAAGGCAAGAGGTGCTATTGGTGTTGAAGGAAGGAGCTCCAGCCATCTCCTTTGCTTCGAGAAGCTTCAATCACACATCTCCAGGGTCTTTGAACCCCAAGGTGAAGTTCCTCTCTTTATTTTGTCCATCATATGTGAATGAAAGCATGTTCGGATATATTTGAGTAAGTTTGTGCATACGAAGTGTTGTTTTATTGTTATAACATGTTCTTTGTGTCATTGGTGTTCTCATCAAGGTAAGCTAGCCCCATGGTAAGGGGGATGGCATGGATACCCCCATAGGAGGATGAGGGGTTATGTTCATGCACTTTTAAGTCTTTTTTTTTAAGTTCTGTTTTAGGATCCCTTCCCCCCTATCATTTAGCTACTGTTTGGCATCTTTAGCACGCCATGTTCGTGCTTGAACATCTGTTGTTCCAGCATGTTCCCTCACCCTAAATGCCCCGAGTACATCTCACATATACCCCATTAGAGAGCGGGTTAATTTCCTCCTTGTAAGGGCTCTTTCATGTTGGCACCTTAGGGAGCATGTGCACTTGAGCACACACTTGCATGTATGCTATTTCCAATTATTATCCCTACATGTTTTATGACCCATGAAGTTTGTTTAGTAGGATCAACTTGCTGTTTGTTGATGGATTACACGTGGTTTGGTCGAAAATGGGTTGAGCTTGGCCTCCCAGGCCTCTCTATTGTTCTCTTTACGGGGAGAATTGGATGCAGATTTCGAGCAACCAAAACAGGGACACTTAGGTCACTGTTTCACTCTTGAACATGGCCTAGAGGAGAGAAGGCAGCACCCTAAGCCTTCTCCCTCTCCCCCAATCCCAAAAGACTTGGACTACCTCGGTTCCATAGGATTCACTGTGGGCCTTCCAACGAGGCCCACACAAGCAGACTAAGATCACTTAATAAAATGAAGATAAAATCAAATAAAGGGACCCGCACCACTCAGGTGGTCCCTCCAGACCCAATAAAGCAGGCATGCTGGCTTAGGAATTAGGTGAGTTTAGAATTGAGTTGACTCGTAACCAGAAAGACCCATGGGACCCGTCACCTGATGGGGCGGACCGGGGTGTCTACGGACTTCCTCGGACCGTAAATGAGACCCTACTTAGAATCTCAAGCCGCAGACCAAATTAGACAAGCTTAGGCACCCAGGTGTCCACCTGCACCCCATCAGGCGGTGGCGACTCCCTTTTCCCATTTTACCCTTTCCTGAGGCACGTGCGCTCCCGCGCGCTTCACCCGTGCGGTGTTCCGACGTGCACACACTCCCCTCCTTCAGGGCTGCACGTCCCTATGCAGTGGCCACCTAGAAGCCTGTCAACCCCTCATGGGCCCGCCCTCATCAGTCCAACCACTTCCTATGGGCAACACCAGGACCCATACAAGTTATGGACTACTGGACCCGGATCTAGCTCTGATACCATTTGTAATGCCCCAGACCCATACCCAACAAGATATTGTTTGCTCTGGGCCCAATGGGCCCTCACGGATTTGTTCACAAGGGATAAAACGAGAAAACTTCCCAGTGGTTACCCATCCTAGCATTGCTCTCACCCGAGCACGCTTAATGTAAAATCCTAAAGTTTATTAATAAAATAATTGTGGCAAATAATAAAATTAATCAAGGTTGTTAACAATGCAGGGGATGAGGAATTGGTTCAACCCGAAGAAATCCAAGGTCACCTGGAGGAAATTGGGGAACCTATCTAAGGTGAGTTTATGAATTTAGGTTGAGTAAATTTGAATATAATTATTATGTTGTTGTTATGTTATATCTAAGTAAATATTGATAAAAGTAAAAATAATAAGGAGAATGGAGGTGAGGTCAACCCAGACCATACCTGTTTTGTTTGGTTTGAAGAAGGAAGGACAAGATTGTAATAAGAAATGATATTAGGGTTAAGGGGTAGTAGGGGTAAATGAGTAAAAATAAAGAAATAGTAAAATAACCCTATTAGCATGCGACTGTTCACGTCCAAGTGCACAGCCGCACACTCCTATTCTTCTCTTTCTCTTCTCTTTCATTCATGAGATCAAACCCTAATCATTAGCATTCTTGGAGCAGATTTGAAGAAGGAGAAAGAGGGAGAATTCGTTTGGAATTGCAGGTAAAAAATAGGTTAGAGAAAAATTTTGTTTTTAGAGTTCTGAACGTGAATATGAGTTTTGAAAGTATGTTGTTTGATCCAGACAAGAATAAAGGGGAGTTGGGTTCATTTGGATCATCATTGGGATGATTTTGCAGTGCTATTAGAGGAGATTTAAATCTCAGAAGAGGTAAGTAGTCCCTTCAAAGTGCATAAACTAAAGTTTTCGATGTTTAGTCAAGGAATGTGATTATATTTGTGTTTATAGACTTGTTTGTGAATGATCCGAAGTGTAAATGAGTAGATTTCATGTCTGAGATGGTTAGAAATATTTAGGATTGATTATTAGAACGATTCCCCTGATTATAATTGAATTCCGAAGAGCATAAAGAGAATTTCAACACTTTACAGATAATGTTCCAGCATGTGTTTCATGAACTTTCCCTATTCATTTGGATTGATTATATGTTTTTATTTGTTCTAAATTGTTCTAACATGTTTATACAATGTTCTTGAATGATTTCGATTTGTTTTGTTGCATTAGATTTGAATTTTTGGATTTTTAATTGAATTACGCAATTTTACGGAAGTTGCAGAAAACTTGATTTTTGAACAGTTGCCCGAACTACCGTTCGAGTGTCCAGGTAGGTGCCAAGAGGTAATTCATGGGCCCCCGAGAGCGCTCGAGCGCTATCGAGGGCGCCTCGCCTGTGTTTTTATTATTGACACGATTGTGTCTCCGCGTATGTGGGTATTTTCAGGAGATATGTCCATCACCTGGTTTGGTTTTCCACCGTTGAATGGGCTTAGCGTTTACAGGGATCCATAGAGTAGTTAGTAAGTGAAATGTCATCTAGAGGGGTTTGAATTTTGTGTCATAGGCATTCCATCATCTCGAGGATGGTACCGCTCCTGGATTGGTTGATCGCTGCGTTACCCACTCTAGTTAAGGTTGGGCCGTACATGCTAACTCACTCCGGTTTTGGTTGGGTACTTCCATTGGGTGTCGAATAGCCAATCTGTGGTTTCGTCTGGTCCACCTGTAAATCGGTTAGGTAGCATATTGACACATGTCTATGATCTTTCTCTAGTTTTCTATTTCATGAGTCCCATGAGGTTAAATTTTTTGTTGTTGCACTATATTAATTTATTTATCATTGTGCTGTATTTATCATGATTAGCTTGATTGAACGTTGCATATATTTTACTGTTAAAATTATTTGCATGACTACTTACTGAGATGTTGTTTCTCACATATTCATTTTATCGGTTTTGTTTTCAGATATTCCTGGTGAGGACGCTACAGGGGTAGACACTCCAGGGGATTTTGTTGACTACCAGGAAGAAGCTTATTTTATTCCTGTGTAGGTTCAGGGAACATTGATATTGATTGACTTAGTATTTTGAGGGATTGTATTGGTTTATTTTTATTTAGATGACCTTGGTAGATGTTGAACTATTTTCATTTTAGTTGACCCGTCCAGACTTAGTTTGATGGATTGGTATTGGATATTTTATTTTTACATTCCGCGCTTCTATGAAAGAAATTACTTTTATTGTCGCACTCTGATTATATTTACAGAAATTCTTTAAGTCTGGATTAGTCATTTTGGGCCTTTATCGTAACGTTCAAGGTTTGGGTTTATGTTTTTAAATAAACTTGGACCTGGGGCGTTACACTTAACTTAAGGGTTCCAAGGGTATTTAGTCCTATGTTATGCCTTAAAAGGCCTCTTGCTAAGTAAGGGATCACAAGACTACTTATAGCATCCCCGAGCGATGTGGGATCGCTTGGAAACGAATGAATACCCGGTATGGTATAAAAGTCAGGGAGAACACTTAACCAAGCGAGGTGCCTTTTGAGGACAAAACTGTGGGGGCTTAGGTCCAAAGTAGACAATACCTCGCTGGGTTGGGTCGTTACAAATGGTATTAGAGCTGGATTATTGTGATATCCCGATCCCACATTGGAAACGGATGAACCCGGTATGGTATAAGAGTCAGGGAGAACACTTAACCAAGCGAGGCACCTTTTGAAGACAAAACCATGCGGGCTTAGGCCCAAAGTGTACAATGCCTCGCTGGGTTTGGTCGTTACAAATGGTATCAGAGCTTGCCTTGACTGAAAGTGTGAGGGTTCGGCCCAATGCGAGGACGCGTTGTCCCATTGAAGGGAGTATATGACATCCTGGTTTTCTGAGTGGGCAGGGTGAGAGACCTGAGCTAGCTTCCAGGCGAGGATGTGCATATGGTTGGGATCCCACATCGCTTGGGGATGCTATAAGTAGTCTTGTAATCCCTTACTTAGCAAAAGGCCTTTTAAGGCATAACACGGGACTAAATCCCCTTGGAACCCTCAAGTTAAGCGTGCTCGGGTGAGAGCAGTGCTAGGATGGGTGACCATTGGGAAGTTTTCTCATATTATCCCTTGAGAACAAATCCGTTAGGGCCCATTGGGCCCAGAGTGGACAATATTTTTCTGGGTATGGGTCTGGGGCGTTACAAATGATATTAGAGTTGGATCTGAGTTCAGTAGTCCGTGGTGGGTGTGGGTTCTAGCGTTGCCCAGGAAAGGTGGTTGGACCGATGAGGGCGAGCCCATGAGGGGATGGCAGGCTTCTAGGTGGCCACTACACGGGAATGTGCAGCCCTGAGAGGGGGGGGGGGGGTATTGTGATATCCCGATCCCACATTGGAAACGGATGAATACCTGGTATGGTATAAGAATCAAGGAGAACACTTAAACCAAGCGAGGCGCCTTTTGAGGACAAAACCGTGCGGGCTTAGGCCCAAAGCGGACAATGCCTCGCTGGGTTGGGTTGTTACAACAAGTCAACTCCAAGATACAAGGAGGAAAAACCAAGTTTCAAACCCAAGCTACATGAGTGAGAATAATCATTCTGAGGTACACGGAGGAAAATAATAACAATTTTGTCATAACAACTCTAGGAACTTAAATAGATCAAGTACTAGTGTAGAAAACAATAAAATCAAACCAAGTTGAAAGGAAAAGGATTTGGAACAATAAACTCAAATAAAAGTCATTTTAGTAGAATGTACCCAAATTCTTTATAAAAATCCAAATAAATCATTGACCAGTGCAAACACTCTCAAAACATCCTAATCTTATTGGTACATGAGTTGGAATTCAATAAAAACAATTTTATAATAAAAAACTAGGTCAAAAGGCAAAAATTCCAAAAATCTGTTAGTTAGTGCACGAGCGCTATTGCAGGCGCTTGTAGAAAATCCATTAAGTGTCTTGGTCGCTGGGAATGGTGCTCGAGCGATATCCCAGGTGCTCGGTTTAATCAAAATTTTTGGGTTTCAGGTTCTAAATTTTCTAAAAAAAACACAGTCAGGGCGCCTTTAATGGCACTCGAGCATGATTGTGGGTGTCCATTGATTTTCTAAAAATTCTGGGTTTTACGAAATTTTGCAAATTTTCTATTTCTTTTTCTAGAACTTATTTCCATCATTCAAGATCACTTCTAATACATCTAAAATTATTCTCTAAACAAAATAAACCAATTCTTAAACAATTCTTAACAAATCAAATAATCCAAAATCATATTTTTCATCCAAAGATCAAATTAAACAAAATTCTATCAAGAAGAACATATAATTTTTCCATGCTTTAAACCTCAATCAGAACCTTCCAAATCAACCTAAACATGTTTCTAAATCATCACAAATCTAAAGAACACAATATTTATCATCTAAACAATAAACCATGCAAGTTTTCCAAGGTAAATTGTTACTACTTGCCTGAAGATCGCAAAAATCCTTCTTCCTCCAATGAACCTCAAAGTATAGCCAACTTTCTAAAATTTTCCCACAACTCTAGGGATCTCCAAACATGATCTCCACCGTTCAGATTGTAAAACCACCAGCCTAGAATAAAAGAATCCAAATTTGAGGCTGATCCAAGGGTTGGATCTCTCTAGATCATAGTTTGAAGGTAGCTGGTTGGAATTTTTTACAACTCTTCTTTTTCTCTAAAGTCTCTTATTATCTCTTTATTTTTCCAACCCTATGCATGAATCTTCTCTCTTCTTTTCTCCTCATGAGTCAATTAATGGAAACCCTAAACCTTCTCTAATGCCTTCCTTTTATAGAGTCACCTAAATACAAGTCCTTTTTGGATTAGGAAACTTTCCAACTAGAATTCCTAATTCTATTTGGAGAACTTCCTATCTTATCTCTCCTTTTTAATTCTTCTTTTAAGAATCCTACACAAAAGAAACTCCTAATTTAATCTATTTTCGTGCTAATTATTTCTCCTATTTTAAAATATTACTAAAACACCCCAAAACTCCTCTATCCTCAAATTTAAGACCCCTAATTAAATATTATTACAATTAGGCCCTTTTCTCATCTTTTAAACTATAAATTAAGCTATTTAAATCCAAATTTAATCTATCTTAAATCTAATTAATTATTTCAATTCTAATAATTATTTATTTTATTAATTTAATAATTAGCCATTGGGAAAAGACTAAAATGCCCATTTTCATTATTATATTATATTTGACTATTAGATTTATTTCTAAATTTCTAGATTTAATCTTCTGATTATTTCTCTTCATAATATGAGTATGAATTATATTTTCAATCTCCCAAACACTTAGATTAAATATTTATCTTTTGATATTTTAAATTTATTTATTTTATTTGTTCTAATATTTAGATTTACAATTATATTATTATTTCCTAAAATTCGGGATTCTACACCCTTTGCTTCAAGAGCTTTCTATGCCGTAACGGATTAGTCTAAGTTTAGCTTCAAGAGCTATCTTTGGCATGGTGGCTCTTTTTACCACGCTTGGTTTAGCTGCTTTGAATCAAGTAAAATCACGAAATCCCAGATCCAAAAATATAAAAATCATTGATCCCCTTTGCTTTCTTTCAAATCATCTAACGAATTTCAATTTCTCTTCAATGCATTTATAGGTCGTCCAGGTACTATTAACTCTACAGTATTCCTTCTCTCAAATGTGTATGCTTTCTATCTTCTTACTTTACTTGTTCTACGGGATTCTCGGCAGGTGGACGACATACCTCATCAATGTTCTATACGTCAACTACCGAAGCTAGAAGGAGAAAGAGAACATTAACTTCAAAAACCATGTCATACATGGGTAGACTTCATGCTATTTACAACAAATTTTCCTAGGTTCTGGATGGCTCACTTTATGACAAGCTTGGGACTTCAGATGGAGTGAAAGAACAACTAAGTGTTATTGTAGTTTTTCTGTATTGGAGCCTTTAAGATGCTACATAGTCTTTTTGCTTTCAAATTATTTCTATTGATGATTGTTTTCGCTGTGTAATTACTTATATTCTCTATAAAACTCATTCCGTTTATTTCTTTTGATTTATTATGAAATAATTTGTAGCTACTTTTTGTAGACTCATGAATTTATCAAATTGTACTTACCAAGTTGACTCCTATTTGACATTGGAGAAATGTTAGTCGTATTGAATATTCATGTTAGATAAAATGCCCTCTTCTTGCATATGTGAAAACCTTTGATATGGTGAGCCTTTTTCAACTAATGCACTTGATGTTCGAATCATTAGCATATGGGGGGACTTGGCTTTAATGTCTGTAATTTTTCTTGCAATTATCGCAAATGGCATTGGCTTCTTTTTTATCCATTAGAGCACCTAAACTTTCCTTGGAACATTTATCGAGTTTTGGGTTTATCCTATTCTGTCAGCTCTTGTGCAGGTATACATTTAGCAATGGCAAAGTCTTAGGTTAACACAGTACTTAATTTTTACTTTTGTCTTCGAGTAATTTATCTCCAGAAGAAGTTAGAAACTTTAAGATATTTCGTTTCGTGGAGTCTTGAATAACAATTCCATAGGGGGTCTACTTTATTTAATTACATGCTCTTTGTAAAATCTCAATGAATTTCTCAGCTTATTAACTATTATTTTCTTTTATCCAAATGATCCAAATGATTTAGGTGATTCAAGGGTTCTTAGTGCCATAAATAACAGTGTGGAGGAAGATGACTCACTTTGCAAAGTATCATTTTCTTTTTGTATTTTAAATATAACAATTTCATCGTTAATTATGAATTGATGAACGTCTTATCTTTAATTTCTTCCTATTCTCATGCTTTGGGTTTTCTAATTTATCATTATTTCTTTCCATATATATGTTTTGTTATGTACAACATTCAAAAATTTTAGATTATTTTGAAGCTCTACATTATTTTCTCAATAGCCACTTGTGTTTTTTTTTGGGCTTTATTTAGCCTCCAAGGTTCTAAGCTCTCAAAACCACAAAAAGTTGAATCGGAAGTCCATGAAAATCATGTGGTGTCAGAGAAATCCTATTCCAAGAAAGAATGCATTGGCAATCTCTTCGTTAGAGGAATCCACTATGGCTACTATCAATGTTCTCCTTGATACAGCTTCATGGGAAGAAACTGTATGATACTCTTTTGTTTCTTCTCAATTTCCATGTTTTTTCTTACTATTGCTATTCCTCATGTTCTCTTACTACTGCTATTCCTCACGTTCTCTTACTACTGCTATTCCTCAATTTAGTTTGTGGTGATTTATCTGATAGCTTTTATTCTTTCCCTCCTCCTTGAGATACGTGTCTAAATTTTCGAAGAAGACCCATGGGCAATTGGGAGAATCTAAATTCAAAAATCTTTATGTGAAGAATCTTGTAAATCCTGAATTTTTGAATATAATAATAATATAATAAAATAAATCTAAATAATAGAGAATAAATTAAATAAGCCTAAATATATTGATAAGTAAAGATTTAATTTAGATATTGGAGGATTAACATTATAATCCAAAGATATATTAGTAATTAAATAAATAAATAATAATTTTGAGTAATTAGGAATTTAAATAGTAACTTCAATTAATTAGAAAGATTAAATATAGATTGACTTCAAGAAGAGTTAAATAGTAATTAATAATAAATAGAAAAGGGGATAATTGATTAAGATAAATTAGGAGAGCAAATTAAATATAGAGGTTGGAGAAGAAAGGTATTAGTTCAAGTGTATGTCAAAGCCAAGAATATTATGAGAAATAAATATGGGTATTTTTGGAAGAGATTCAATGGCTAAATGTGAGATAAGTAAAGAAAAGGGTATTTTAGTTTTTTCCTAATAGGCCAATTAATAAATTAATTAACTCAATAATTAATATAATTGAAAATATTTAATTAGACTTAATTTGGGTTAGGTTTGAATTTAAATAGCAAATTTATGGCTTAAAAGAAGGAAAAAGGGCATATCGGTAATTATGATTAATTAGGGGCCTTAATTTGGGAAATATGAGAGATAATGAGATGTTTAGGAAATATTTAAAAATAGGCATTAAAATATGTACGAAAATTTATTAAATTAAGAGTTTCTATTAAGGAGAGTTAGGATAAGGTAGGCAAGTGGGATTAGTAAGGAAGTTTCCTAATCCAATTATGGCTTCTATTTGGATGAATCTATAAAAGGAGTTAGGGGAGATTTAGGGGTTTCTTTATTGACTCAAACGAATGGGGAAGAGAGAGAAAAATATGGTTCTCATGGCTAGAAAAATATAGAGAGAGAGGAAGAGAAAAATAAGAGACTTTTAGAAAGAGGATTGTTGCAAAAGTAGTCCGTTCAGCAACCATCAAAGTATGATCGAAAGAAGATGAACCGTTGGATCGACCTCATATTTTGAGGTTTTGTTCTTCACTGGTGTTTCTTCAATTAGAATGGTGGAGATGGTGTTTGGAGAGATCTCTAGAGTGGTGAGATAATAGCAAAAACATAGCTATATTTTCGGTTCAATGACAAGATGGATTTTGCATTATTGAGGCAAGTAGCAACCACTTTGAAAACTGGAAGAATTGCATGTTTTCCATATGATTTAGATGTTTTATCTTGGTTTGTTTAAATTCAGATCTTGGTTTAAAGTGTTAAGAGTTTTCTAAGATGGTATTGTTTTCATATACTTTAAAAGAAATCAATAAGAGTGATGATCATAAGAGATTTATTTAGGTAGAAATTCTAGATCAAAATATAATTGATGGGAATAGATTAGGATTGTTTTAGAAGTGATTTAGAATGAAATTATGATGATTAAAAACAATTAAAACTATACAAAATATTTTAGATTTCAGAAAATGAGAAACCCAGAAAATATGCTAAATTTGCCCGAGCGCCCGTCGACGCTTGAGCGCTATTGCAGGCATCTCGCCTGTGTGTTTTTAAAATAAAAATAACAAAACCTTAAATCCCAATGCCCGGGAAATGGCTCGAACGCCATTCCGAGCGGCTAAGAAGGAAAATACCTCAACAATGAACGCCTGACATGCCACTCGAGCGCAATGTCGAGCGACCATTGTCAGAATTTTATAAATTTTGGAAATTGTGCCCAAATCAGTTTTTAATGATTTTTCTAGGAATTTTAAAGTTGTAACACTTGTAATTAGAGTAATTTGAGATGTAGGAATTGACGGAATTAAATTTGGATACAAGAACAGTTATTTGGAATGATGAATTTAGAGATGGATTTTATAGAGGTGTTTTAAGGAATATGTGGACTTAACCTATTTAGATTTGGTTTTGGTTAACATTACATATTCCTAAACTTCACTATAGACCTAAATTACCCTCTGAAAGGATTAAATATCAATGTTAATAAGTTTTGACATCTTAGGTTCTTAAAAGAAGAAATTTCGACATTATTAAGTAAATTATTGAGAATGACAACCAACTAGGGGATGAATTTTAGTAAAACCTAATATAATGATTTGGTAAGTTATCTAACACTTAAATATAAGTAACTTAAGAGTGTTCACATTAATAAATTACTGTTTAGGTATTTAATCAAGAGTTTGGGCATCTTTTACTATAAATATTGTGTTTTCAAGGTTTGGATTGTGTTCTCTATTTATTTCCAAATTTGAGCAATTTAATACATTTAATATTATATTTCTGGATATTTGCATATGGTTTCATCGATAAATTGTTAGAATCATTGTTTTTCCTCCGTGTATCTTGGAGTAGTTAAATTCCTTTCTCATGTATTTTGAGATGAGTTGTTTATTGAAAATTTAGAACTTATAGTATTGATTGAAGCATTATTAAGTTATTAAAGGTTTTTGATTGTGAAGTTGTGTCTAGCAGGCTTAGCTCTTAATGGATCCATAGAGTAGCTAGTAAATGGAATTGTTTTTTGGAGTTCTTATTCTGTGTCATAGGCATTCCATCATCTTGAGGATGGTACCGCTCCTGGATTGGTTGCTACGTTATCCACTCCTGGATTGGTTGGACCGTACATGCTGTAAGATCCTGGATGTTTTTAGGAATTTTAATGAAATTTTAATTAAGATTAAATGGAGATTAAAGGATTTAAAATGAGATTAAAGGATTTAATGAGGTTAATTAAATCAAAATTTAAAAGACTTAATTAGTTTGGGTTGGTTTATTGGATTAAGTGGAGTGGTTTAGTTGATTTAGAAGGTTTAGGTGTAATCAATTAAAGTGAAGAAAGAATTTTCTTACTTGGGTTTGATTTAGTTGAGTTTAATTCGGTCGGTTTGTTTTAAGAGGTCCGGTTTATTGGTCATTGGTTTAACCGGTTTATTTGTTTACAGGGGTTTAAGTAGATTATATATATATAGCCTTTGGAAGAAGGAACCCGAGGGTTCTTTTTGTTTGTCTCTTGGTGGAGAAGCCGTAGGGAGAAAGGGTTTGAGGAGAGCGAGAGCACTAAGGAGAGAAGAAGAAGAAGAAGGAGAGAGGAAGAAGAGAAGAGGGGCTGAGTAGAGTAAGTAGCGTTTCCTTCTCCTTGAGTTGCTGTTTTCATGTTTGTGAAGTTGGTAGAGATTTCTTAAATGTTAAATTCCTTATGTTTAATTTACATTGTTATGCTTAAAATCTAGTTTAATATGATATTAGATTATTGCAAGTGGTTTAAAACCATTTAGTAATATGTGTTGAGCATGGAAAGGCTTAGAAAATTTACAAATCGCCGATGGGTTCGATGTGCGTGTTGGAGAAGATGAAGTTTTCTAAATATTTAAATTTTGGTGCAAAACATCTATAATAAATAAAAATTGATGTATTATTTTAGAAAGTAATCAAGTTTAGTGTAAAACTTATACTGTATTGATAAATTAGTACACATAACTTAAAGAAGTAAGTTTTTAGTTAGATTCAACAAATAAGTTCAACCCCAAATAAATAATTACATTTTAGTTACATTTTGAAAGAAAAATCAAAATTCAATGAAAAAGTGTTTAAAAATGAATTTTAGGATTTGTAAGTTAATTTAAAAATAAGATAATGACAATTTAATAATAGTAAAGAGAAAAGTAATAGTTGAGATGCAATCTGGCATATTTTGCATGAACAAAATTTTAGGAAAGTAATAGTTGAAATAAAAAGGGTTGGGATTTTGGTTTTGATTTGTTTTTCTCCATGTACTTGGAGAGACAAATTGAGATGCCCATGTACTTGGGTAGATGCTTTGCCTGTGTACTCAGAGATGCTCCGTTTGTTTTCAGACCTTGGAAAAGCCGATATCGGAGGCTAAAAGCTGTGATCAGGTGAGACTAGATTAGAGGTTAATATTTTAGTTTGAGTTGGGTTTTAGTTGCCTCTATGTGTAGATTTAATTGTTCATTCATGTTTCCTTACTCTGATATTGTGTTCCTGGGAGGAAAAGTAACCCTTCGGTGACGGGTTACGGTTTAGTTCACGTAACTCGGATCCGGGGCGTTACACATGCCAACTTACTGTGGTATCGGTTGAGTACTTTTGTATTGCGTCGAATAGCCTGACCGGCATTGTAGGACCCTGAATTTTCCTAAATATAAAAGTAAATTACTAATTAATATTATTGAGGGTTTTTAATCGATGTAAATAATTTATGGTTGTACGTAGGTGATATCGTAATTAGTGGAGATCCAGAGTTGGGGGCAGATCTGACCGTCTGATCGTGGGATATTGCGGTAAGATCGATACTTTTCACTACAAAACTGCAAAGAATTAGCGTCGGCGTTTTAGCGGCGGTATCAAAATACCGCCGCTAATACCAACATTAACGGCGGTGATAGCGTTTGTGCCGCTGAAACAGCATGATTAGAGGCGGTAAGATTTTACCGCCGTTAAAATAAAGTATAGCGGCGGTATATTACCGCCGCTAATAAATGATACTAAATTACGGCGGTATATTGCCGCCGTTGAATCAATAGCGGCGGTAAAATGTAACCGCCGCTATAGAATCACGCGTATATTCACCGCCGTTAACATATGTTATATTGCGGCGGTAAGAGCTTACCGCCGCTAATCTGTTATGTAAACCCCGATCGATTTCACCTTTCCCTTGCCTGCGCGATCCCCATTTTCTCAACCTCATCTTTCCCTGCGCGATCCCCAATTTCTCCTGTCGCTTTCCTACAATCCCACTTTCGGTTTCCTTCCATCCCCACTTTCTCCACTTTCGGTTTCCTTCCATCCCCACTTTCTCAACTTTCTCCACTTTCGCCACTTTCACCGTTTTGGATTCCTTTAGATAGGGTTCGATTTCGACTTCTTCAGATTTCGATCGAATCACTGCAACGCACGTTTCATTCCTTATCATCGCGCGTTCGTATAAATCCACCTCAAGCACGATCAACACGAGCAGAACCCTAGCTTGGTTCTTCCCTTTCTTCTTCTGTTTGCAGCTGTTTCCGTTCTGTCACCGGTGACCCTTGGCGCCGTCGATCAAACACGTTTTAATGAGGTTTGTGTGTTTTGTTGGAGCACTTCCATGTTTTTTTTTTGTTGTTGTTGTGAATAAATTCCTGACCACAGGCATTCAGTCTAGATGGTTATCTCTTAATTTTATTTGGTTTTCCATTCCATCTGTAACTTTCAATTTCTTATTGCTTTTACATTTTAGTGCAGTATCCAGTTTGTTATCTTTCTATTGACTTGATAATGCATGGTGGTGCAGAAATAGATTTAATTGTATTTATCTATATTGTTTGTCTGTTAGGAGATGTAGGATTTTTTTAGTTCTTAAATTATATTGAAATTTGATGTTATTGGAGTACTTGGAAGATCCTTTTGCACCAGTTAAGTCTCATTGAGGATTTGTCATGATATACAAATATATATTTTTTATTATTCTAATTATTGATAAACCATAGTGGTGTATTTTGTTTATATCTACAAAAATTATGAACATTTTTTGGCTTATACAACATTGAAGGACCTGATCCTAATTTATTTGGGAGTTAATAATTTGGCAAAAAAAATTTACGTTTTCAAGAATTGGTTCAGAATTTTCTGAAATCCTGCTTTTGGGAATCCTAAAGTGATACTTAGGTATTTTGTAAGAACTTATTTTTATGGATTTGATGATGATGTTTATTTTCTTCCTCTCCTTTTCAGTCATGGATTAGGGTTTGTGGAATATAGAAGTACCAGTTGCTGGCTTGTCAAGTTAATATGGTATAACTATTGAGGCATGCTTACGTTAGAGGATGTCAGTCAATCATTCTGTTCTTTTCTGGTTGAGAAATTGCCAAGAGAGAAAATATTTTGATATGTATTATAACTCTTGAAAAATAGTTATGTAATTTTATATGGCCTGTTTGACCTTTTAGTGTGGCGTTGAAATCTTGACTAATGCTTATACTAGATGTCTAGCATGTTTAGGTGCGAAAGGTACACAACCTTCTTGGTAAAGAGCGTAATGCATGGTATGCTATGGAGCTGATGGGGTTGAGACACCATCCATGTGTCCTGTACTGGATGGCTTGGTTGACCATGTTAGCCATCCGGTGGTAATGAGCCAGTTAACACTCAGCCAAGTTGTGTAGGTGAACTTTCCTTGGACTTGGATCGAAAGAAACCCAGGAGGATGTGCAATGAGTGCTCAAAAACCTTCATTTTATGGGAAATTGGAAATAGGATTTGAATCATAGATGGAAGGCTAAATTAGTCGGGCAACTTATGTTTCTGTGCAATGTCTTTTGTTGGGCTCCTTTTAAGTTAGACTGATTTAGTTGACAAAAGTTTTTCTTTTTTTTTGTTCTTTGAGAGATAGTGAAAATATATGTTAAAGTAAAGGAAAAAAAGGGTATAGGAGAGACATGATATCACTTAAAAGAATCATGAAAAGTGCACCCAAAAATCAGGGAACAGAAAAAGTAAACCCAACAATATTTGACAATAGTTTAGCGTTGATTTCAGTCATTGAATCTGTGTGGTGGGGTGCCATTCTCTCACAATTCTGTGCTTTGGCAGATTGAGCATGGAATCCACATCAGTATGTGGATCCTTTACTGATAACATGCATTTGATATTTTAGTGGTGTTCTCATGTTCCCTTAACCAAAATCTTTGTTATTTCTAGAAGTAGTATCCTGTTTATTATTTATTTTTTCTTTTCACTCTCAATCCAAGTGCCTGTATTTCTCTCCCCACCTATCTCTCTCTTCCCCTGCAGGGCTTGCTTTTTATCCCACATACTTCAACTTAATCTCACATGTTTTCTGGTCAGTTGGCCCTTACCCAATCTTCACCTTGCTCATCCTTCACTCTACTCATCATTGTTCATGAGTGGGCAATTATCTTATTGATATTTGTAATATGGTATAACAGAAATATATAAATGCTGTATTCATAAAATACAATGTGTTAGCTTATTTCTGCTACAAAATACAAATGCTCTAGAGTTACTCTTGCTCTGAGGATTGTGTGGTTTTTTGCTGACTTTTAGGTTTTTTCTCTTGCTTGTGGCTCTACTTTACTTTGTGACTCTTGCCATTGCAAGTGGGCAATATCATACAGGACCTTTTCTTGCTCATTAAACTGAGGATTTGAATGGCTAACTGAGCTGTTCTACAGTTTCTGCTGTGTTTCTCCAATTTCTGAAGTATCTATGCTGAAACAGTTCACAAAATCTTTGAAAAAAGAAGGCTTGAAATGCTTCAGTTGATTGGTAATCATGTTTCTTTTGTGAATTCATCCTATTGTCTTCTCCAAGATGTCAGTATCGTAGATAAGAATGCCGAGCACTGAAAAATGGCTTAAACATTTATTTTCTTGTTAAAGATGTGTACAAGCATATTTTTGACATGAATTTTGAAGGATAAACCCAGAGCTTATAGTATGTAGGGGATCTTTATGTTAAACTTGTTATTATCCTCTTGCTTTTGGGTTTATATAGGTGAAGCACCTTAAAGGGTTTCTATTGATCTTATTATAAGATGAAATCAATTTTCGTCTTCTGATTTTACGGAGCTTTTGACAAGAAATGCCACCTATCGCACCATTTAGCATATTTAGGGGGTTGTTCCATTCATATGTTCACAACATTGGCTGGAAATTATTGTGTGGCTGATGCTATCTCAATTTTCAAATGCTGATTTTCTTTGGGAGCACTCTCACAGGTCTTCTTTCATCTTCATTATTGATTTTATTCTTCTTCTAGATTTGAAGCTCCATAATTAGTTAAAGCTACTCACCTTGAGAAAACTAGATGGTTGTTCATCAGCTTGGCCATGGCACATGATTTTACCTCCTCTTTTTTACTCTTTCCAGAACCTATGATTGTCGTGAATCCTGATATGCATTTTCACTAATCTACAATTCACTCTCAAGGTGGGGCATAAAAGGAGCCTTTGCCCTACCAATGTGGCATATTATGAGCGTTTAGTGGTGAAGGCTTGTCCCAGTGCATATTTCTGTATAAAAGGAGAGAGATATTAGTTGTCTGTCTTGTTGGAGCTGATTGAAGTGGATGAGTCAACCTCTTGGATCTCCACTGCTGATTATGAAGCTCCAGATGGATATTGGCATTAGGTCTTGTATATGATGGGCTTTTATTTGTATTAGAGTAGAGTTCTTGTGCGTTTAACTGGGGACAAGAAAAATGCAATCTTAGTTTACATTGTTACTTCCATCTAGAAGATAGATAAAAGATGGAGTTCAAGATGGATTAAAATCATTAAATAGGGACATAAGAAAATTGGATATTGGATGGCCATAGTGGAGAAGAATCCAGGCTGAAAGAGGAAGAAGTGGGTGGCTGGGGGAAGTGGTAAGTGATGTGAAATTATGAAGTGGTAAGTGGTAACCCAAAATAAGAAGAATATCTCAGATAAAACAAAAATTAATAGTTAGCAGTCCAACTGGCATATGCAACATGTGGCAACCTCGTGACTTGGAACTTGGAACCAAAGTTTATACAAGGTAAATAAAAAGCATTAAATAAATTTGCAAGAACTTTGTCACACATAATAGCATCTGTCAAATTCCCAATATTTTATGTACAAGAGAAAATTAAAATGAATAGTATACCTTCGGCCATGTGTCAAAAATTGTATTGAAAAGTGAAATTTAGTATGTAAAGTGGGGTATGCCAAATCATCTTTCATGTATGTAATCTATGTTGAACCAGGTTTCCTAGTATATGTCACCAGTAAATATAAACTCAATACAGGAAACCTAAGCATGACAAAACAGGAATAGAATCCTTCGTATCTACAACATTGAAGGCTCCTCATTTAGCTAATTGGTTTATCTGCCTCATGTTTCATTTTTCTTCATTTATCGAATTAGTGTCTCTTTGCCACATCTTTCATTCTTTACTCATCAGAACCACTAACTTCCTCAACCAGCATTGTTGTAACTGTCCAGGAATATAAGGTCAGAATAGGAAAACAGGTAACCAGTAGATTGTGCACTTTGGCTAACCAAGACATACTTTTTCATACTCATATGCATATGTTTAATCAATAAAAAGAGCCATTATTGTATAGGTTTCACTTGTTTATAATGAATTTATACAAAACAATTTTTTTTCAGGTTTGTCCATTTTCCATTTTCTGCCTTTTCCAATTTAATGACCGTAGTTTTAAAACTTATTTATAAGGCCACAGTCTGAATATCTGACCCTAAACAGATTTCAATATGTCTCAGCCCTGTTCCCAGCTTGAGATGCAGCAGCTCATTCCAAAATACACTGTTGTAGACATTGCTGAATGTCAAAATTATTTGCAATGTTTGATACCCAACTCAATGTTTCTGAAGTGCCCTTCCCGTATGTTGGTACCTCAACAAAAGTTTGTGTGAATACATGGTTTGTGTAAACTATAAATGTATTCAATACAACATGTTCTTGTGTAAATCTGCATCAACAGGAGCAAGCTTTTATGAGATTTCAAATTAACTTTCTATCATCAGTACCCCCAAGAAAATGAAAAAGTTGCAACATTTGAAAGCCAATGGCACTTATCATGTGTAAGCAATGAAGTAAAAAACACTTCAAAGTTCTTAAGACAATGACACTAAATTGCTACACAGGGGAAGGGCCAGAAATAATATATTTACATTAAAATGATATGTGATGTTATTCATCAAGATAAATTGACATTTATCATCTTTTAATGATGTGAGGAATTTGATGGGAAGACTATTGAAGAAGCAAAAAAATTGGATCATTTTTTGTGCTCCAATTGTTCTTCTGATGATGATAATAAAAGATCCCTGAATACATTCTCTGTAATGCCACCTGTTGAGGCTAAGGTGAGAATGCTGTTGGGCCATGTTTTACAAATTAGATAGAAATATGTGTTTCCATTTTTGTTTCTTAATAATTATCCACATATACTTGCTTGTTCATCTGTTGTTTGCACTTGGTCTTATATTTTTACTAGAACAAATGGGATCAAGCTTAGGTAGGTAAACTGTATTTAAAAGGAGAGACTATTACTATGAGCCAAAATCAATGGTGAAAAGTAAAAGGATTCTTTGTCAGTCTATCCAGGTTTAGTTTCTTGGTGAAACATGGGTTTTCTGCCCTGTGGAAGGGTGCCAATTCAGATGTTCACCCTAGTTGTACTGTATCGCTTGGTGATGTGGACAATCCTTCAGTTTATTAAGGACCAATTCATGATTGTGCAATTATGCATAGAAGTATTTCCTGTATAACATCAGCCAGTTATTTTTTTCCCCTTTAAGTAATTTTTAAAGTTATACAAATAATGACTTTATAATAAGCTGTTGCTTTTGCTCTGTGGAAAGCTTTGGGCTGAAACTTGCAACATTCAGCCTAGTCAGAGCTTCTACCCAAAGCAACCAGAACACAACCACCTCCACATCCACCACCAAGGCTGCAGTAGGTTGAACACCAATAAGAAGTCTAAGCTAATGAACCAATTATACAGTTGTCTTCTGAACTCTACTGAGGATGATTTGTGAGATCTCTAACTTCAGTTGTCGAATAACTGAAGTAGAGAAGAGATGGTGGGATGTTGTTGGCAAAAAGAAAGTGAAAAGGGTGTGAGCCATGGGGGTTATGGGAAGGAGTTTCAGTTCAGAGAACCTGCATGATCTGTGGTTTGAACAGCTGCCCCTCTCAAACAGTTCTGATTTACTTACCTGTCGGTTCTTTCTCTTCCTCTTGACTTCTCTGGCACCAACTAAAGAAAAGGGAGGATTAACGCCCGCGCGTTCCCTGTCCTCGTTGTTGCCTTTTTATGGAATTGTTCGTTGCCTCGAAAAGGAGCTCGTTCAGAGCAGTGCACGTGTAACCCAGTACCCAATATTCATGAAAAAGAACGCCCCACTGATAGAAGGGCTTTCCAGATTGAAGCTTTTATAGTCCAAATATCTACTTAATTAGATAATATAACCATCATTTGATCTTTAACATATAATAGATTGTATTTGACCATACCTATCAATCCATCCGAACAACCCATATATTTTATTATGGTGTGTTGGTATGGATTTGGATTGCCATAAGGGAGAATTTTTAAAGGCAATTGTAACTTTTTTCAATAGAATAAATTGGTTAGGTATCATTCACCACAAAGGAAAGCAATTTATTTATTATTTAACTTCATGGGCTTGGCTTATCTTGACCAAGCTCCCTGTGAAGAAAGCCAAGCTTCTCTTTGACATCACATTTAAACTGCAGTTTGGTTCTTCCTCTCTATTTAGCTGCCTTGAGAGCTTCATTTAGGGCCTTGGTTTCTACTTTCTTCTTGTTGAGCTTTGGCTGCTGTTTCATTGTTAACACAAGTGGCCTAATGCATAAATTTTATTTCTTATCTGTATATTCTCCAATAGGAATTACTTCCACCCCTCTGAATTCAGGAACCCACTTCTTATTGCCAGATAATCTGAGCAGTGTTGCACTGAGAAAAATAACGGACCTGTCTTTCTCCAGTTCCTGAGCATATCCATCTTGTTGTGTCAAATCTTGAGATTCTGCTGGCATTACCTCCTGCGTGCACGTCAACAGGAAGTCCATGAAGATTTGGACTTCAGCTGGCCCTTTGGGTTCCTGATCTCACACAAGTTTCTATAACCCCTACTAATTGCAGCACTTGGGAGGGCTGCCTATATATAGGCTAATCTCACTAGAAAAATTAGTTCTGAGAATTTATAGTTATCTTTAAAAAGGAGTGTATGGTTTGTAAGCTAGTTGTAGTTGAGAGGTCGGTGACCTGGGTTTGGTCATATTTGGACTTGATGTCACAGTCTTTGTGCTAGCTGCTGCTAATATTTTCCACCATAGTTTCCAATGACCACATAGGCTAGTTTAACAAAATATAAAAGTTCAGCAGGAGTTGATAAATGAAGCAGGGATGAGCTGTTCCCAAGAAGCTAACTATTGATCTCCTTGTATTAGCAAGGTTACTAGAAGCCTCCCTGTGGACTTGCCATCTCTAGCATTGACTTTGATGGTTTGACTCAAGAAAGAACTCCTGGCTGGTTTTCTCCTCAGAGTAGCGCATTTTTTTAGTGCCCAAAGAACTCTTATATATACTGGACTGGTACGTTAAGATGTAATTGATTGCAATGTTCAAAACTTTATGTGAATCCATTAACAAAATGGTATTTTCTTCGAATTCAAATCTATCTGAATGCATCTGTTTCAATCAGTATTATATGCTAGTATGCAATATCTGATGATAAATGTATAGAAATGAGAAAACTCAGCATGTTGCTTTATATAGCATTTTGTTGCTTGTTATGCAGTAACTTAGGGTAGGTCTGGTGGAAGCAGGATCCTGGGAGGAGTGGATTGGCAATACACTTAATATTCAGTGTTTTCATATGAAGTGTTACACTTATGTTTGCTGGTGACACCTTGGATGCAGGAGGCAGAGCTGCTGGTAAACATTAAAGAACATGTTCTCATTCCTTCGCATCAGGTGCTTACCAATGAAGAAAAGAAGACTTTGCTGGAGCGTTATACTCTAAAAGAAACACAGGTCGGTGTTGATCAAGCATGCCTACTAGATTTTTTATCTTCTCCTTGTTTCAATAATTACTGCTGTAAAACTAATGCTTATTTCAAGGTTATATGTTGTAGCTTTAGATGAAACTTTTGATTTTGAGAAGTGCTAGTCTGTGTTCCAGCTGTATGCACATTTTTTTTTTTTGAAAAACAAGTGTAACAAGTGATGGGTAAAATTGTGATTATGGAGTCCGGAATGAGCAAAGAGACTCGAATTGACCATGCAGAAAAATAAAGGAAAATAGAGAACTTAAGGAGGAAACCATGAGGGAAACTGACTAATGATATACATATATATGTGGTTGATAATTCTGCTTCTTTGTTCTTTAATAACTATGGTTTCAGTTAGGTCTGTTTTGTTATTTGTTTTTTCTCATCTCATTTCCATGGATGACCTCCTAAACCGAGCTATAGATATTGCCCTCGTGAAGAATAATGCGATTGTAGGCGCAAAAATAGCTGTTGCTTTTTCTGAACTCCAAAAAATCTGTCATAATGGTGAGTCTTCTGTTCTCCTGTTTGTATATGAAAGAAAATTCTCAAAATTATGTCATAGTATCAAGAAATAGAGCCCAAATAAAACAAAATTTTATGTTTGGCATTCATTATTTTGAACTTCTTTATAGTTGTCTCTGACTACATTAGCTTCTTACAGATTCTAAAATTTCTGTTTAAACAAATACATCTATTCCTATAAGCTTTGCACTTATTGATAACTGAAATTGATGCATCATTTTGATAGGTGGTGCTGTGACAGCATCATAGGCTAGGACAACAGTCATCTTGCAGCTGACATTCGACTTTTCTGAGATAATTTGATTATTGTTTATTTACTTTGAGAAAAGAGGGTCAATTTGAAAGAATGAGGTATATGTACTGTTCATATTCTTCTATATGACAAATCGAGAAAGATTTACTACATATTGCGCTTAAAATTATACAAGTAATTTTGTGTGTGTGTGTGTGTCATGTATCCCTTTGCTCATCCGTTATTAGCAATGATATCTGTAAAGCAGGAACTGAGACAGAGATTCAGTTAAAAACCTTAAACAGGTAAAATATTGACTGAGTCATCAATAGAATACCAGGTGTCTCTGTCCTTTTTATGATCCTAGGAGGGTCTGTAAGTCCAAGAAACTGGATGAAAGATTATTAGCTGAATTGCTAGTTGATGAGTATGCACATGTACAGTGAGTTTTTTTTTCACAATTATTTCAATATCTTCATGTATAACCTGCACATTGATCAAGTCCAAACAAATTTTAAGCATATCCTTAAGAATTTTAACTAATCTGTTGTCTTAGTCAATCCTTTTAGAGTATATATACTCATAAGTTAGCAGATATTGCTTTTGACTCAATTAAAATCTAAGTTAATATTTTAATTGAATGGCAGCACTTTAGACCTGATCTTCATGAGGAAATGAAAACAGTTAGAGTAAGTAATATAAGAGAAAACAATCACAATCCAGAACCATCCTAGTACCCTGCTTCTGCAAGAGAGGTTTTTACTTCTTCTTTATGTATTTTTTATTTTTGTCTCTAAATTTAATGAGAGAGATGAAATGTATCCAGAACCCGAAATGTTATCAACGGTTAGGGCTGAGTTTTAAAATGTATATGCTGAGGACAGGATTTCGTATCACTTAGTTATCATTTGCTTAATCTTTTGAAACTTTTAATGCAATCGGTAATTCATTTTCAAATCAATCTGACTCTATTAGAACTCATTTAGTTAGTGGGTAGGGTTAGGTTGAATGAGGTGGTCACTGAGGCTGGTTATGATTCTGACCATTCACAAAAGAATCTCTGTGAAGACAGTTTTTGTTTCTGGCTGTCAAATAATTAATGATTTGTTTAGGTGTATATAGATATTCTTACTGGGTTGATTTTGGTCCTTAAACAAGTAATAAAAGGGGACAAATGTCATGTCAGGTGGATATGTTGATGATTCAACAGGGTAGCAATGAGAGGATGCTAAAGCTGTCCCAAAATGACTACCTGATCTGAGCTATTCAAGATCACCATGGAAGGCTAAAATGCCTCTCTCTCCTTGCCATATAGGGACCTAAGTAACCCAAAATGGGCTACTTCAGGTTTCCATGTATAACTTGAAATTCTCAGATTTAAAACATGCAAAGAACATTCCATTTTGAGTTGACCCAGGTTCTCCCCAAAATTTTGGATTTGGCTTTGGTTCTTTCCAAAAAAGCAACACCTCATTTATTGCATTACTAGAAATCTTTAATCAAATATAGTAATACTTCTACTCCAATACATAGGCAGAAAAATTCACGTCTTTGAGATATAAAAAATGTGTGGCTTTTTTCCTTTAATTTGCAACACCAAAAGCTTCACTTTATCTCTCTCTCTCTCTTCATGGTTTGTCCAACAAGCTTTGGGTGCAGTTTTGATATGTTGTTCTCATGAAACCCAACATTGGAAGGATCATTGTGACATATAGGGATATAGGATGTCTTGTTTTGCATCCAATTTCTTCCATTTTTCTTTCACAAAAGGTATTTGACTTGGATTCTGCATCAGTTGTTAGAATATACTGCGTTGGGTCCACTGGTGTTATACGTTTGAGTGAGATGTTGAGTCGCTAATAAGGAAGCGAAGTGATGGCATTTTGGAAATAGAACACGTGCTAGAATTTGAGGGAAGATAACGGAGGACATGAACAGTTCTGCTATGAAAATTTATTTAGAAGTGATGAATGTCTTCTAGAAAAGAACCCATCAAACTATTCTGTTGCTAAAATGGGCAAGTTTTTTATTTTCTTTTTTTTTTTTAAAAGAATATGAGTAACAAAGAAGTACCAGTGAACACAGTACAGAATATTTACAATTTCTCAACCCCCTAAAACAATCATATTTAAGTATAATTTTTCAATAGACAAATGTGAGATCTTTATGGTTTGTGCATCCGAAGTTTCCATTCGATTGTGCTTCGCCTTCTACTCTTTTCAACTTTGCTCTAAGTTCTGTCACTTTGTCTTCTGCTTCCTGGGGCTGTGCTTCAAGCTCCTCAATCATATTTCAAGATGACAGCACCAGTGAACACAGTACAGAATATTTACTAAGAGTCACGTGTTGGATTCTTAGTTTGTTTTTCTCTTTGTCATGTAGTTTAAAAACTCCCTTGGCAACTACTTCATTATAGCCATTTGGATTTATATTTTGAAATTTAATGTGTGTTTTAAATTCCTTGAAAATAAATTAGCATATTGTCATTGCAATTGCAATGCCTGGAGTAACTAATTCAATTATATTTAGATAAATTATATTGGTACATAGGCCAACCACGTGCGAAGCACGTGGAGGGCAAAACTAGTCAATAACAAAATACGAGGGCTATGATGCAAAGTGTATTGTAGTTCACGTCATCTCATAAACTATCATATATAGAAATTGTAGAATACATGTTTTGTGCATTTGGAGGTAAATAAAGATGGACTGCCCTGCATGTCTATCTTAATTTCTAACATGTGCAAAACGCATTTCATATCAGCGTTATCACATAATGATAGCTTCTAGGGAGAAGTCCTTTGGTGTTTAAGCAATTTTTTTTTATCATTCTTCACTGATGTTGTGTTGGTAATTTATTATACTTCCTGTGCATGCACATGTTCTTTCCTGTGTACTTCATGCGTCAAGATAAATGGACTTGTTCAGAAAGGAGCTTTGTGTGGTTGTACAAAGAAATAAGATAGAGAAAAAACATACAGTTTTTAGATGCCTCTAATTATAGCAAAACAAAGTATATTACTTTTGTTTAAACCTCCTTTGAGGAACATCTCTAAATTATGGCACAAAGAGCTTGATTCAGGAATTTTTGTTAGATTAGAATACAAATTTCCAATCTTTATTTCTTTGTACTTGGTGTAAGCTGCTTGCTACACCATTCTCAAGCATTCCATGTATTATGTACTTATATTTAATCGTCAAAGCTAGTAAGGATATTTGAGTCTTTTCCTTTTGTATGTCAACAGAATAAGACACCTGAGAATGGTAGTAAATGGCCTAGAGATGCTTATTGTGTTGCCAAAAATTTCAAGATTTATAAGACACTTGTCATAGAAATCCTTCTTCATGATAAAAACATGAATTTCTAATCCTTCATGTACGTGCTGCGGTTTGGTAAAGTCTTGGTTGCTATTTAGGTTTTCTTTTTTTGTTTCTACATTTTTCTCTTCTGTTTTTACAGGCTGCATTAGGAACTAAAGGAGGGTCAAGTGGTTCCCAAGTCATTGATTGGCAAGGAAGAGCTGTGGCTCTGAAAGCAGGAAGCAAATCATCAAGTGCTTTTGCATTTTTGTTGCCTCTAGAACGGGTAAGTATTTATTCTCTAGTATCTATAATGTGTCATGCTGTAAGTATTTAGGCCATGGCATATGATATGCATTGTAATTTTTGGTATTCGTTTTGCTGTCTTCAATTTCTTTCAAAAATCAAAAGATTAGATCAATAAGTTCAATGTATCAAGATCAATTCTTTTAGGGACTCTAGAAGTACCGAGACAGATCAACAGACGCCCCCTGGCTTGAGATCTGTACCTATGTTCAACAAATACCGCCTACCGGGCTCTGCCGAGGAATAGCTTTCGGATTATCATCCGACTGCGATTGAAGGCAACCTAGGGGAACTAACTGGTATTTGGAAAGTCCCTTCAATTGATCTTATTTATTGATCTATTTGATCTAATCAGATGTTCAAATAGATTTGCCTTTTAATTAATAGTTTCAATATTCAATTTGCTAATTTTCTATCTGCTTAGATTATTTCTTCGTGTGTTTAAGTTAACGATCCTAGACATAGCGGTATCGAGCCACCATCTAATAATTTATGATTTTAAGACATAGGATGAAATTATAAATGTAAAGGTTGCAAATCATGATATATGGTGTTATTGGCATGAGAATAATTATGTAGTCTCAATATTATTGCACCATCAAGGTTTTGTAGAAGGTACTTATACATGCTTTCTTTTCGTGGTTTAAAAACCTTATATCTTCTACCTCTTATTTTAAATGTTTATAGTTTTTAGATCTAGTGGCATGTATATGGAATGAATGAAGAATGTATAATGTAATTTAATTTTGAGTACTTAAAGGTGATTGGGGTCAGTGGTATGGTCTTGGGGTAATCCCATAGACCTGGGGTTTTCGCCTTCAATCGTCGTGTTTTAATTCTCTTAGCAATCCATGCGATCCTATGCTATTATGAGGAATGTATTATTCCATCTCTTATTCAAACTGAACTTATTGTTGTGATGCTAGGCCTTTTTTGAACCTTACCCTTGCCGTATACCATATTGATTTTGCCTATGAACTTCTAACAAGAAGAAGGCCGCAATATGTTGTGATCAACTTGCCAGTTGCCACACTGTAACCCAAATCTTTCTGGTGGTTCTCCTATAAGTTATTGTAAGACTCTGAGTTTTATTGACCTTTCTAACTCGTATTGCTTCTTGGAAGGAGACATGATTCCTTTAGAATCAATTCTTGTGAAACATTTAATACGATGTGGTTAAAAAAAAAGAAAAATGTTTGGTAAAGACAGTAAAAAGCACTTTCATGTGAAGTATAAAATGTGAACGAGAGGGAGAGATAAATCTGGGTTGAGTAGGAGACATCAATAAGAGAGATATTTGGGGGATTTTGTTTTTGGGTTTTTTCTGCATTGCTTATTTGTATGGATCTTATGTGAGAGATCTATGCTAGATAGAAAATGTTAATGGGAGTTTTACAGAAAGCCCTATGTTTAAAATAGGTATTGAAGGGTTTATATTGAGGGCAAATGAGACCTTAAGATAAGTTCCATTTAAACTCTAAACTGATTCCTGAATAAACATGAATTGAAAAGTAAGAAATTTATAGCTTGTAAAGATTGAGATGCGATGATTCTTTTGGAATTGCTTCTAGCATGGGTTTACCAAATGTTTATTTATAAATTTGAAGCACCTTTTCAACCTAGGAATCACTTTCATCAGAAAGGCAAAGCCAAAATACCCCTAATGTGTTAAGATCTGTGTATGAGTTATTGAAATGATAGTCACTTATATTGCCCTTCAATACTTGTTAAATGGAAAGTTAGTTGTTCCTCAAATAGAAATCTTGTTTTTAGTTTGTTAAGGTAGTGGTGGACTGTGTTATGATTCAGTACTAGGATTTGTTATGAAATTCTCTTTATTTCTAATTGATGTAGAATTACGAATGGTTGTCTTGGGGTTTAGTACAATCTTGGCTTTGGGAAAGTGCTGGCTTTTATTTCCTGTTGTGGAAATTACCTTGAACCTAAATTTCATACAAAATTTTCCTTTAATGTTGCTTGCAAAGGAAAAAGTTTATAAGTTGCTAGTTACTTTAGACTGCAAAATGGAAGGAGAAATCACAATATTGAGAAGATGTAATTAATTGTCATATTAATAAAATCAAGAGAAAAATCACATTACCATTCGATGCTAAAATGAGAGTATTATTTTCAACCACTGAAAAGGGAGAACATGATAAGATTTTGGACCAACACATGCCAACTCATAAATACATGGAGCTAGACAAACCCAAAAAACCCCTGACAAAATCCTAATAAAAGCTTGATTGCACTAGCCTAAATGGGTTCCAGTACAGTTTTTCTTTGCTGTAGGCCCAAAGTAAGCCTGCCTCAGACCACCTTAATTAAAAATATACAATAAATATTATATAGATATTATCTGATACTAACCTCAAACATATGCACTGTTAAATGATTTATACAGCCAATAAATCATGTCATAATAACTTAAAAGAACAGATAACCCAAACCTAAGCTCTAATGGACCAAACTACTGTTTTATAAAGAACGGATATACAGTTAAGCGGAAATAAATACATAATAATTTTATCTGGCAGTAGAGAATGCTGATATGAAGCCATAAAAAAATGAATAATTTTGTGATGTAACAAAAACATGCCCTTTAGTGTATGGAGCTCCAAGCATATCTTTAGCTTGCATCAATCTGAAATGAAGCCAGCTTGAATTAAAAAGATAAATCTTTAGGTTGGGGTCAGGCTCAATTCATACTGGAAACAGTTTGGACTGATTAACTTCAAGTTGGGCTAATCCCTAATAGGTCAAAAACCACACCCAATCCACTCTATTTCCTTTGTTTGGAAAATACAGCCCCAGATTTTGAGGCTGAAGCAGATTTTGATCAGGAGTTCATCAAGGTATTTCATAGAATAAAAAGAAATAAATAACTAACAATGACAACAAGAATGATTGGAATTAATCAGTACAACTCTTGATATCTTGTGTAATGTTATCTTCTTTTTTCCTCTTCAAATTTTGATTTTTTTTTTTAATTTTGAGCTTTTCTTCTTCCTCAAATTTCCATTTTTTAATATTTTTCTAATATAAATATTGCATTTAAATATTTGGTAAAACACATTAATTATTGCTAGCTGTTGATTTAAAGTATTAGCCTACTTGCCTCTCCTCCCTCCCTCTATGATTTAAAGTATTGCCAAATACTGATATGGGTTGGCCAACCTGTATTGGCGTTAGAATGACTAGACGTAGGACATATAAAGGCATGCATAATTTTTTAGGTAATACTTAAAAGATCCCTTGATACTAGCTGAAACTAATCCAGTGCCATAGTGATTTGGATAGGCCATTTTGGACTGGCATAAGGTTGGCTGTATGGGTAAGGATACTAATTATTTAAAGTTTAAACTCTTCCTCATCTTATCCTTTATCTCTGTGAGAGTTTTTTATTCCATGTGCGTTCATGAGTTTTTTTTAGTGCTATTTTATGGCTGTATTTTACTCTAAAATATTTTTTAAATTTTAGCCATGATATGTTGATAGTGACATGGTCATTAAGGGAAAAATGATCCCAACTCCTAAAAGACATCCATGTTAGTGATGTGGACAAGTTAGAGATCATCATGAATCAGGTTCTTATTGGCAACCGAGCTCCTAGGAAGCTGGTGATCTCTCTATATTGTAATTTTTTATCTTTCTCGAACTTTTGTACACGGGATTGAAACCTATCATAGGGATTTCTATTCCCCGCGTTAGATTAGAAAAGTGTTATATCAAAGAACAATAGATTTTGTTATAGGAATAGAGCTCATGAGGTATTATGGCCATAGAGGGACAAGAATAGCCTTGTCACAATTGATATTATGGTTTTGCACTTCCGCCTTCAATTTTCCTCTTTTGTTAGCTGCTAGCTATGGCTATTTGCTTATGAATGTTAGCTATGGCTATTTGTTTATCAAACACATGCCATGAGATCATTGCAGGCTAGCTGTGGCTATTTGCAAAGCCATGGAAGCAACCCTAAACTTTGAACATGGCTGACTCGAAAATGTTTTGATGAGTTGACATATAAAGTTGAGTAGATGCCAGGATTCCCCCAATGTGATTGGGAGTGGGGACTTTAAAATCCTAATATTCTCTTTATCCCCCACCCACATATGGTATGTGTGTCCCAAATTACACTCTTATGACATTCTTGTTCCCTCTTATTTAAACCAAACGAAACCCACATTATCTAGATTTTATTCCAAAGGCGAACGAGGAATAGAATACTTCTTTATAGTTTGCCAAACTTCCAAAAGGATTTTCTTCTTTTGTTTTAAGCTCATCAACTCCTCATGCCTAAACTTTTAACTTTGGGGAAGTTTGCAAAAATGTGGAATAATAAGTCAATATAAGGCTACATTCTTCTCATAACTTGTCTTTGAGATGAGTTAGAAATTAGTCTTATATTTGATTTGTTTTCAGAGCTAAGTCTTCAAAGAAAATCTCAAGTTTTAAGTCATCAAAACTTAAATAATCTTCGTGTTCTACCCCAAGCAAAAATCTTCCAAATAAGTGCATAGGTTTCTTGGGAACCTTGGAATCCCAAGCTTTTAAAAAGTCCTTTTGTGGGTCATTTGGAAACGATTGAATTCCACGCAAATAACAACTCAAAATCAGAAATAAAAAGAATAAAAATTAAAAAAAAATCAACTTCTTTAAAGCAACTTGTGCTTCTTTTTCAACTCAAAGAGTTTCAAAGAAGGTTCAAAAAAACATCATAGGCATGTGAAAGCTTTTGAATTTCAAATTTTATCAAGTTTATCATAGGCCTCTGAAAGCCTTTGAATTTCAGATTTTTAAGCTTCATAGGCCCTTAGAAGCCTGACTAATTCCATCAATCTTTTTCGGCCTTTGAAAGCCTTGGAATTTCAAAAAATCAATTCATAGGACAACTGAAGGCTTTTAAACTTCAGATTTCATGGGCCACCAGTAACCTTTGAATCCCAGATTGAATCCCAGATTTTTACAAGCCTTAGGAAAGCTTGAGTAATTCTTAATTTCATAGGTCTTCTAAAGCCTTAATTTAGAAACTCATGGGATTGTTGGAAGCCTAAACTTTCAGATTTTTCAAAACTTCATTGATATGAGGAAGCCTGCGTAATTCCTCAACTCATAGGATGGCTGGAAGCCTGAAATTCCAGATTCTTCAAAAACTTCATAAGCCCTTGGACGCTTGCGCTCATTCCAAGAAATTTGTATAGGCCTAAGGAAGCCTCTTAATTCCTTAACACATAGGACCTCTGGAAGCCTGAAATTTCAGAATCTTATCTTCATAAGCCTCTAGAAGCTTGTGTGATTCTAGAAGCTTATGAAGGTCCCTGAAAGCCTGCGTAATTTCAGGAAGCTTTGGAAGCCTAAATTCCAAGTTCATAAGCCCTTGGAAGCTTGAGTAATTCGAAGACAATCCTGATTTGTCTAAAAACTTTCATTTTAGACATTTTATATCTTGTGGGACATGTTGGAAGCCCTAAAATATTCCAACAATTCTTTGCACTTCAAACATATATAAACCATTCCACCTTCTTCCATCTTCTTATAATCCTTACTGTTCTATAGGAGCAGTCCAAACTACTCCCCTCTATCTGGTCTTTTTGTTCATCACTCTTAGATTACTGTCCTTCACGACCCAAAAAAACCAAACTAAAACAAACTAAGTACCAGAATTTATCGCCGAATGACTGGGGTTTGGGTGTTTGAGAACGGCGTATTTCGCTGCAAGGACCCAATAGCTGAGACTTCGGAAGGATGACAGGCAAACGCTCGCAAGAAGGTGTTAAGTTCATGTTCCCACCAAGGAAGTCATATCTTATTACTCCTCATTAGAGGAAATCCTTTTTAGGTCAGGTTGGGAGAGGTACTATGATCTCTTTCAGTTCCACAAGAGTATGACCGTTGATCTCATCTCTCTGCCTAGAAAATTAGGATTCATTTGCCTAGAGAATTCTCCAAGTTCAAGTCATTTCTTCCTTGGAGTTATTGGAGCCGATCCGCAACCGCATATAGATATTACAAATTAATTGTATTTGGGATAGCTTGAAAGATGCTCATCGACTTGTCCAAGCATTCGATTTGAACAAGATGATGCTGACTGTAACAGCCCTAGCAATACGAAATGCAAATACTCAATGGATGGAGATTGTTCTTTGATATAAAAAAATCGTAATGGGTTTCAGAGTAGAACTTGGAATTGATTGCGATATTGTTTCTTTTGGATTGCAGTTGGGGAGCCACTAACTCCATTAGCATTGGCAAGGCTAGAGGACAACCTTCTGTTGGAGGATATTAGTATAAAGGTTGAAGGTAACGGCAGGAAATGCCTAAAGCATCCCAAAAGCTGAATTTGGAGTAAGCTCTATCGAAGTTGCATTCGGATTAAGATCACTTGCGTAGTATCCTAGCCTGTTAAAGATGCAGCTGGATTGTGGGGATGCAATAGGTTATGCATTGAGTGCCCCAACTGGGCGTACAGACCTGAGTCTGTGGAAGAGGTTTTATTTGAATGGGATTGGAATTTGAATCTCAATGAGCTTGATTACTAGCTACCACATGTCATGATATGAGTATTAAAATGCGAGTAGACTTGTGCAGTTGCTTTAAGGATGTGACACTTTAATAATACGGGATGATGCGGCTATTCAACGCATCCTCAAAGCGACTGGAAGAGTCTACTTGCATTTTAGTACTTATATCATTCTCTAGTGCAGGATAGTAATCTTCTTTCAGCTGTACATCCCTGAGATTGGGGATTCTGAGAAAAAACATCATGAAGTGCTCATGGGTTGTGCTATGGATGAAGAGTTTTCTTAAAGTGGCACATTCTGTAAGCAACCCAGCAGCAAGGAAAGAGAGGGTCCTCTGGTGTACATCCAGTTGCACATCCTCAAAAAAAAAAGTACATCCGGTTCACAAAAAAAATTTAAAAAAGAAAGTACATTTGGTTCACAAAAAATTAAAAAAGAGAGAGAGAGAGAGGAAAGAAGTGGTCAAGTCTCAATTGCCTGGAAAAGGGAGAGTTTGAAAGCGTGGCAGAAATGGAAATGAGCAGTGCAACTGGATGTGTACCAAAAGACCCTCTTTTCTCCCTGTTGCTGGGTTGCTTACAGAACGTGCCACCTTCAGAAAGCTCTTCATCCATGGCACAATCTATGAGCACTTTATGATGTTTCTTCTCAGGATTCCCAATCTCAGGGATGTACAGTTGAGAGAAGATTACTATCCTGTACCAAAGAATGATATAGGTACTAAAATGCGAGTAGATTCGTGCAGTCACTTTGAGGATTCGTTGAATAGCCGTTTCATCCTGTATTATTAAAGTGTCACATCCTTAAAGCAACTGCATAAGTCTACTCGCATTTTGATACTCATATCATGACATGTGGTGGTTAGTAATCAAGCTCATTGAGATTCAAATTCCAATCCCATTTAAGTAAAACCTCTTCCACAGACTCAAGTCTGTACGCCCAGTTGGTGCACTCAATGCATAACCTATTGCATCCCCACAATCCAGCTGCATCTTCAACAGGCGAGGATACTGCATAAGTGAGCTTAATCTGAATGCCACTTCGAGAGAGCTTACTCCAAATTCAGTTTTTTGGATGCTTTAGGCCTTCCCTGCCGTTACCTTCAACCTTGATACTAATTTCCTCTAACAGAGGGCAGTCCTCAAGCCCTGCCAATGCTAATGGAATTAATAGCTCCCCAACTGCAATCCAGAGGAAACGATATCGCAATCGATCCTAGGTTTTACTTTGAACCTCGTTACCATTGTTTTGAATCAGAGAATAATCTCCATCTATTGAGTATCTGCATTTGTTATTGCTAGGGCCGTTACAGTCAGCATCATCTTATTCAAGTTCATTCAAGTTGAATGCTTGGATAAGTCACTGAGCATCTTTCAAGCTATCCCAAATACAATCAATGTGTAATCTCTGTATGCGGTTGCGGATAGGCTCCAATGCTTCCAAGGAGGAAATGATTCTTAATGACAATATCATACACGTGAAAGGACTTGAACTTGGAGAATTCTCTAGGCCAAAGAATCCTAATTTTCTAGGTAGAGAGATGAGATCAACGGTTATACTCTTGTGGAACTGGAAGAGGTCTGTGTCATCATAGTACCTCTCCTAACCTAATCGAAAAATGGTTTCCTCTAATGAGGAGTAATAAGATATGACTTCGTTGGTGGGGACATGTATTAGCACCTTCTTGCGAGCGTTCGCTTGTCGTCCTTCTGAAGTCTCAGTTGTTGGGTCCTTGCGGTGAAATACGCCGTTCTCGAACACCAAACCCCAATCATTCGGCAGTAAATGCTGGTACTTGATTTGTTTTAGTTTGGTTTTTTGGGTTGTGAAGGACAGTAATCAAAGAGTGATGAACAAAAAGAGCAGGTAGAGGGGAGTAGATTGGAGTGTTCTTATGGAACAGTAAGGATGATGGGAAGATGGGTGAAGGGTTTATATATGTTTAAAGTGTGAGGAGCTGATGAGATTAAGACAAAAGAAGCAAGAGAAAATCTTTTTGGAAGTTTGACAAGCTATAAAGAAGTATTTTATGTTTTGTTCGCCTTTGGAATAGAATGGATATAATGTGGGTGCCGTTTGGTTTAAATAAGAGGGTATAAGGATGTCATAAGAGTATGATTTGGGACACACATACTATTTGTGGGTGAGGGATAAGGAGAATATTCGGATTTTAAAGTCCCCACGCCCAATCACATTGGAGGGGAATCCTGGCGTGATTGTTTATTTACTCAACTTTACATGTCAACTCATCAAAACATTTTCGAGTCAGCCATGTTCAAAGCACTATAATAGATGTTGAAAGTGCTAAACTCTAGTGAATGTAATCTGGCTTAAGTCATTTAACATTTCAAATGTATAAGCTGCCATGGACCTTTAAGTTCACCAATCATCCCATTAAAGGGGGGCCAAACTGAATCCCTTTTCAGTTTATTTCTGCAACTGAAAAAAATAAAATAAAAAAAGGCACAAGAAAGAGGCTGCAAAAAGGAGGAGAAGAAAGTTCTAAAGCCAAGGAGAGTTGTGCAATCAATAATGTTGAATGAAGAAAGACTTCCTTAACTTATTATATTTGGACTAAAACTACTGAAATAATGAAAAAAAATATAATGAGAAAGAATCCAAAGCAGATGATGGATCATGATTGGGAAGGAGAGAAACAAAAATTAAAATGGAAGTCTTTTTCCTCTCTGTGTTTGCTTTCACTTGCAGTCAAGGTGGGTTTTTTGGGATACTTGTTTGTTACTGCAAACGAAAGATATTAGTGTGAGAAGTATACGAAAATAAGAGGGGGTTTAAATGAAGCATCCCAAAGCAAGTTTATTTAGTTTTGTGGCACCCAACTGTCTTCAATTAGAAGTAGAACCATAATTATTTAGAAAAATATGTTACAGCAACTGTTATGTCTCATGTACTTACTTCTAGAGCATGTTGGATCATGTTGTATTAGTCCATTTATTAAATTTCAATCAATTCTTCAGGTTTGAGGCCAAAAAATTGTTGATTAGGACCCTAGAGGAGCTGCAATTTCTATTCGCACCAGAATTTCCTTGAACAACTAGCCCCCATATAGACTTTTTCAATCTTTCAGAAGCTTCAAACTGTTTTTAAGTGCTTATTTTATTGTTAAGATATCTCTCAAGGGCACTAACAATAATAGCACCATATTTCATAGCAGAAAAGGTATTATTCTTGTCATTGTGCTGAACTCTGTCAAACTACAAATTTTTTTGGGTGGAAATGTCAAACTACCAATGCCTGCTCACTAGAAGGTGGCACTCATTTACTTAGCTTAAATCAAACCACTCTTCATCTTCTTCAGTTGTTTCAGCTCAACCCATTAAGCCCATCACCAATGTTGAGTCTAGACCATTAAATCCATTATTCAATTCTAGGCCAACCAATGAAGCCCCCAGCAAAACCCTGACTTAACCACCCTATTTAATGAGCATTTTTTTTTCCACTTCTTTTTGTGTTGGCTTAGTACTTAGAGTTTCCAATTAATATTTCCCTTAGTTTGTATGCCTAATTTAATGAATTCAGAGGTTTAATTTATCATGCTCTTGTATTTCTATATTCTTTTGAAAACAAGAAAAGGAAGAAGAATGAGTAATTTTATTCTGTTGAGGGCCGTGTTATGTTGTGTTTTGGAGTATTACGATTCCTCCTTTTTGTGGAGTGTGGAGGCCAGGCAACCTACTTAAGAAATTCAGCCTTTCCTAGTAATAAGAAACGATTAGCATCTCGGATATTAAATTTCAATCTCTGTAGTGTGTGTAACTTCACATAAAGAATGGAGGAATTCTTTTTCACTGAAAATGGATATTATTACAATGGAATTCTACATCATTATGAATAGGACACCATATCCTCACAAGATATCAGGATTTCAACTACAACAATTGTCAAACAAAGACAATATCTAGTTGTAACTTGTGACTCATGCAGATTGGATATATGTTGTCTTATTCACCTGCACCAATTGATTTCATTGATTTATCATGTTTTTGGACATGCCACTCAGGCCTCTGTTTCATTGCTCTAGGTTTTTTTTTCTTCTCTTTATGAAATCAAAGCTTTCTGCAGCTGCTTTTCCAACTGTGCTCCTAGTTGGTAGTTTGAAGCCAAGTTTCTCTCCAAGTTCTCTTTAACAGATAAAAGTTTGGCCCTTACTGTCTCAGCTGCAGCTATCTCTGAATTACTTAGGTATCCACTGTTTCCTTGAAGTTCCTTGATGCTCAATTTCAGCTGAAACAGAGAAACCAAATACCAGTAAATAAGCTCAATCAAACATATTTGTCTATCTCAGTGGAATAGTTCAAATGTTTAATTCATCCACAGATGGTAAAACAGATGCAGGAGCAATTAAAGGTTATATCATCCTGTACAAGATAACTTTTGAAGTTATAATTAATAACTCCCAAATTCGGAAAATTGCTCAACAGAATTCTCTTTTAAGTCAATGAAAACTCCTGAAACCAAGAACAGTGAATGCATAATTTTTTAGCGTATACTGATTTTTACAAATTTCAAAGAAAAAGATGAGTTAAACAATCAGATTGAGTACCTTTTCATATGGTTTGGGGTGGGATTGATTATACTCAACCTGTTTAACAAATGTGCAGCTTTGAGTTGTGTCAAGACTAATTAATACATACACTCAACCCAACCTGCCCAACTCAGCCAACCCTGCTATTTAAGGATGATACTGATCATTGATTGGACAACAAGGAAATTGTTTGAACCATTTGAGCATGCAAAGATTGTAAGTTGTCCAACTACATTATTATCAATAAAACAGTAGCAATTTGATAAAGCTTTGGCTGTACACAAGTATGATACATACATACCAGCACAAACACAGACACAAACATACACCAGAGCCATTCAAACAATTTCACGAACAGAAGGACTAAAGGCTCCAACTTTACCTTATCCCTGTTGTACCTCATCTCCTGCACTTGCAGACGGGACTCCAAGACACATTCCTTCACTTTACCTTGAAATTCCCGCATTTCAGCACTCTTCATCTCATAAAACCTGTCCTTGTTCTTCTCACACTCCTCAAACTCCTCCACCTCACTCTTCAAATCCCTAACCCAACATATCCATGATTCAATTCCTTAAGAACAGACCAATCCTTAATTGGAGAAAACCAATGGCATCAACGGAAGTACCTAAACTTCTGAGCTATGATTTGGTACTCGGACTCGAATCTCTTGATTTCTGACTTTTGAGCTAAGATCTTGCAGCTTAACTCAGCTCTCTTCTGCTCCATCATCAGGCAGCGTTGCTCCATGCATCGGATGTTCGAACGCTTTGCCGTCAGGAGCAGAGATTTGTTGGTTTGAAGATCTTTTTCAGCCTGAAATTATTCTCTCTTGTGGATGGTGAGTAAGAATAAGAACTAGGGTTTTGAGGAAAGAGAAAAGAACAAGATTAGGGCTTTGAACCTGAAGGAGAGAGAGCCTCTGGTTTCTGGTTTCTTCCATGTGCTTGAGCCTTTCTCGGAAACCAGATGGAAGCGCCATTGCCACGAGAGGGAGAGAGAGAGAGAGGGAGCTCCTTAACCATTTAGCGGGAAAATGGAACAAAACCGTGTGATGACCGGGCTGACTCGAAACCTGTGGACCCGCTAATTTTAATGGACCAGACTGTTGAATCAAGGAAACTACGGCCCAAGAGAACTGTTTTTTCAAACCATGGATTTGTTTGACTTTCAAGAACCTTTTTAGGCTGATAGTAGGGGTGAACTTTATATAGTTAAACTAGTTGTTTAATCTATGCTTCGTATATATTTAAATATGTTATTTTAAAATAATTTAAAATAACAGCTACAATGAGCAAATATAATAATTGGACGTTTTGTTACCATGTGTAAGCACGCTAGTATTTTATTTATAGTTCAAGATTTTAATGGCAACAATTCATTATAGTTCAAGATTTTAATGGCAACGATTCCTTATGTCAAGATTTTATTCTTACCATGTGCAAGATTCAATGTTTTGCTAGCCGTTTTTTGGTTGTGAATCCTCTTTTTTTAATGAAAATTATACAATTTTCATCCATCGTGCATTTGACGTAATTGTTCTATTTATGTGGATAAGCTTTCATTACCTAGTCTTAGGGATGGTAACCAAAACACTAACTCACCCCTATTAGTTTGGTAGCGAGGATAGGTTGGGGTTAATTAATAGTTATTAATTACTATTAATAACTATTATTATAATTCCGAGACATATCATCGGCAATCACACCTAAGAACACAAAGATCCTTTCCGTGAAGAGACACCAGCAAATTGCAAATTTAGCAATTTTTTTCGAAAATAGAGAAGTATATCTTTGATTATTAATTTAATTAAAGATAGTTATGGGTTTTTAGGACTCTGAAAATATAAGGATTAATAATATAATTTTAATTTAGTTAAAAATAACATTTGAGAAAATGTATTTTTTAATTTTAAAATTTTGACAATGTACATAAACTGTTGGACGAAATATTGATTTAGCTTATAATTGAGAATGAGTATACATATATTTAATTTAATAATAGGTTACAACTTGATTGCAAGACTATGAGGGTATTTTTGTAAGAAATACGTTTTAACAGTAAAATAACACTCAAACTCAATTGTTTTAAAAAAGTGTAACTAATTTACAATTATTAAGAAGTAGGTGATTGAATTCAATTTTTTTCCATTGCTAATCATACAATCTTTTGTTTCGTCATTGAGTTTTATTTTATTGTGTTTTGAATATTAGCATTATTTTGAAAAAGAGGGAAGCATATCTTTGATTATTTTCATTATTAATTTAGTTAAAAGATAGTTATGGGTTTCTAAGACTTTGAAAATATAAGGATTAATGATATAATTTTAATTTAGTTAACGATAATATAGGAGAAAGATATCATGTCCACATAAAGGTAAGATATATGTATTTTATGAAATTATTTATTTTAAAAAAATTATTTTAAGGTGGGGCCCAAAAGGGCAATTGGATAAAGAACGGGATGTCCAAAACTGTTGCTTTTTCCTAAGGCTCTGATACCATATAGAGCACCGTTCTTACTAAAAGCTCAAGCTGATAGCAGGGATGAAATTTATATATTTAATATATTCCTTAACATGGGTTAATATTAATATTAATTGGAAAAAGTCTTCATGTCAAGGGATGAGTAGCATTTTTTGTCTGTGCCAACTGGAGGGCATGTTGGCATAATATCTATTCCCATGGCTGCAAAGCACGTGTATTTAATTGTGCCTTCTTTGTTTGGATGCATCAATATAACCGACACCACACTTTTTTGCTTTTATTTCACCAATTATAAATTGATTGTTGATGTTTTAGCTTTTATTTATTGCTTTAATACATGACTAGCAATATGAGAACTTGAATTTTTTGATTGAGTTGATACAATTAAAAAAGTGGAAACAATTCAAATTCTCGCCTAAGAGGTTACATGTGTAGCTATGCCAATTAATTTTGTCTACTTTGAAGAGATTGCAGTTTTTCAGTAAGTTTGCAATAACTCTTAGTATTTAAATATAAAAGGTATATATTTACACATATAATATCTTGGAATGTCAGATAGACAGTTTGGGAATAGCATGTATAGTACTTTTTGACATGTGATTCGTATATTTCTCTTAATGCATGTCATTTTGGTTTCATCGATCTCTTTTTTCTTCAAATACGTAGTTTTTTGACTTCATGCTATTTATCGTCCAATTTGGATGATAAAAGCATAGTATGTCAAGAAACTTTTACGTATTTGGAGAATTGCGCAGAGATGCTGCCGAAATTCGTAGAGAAATATATGCATCACATAGATAAACGAGTACTTTGCTCGCTATTCTTGAATGGGCGAAACCTAGTATAAACTTTAAAACTAACCGGAGTACCATTTGATATTAGAAAAGAACCTATTTATGGAGTATTATTTTGCAGAAGAACAAGGATAGCGTTCCCACATTGGTGACACAGAATACATTAGCTGATGGATAGAAGTTGGATTCACAGCTCTAGGTATTTAATAGGCTGAAATTTTTTTTAATGTTGCATTGTTAGCTAAATATTATCAAATATTAACTAAATAGGCTATGTTTTAATATATGGATGATGCAGGGCTAGTCCAGAGTACAGAAATGGAGTAATTGGGTTCATCAAGTTTGCTGAAGATCACGGTGCAACATGTAATGAGAAGTTGAAGTGTCCTTGCCCGAAATGCTGTAACGTATTGTATCAGACCAGTCGGGTTGCGTACGAGCATATGATATGCAATGGGTTTGACCCGACTTACAAGGTCTGGTATCACCATGGAGAGGACAGGGTAAGATTACGATCTAGCCAACCTAAGTTTGCATATGGTGGAGATGATTTACATAAGAAGGGTGATGAGGCTAGGGTTATGTTGAGTGAAATTTTTGGGGCTCAGACTGAAGGAGATACATCTGTGAGTTCGTTACACAAAGCACCAGCTGACACGCAAAATCGGGAGAATTGTAAGTTTGAAAAACTGTTAAATGATGCTGATCAAGAGTTGTATAATGGGTGTAAAAGACATACAAAATTGTCTTTCATTATTAGGTTATTTCATTTAAAATGTTTGGGAGGATTGAGTAACAAGATATTCAGTTTGCTTCTTGTCTTGTTGAGGGAGGCTTTCCCAGATGACACAAATTTGCCAGATAATTTCTCTCAAACAAAGAAGATAATAACAGATTTGGGTTTAAGTTATAGCAAAATTGATGCATGCCCAAACGATTGTATGTTATATTGGAAAGATTCTGCCCATAAGGAGTCATGTGATATATGTGGAACTTCTAGATGGAAATCCCTAGATGGTCAATCGAAACAGAAGGGAAAGAAGAAGGCAGCGAAGGTATTACGCCACTTTCCTTTGAAGCCACGTTTACAGAGGATGTATATGTCATCTAAAATGGCCGATGACATGAGATGGCACTCTGAGGGTCGTAAAAAAGATGAGAAATTAAGACATCCCGCAGATTCTCCCGCTTGGGAGGCTCTTGATGTGCACCCTCAGTTCGGTTCTGAGCTTCGTAATGTCAGACTTGGTTTAGCAACCGACGGCTTCAATCCATTCAGGAGTATGAGCATCACACATAGTATTTGGCCTGTTGTTTTGATTCCGTATAACTTGCCACCTTGGCTGTGTATGAAGCAGCCAAATATGATGCTCTCTTTACTTATTCCAGGGCCTCTTGGCCCTGGGAATGATATAGATGTTTATTTGAGGCCGTTAGTAGAGGAGCTGAAAGAGTTGTGGGCATCTGGGGTTGAAACTTACGACATATCAAGAAAAGAGAGCTTTACTTTACGTGCAGCATTACTTTGGACCATTAGTGACTTTCCGGGATATGCTATGCTTTCTGGTTGGAGCACAAAAGGGCGGTTTGCATGCCCATCATGTCACAAGGACACATGCAGTCGCTATTTACGTAATGGAAGGAAGCACTGCTATATGGGTCATCGTCGGTTCTTACCTCTTGATCATGGGTTTCGAAAACAGAAGCAATCTTTTGATGGTACCGTGGAGATGAGGGAACCTCCTAGTTCACTGGCTGGGTTTGAAATATTGGATCAATTAAGAGGCACTTCACATATATTCGGAAAGCGTACTGGCAGGAAACGTCCAAAAAACAGTAATCCAAGCAGCATGCCGTATAATTGGAAGAAGAAGAGTATTTTCTTTGAATTGCCGTATTGGGAAGATAATTTGTTGAAGCACAATTTGGACGTGATGCATATTGAGAAAAATGTCTGTGATAGTGTGCTTGGTACATTGTTAAATATTGAAGGGAAATCGAAGGATACTTTGAAGTCGCGATTAGATTTGGTTGATATGGGTGTGAGACATGCACTTCACCCAATGGAATTGCCTGATAGAAAGAAGTTGTGTTTGCCAGCTGCCTGCTTTTCGATGGACAAGCGTGAACAGGAGTTATTTTGTGAAGTACTGAAGAGTTTGAAAGTCCCGGATGGCTATTCTTCCAACATTGGAAAGCGTGTAAGTGCTAAAGAACGCAAGGTATTTGGGCTTAAAAGTCATGATTGCCATGTGATAATGCAACAGCTTTTACCTCTTGCGATTCGAAGGTTGTTGCCAAAGAATGTGTCATCGGCATTGATCGAATTGAGCAACTTCTTTCACGAAGTGTGTTCTAAAGTATGTGAAGTAGAGGAATTAGAGCGGTTAAAAGATCGTATTGTGCACGTGCTTTGCCAAATGGAGCGAATATTTCCCCCTGCATTCTTTGATATTATGATGCACTTGCCAGTTCATTTAGTAGACGAGGTCATGCTGGGTGGACCTGTTCAGTACCGATGGATGTATCCAATAGAGAGGTATGTGATACAATATATTAGTATTGTATATCCTTGCGTAATTAATTTTTGCAATCCATTTATGTTGTTTACATTGCTTTTAATTAATAGGTATTTATTTACCTTGAAATCATATGTGCGCAACCGAGCGCAACCGGAGGGGTCCATTGCAGAAGGATACATTGCGGAAGAGTGTCTTACATTCTGTTCTCGATATTTGCCCGATGTAGAGTCCAAAATAAATAGGCCAGTGAGAAATGATGATGGAAGTTCAGTCGGAAGCGCCCAACCCTTTCAACTCTCAAATGTAGAATGGGCACAGGCGCATCGATATGTGCTTTTCAATGATGATAGGCTTGAAAGTTATCGAAAGTAAGATGTTATTGCTTATTTCATCCAGTTGTTAATATATTGCAAACCAAACAAAACCTAGTGCTTACTATTGTATTATATATTGCAGGCGGCATCTTAGCATTCTTAATATGTGTCATTCTAGAGCCTCCGTGCATGTAATACAGAAGAAGCACAATGAAGAATTTGCGAAATGGCTTAAGGAACATGTATGTGTTGATATATAAATTAATGACTGTTTTCATTTGGTTTGTATTATTGCTTATAGTATGTTTGAACACTTTGCATCCCCTTAAATAGGTTAAGACATTGAAAAATTCAAAATCCCATTTGTCCGAAGAAATTGTGTTGTTCGCTCAGGGTCCACGATCAATAGCTACAAGAATGAAGGGCTACATAAGTAATGGATATCGATTCTGCACAATAGAGAAGGAGAGATTTTCTAAGAGTCAAAATAGTGGTGTTGTGGTTAAAGCAAGCACTACTAGCTATTCAAGTGCCAAGGACAAGAGACCAGTTACGAGCTACATCTCTTACTATGGGCGTCTAACTGATGTGATTGAATTGGCGTATTCAGAGCACCTAAAGTATATACTATTCAAGTGTGATTGGGTTGATGTCATGGCACAAGGAAAAGGCATTAAGACTGATGAGTTTGGGTTCACGCTAGTCAATTTCAGCCGATTGTTGTATACTGGCGAACAAGTTATGGATGACCCGTTCGTGCTGGCATCTCAAGCAGAGCAAGTTTTTTATGTGGCGGATCCAATTGATAAAGATTGGAATGTAGTTGTCAAGACGAAACCTAAGGACTTGTTTGATATGGATGTGGATGTCGATAAATTCCTTGATTGTGAGTCATATTGGTTGCAGAATTTACATGATAATGACCAAGATGATGATGGTGTTAGTTGGGCAAGGGAAGATGTACCTGCAACAACTGTTGATGCACCATCTGATCCATTCATGGAGGAACAAAGTCCATTAGCCGATTCGATTCATGACGAGGAGGATTCGGAGTAACAATGTGTTGTAGTTGCTTGTTTTATCTTCTGTTATTATTATTATTTTTATTGTTGGTAGGAACTTCTTTATTTAATGTATTTAATGTTCTTAGTTGTGATCGAATATATATCTATACTATATATAAAAGGAGTTGGCCCCTTTGGAAAGTGTGCCAAACAAAATACCCCACTTTCCACAAGAGCCCTCGACATCATTGCTGATTTCTGCAGGCCAATCCCCAACCTCATCATCTTAAGGTTATAAAATCCTTTGTACTTATAAATTAAATAATCATTTTTGGATTCAAGTCATGTATTTATACTTACATATTACCTTGCACGTATAATCTAAATTTTGTTGTAAGGTGATCCATTCAAATAGTATTTGGTTTGTGAATCTTGCTTATTATATAATATATTATGGTATTTCTTTTCCTCTTACTTGTTATTAAAATACATGTTTAACATGTCCTTTTTCCCATAGCCCGTGTAAGCACAGGGTTGTTACTAGTACTATTTTGTATTTATTGTTCTTAGTATTCAATTTTTTCATACACCCGTATTTCTAATTTGTGTCACTTTCCTTTGAATTTATCTTAAACATCGAAATGTGCGAAGATATGGTAGAAAACCAACCAGGCGCTGTTGGTGGCGAGGGCTCCTCTTCTGCAAGGAAGGTAAGGGGCCCTACTCGATGCCTATCACTCCATAGGCAAACAAGGTCTGGAGAGAAGATTCCTGTAGACATTAATGAGCACGGGCAGCCCATCGGGCCCAATGTCTCTAAGTTAGCAAATTTTTGCGGGACATTGGCTCGAGATGGCCATGTTCTACCTGTTGACCGCTTCTCATGGCAAAAGGTTTCACAAGACGCAAAGGACGATGCGTGGCAACGTATTCAGGTAGATTATAGATAGTTAAATTAGATCTCTTTAATGTTTTTTCATCACAGCACTTATTGGTTGTAACTTGGGAAATTGATTTGGTGTGCAATGTAGGAAAAGTTTGTTGTAGATGAGCGCCATAAAGAGTATGTCTTGCATTCATTGAATAAGAAATGGAAAGACTACAAGTCAGAGTTGAAGAAAAAATATTATGACCCATATACGACGAATGAGGACAGATTTCGATATTGTCCTCCTGGGGTGCTTCCAGACCAGTGGGAGCCACTTGTATATTATTGGAATAATGAAACTACACAGGTAAGAAGATGTTCACATTGTTTTTACATATGCTATCTGTTTTTTATATCTGAAATGGCTTCTAACATTTTTGTATGTACTTGGTATGATGTAGCAACTTTGTGCAAGGAATAAACAAAATCGTGCCCACCAAACGCTCACACACACAGCTGGCACGAGGAGCTTCGCTAGAGTAAGACATGAGAAGGTATGAAACTTTGAGATAATTCCTTTTAATAAACCTTTATTCTTTCTTTTATTTATTTTTTAATAATATCTGTTTGTTTATTTTCCTTATAATCGACAATATATAGGCCTTACAATTTGAGTAACTCAGCCTTGTATTCTGAGTTACTAGCTGGGGTTTAAACAACCTCAGCTTCAGCTTAAGAAACTAACTTTGTTTGTCTAAGTAACCAAATGATTGAGAGATTATTGCGAATAATTGTGATTTATAATCCTTTCATGTCTATTTCATTTCATGGTATTGTATCCTCGTTGGTGAGGACAGAGGACTTCCTTTGTTCCTGAAAATGAAGCCATGTTTGGTTTCTTTGCTGATATCTTGTTCTTGACAAGATATAGTATAGAAAACGAATCTTTGAAACAAAGAGTAGTATAGAAAATATGAGAGTTCATATTTTCTATACTACTCTTTGTTTCAAAGATTCGTTGTTTTCCTATGAATTTAAGAGTTCCAAAGACTAAACAGTTTGAATAAAGCCTTTCTTGTACTTTTTGTGATGTGAAAGAGTAACATGCTGCACATCAATTGTAAACTTTTAGTTTAGTTTTATTGATGTCTCTGGCCTCAAATTATTGCATGATGGAGAGCAAAGCTGATTAATCTATGAATTTCAATATCCTATGGCTCTTCTTTATGATTTTTTAACCAATGGTTTACGTTGCTAGAAAATTGCTTCTACTTTGAGATGGTGAAACATGGCTGCTGATGCTCTTGCTAGTGAGGCAATCGACACATAGACTAATAAATTGGCTTTGAAGAACAATAAAGGACAAATAAGACAGTAAGTATGGTATCAACATTTTATAACTGTTAAAATCTTTGACAAGTTACTCATCAATGCAGATAGCTATCGGACACCAATCATTTGACTGAGTGTCATTATTTACCATACCGTGCTTTCACTAAGTTTATAGGGATTGAAACTATATATTTTTTTTAAGGAAAAAAATAAGGAAACAACTACACACCCAAACTTCAAAACCATGCTTTGAAAATCTTGGGTAGGAAGGCTTTATAGTGATTGAAACTATATATATATATATATATAAAAGAAACAACAACACACACCCACACACAAAAACTTCAAAACCATGCTTTGACATTCTTGGGTAGGAAGGCTTTATATGTATAAAACACTCAAAAAGTCACATGCTCGACTTTTTGAGTTGTAATTGCTAACATGCAAATTTCGCACGTTTCATGAGTCATATGCTAGCCTTTTTGGATTATAATTTCTCAAAATCTCATTTTCCAACCACTTATAGTGCTGCCTAGGGGTAAAATTAAAATTTTCTCTATTAAAAATTCAAAACCACTTAATAAGCCACATTTCCTGCAATCTCAACAAAGGAGATAAGGACTCACCCTCTTAAGTCCTTCAATGAGTATTACCTCACATGTGCTTATTCTTTTATTGTTATATTATTTTCTTTCAAATAAAGTTGTATTTTTTTTTTTTTTTTGTAATGGTTATTACGCATTATATCTTTTTTCTCATTTTTCTCTCCAAATACATGTGCCATATAGCAATTGGCCGGCCGAGCAGAAACTTTCATTGAAACACATACTAGGAAGGATGGCACCCCAGTCAGCTCTGATGCAGCAAATAAGATTGTAAGTTGCAACTAATCTAGAATTAGCTTTTATTTTGAATTTCATAAAATTCATGTAATTCTTATGGTTCTTAAATACTTTTCTTTATTTCAGGAACAGATGCGAAATATTATGCTTGGAGGCACGCCAGATGGTATGGCGCGTGATGATGTCTACACTCAGGTCATGGGACCTGACACCCATGGCCGAGTTAGATGCTGTGGGATGGGGTTGACTCCAAACAGGACGTGGGGCTCATCCTCCAGCCAAACAGTAGACATGACAGAATTTAATCGAATGAAAGAACGATTAGATGAGGAGATGCACCACCGAGAGCAGCTAAAAGAACGATTAGATGAGGAGATGCACCACCGAGAGCAGCTACAAGAGCAGGTGCTGCAACAGGCCTCCCAACTTGCGGAGCTTCAACGCGCATTCTTATCATTTACAAGACAGGTATTTTGCATCCAATACTAGAAATAGTAGAACACATTATTGATTATATTTTAAATATGTATATTTAATTAAGCAATCCTTATCATCATGCTTCCCAGGGTGGACAATCATCCGAACCTGGGAGTCCTTCAAATCCTACCTAGATGTCATATTTAAGCTCCATGGGCCTTGGGTTGATGGAGAAACCCGAATTTTGGTTTTTGAATACATGGAAAACAATAGCATCGCACAAATATTACTGGGTAATCCCATGTTTCTTCTCTAGTTATGTTTAAAAATTAATTTGGGTTTAGATACTAATTTTGGTGTTTTTATTTTTTATGCAGGAATGAGCAAGGATGCTCCCATTGATGTTCCTTACACATTTTGTTGTTTTCTTGTATATCTATTACATGTAATAGATATCTATAACAATCGGAACAAGGATGCATGGTCTGATTGTTGTTTTTTTTTTGTATCTACTACATTTTGTTCTATTAATTTTGTTGTTTATAGTCTTTGAAGCTTTTGTTTTCCTCAGTTGAAGGTATGTGTGCGTATCTCTCTCTCTCTCTCTCTCTCTCTCTCTCTCTCTCTCTCTCTCTCTATATAATCTTTGCCTTTCTCTCGCTGAGGCATTATTAATTTTGTTGTTAACTCTTTTCTCACTGGTTTTGTTTGTCTGCGTAGCTACTTCAGCTGACTATAACAACTACCCCTTTTTTCTATTTTTGGAGAATTTCTGCCTCATTTCCGTTAAAAATTATTTTTAGTACCTATCAGGAAAAAAGAAATAAAAAGAGAAGAAAAAAGGAGGTGAAGATAGCAGTTAAATACTTGGTGTTTCAATAGATACATTTGTCTCTTACTTTGACTAGCTTCAACATTCTAACTGTTTGTCTTTGTCTTTGTTCTTATTTTCATGGCTTGTTATGCTTTTCCCTTTATATCTTGATTAATTCCAGATCTGTTCACGTATATCGTCTGCAATCTTCTGCAGTTTGGGACAAGTTCTTTTGGGGCATCTGCTCGTTATACTAGACGTTTCTCAACGAAGTCTCATGGCCATGTTGCTGGCAGAATTGGAAGGTGCATGCACATAAATTTACTTTGTCAGTATTTTTGGTTTGCTTGTTTATTGCTATGTTGTACAAAGTAACATTTACATTCATCATCACATAGATTGTGGTTGTTTCATATTAATTTATGTGTGTACGTGCTTATGTAATTAGGCACCCATTCTTCACACTTGCCTGTAAAGGATGAGTCAAACTATGTAATACAATTAAATCATCCACATTGTGGATGATTTAATTGTATTACATATATTCATCCAAATTGAACTATAATTTGGATGAACATAGTTCAAATGAGTCAAATTCTTTCTTAGTTTGTATATATATTATATCAGGATTCGAGCTCTGTGAAGAAGGATTTAAAGTTACTCAGACAAGCTTGATTGTTGTTACTTGAGACGTACTATAATGTATATAAGTCAAATTATGTTCAAACAAAAAATACATAAAAATACAAACAACAGTCAGAAAATCAAACAAAAAATACATAAAAATAAAAAGAAAAACTCATAAAGGTCAATCCAAACATTTCACATACAATGTGGATGAGTCAAAGTAGTCTAAGAGTAGTTCTGCTGGATGAATAGTTTGACTATTCATCCAGCAGAACATAGTTCAATTTGGATGAACATAGTTCAATTTGGATGAACTATGTAATACAATTAAATCAGACTATTCATCCATGTTAATATAGTTCAATTTATTTTGACTTATTGTTTGCCCCTCCCAAGCTAATTTTCTGGCTCCACCCGTGCCACCAATAAGTGAATGAACATAATAAAATGTTGCATGGTAGCTCAAATTTAATTTGGATGAGAAAAAAACAGTTGTTGGTTTAACACCATATATATATATTTCTAAATCTGAATTTGTTCATGACATGCAACATGACATGAAAGCCCCAACTAGAACTTTAAACGGAAATATTTTTCACAGCGGAAAAAATTATAGAACCTAAAGCTTCAGGCCTTTATGTGCTTTATAAGAAACAGAAAACAACCCAGTTTGCGTAGCATTTATATTACTGGTATGCTCATTTCTATAAACATCAATGAAGTTATGCATCAGAAAAAAAAAACATCAATGAAGTTGATGTTCTGTACAATGTCCTTCCAATGGGGATTATCCTATTATTGGTATACACTAATATATTATGAGAATTTCAAACAGAAAATACCAAATGCTAAAGATAACAGTTCAATGTTATGGGTCAAATCATTGTTAAAAACGACCTAGGACTTAAGGGAACTTATTTGGTTAAGGCCTTAACATTTAGGATTGTAACATTTAAGCATGTTAGTCCAAATTGGGTAACACAAAAGTTATGGAAGAAAATATCTTATTTATTTTATGAATCATTTGATAATGCATGTAAATATCTTCAAGAACATATGATCCAATAGAACAATTGATTGTTGAATTAATTGGATCATTGATATAAGAATATAAAAGTCAAAGTTCAGGTCAGAAGATACTTTAGGCCACAGGGAAGAGCTTTCTAAGCTAAAGCCAATAAAATGCCTAAAATGCTCACTTATGTGAAGAATTCCTGTTGTAGGAAAGAGAGAACGACAAGGGAACACTGAGAAGACCTGAGACTTGATATAAAAAACTGTTAAACAGAGGACCCCAGTGCAAGGAACTTCACATAAATACTTTTAAGCAGTCCTCTAACAGTATATATAAGAGAAGAATAAGTTATTAATTTTGAAAAAAAATCTATTCAATAATAAGACATCCAAGTTACAAATTTAGCATCTAATTCAGAAAGCAGGTCCAGAACTCTTAGTTAGTTAAACCAGGTTATAGCTTTATAAAATAAAAATTTATAAAAAGTCAACAGGACAACATTTAAACTACCCTGTTGCATGAAACATTTTAACATCAGGGGGTCTTTTTCCTTTGGTGAATAACGAAATAACATTCCAAAGAGAGGACGCATACGCATAAGACCCAATATCCATCAATTTCAATCAACAAAACAAGAAAAAAAGGGAGGCACATATTAAACTGCAAAGGAAAAAGCACAAAAGAAAAAAGGAAAAAGAAAAGAACGATACACAGTCAAAGGCACATTGTCTCATGCATCATCACCTTCAATGGAATATCCAGAATCATTTTTTTAACTGATAGATCTGAACATAACTGTCACAAAATGGAAGAAGCATTTGCTTTCTCTGCCATTTTCATTCGAATATTATGGCCAAAAACCAAACAGTAAAAGGGCAAGCACTTGATAATTAAGGCATAATAGAACCTTTCTAAGGAAAAAATAGAAGCAACATACCTGGACCATTTCACTGATTCAAACCCCCTGGTCCAATGAGAGAACCAGCAAGAAGATAACCAACAATGACCTATCATAATGAGGCCAAAACGAAGTTGTGAGCTCTACAAGCAAACTGAAATAATGATTTAAAAGCTGAAAATCGAAATACAGATGAATCTGAAGAGCTATAGCTACTACAAATGTTTGAAAGAGTACAAACCGGTTGTCCCAAACAGGAAAATGTAATTCCACCAATTGCTGCAGAAACAATAACCACTACCAAATCTGAAATTAACCTACAGAAATGAATTGAAATAAAATCAAAGTATAAGTTACAAGCAGAAATTATTATCAAATAACAAATACATTAACAGGCTTCACTTCAGTATTAACAACTTAAAATATAGACTCTAGATAATTAACATAAATATCTATTATCAAAAAGAAAAAAAAAACAAAAAAGAAACTGCAAGGATCAACCTTAAATCAACTTGAAGCACTGGATATTTCGACTTCTTGTTTGACATCACAAATACGTTATCCTGCCACAACATGGAACCACATGTTAATATTAGTTAAGAGAAACAGAAAAAAGTTAACCAGAACCAACTATTGGTAGTCTTCATATCTAACATGATCACAACGTCATGTGCACCTTTTTGTCTATCAAAGTCGTCATGTCATCAGAATCTTCATTTTCTAGTGAAAAAACATCTTGAAACTGAAATGGTCTAGTGCCAGTGCCACTGTGTAGATGAGCAAATAAATAGGCAACATAAAGTCAAAATAAAAATAAGATTACTTCAATGAACAACAAAATATGTCCTATCTATGGGTATAATTGCCTATACAAGTCATTTCTTCATGAGAAATTCAATTCTGTAAATTATCATACTTTGCCTCTTGGGTATCATTTCTCTTCACCTTCTCATGAGTGATTTTAGCTACAGTCTCCAAGACAGCCTATGAAACAGAAGCAAGAAATTATCAAAAGCAAAATGTAGAAAAACCATATAGGCCAATCAACCAGACCTTGGAATTAAAAATTTAAATACACATCACATGACATATTTAACAACATGGATCTGTACACAGTAGCCAGATAGAACTATAATGAAACTAACTACTAGTAAAACTGCATAATTGAACCAATGTGTATTCCAGATCCTTACTAGGAATGTTTTTGTGTATGAGGAAATAATGAGCATGTTATGAGACCATTAAAGTTTCTAAAGACTGATAATGGCCTATATATGTGAATGCTAGAACAGAAAATATCAGCCAAGTTATATTCAGAAACTAGAAGAAAATAAATTCTGATCTACAGTGGCTTCAATATCCCATTCAAAATTACGCAGCCAATGATAAAGCCTTTCCTGGGTTGGACTATCAATGATCAAATGATCCATAGGTGCTAGATTCATCTAGTAACCTTATTTTGGAGTATGGGGACTTTGCACATTTTCTATTGTATGTTAGTTTTATTCAGGCTTAGTCATACCATAAAATGGTATTATCTACATTTAAAGAAATTTTCCAAAAATTTAGAACTTTATATTTAAGTTTTTAGTACCACAGTATGGTAGTTCAAATATTTAGAAACAATTTCTATTTGTTTAAATTTATTATGATATATGCTGTGATCCACTGCTCATAACCTTATCTTGTCCTGTCAGCATGAGTACCAACATGGATTGGAAATGGCATATCTTAAATCTAGTATCTTTCTCATTTTCTTGTACACAAGGCAATAAAAAAAAAAAATCAACAAATGATATTACACTTGACTATGCAATACACGTGTTAATTTGGTTCATATGGGTTGAAGTAGTAGGTGTGTTGCTTATTCAATGATTCTCCTGACAGGTGAACAGACTGTATTCTATGTCGTACCTTATAAGTAAAAAATTCACCACATCTACTTGGAGTTGGCAACACAAATCCAATTTTACTGTCCTGATATGTTAGAGACCGTGTCTTCAATCGAATTGTGTGTGTTTAATACTTTTCTGATGGATTCTGCCCAAGTTATTTTAGTCTTCCTCTTGTCCTCCTTTAAATCCTTCATCCTAGGCCTTCACATTATATTCTCGCACCATTTTTACCAAATTTCATTTATTTTTCTCCTATTTTTGCAGTTCCTAGGCAGTTGTGGATGTGTTTATTTCTTATCTTTTTAAGCCTTCCATACATGATTTAAATTGTCATCTGGTATTGACAAAAGAAGCCTATTTATATTATTATTCAACTGAACTTGATCCAAGCCATAAAATAGTATATAGCGGTCAACCCCTGGAAAAATCCTTTCAAATGGCTTAGAACGTTCCAATATAATACCAATATGGATTGACTAATACATATTGGCACTAAAGTTGACTAACACAACTATTGATACTGATCCTTTAAGCTCTGTTCCCAAACACCTTTCTCAGCATCCTATAAGTACTCATCTTTTGAATGCATTAATTTTTTTTCCCAACATTCTATACCATTACCAAACATTGTAGCATGCTTAATAATCTATATATAAAATTTTACGTCTTATCTTGAGTAGAACACATTGATTAACATTTTAAAAGTGCCTCTGCATTTTAGCTCTAACTATTATATTATCTTCAGCAGCCATGTCAATATTGCCATCTTTATGTACTGTTAAAACTGCTTCCTATGCCATCATATTATGTGATTACCACATCATTTATATTTATTGATTAAACTCTGATCTCTTACCATGCAATGTATGATTTATTTTCTTTGTGTCTAGACTATTCAACTTCCTAATACTTGATGCTAGATTTGGCTTTCTACCTTTTCAGGACCTGATCGAAACAGTTTCAACAGTAGTGTTGAAGATCAGCAAGTAGGTCTGACTTTCCTTTACACTGAATTGTTATTAGAAGTGCGTGATCTTACGGTTTTTTCTTTTTCCTTTGAGGACGAGATGCTTCTTAAAACAGCAGAAAATAAATGTTGAATTTAGATATTTTGCAGCTGTAATATCCTTGTGGATTGTATTGCATTTAAAGCTTGGAAGGTTGATTATGTCTTTGTTGAAAGATCTTCATCCTATTGAAAATTTGTCTATAGGTGGTTTTGAAATGATTCTTGTCAGTTTTCTATCAAATGGAATTATACTTTATGCATAGTCCTAAACTTTTCTGTGCGTCAGTTTGTTTACGGTAAACTAATCCCTTTGGTCTCTTTTTTTAGGAACCATGACACATTATTATCGTGTTATTTTCTTAATGTTCAAAATGCTATTTCTTTTGGGTTGGCATTTCGGAAGGGGAAAGGCAGTACAATGTTGTATCCTTTTCGGAAGGGGAAAGGCTATACAATGTATCCTTACATAATCCAGGTGCATGCACCAACATGGCCTTCATTATCAACATTCAGACTTTCAATTTACACATTTCTTTTGTCCCATTTACAGATATTCCATACATATACAGTTGACACTTAGCAGTTTTCATCTCAGTGTTATAATGATTTTAATATCTGTGTCCCGTCTGATGGAGGATTCTTTCATTTCTCTTATAAGGGACATTTGGAAGGAAAGGCCATGTCTTTGAAAATCCAGTTCATTAATTTCTAGATGCTTCATAGTACTATGTTCCCTTATCTTTAAGAAATTCAGGGGGAAAAAAAAACATTGATTGAACTTTTATCTTAACTGGGAAGAGATAACATGCATAAACAAGTCCTTTATTTATTTATTTTTTCTGATATTCTTATCTATCTAGCCATCTACATTGCAATCTCCATGTTCCATCTACATTGAAATTATGTATTTTCTTTACAAGTAATGCAGCATTTTAAGGGTTTTCTTCATATATTTTTTATATGTGATGTAATACTATTTCTTTTATACACATTTTTACAATGCAAGAATCCATGTGTAAATGGTTAAAAAAAAAAAACTTTTTTGTTACAATGAACCTTTTTCTTTCGTCATTTATAATTATCATGAATAAACTTAGAAGACTGTGGTGGCTTATTATTTAAACTTTGAACATGATAAAGTATGCTTTAAAAATTTTGGTGTTTTCTAAAATTGATTGATAATGTCTTATCTATACATGCTTACATATATATGTATATACGCATTATCAGTAACTTATATGTATCCATATACATGTGTATGTATGTATTTATGAAATCTTGTATGGTGTTTGTATGGATTTTTTACAGGTAATTTTTTAAATAGAAAAGCAATTACTAACAACAATTTCTACGTGCAGGTTAAGTGAATTAGCGGCGGTAACACTACCGCCGCTAATTGTAATTAACGGCGGCAAAATACCGCCGGGGATTAATGCGAGGAAACACAACCGGAGGTTTTTCCGGCGGTAGATCTTCGCCGCTAATAATGCAAGAAATATTAGCGTCGACAACATACCGCCGGAAAACCAATGAAACAAGCCGACCGTGATGTATAGTAGCGGCGGTAAGTCTCCGCCGTTAATTCAACCAAAGCCGGCGGTAACCTACCGCCGGTTATGTCCCCTAAGTACCGGCGGGAAATACACAGCCGCTATATAGGTTCTTTTAACGGCGGGAGTTACCGCCGGTGATGTCCTATAAGTGCCGGCGGGAAGTTTACAGCCGCTATATAGGTTATTTTAACGGCGGGAGTTACCGCCGGTGATGGCCCTTAAGTACCGGCGGGATATACAGCCGCTATATAGGGTCTATTAACGGCGGGAGTTACCGCCGGTAAAGGACGGAATCACCGGCTATTAACTCCCGCCTGTTATTATTTCATCATTAACGGCGGTAGATTACCGCCGTTAATTCTTTAAATCAGCGGCGGGAGATTACGGCCGCTATTGGATGTCCAATAGCGGCGGGACTTGCTGGGCGCCGCAAGGAGCGACGGTAATTCCATTACCGTCGATGCTTTCAAAGGCTGGGTCTTGTCCCGCCCCTAAATCAATTAGCGGCGGGTAGTGATCTTTTACCGGCGGTGAATTACCGCCGGTAAAAACGTGATTTTTTGTAGTGTTTATTTAGATATATTTTAATTGGGCGATGTGCGTGGAAATTATTGTGCGTGAGTTGCATGGGATCAGAGGGTATATATGTACATGTTAAATACCCTAATGAAATACAAGGGAAATACCTAAAAGTATTTGTCTCATATTTGTTAGCCGCAAGAGAGAACGACCGAAAGAGAGTGTGCGCGACCAGCGAAGGAAGAAGAAGGAGAAGAAGGGAGAGAGAGAAGCTTGAGTTCTTGACTCCTGAACATTTCTTGGCGTCTGCATTTGTTGCTATTCATATAGATAGAGAGAAAACAATCGAACAGAGGTAGATAACATTGTTTTTCATGAACGATTTGGTGTTCTTGACTTGTTTAATCTATATGCATGTTTTTGTGTTGTAGAAATATGTATTTAGCTTGATATCAACATTATATGTATCTTAGAAACCTTTTGAACATGAAAAATTAGATTTGCGACGATCGGTTTGACGTTTTTGGGAGACCACCGAGCTTACTGTGCTTAGCGATCCTTGGCGCTCCTAGGCGCTCGTTGAAATAGTTTGACCACCCAAGACCGCTTACTGATAGACAGTCGGTGATCAATTTATCACTACCGCCTACCTTAGACCGCTTGAGCTATCCTAGGCAATCCTAAGCACTCAGTGCAGAAAATCCAAATTTTACCAAATTTAAACCTTGATTCAATTCTAAACTATTTTTAACCAATTTTAATCTTTAAGTAAAACATTTTAAGACCAAATTAACTTACCAAATACCTGATTTGCAAAGAAATAAAAATAGGGAGGTATTTAGGGTATGAGTTGCTGAGTTTTACAAATAATGGGAAAACCTAAGTTTTGTGAGAACCAGACTTATAAATTTGAGATAATTAACTAAGAGACATGTAAATTTATATTGATAACCAAAATATGATATACGGGATTTCCAGATCAGATTTTGAACCCAGTTAACCCGATATTGAAAGAAATTACAGATTTAACCATTATATGCCGCTAAGCACTATTACATACAGAAATAGTAGTCCTTAGGGATTTTTGGTGTCTAGTGGGCATAGCTGGTTATAGATCTATAGTTTTGGCTAGATAGTTAAGGGATATTTCATTTGGGTTGAGTTACTCCCTAGTGCAAACGCGCTTCCTTTGCAAGTTGGTTTGCTCTCGAGGGTCCTATGTCTGGAGGGACACCCCGGTGCTCCACTGGTGATTCCCTGTACATGTGGATAAGTGACCATCTCCATGTATTGATTTCGGTGTTGCATTCTAGTGGTTCATGCCAACTTAGTTGAGTTGTGTGCAATAAGTTGATGACTACGGCTCTTATCTAAGGTGATGTTCATGGGTTTGAGTCTCATTAGTAGCGTCGCCTATAAGCCGCACGGTGGTATAGCATATGGTTGAGAGTCATCTCAAACGTGTATCTTTCTTTGTGAGTCCTACAATGATACTAAGATCACAAATACTTTTGATATTGTTCACATGCTGGAAAAGGAATTGTTAAGATTCTGACTTGATAATCTATGCCCAACTCAGCTTTGGATTTTACCAATTTGTTATGACACGTTACTATAACTGAACCGCATGCAATCTAGACTCTTTAAACGTGGAGTTTTTCCCAAAGGTATTTTGTAATTTGCTACGCGCGTAATGTGTGCAGCCCCCTAATACATCTGTAAGGAAACAATGCATATGTTGTTGTGTATAAGTCCTTCATTAAAACTTTAAAATGTAAGGATAGAAGGTATTTTGAACAAAAACGCCCTAAAAATACTTCTTAACCTCATCAAAGGACAATAACAAACAAAATGTGTAAAATTTTGTTGAGGGCATTATCGGAAAAAATTTTATGAACAGTAAAACAACACTCATTCTCAATTATTTTAAAAAAGTATCACTAATTTACAATTTTCAAGAATAGGTGATTGAATCTAGGTTATTTATCAAGAAGCATAACTAAAGACCAATTTCTCCAAAACTAATTAAATTAAAACCTCAAAAAGGTAATACAATTTATAAATATATGCAAACAAATGACAAAAGTAGCTCATCTCTAGTCTTTACATTTGGAGCTCCAATCATCCTCCCAGCCAAACTCTTATCTTTCTTCTCCTATCTTTGGAAAATACATATCCCACCTAGAGTTAAAGTTTTTGCATGGTCTAAGCAATATATAGAATCAACACTTGTGACATGCTTCGAAAGAGAAGACCGACAGTTGCCTTTGTCCCCACACATTTGTGTTCTATGCTTCAAGCAAGGAGTCACAGAGGATCACTTAATTAAACTTTTCTAATTGGTGTCATGTTTCCCTTATTGGAAAACTTTCCTAATTCGAGATCATTGTAATTATTTATAATGTGATGCTGTGATCTCCATTGAGACAAAATGAAGAAGAAAAATTCTCTCTCTTCCTACAGTAGACATAGGCTTTATGCCAAACCACTTAAATCATCTTGTGTTTTGTTTCTTCAGTCATCCATCTAATCGATCATTGTCTCTAATTTCCTCATAAATCCTCTTGTTGAATTGGCAATTCAGTTTGTAATGACCCAATCATGGGATTCAATTATGTGATTAGGAAGTATTAGGCATCCAACTACCCTCATTCAGTGAACCAATTACCTTGTTTGAATTTAGCCTTTAAAACAGAAATAAGTTAAACATTACAAACAATTTCCTAAAATTTTAAAACTTACTAAATTCCCAAGATCTATTTAAAGGGAAAATTTCAAAAACGACCGTGTTTTAGAAACTTAATACAAAAAAGAACGTTGAAAAGTCTTTCCTACTGAACCCACCAACTTTATAAAAAAATTTACAAAGTGGTCCACGGATACAATTGTAGTAATCGTAGGATATCACCTTATGCTTCGTGATTATTCAAATAAACTATTAGTATCCCTCGATTAATAGAATTGTATCCCACACGAATATAAATTGTATCCACTGATTCATAGGATTGTATCCCATGACATCGATTAATCGAAATTTAAAACCTCGATGAACATTTCGATTTCAATAAAATTCATTGATTAATTGGAAATATATGCCTGTCCTCAGCCTGTATATATCTGTTGATAGCTTGGCCTTACAAATCAACTTCATTTACTTGTAAAAATGCTTTATTGATTTATAAACTGTCATGAGACTTATAAACCCTTTAATAAACTTGTAGCTTATAAGTACTTGAAGCCATGTTATTAGAGTTGTACATAAAATGTCAGGAGTTATAAAAGATACACACCAAAGGGTATTGTTGTCCATGAACACTAAAACGATACTCATTCTTAAATATCTTTAAAAAATATCATTAATGTTAAATTATCCAGAATTGGGTGACTGAATCTCAATTATTTTCAATTTGGCCGACTTCTTCGGGAAGAAGTTGTTAGAGACTTAAGAAGAGAGAGAATGGAAGAGTGCAAGATTACCCCTCCGAGTCGACGTTAATTGCCCCAAATCTCTCTCTCGGATAACGATAGAGGCGAGACAATGAGGGAAGGAGCTCTTCGTTGAGAAAGAAACTGAGAGAATGGGAGGAAGAAGGATGATGGTTGAGACTAGAGAGAAATACTAGGAAGCCCAAGTCCACTTAACGTGGGGGTAAAGTCGGTATTTGAAGACCGAGTCACGTGAGGCCTTTTCCATAAAACGTCTGAAAAAGGAGGCCTGCAGCATTTAACCTCCAAGGAATCTTGGGTTTGGTATTTCCAAAATTGAGTTAGGGCTAGGTTTGGATTTAGCCCAACCCACCCTGACCCGACTATAATCTATTAAAATATTATTTCCATATATATATATCATATGTAAAAATACATATTTAATTAATAAATTTTATTAATTTATAAATTCTATTTAAAAAACTTATTTTTATGCATTCTATATGGAAACACTTTAATATTTTCAACAACAAAAATCTAAAAATTAAGAAAAATATGTATAACATATTATACAGCTTCTACAAAGAGGAATATACTTCATAATCATATTCATTCTTGTAATCAATTAATTGATATTTTTTTATATGAATACTCCTTTGTTAGGCTCTCACTCAAAGCTAGGCACTGAAGCAAAATAGTATTCAGACATTCGCAATCTGTGATCCTTCATTTTTAAGTAACAAAATCTGTAAATACTATTGATATTCTAAGTAGGATGAGGAGTTCTACAGCCCTCTCACCTCTAAGGTATCTACTTGTTTTGCTGTACTTACATCTGATTTGGCCATGGATCTTGTTTGTCTTTAAGTAGCCGTCCTGAAAAAATCATCACCCTTTTTGGCCTTAAATGATGAACATTATGGGATAGAATTAAAAGTGTACCAGATAACATTATTTTAAAGACTCATACGTGCACATTACATGTTTATCAAGGCTGTGATGCACAAAAGGAAGTTTGACACAACAGTATTAATCGATTACCCATATTTTCTGTTAGTTTCTACAACATTGCTTTTTCAGACTATGAAGGGCAAGGAAGGTTGAGGATGAAAATGTTACAACCATCCATTCTGATGCCATTCGTAACAAAATATGAAACAACAAAAATAATACCTCAGATAGTTCTTCTAGTGCTGTTCTTTTGAAGGTTTACAGGGAGGATGGGAGCGTTTCTGTTGTAGTAAAAATGCACGAGAATCTGTTCGACTCATCACAGAAAAGATACATGTAACAACAAAAACTGTAAAAATGGAAATCACCAATGAGGAATCTGGGCTGCTATATCTCTGCAATGGTGCTGATGCATCCACACTAAGTGATGCAAAACCTGACCGAGATTGATTTAGCCTGTGAATGAGGATATTAGTTATGAAGTGACCATTGCAGATGATGAGGGCAAGTATTGGATTATTAACTGTGAAACTTGAACACTTAAATGGCTGAAACTATTATGTCTCTATGATAAAGACCTATAAAGACTTCTCATCTACTTTGAAATTAATCTCCCACGGTTACAAGTGTACTGAATCAACCAACAAAAAAATAAAAATAAAAAAATTTCCAGAGAAAGCACGTGTTTCACGTCAAAGTATGCGTCTTACTGCTGATAAAGAGACCACTTACATCCAGACTCAATAATGGCAAAACAAATCTATACAAATGTAAATTTAATTTATATGAATATACCTCCTTGACAAAACACACTTGCTCAGGGAATCCCCAACCATACAAGGAAGGGGAGCACAATCAAACTCTTATATCTAGATTCTTCTCATCAACTATGCTGTTCATCATACAAAGTAATATCTAGTACCTATAATATCTGAAAAATGCACTTATGTTCCCTGTATCTATTTCAGATATGAGACAATATTGTTATGTGTAGATACGTATTAAATAATTCAAATATGCATTCACTTTTTAAATGGAATTTTTGTTACTTTAGGCATACATCCAGATCCATGGACATTACTAGCATTCGGATCTCATTAAGACTTTCATATTAATAGTCTAATGCTACAAAATTATAATTGCTTTGTTTGAAGTTTAATGTTTTCCTTATATAACCTTGCTTCTTTTCTGTAGACATTATTCTACCATGAATGATATGCCTACAGTACAGGGAACAGAACACGCATTTGTACCTGACTGTTTTTTATCAGTTCATACCTGTTCCTTCCCCCTCCCTGGTTTTTCAGTTTTCTGGGCTTACCTGTTTTCTTCTTCTGTTCTTTTTTCTGGTTCTTCTTCTTCTTCTTTGTGTTATTTCTTTTTTCTCTGTTTTTTCTTCTTCCGGTTTCTTTTTCTTTCTGTTCCTCTTTTCTTTTTTTTTTTGCTTTTTCTTCTTCTTTCTGTTTTTTTTTCTTCCTTCTCCTTTCTGTTTTTTTTTCTTTCCAGGTTTCTTTTCTGATTTCTGGTATCAGAAAAACCAGAAATCAGATCTGGTTTCTCTTTCTGTTTCTTTTTCTTTTCTAATTTTTTCTTCTGGTTTTTTCTGATTTCTTCTCTCGTCGGAGAGTTCTTGAGCAGTACCAAGTTGGTATTGCCCATGACCGAGTCAACTCAGGCAGTACAAACTCTGTAACACCCAAGTTGCATCATTCTTGGCAGGACTCAGCCAAGTGTGACCAAGACAAGGGGTTTCCAACAAACCTCTTATCTCGAGACTCAAGTGTCGGCTCAGTAAAAGCCGATGCCAAGTTGACTCCTTCAATGCCACTTGGTAGTGGGCAAGTTTTCAAACCTTGAAAGTTCCATAGAGGTGTTTTCTTGGGGAGAGGAGAATTCTGCGATAAATCATCTTGTTAGCTGAAAGTTTGTGTATAGGGACAAGGGTTACTTAACAGTGTTTGAAAGCCCAGAAATCATAGCCGGCACCAGTACGTACCACCCGGTACATGGCTGATACTGGTACATGCCAGCTAGTACAATCAAGTACCGGCAGGAATTTACATTAAATACTGATATTTACTAGTATTTACATTAATACCAGTATTTTGTCTCTAGTAGTTGCAAGGGCAGTGCGTACTGGTACCAGCCGAGATATAAAACCTTTAGCCCACACTTACACTTTCCAGGTAAGTGCTTTTGTTGACTTAGCACACTTTGGGTTAAGGACATCAAGGGTAAGAATGACATATATAAGAATGGTTGTGATATTAATATCCGGGAAAGATGTACTTCATTGTCCATTGAAACAATTCATATATTTCAGTAATTAGACTCCTTGCTCTGGTAGGAATTACACCTTCATTTTGTCAGAAACTCTGGGGCATCTCTCATTCGAGCTCTCAGTTCCCAAATCTCTTGCTGTTGGTCTCTTTATAAGGATTCCTGTAATATAGATAACCTTTCATGGTGTTTTGAGAGTTCAGTCTGGAACTTGCTTCTTAAGTGGAATCCCAGACCAATTGATCTTGCTAAGTAAGACTCCATTTTTGAGTTCCTCAAACAACTCTATAAAAAACCATGACTGGAATCCTGACCCTAAAGGAATTTTCTCTACTATTTCAACCTTTATCTCCACCTGTGTTGATGGTGGTTATACTGCCCATCATTACCCTTTCATCTAGTTTGAAATCTGTAGTACCCTTGAGGAATAAGGGATTAGCTTGTACTATAATTATTTGTAAGATTCATACAAATGGCATTATTTAAAAGTAGAAGCTTTGTCTCCTCTGGTCTATGTTGTGTATGGGTCTAAGGAGATTGGTTGAACACCAATTTCATTCATTTATTATTATTTTAACATTCCACGGATGCTATAGAGGTTGTGCTTCTTTCAGTAGTTTGTGGAAATGGTTTGGGTAATGCTGGAGAGCATTTGCAAAGTTCTGTCTCAGCACATGTTCTGCTAATTCAGGAAGAGAGAAATAGTGATGTTTCAGGTTTTTTTTAATTCCCCATGCTATCTTGTGGGTGATGGATGAAAGGAACATGTGATGTTCTGAGGATATGAGCTTTCCTTATAGCTATTATCGGGTCCATCATGCCATTGGTTGTTTCTAGGGTGTGCAATTACCCAAAAGTCAAAAAGCACTTTGATTCCAGGTGTTCATAGAAATCTAGGCCTAATGCAACCTCACCAGTATATGTGAGCCTGAGCATTGGCTTCGAAGCCTCCAGGGAGCAAAATTTTGACGACTGTTCTCGGAATTTAGGTTTGTTTTAGACTGATGTGATGTTTTAAAGATCATTTTGTGAGCATTATTTATGAACTCTTTGGAATAAAGGAGAATGTATCAGAGCAGAGTTGTGTCCCTCCTGAATAGTCTGACTGCATTTTCACTGTCAACCTCAAGGCTCTTTGTGGAAAAGTATAAAAATTGGTTAGATTGCTCATTCTTTGGCTAGTAAGTTTAAAACATCGTGTTCTTACATTCTTCAATCAGCCTAAATCACAGAAAAGTTTGACAAAATCAGGATTTTAAGGTCAGTTTCATTGAGGGGAATACTTTGTAGGAGATTATAGAAGAGAGGGATATAATGTAGGATATATTGTTTCTCTTTTTATACTTTTGATGTTCTCTTTTTCATTTTCTTTGTTTCCCTCTTTTCCAGGCTGGTACCTATACTTGGGACTGCTATTGTTCCACTGTATCGGTGTATCCTCTTCCCCTCATAACTAATGAGAGCTTCTAATTCATGAAAAAAAGGGTATATTTGTAAGGGTGTATTAGTACCCTCACTCACCACATTGCAGATTTACTTGGAAGAAAGCAGCTCCAGTTGTTATTCATTATGAATCTGAACTATTTCACATAAAAGAATATTCTTCATATGGTATGAAAGTCAAATTGTCCTTCAAAAACAGTGATTTTTATGTGAGTTACAAGTAGAATTGGCTTCTTTATGAGAACATTGCTTGCTAATAGGGACTTCAGCATTCTGAAGGAATTCTACATATGTTATTATTGAGAGGAATATGTTGATTACAGCTTTAGGAAGATTCTGATTACATCTCTAGCCTTTCGCCTTTTGCATATCATAACATGTTCTCTAGAATCTTAACAAAAACAGTTATCCCAATCAGTTGAGGTCAACAAAATGGATCTTCTTTTTTTTTTTTTTTGCACCATCCTAGCATAAAAACATTATCTTTTTATCATATTATTTGTATCTAAAGTACTACCTATGAAGAGCATCTAAGTATTTTCCTATCACCCTCTGATTTTCTTCAATATTTAGCCTACCATGACTTCTCACAAGTCTCTTTAGGTTTCATTCTTTGTATGTACACTTGCAACAGGTATAGAACATCTTGTTCTATTATGTCGGCGGGTGTTCATATTGGCTTTCTTCTTGTGCAGGTGCTTTCCTATGGGGAGTTAGGTTTTCTTTTTGGGGGTGGTTTTGATCACTGAGGATGAGTATGGAGTGGTTTTGGGGTGGCTTATGGTACCCTTCTTTTGGGGTGCTATCTTGTATGTTCTTACTTTCTTGTTTTCTTATATTTACATGATTCTCATTACCGATCAAAAAATAATTATAATTTTAATCTAATCTTATGCATTGATATATGTTCATTCCTTACTTCTATTCATCCTACTCTTTCCATGCATCAATCTCAACATCCTCAAATCAGAAATACACATCATATTCTTGTCTTTGCTTCTCTATTTTCAACATTCTGCTTCCAGAATCATAGCAAATCTAATAATCATTCTTATAATTTTGTCTTCTAGAATGATATGTTAATTTGAAGATTTTGTTAGGAAAAATGTCTTCTAGAATGATGTGTGAATAGACAGATTCCATTAAAGCTAAAAGGCAAATTATGTCTTCTCGAATGTTATCTTGATGGGCTAGCCAACATGATGTGATAAATCTGGCTTTCCAGGACTACCAAAATTTTTGAAAGGGAATCAATTCACCCAACTAAAGTTCTTGAAAATGCTACAAGAATGCCTGTTAATCATTGGAAGGAATATCCTTACTCTTGGTTTGCTGCAACAAATGTAGGTTCTGTGAGAAGTATCAAAGGAAGAGAGTTGGTTAAGCATGTCAAAAGGAAATCCCCAAACATTGGTAAAGTACGGTAGATCAGTGTTGAAAGATGACAAGTAATGATTGGTTGTGGCATGAAGGAAATCATCATCAACAAAAGCCAATTACCACCAAAGTGAGGTCAGCGATACGAATCCTGATGCAAGCTATGCCTAACCGCTTTCAATTGTTGTCTTATAAAACTTATCCTCTAAATTTAGTAGGCTTATCACACAATACCCCAGAAGCACCCTTCCAAAGCCAACCAGATCTAATCCTATATGCTACATCTTCATCAACTTCTCCATCTTTTTGTACCCTTGATCCAAGATATTTGAGCTTATTACTTAAAGGGATATCCTAATAGTCGATTCTAATAGTTTCAGTACTTATATTGTTATTTGTATTAAAAGGGTTCGGTTGGATGAACAGATTCTTTATGGAAGAATTCCTTCCTCTTCATGAGGGCATTAAACTTTTTTTGAACCATGATGATGTAAATTAATTATGGCAGGGACCTCTAAGCTGTAGTGAATTGTTTGTCGAGTAACAAGAAAGGCCAAGATTTCATGGAGAATCAGGCGTATGACCCAAGAGATGGATCAACATCTTAGAACTGACTTTATGTCTCATGTTTATCGGGAAGAAACTAGCTTGCTACTTTATAACCTGGGTCATCAATTCTTTGTTGGGCGATTATGGTTGCATCATCTTCTCAAAATAAAGTTACGAGGATTACACTACAATTGTTGTGGGTGGGTCATATGTGTAATATCTTTCTTTCTTTCTTCGCTATCATTTCAACTGATAGTAAACTGATTTTCCAAATAAAAAATAGCTTCTATGCCTTCCGATGTTACTTGGTTCACCTTAAGATTATATAGCTTTGCTATAACATTTTTTGCATGTCTGGATATATTAAGATGCATTTGACCAAAACCTCAAGAAGACAGTACGAAAACAAAAGTACACAGTAAGTAAAAGACAAAGGCTCCATAACATTGACTACAAGTGCTATAATTTATTAATTTGGAAACATACCCCAAAAATTTCTTGATGGAGGTCCACGAGGATGCAACTTTTCTGCTTCCTTCGCCTGGAGCATGATTTTGCCGTCTTTCTCTCTTACGTTGGTTGAGGTTGCCTTCATTTATCTCTGGGAATATGAAGGACAAGATGGTTATTCCCTTACTGAACTTAAACCTTTTGAAAGAAATTCCCCACTTTGCCAAGTACTGAATGGAAAGAGGAATACCAGTGGAGTGAATTGAATAGTTTTTAGATGATGCCTTGAGTGAAGCCAACTTTTCAACAAGCATGCGTTCTGCTTTGCTGTCATTAAGATTATATAAACTCAAATCAGCAGACACCCTATCCAGGTAAATTTATAAATCATAAAAAGGTTCTGGTTCTGAATCCTTGGCACCATATTTGACCACTAATTGATTTCTTCATCCATGATCTGCCTGCTGAAAAATATAAAAAACAAGGACCTTGAACATAATTTGGTCATGCTATCCAGGTCCACACATTCTTGCAGTTTCTTCTTACATCAAAATTTTCCTTTTTCTCTTGATCTAGTCTTGAGTACCATTTTCTTTTTCTTTTTCCTTTTTTCTTTTCTTTTTTTTTTTTTGATCCATTATGGGAGGGAGAGGGAGAAAGATGTTGGCAATACTAGAAGTCTAGTACTGTATCACAAATATTTATCATTTTATAGCATCTTTTACTCGGCAAAATAACTTAGCAAGACAATAACTATTGTGGTCTGGCAAGAGAACTTCACCGTATTTGACCACTAATAGATTTCTTCATCCATGATCTGCCTGCTGAAATATATAAAAAAGGACCTTGAACATAATTTGGTCATGCTATCCAGGTCCACACATTCTTGCAGTTTCTTCTTACAATAATCAAATATTTCCTTTTTCTTTTGATCTAGGCTCCTTTTGGTAATGCTTTTGCTTTCTTGCTTTCAAAAGCAAGAAAGCAAAAAAGTAATTTTCTGCTTTTTAGAAGATCTTTTGTTGAAGCAAAGCAGTTTGGTAAACTTTTGCTTTGCTACTAAGAAGCAAAAAAGCATGTTTGGTAACTACAGTAGCATATAAATTGCTTTTATGCTATCATATAAAACTACCATAAAAAGTTGATGCATTCTACTTAAAAATATACTTGACGTATATTGTAACGGGTTGAGCATTAATCAGGTCGGTTCAAGTTGAATCTGTTTATTGGTGGGTTGGGAAAACCCAAAACCAAACTCAACTCGCCAATAATCGGGTTCAACCCACCAACCCGATTAAAATTTTTTATTTTTTAATTATAAAAAAATACACCAATAGAAAATAACGTGAATTAGAGATACAATTTAGAGTTAAATGGGTCATTATCAAGTTAAATGGGTCATTATCGAGTTAAACGGGCCATTATCGAGTTAAACGGGTCATTATCAGGTTAAACGGATCATTATTGGGTTAAACGGGCCATTATCGTGTTAAATGGGCCATTATTGTGTTAAACGGGTCATTATCTGTTGAACGGATCATTATTGGGTTAAACGGGTCATTATCAGTTAAACGAGTCATTATCAGGTTAAACGGGCCATTATCGTGTTAAATGGGCCATTATTGTGTTAAACGGGTCATTATCTGTTGAACGGATCATTATCGGGATCGGGTTAAACGGGTCATTATCGTGTTAAACAGGTCATTATCGGGTTAAATGGATCATTTTCAGGCTAGATTCGAGTTGACCAGAATACGAATGGGTTACTAAATCCCCAACCCGAAACCGACCCAACTATTACACGGGTCAACCCGAACCTATTTATTCAGGTTGGATTGGACATGATTGGTCAATTTTTTCCCGGTCTAGTTTTGTGTCGAGGGTTTTAGAAGCAAAAAAGTAAATTTATTATTAAAGTGAGAAGAAACATTTCTATGCTTCTTTTAAAAAGCAATGAAATTGCTTTTTTGCTTCTTATAAATTGCTTCATGTGCACATAACCCAACAGTACTTTTGCTTTCAAAAGCAATTTTTTCCTTTCAAAAGCAAAAAAGCACTTCTGAAAAGCGTTACCAAACGGTACCCTAGTCTTGAATACCTTTTCTTTTCATTCTTCCTTTTTTCTATTCCCTTTTCTTTTAATCTATTCTGGGAGGGAGAGGGAGAAAGATGTTGGCAATACTAAAACTATATCACAAATATTTATCATTTTATATTTACTCGGCAAAATAACTTAGCAAGACAATAATTGTTGTGGTCTGGCAAGAGAACTTGTGATAATGTATAAAAAGTAACATCCATACATACAAATTGGTGTTGTTTAAAATGCAAATGAAAAGTTGAAAACGTCCACATAAACAGTGATCATCGTCAGCAATCTAAGGTTTTTCTCTTCAGATCTATATGGAGCATAACAGGAAGGTAATTGAAGGTACTTCCTATCATACTGCAGCAAAACTTGAGGCAATCATGGTTTCTATGGCCTTGCTAGTAAGTAGAGCTGGGTACATTATTAGGAAGTGGAGTGGTATATGTCTTTTCTCCTAATAGATGCTATGAGACTAACTTGGATGCCCCCAATAGAAAATTTTATTAAGCTCAACTTTGACAGTTGTTCATTGGGCAATCCTGGGGCATCCACTCATCCAGAGTATGAGGCGTCTTTAGAGACTCCCTTGGAGTATACTTTATGCCTTTTGGGGACATATGGGTGTAGGAGATTCAACTAGGGCAGAGTTGCTAGCACTTCTCACAGGGTTGGATTCAGTGAAGTCGATAGACATCCGTAACCTAGTTGTGGAGGGAGATTCAGCTATCATTATCCACTGGATTTATCTAGGAATCCCTTCTCCTAGGCACCTTCTGCACTTGGTTGATAGGGCTAGATTAATAGCTCACGTGTTGAAAATTCCATTCAAACATGTGCTTCACTCAACAGTTGTGGCTGCTGAAAGATTTGCGAAAATGGAGCTTATAGGCATGATAGGTTCATGGGCATTCCTACTGATGAGATGTTGGCTAATGCTTAGTGGAAGTTTTTTGAGTGATATCTACAATTTTTATGAGGTGGGACACCTTATGGATCTCACTTTATTTGGCTGCATAACGAAAGTCTACTATTGAGGAGTGTATCCTTCTCTATACCTCCACTTTGATGTCCTTAATATATTTTGTTTCATCACTTATGAGAGGAAAAAAAAACTAAAAACAATAAGCATCTCTTCTACCATGCGAATGAGTATGAGAAAAAAAATACAAAAACACTCGATTCTACCATGTTGGCAACTAAACAGAATTAAAATATATATATATATGAATTCAAAATCATAAGTTCTACATTCTACCTCTAAGGTACATATTACTTACCGCGATCCAAACATACCCTAAATACACAATTTATGGAAAAGAAGCTAAAGATGAGCACACTCAGTGAAAAAGAAATTAAATAACACTGCCAATGATGGATTAAAACTTCAGTAAAAAGTAAAACATGAAAATCAATAAACTAAATTCAAATCAAACTCCAAGGTGGCTCACGGTCACCATATCTGTCAACATTAGAATATGCATTTTATTTTTATATAAATAATTAAGGTTCTTTCTTACTATTTCACCATAAAAAGAAAGAACACAGTATATAAGTCCTTTCAAATTAATGCATCTATGATCTAAATACCATATGATTCCCAAAAACAAGAAAAAGAACTAAATTTTTATTTTAAAGATATCAAATTTTTTAAGAGATATTTTTATGTTTCTTGCAAACAATTTTGGAAGAAAAATGCAAAAGGGCTCTTGTATACACCAAGTGAGCACAAACCCATGGATCCAAGTAGTCAAGTGTATACAATAACATACTGCAAAAGGTGAATTTTAAGAAATTTTAGAACAAATGAAAATTCACTTAAGAAAAGAACCTAATTTAGGAAAAAAAATCACATCTATGTCCAATCTAAAAAATGACTTGTAAAAGCGCCTATATAATGTCTTAAACATGAAATAGTAATGAAAGAATTAAAAAAATGCACTTCTGAGTACAAAAACAAAGAAAACTCAATGTGGATGAAAAATCCCCAAATTCAATGCTTTTCTGCTTCAATGCACTTAAGACCACAGAAATCAAGGTTTTAAGTGTCGGTAACAGACTGGGTATTGGCCCCCTCCAAAACCAAAATAAGCCAGTATTTATCCACCAACTTGTGCTGAATATCAGCTGATACATAGAAAAAAAATGAGTTAATTTGATAAGCATTGGGTGGTACTCTTCAAATAGGTTTATATCCACCACCCATAAAACTCATATGATGTGGCCAAGTCATATTGATTTTACCTGATACATGTAGATCTAGTTATGAAAATGAACATAGAGTGTTGGGTAAGAGCCAAAGTGCTTTGGAGCTTTAACTCAAAAATGATGAGCAAAAACTCATTAAATCACAGCTAAAAAATAGTCTCCGCAACTGGATATGTCTTGGCTGATACAATGACAGTATCACTAAAGGATTTGTGAGTTAATATGTCTCAGCTTAAACAATTGATATGTGGCCAATACAGAATAAGATGTGTTAGGTTCAGTTGAAACTGGGTTTTCCCATACATCTTTTATATCCTGGATCAAGGGATCATTTCAGACATCCTTGACACTTAAAACCTTGTTAATGACAACTATCAGCTTCATGATATATTCCATATAAACCCAGTTACATCATAACATTTAGAGATTGGACTCCACATTTTGATCAATTATTCTACCTATATTTGCGAGAAAATTTTAGTTGCAACTTGAGGAATGCGATTCCTAGTAAAGATTAAAGGCACCGAGTAAAACAAAATCCAGTCTTTGTGGTTGGGTCTACATGATACCTGTGCTTGAACCTTCCACAAGTTATGAAATCCAATTAAGCCAATCAACAAAATGCATTGTCCAAAGACTCCAAGCTAGATCCAGTTAACCATGACAAAAATTGATGTCTAGTTCAGAATTAGTTGTGCTTCAATCTCTTAATTTAGTATCTTCAAAATTTTCTGGAAACTAACATAAATCGCTACATTATGAATTGCATTAAGCAAAGCTTTTATGACATGAACACTATCACAGGTTGCATTAGACTCTCAAAAGCAGATTATCTTATAAGTTCAACATGTAATACATTGAGAATGGCAAATAGCAGGCCTTATATGTCAACTATTTTTCACTGAAATCTGAAACTGAGTAAGGGCATAGTTAAGAGAATAGAGTCAAAACCTGATATCTTTTGGGATCTGAATATTCACAATAAAGTGATGATCACCTCGAACAGAAGGTTTTTTAATGTTTGGAACACCCAAGTTAGCTAATTTAATGGTATCACCTGGCTGAATCCCAGAAGGAACTTTAAGATCTCGCAATCCTTCAACTGTTTTTACCTGATATTAATTTAAACTCATGTCAAATGAAAAAGTAATACATAAGCAACCTATTAAAGACAAATAATGTTTTCATTTGTTCGTGGGCACTAAATAAGTGAGTAACCATTGTAATACACTTTTTAGGATATATAAAGTTAACAGATTTCGCTATAATTATCAAGGATTTCATTCATACACTATTATTTTTTTTATAAAAACTTCCATACAGTACTGTTTCTTTGCGAGAATATTATAAGTAAGCATCACATTCATTAAACCCTTACTAGTATATAAGAGGTAACATATTCTATAAATTTAATCATTTATACTATGCTATTTAGATTACTTGTCTTGTCCATGAATCCTAAATTCAATTGTCAAATCCAACATTCTGTACAAGGGTTAGATGTGACACCTATAACCATAACAATGCTATTTAGATGCTTCTTTATCAAACGGATCACAGAGTTGCATACATTATATAATGTACACACAAGGTTTTAATGTTTAATTTGATCATGACAAATGAAAGTGAATTGTGGAAACAAAGATCATATATTGGTAACATATCCAAAGGGCATAATCAAATTCATCGTTATAATTGCAAAGGCATTCACAAGTTGACCATAGTGATCCCAAGAATTTTGTAATGTGAACCTAAAAAGGGTCTTCAGGCTTTATTCAAAAACTAAGCATATATTATGGACACCATTCTGACATCAGTTAAGCAGTTAAACATGATGACTCAAAGTACAAAACTAGATGAGAAAGTAACTCGCTTAATTTTGAGTCCTAAATTACCCATTAATTGTAATGAGCATCAAGCCATTAACAATGTTCCATGAATACTTATATTTACTCCTCTGTAAGACTAATCTCAGATCCACGAATGAAGAAGCAGAGAGATTTTGAGACTGAAGCAACACGACCTTTTTTTCCCTTTAGAATAATGCATTGATAAAAGCTGGTTTACACAATGTTCAAACTGCAGAATTTTTCTTGAGAATGTTAATGAACCCACCCCAGAAAAAAAAAAAGAAAGAAAAGAGAGAGAGAGAGAGAGAGAGAGAGAGAGAGATAGAGCAATTCAATTTTCTTCTTTTAATAATTCTGTCAGTGGCATAAGGGACTGGCAAAGAAATCTAGATATAAACAATATACAACAAATTAAAAATTAAAAAATAATTAAAAAAGAAAGACTGCAAATTTGTCAGTATATTGTTCTAAAGGCTTTCTTAGAGAACCATTTTATTATTTAACAGATTTTCTCTGTCATGCCATTCCACCATGGTCAATTGATGATTAAATGTCAGTTTCAAAGTTTAGATTAGTGATTATCTGATTCAAATGGAACTCAAAGAAGATGTCAAAGGTTAAGGGCAGCATGAAGGGAGACATGGGAAAGAGCAGGATTCATTCTAGGTGTTAGGCAACAGTGGCCATAGAATAAGGGTAAAGGCCAATAGGTGAGAAGGCAGGAAGGGAATATGGCCTTTTATTAGACCCTGTACCTCATGGCAGTAAGAGTTACAGGGGTTGCCAACTACCCTGGTTGCCCCACAGAAGGATATTGCTCCACAAATCAAAGGAGGAACGGTCAGTTGTCACATGAGATGTAGCTAATTGCCACATTGGAAAGATGGATAGACATGCAATCTAATTGTCTGGAAAGCAGATATAAAGGTGAAGCACCAGCAGTTGATGAAATTCTTATCAAGGGGAATCAAAGTGGTTAGGATTACAAGTAAAGTGACTTGTGATTATTTTTAACTTCCTCCCAAAAGAAGAAAAAATATTCCAGAAATCCTTCAGTCAAAGAAGCAAATGTGGAGTGCAGTTGTATTAGAGCTCAAAAGCTGTTAAGGTCATGGCTGTTAATATCTAATAAGTGGTTTAGACTCCAACCTATTATAACAATCTTTTACTACCTTGTAAATTCTTCTATGCAGCTTGAACGTATAGCTGTTAGATCTGGCTTTATGTATAATTTTTGTGTACAGGAGGCTTGTCCATTTTTATCAGTGATTCTTTTATTACTTTAAATAATACAAATTCTGAGTTGTAGGATGCATGCTGACATGCTATAATTGAAGAAATACGGAAGAGAAAGTAGTATCTGTTTACAAACAAACTATTCCTAAATCTTCGAACACTCACTCCATGTAACCAAACGTATAATCACTAAATATTAACAAAACACATCACTTCCATACAGTTTGTCCATTTTATAGTTTCTACCTAATATTATGAGTTACAGTAATAACTTCTAAAGCAAGCAAACAAACCATCTATGATATAAGTAACTCAATGGCTTTAGCAGCTTCAAAACAAAGGAGCAAAAAAACAAAAAGAGGGCGTTTTTCCAACTGAAATTTCCCTTTTTTTAAAAGAAAAAATACATGCTTTACACTAAATCAGACAAAAGCGTTATTTTGGAACTTCATCTAGTTCTGTTGACATTTTGGTCAATCAAATTGCTTTCATTTTTACTACTTCAATTTCCGTAAACAACCACTTAATATCTTCATCCCAATTTTTTAATAGTCTTTTTGTTCTACATGTGATACATGCGTATGCATACGATTTTGAATTGTTCAATGAGGTGATTTCCTATGCTAAAAAATCTAGTATAGGCTAACCTGATAATGCATATGCGTGTATATTTCCCTAAATATTTCCACTCTCACTAGCAAAGGAAAAACAAAAATAGTATGCTTAGAAAACTGAATCTGAAACATTTATTCTCAATCCAACTTATGTCGTGAGATTTGAAGGGATTTAATATTCAAAATTATAAATTGCAAGATTAAAATGAAAACCGCCCTCAAAAAGGGGCTCAGCACTACAATTCAGATTATTGTACTAAGATTTGAGTCAGACTTAATGTCTCAAAACCTTAGTTTACAGATTTTAACAGCTACATTGAAATTCATTCAGAGCATTAAAAAAATCGTTGCAGCCAAGCAAAGAGTACCATGGTGGGACATCAGAAACACACTCTACTCAATTAACAACAAAAATCATCTATCAGGTTACAAGTGCCAATCACCAGTAGACAAACAACTAAAGTACAAAAACGAAGGGAAAAAAAATCCACTAGTCATTCTCCAAATTCAAGCTTATGTAAATAAAAAATCACTTTCAGTTTGACAATGATACTCATTTAGAAGATTAAAGTTTATAGGATAAGACATAGTGAAGTTCTCAAAGGAATTCAAACAATAATTTTTTTTTTAAGAACTTCATTATGTTAGTACCCATTGCAATAACCTAAAGATAGTCATTTCTTAAATACCTCTCATGGGGATTTGAAAAATCCAAAAAGAAAATTGCAGAAAATCCGTGACAGTGATTAAAATAGTCAGCTTTGTTAATTTTTTGTCACTGAATGTGCCATGAAATTTTATATAGGTCCTGGTTCATCCGTTCAACAGAAACCATTGTATTTACCGCCAATGGATTTTTTTTTTTAACTATGTATAAATTGGCAGAATATAGAGTGCCATGGAAAAAGTTATTACATCCACTTAAACTTGGAAAATGGTTGCATAAACCAAGGTTCTAAATTTTGCATTCCAGTGAAATTTTGCTGGGCATGCCGCCAAAATTGAGGAAATGTTGGAGAAATGATATTTTTATTGCAATTTTTTGCCCTTATTTAATTCATAAATAAGCTTAAAATATGATATAATAAAGATAAATAAGCTTGAAATAATACTCATTAATCACTAATTTATAAAGTAAACATACTTTCATTGAAATAAAAAGCCAATACGAGTCAATAAAATACACATAAAATAATATTTTCATATAATTTTCAAGTAAAATAATTAAAAAATAATTTTTTGCGCAAAAAAAAAAGAAGGACACCCATCGATAGATCGGGTGTCAACATACAGCATACTAAAATTTAATTCAAATCTAATAAGTTTTGCCCTAAAAAATGCCACAGAAAAAAACACTTTACCTCAATGATAAAGGCTTCAACCTTCAAATCTCACAAGAAAAGCCTTCAATGGAGTGAGAGAAAACCACTCCCAAGATAGCCTAATCTGGTGTGAATATTGATTAGAAGCAAGATCCCCCAAGAAATTGCATAAAAATGTGGAAAAATATGATGAAAATCAAAGAAAAGAGGACAAATGAAGGAGATCTCACCGTTTTGGGCAAGATCTTGTCGATATGGCCCTTTTTAGTGTCATCTCAACCCTTTAGTGAGGCACATATCTGCCACGGCATGCTGCCAAGGGGCTTTTATGGTGGAATATCATGCTGATACACCTTTTTATCGAAATTTCACCAACACTGGCATAGACCACCATTTTATAGTTCAATTTCATTCTAAACACAAAAAAATACCAAAATATTCACAGACCTAACTAAGTATATCCATCATCAATTAAAACGCCAGCACAGGAAGAATTTTAGATTTCGTAAAATCCAATTGTAACATATGATTCCAATGTTTCTTGCAAAAAGGCTGTGGAGAAAGGGAAGGAAAAGCAAAGAGTAGAATACCTGGTAACTAGTATAAGACTCTTGGAACCATAATTACCTTGATGACAGTCCCCAGAATTGCCTCCGTATAATCAATACTAATCTTTGAATAAAGATTGAGACCGTCCCTCCAGATCTCATTTTTCTCATCAATACGGAGTACTATATAGAGATCCCCTGCAATACCCCTGTATGAAAGAAACAGTGACATTATTTTGCTTTAATCTAACCGTTCTTATGATTTCAGGTTCTGTTAATTGAAAATCCATGGGACACAAATTAGAAAAAAGAGTAAATACATCAACGAAACAAACGAATAAACATTACAAGTGAACTATAACAGAGAAGTCTCTCTCTCTCTCTCTTAAACCCAACCACCACCATTCCCCTCCCCCACACCACTTTTTATTTTGTTTTTCTCTTTTGGAGTAGCAGTAAAGATGCATATTAACACAAACAACCTCAGAATCTTATGCAAATAAAACATGGGCATCAAAGCGATCAAACGTAAAATTTTGTTTGCAACAAGAAAATGGATAAATAATAATGCATGCCTAGATAGCTAACAACGAAAACCATCAAATACACAAAAAGTGAGGAGGAGGAGAGAGAATACAATTCAAAAATAATAAGTTTAGGACACATATTGACTCTGGAGGAAGCGCGCAGAGGTTCATATCAACAATAATAAAGATAACATATAACTACTGATGTGAGACAAAATTATTGTAAAGCTACCATGCCTGAGAATAAGTCATAAATCAATATATGAAATCAACAACAATAAAGATCACAAGTAACTACAGATGTGAGCACAAATTATTGTAAAGCTATTATGCCTGAGTATAAGTCATACATCAATATATGAATATACAGCACATGTCATTTCACAGTTATAAGCGCTTTCTCAGCCTTCCTTGTCTGCATTGAGAAGGCCACCACTGAAATAGCTTCATCATCGAAGAAAACTTTCTTTACTTTTCTCCCCATTCCTCATTTCCTGTTGATTATTCAAATATGAACCCAGTAATGATGATTGAATCTGGCACAACATCATTTAGGAAAATACAATCTCTTCCAGGAAACAAAATGCACTAGCCATTTTACTGAGTTGAATCCATACCAGGTGGACTCGTTTCACTTCAAAATTTTGCACAAGACTACTTTGGACAACTACTTAAGAATATGAATACATGAGGTGCCTAGGTGCTTAGTGACTCTGCGTAAATAAGAGATTAGGAGCTGCACTGTATAGGCATTACAAAGCAGATGCCCACCAATGTGTTTTTTGGCAGCCAAGGCTATCTCACAATCACCTAGGCATCTATATATGTTGTGTAGTTAAATAAAATCTTCTCTCAGAGGTGAAGAATAGAATTACAAAGGTAACTTTAAAAAATATTAAAAATAAAAAAGAAGAGATTAAAGATACAAATCCCTAGAGACTATGTTAACCAAATCAACAGGATGAAGAATAGCACCTAAGCACTGTTAATCTAACATTGCTATTTCTTCCTGCCGTTTATAACTGTGTGCTACAAATTGTTATTATTATTTTTTTTCCTGATCTCAAGCAGTACTTCACTTTGCTAATTCTCGTGTTCATTTTATTTAGTCCATGTTTGTTACACGGATGGTGATTCAGGTATTAATGGTTTTGCATTGCATCACCATTTTTCTTGTTTCAAAACTGTGAACTTTGTGAATATTGAAATTAATTGATTCTGATGAGCTTGGTTTTTCTGTGGGTTAGGTATAGAATATGGTAGAAGCAAATGCATTTCCAAAATTTCCAAACACAACATAAGGTATCATGCACATTGCATTCAGTTGGATGGTGCCCAAGCACTTAGGTGGCTACCAGGTCTATTGCCTAAGCTCACATAGGCATTTTTACAGCACTGTAGAGGATAATATATTGGTTCCTTCCCCATCACTAAAACGAACACAAAATTTAAAATAAATAAATGCATATTACAATAAATAACAAAATAATACAAATTTTAAAAAAAAATTTACATTGATGGAAATTGTAATTTAAATGAACACCTTCTTTTATCAAAATTCCCCTCTCCTTGGACATGCATCATGGCTCCATTATTTACTCCGGGTGGAATGACTACTTTGATACTTCTCTTTAAACGGATTCTACCTTGGCCACCACAATTTCGACAATGATCAGTAATTATTTTGCCATCACCTCTGCATTTTGAGCAAGTAGATACCTAGAAATCACATAAAACCATATATATAGCGTATATCCAAATCAGGCGGAATAAAAAGGAATGCTCTTATATATCTATATATATACATAAAAAACAAAACTTAACTAAAGTTTCCTGCTCATTCGAGCCAAAGCATATGTATATGGCACAAACATAAACAGAAGCAGTACACCAAAATGACTTTTTATGCATATGGAAACAAGTCCATTCTAATCATCTATAAGACCAACCCATCATACATGTTCTACCAAATAGATATTCAATAATTTATAACTGATACAGTTCAAGGATGAAACAGATGTACACAGATTTTATACAATGTAGATGGATTTGATCCAAGTGTATCTAAGCAAACTAGTAGCATCACACATTTACGACTTTTTTCCTCTTATAGTTACCCTTTCTTTTAGTTGTTAGTTTTTTTTTTTTTTTTTCTCTCTAGATCTTGGAATTTAAAGATAATTTATTATTATTTTTTTAAATATCAATACATTAGTAAAAAAATAAAGACATTCGAAAGTGGTTAGGCATAGCTGCATTAGGGATAAAATGGAGGAGAGTAGATTAAGGTGTTTTGGACATGTAAAGGAGAGACCGAGAGATGCCCCTATAAGAAGATATGAGAGGATGCATAATGAAGGATCTAAGAGATCAAGATGAAGACCTAAAAAGGCTTGGATGGAGTTACTAAAACAAGACTTACAAAAACATAAATTAACTGAAGATATGATTTTTGACAGAGTGGTATGGAGAAACAAGATTCGTGGCGATGACCCCACTTTGGTGGGAACTAGCTTTCGATGATGATGATGATCAACACATCAAAGATAATTTAAATAAACTTGGTGTTGAAGACCCCACTCCAAGCAATGGATAATTTTCATCGTAATAGACTTGGTGGAATAATAGGTTTCTTCACTCTTTTGAACTAATAAAATGTAACTATGGCCCTTTCAAAAAAAATTTATAATTTAAATAAATACTTTTATTGTCCTTTATTTGAAAATTTTCCATAATATTTATATCAAAAAATAAATGCAACAAATTTAAGGTGCAAATATTCTCATTCAAAAGGGAAAATTTTCAATCAAGAAACATATTTCAAACCCTTAAATATGATAACATCAAAGTCATGCAACAAAGGTTTTGAGCCTTATCCAAAGTTGGTTGGCAACTTATATTTCAATGGACAACATCAACCATGAAGAATTTTCGGGCAAATTGTCCTTCCTAGAATAGAAAGGGAAGGCTTCCTAGTTTGGTTGACTATGGGACCATGGGTGGGCTTGCTATCTAGTATTGTAGCTGTTTGGTACACTGTCTGTGTACCATAACTTTGTTCCCTTTTTTCTCCAGTATTAATATATACTTCTATTACTGATCAAAAAAAAAAACCTTAAATATGATAACAAAATGCAATACAATCATTATTTAACTAAAATAATTCTTATATTTTAGGAGGATTCACCTGACAAAAGAGGCAAATTATCAATGTGCCATTTATAAGGATACATTTATTAGGTTCAACACTTATTCAGACAGCTAACTCTAGTCAACAGTAAAACATTAGATCTATAAGTTCGATAATTAATTTTAATTGGTAAAATAACTATTTTGAAATAAGTAAGTTTATTAGAATTTTTGAAATAAAGAAAGACTGTATCCCGCCTAAAATCACTTTGTTTAACAGTTAATCAAATCATAATATCACAAAAGAAAGCAAGTTGGGAAGAATTAAGGTTGCCGAAAACTCCACAATGGTATCCATAAAACCCTATGGATTAGGCAATAGCAGTGAAGAATTGAATTCTCCTTTTTTTTTCTCCTTTTCACTCTGAAATAGCTGATTAAAAAACAGTAATGGAAAGCTGTGTTAGTCAAGATCAGGGCTGAAAACTTCAAAGTAGACATAGAAAAAAGTATAACAACAAGCTTTAATGGAGAACACAACAGAGATATCTGTTCTTGCTTACAAATTCTGCTGGAATTCAAAATTTCCAAAGACAACAGTGTAAAATTAATATAAGATCTTCCACTATCTAGTTCAATCACCTCACCATAATACACTGGTGACTGGCCAATAAGACAAACCAATGCTTCTTGTACTACAAGACCAGCATAAAGATGAAAGGAATAAACCCACCTTTCCTAAACCAATCAGAGTATCCATAAATAAGCCAGAATACCTACCAAAACCTGATGTCAAAGAATTCCTATTTTAAGCTGAAGACCCAGGAAATCAAGAACCACTAAACTAAAGTCTTTCACCGATTACGTGGGCACTGATAGGGTGTGACACATTTACAGTTCTTGTTGGCTACCAATCTTTCTTTTAGGCTGGAAAATAACCCCAGCATTTGAAAAGCATAAGCAAATAAATAAAAATGTATAATATAATTGTATTTGCCAGAAAAAAGATACTGGAGAATATATTGCTTCATTATTTCTGGATAATTTTAATTTTGATGTCTAATTAAAAATTGGAAACAAAAAATGATCCATGAACTATCATACAAAAATCTGTTTGCAAGTTTGAAAGCCACACTTCTCATCATTTGCGATGTTTTTTTCATTTTCTTTTTTTTTTCTTCTCTTTGTTGATGGATAACACTTGTATTATTTTTTCACAAGAATTCACTCAACATATGTCTGATCAAAATGTAGAAGCTTTTTAGTATTAACTAATATACAGTAGTAAAAATCAATGTTTATATACCTTATTGTGGTTTGTGATGTGCAACCAAAGGTTCAAAACAAGACTTCAGGACATCACAAACCTGATTATTTAATGGTAAACAGAGAAACCAGTTTACTCCATTTTTTATTGGTTTTATCCAGTTCATAACGGTTTGACCTAGTGCACACCAATTTAATAACGAAATCAGACTAAGGTTCAAATCAAACCGCTGAGATCTCAAGTCTGCAGTTCAGCCAGATGTCTGTTCAGGTTTCAAAAAACACTGGTAAAAATTACCATCAATTACCTGAGACATTATCCCAAATGGTGTCCTCTGATATTTCATTACCCCTCCCCTGCCTCCACAGCCAGTACATGGTTTTATGCAACTGCTAGATTTTGCACCTGTGCCACTGCAATTGTCACATGTCTCAAAACAGGGAACTTCAATCTCTCGTTGTACTCCAAAAACAGATTCTTCAAAGCTCAACGACAGCTCATACCTAAGAATAAAATAAATAGGAGTTGAATAAAAGAAAAATGCAATTTTTCCTGCGACTCAGAAATAGTAAACATATTACCATAAAGATAATGATATTTCCAGTAATGACCTTAAAATTTTACTTAGGGTTAATTGTCTTCTCTTAATTAGTTTAATTAATTAATATAGAATTACGCTTAGTGGGCTTGAGGCCCAATCAGTGATAAGTTGGCTCACTACTTAAGCCCAAGTTGCCAAGTGAGCAGCCCATTAGTTTTATGGAATTTCTATTCCTATTCCCCCATTTTTATCAACAAATTATCATCTTAGTAACTTACCACCAAATACTGCTATAGTAACTTCAGAAGCACAAAGTATATCAGTTACCGAATGTCAAGATCCTGGTTGTACTGGTTTCTCAAATGGTAGTCAGTTCCGCCAGAATCACTTCTGCCTCCAAAGGCCCAATTTGACTCGCTAAAAAAAGCATCGAAGACCTCAAAAGGGTCCACCTAAGAAGTAGATAGTTTCAAAAATGAAGAAAAATATACCATCAGTTGCTTATCAAGGATAATAGTAAAAACTCATTCAATCAAAATAGAACTAAATAAACTAGGTCTTTCTTTGGTATGACTTTTGACAAGTAAAATTTAGAAAGTCAAAAAATAAAATTTGAAATGCTCCTTTAATATTCAATTTTCCCCTTTTAAAACAAATAAAGTGGCATCAAAAAAGAAATTTTAACATAAAGTATAAATGTATGCTTGGTGTTCAATTAAGTGGTGTATAGTGGGCAATGATCATAAAGGTGGCAGCCTGGCAGGTGCCTAGGTGGGGGAAGGGGTAGGTATTGAGAGATACTGTTAGTGGTTGATGGTGAGTAGTGGCAGTGGCAATGGTGGTGTTAGATGGGTTTTGGCACCAGTACAGGTGGTGGTTGTGGGTTGTGGCAGTGGAATTAGTGATCAGCAATATGTAATGGGCATGATTCCTAAATGCCAAATATTCTAAGATCAGACCAGGCATGTTAAATGATTGGATCATAATCTCAATGTGATTGAAATCCAATCCAAGGGTTTATGATATCTGATTAAGATGTATTAAATGATTGGATCATGATCTCAATATGACTTAAATCCAATCCAAGGGTATAAAATCAGTAAGGGATTTATGATATCTGATTAAGATATATATATCTGACAAGTCATATTATAAACAAAATAGCTCAAATTTCATTCAATTCAACTCAGATCAAATATGACTCACCTACCTAAATAAATACAACAAATCATTTTTTGTATGTGTACATAAACTAGCATAATTGTGATACACAATAACACCTTTCTTATTTTTATATTTTCTTATTTTTTTACTGTTATATGTTTTATTATGTTTCCTGTTAACAGATGTTCAAATTGTAGTAAGACAATGAACAAAAAATTTTTCCCTTTTTCTCTAATCCAATATTTAGTCAAATCGAAACGAAAATCAAATTCACATATTGAATCATATATGAATTCGAATTTTACTCCAATTTGTAACGATCCATTTGATTTAGAGTCAGATTCAGATCTACTAGGATCCTTAACAAATTGGATTTAGATACACTAGGATTTGATTTAAGTCCAATCTAATCATAGGCCTATATTAGACCCTTGAACTGAAATAAAATTTTAAAAAAAAAACCCATTATTTCATCATAATATTGGCTTCTTCTTTTTTTCTTTTTTTAGGTGCTTTCATCATTTTCTGTATGTCATTCAATATTTATGAATATTGAGAGATTAAAAAATTTTCAAAAATTACCACAACAATCAAAACTTTGACCAACCATAAATAGCTGACAAATTTCATATTTTGCTATTAGCATTGCCAGCCAAAAAAAATTTACATTTGCGATAGAGAGAGAAAGAGGGAGTAGTAGAGCAGAGTTGACTAAATTCTCACCCCATGTGAACCAACACCTGATCCAACATACTCTCCCTTCAAGCCTTCCTCACCAAAGCGATCATATAAAGACCTTTTCTCATCATCTGATAGTACCTACACAGAGTCTTTAGCATATAAAAGAAAAATTACAACAAAAGAAATACAAACCTACAAATTGTAAGACATTAGTGCATTGAAATCTGAATTAGCAACTATTTGACCTCGTCTCAATACAATCTATCTTCTTTTATGAGAATAAGAAATCACCAACACAAAACAAATGTAAGTTCCAACAAAAATGATGCAGAAAACAAAATCATGTAGCATTTTCAAAAATGATGCAGAAAACATGGGGATTGGTTTCCATGTCACACAAAGGGATCCTTTGGATTGAGCCTATGGAAACCTATATCCAAGCTTCTGGATTCAGTTGCAAAAAATTGTAGATTCTCGCTTGGTGATGGAACTAGAATCCGGTTTTGGGAAGACATCTGGTGTGGAGATGGGAGGTTGAAGGACAAATACCCAAGTTTATATAATGTTTGCAGAGACAAGAAGGCTCTGGTTTGTCACTACATGACGATCTCTAATGCTGGAATTGTGTGGGATATAAATCTACGAAGAAACTTACTAGATTGGGAGATAAACAGCTTTGAGGAATTGTTACAGGAGCTTTACAGTGTCCAAATGGAAAGGGAGGATTCGAGGAGGTGGAAAATCAGTAGATCTGGATTGTTTTCGGTTAAGGAAGCATTTGAGAACCTAGCTCATACTGGCATTAGCTTTCAGGAAAGTAAGCTCATTTGGGTAAAGTCTATACCGAGCAAAGCAGCCTTCTTCCTATGGACAGCGGCACTGGATAAGATTTTAACAATTAACCACTTAAAAAGTAGAGGGTGGCAATTACCTAATAGGTGTATAATGTGTAAGGAAGGGGAAGAATCAGTTCAGCACCTTCTGGTTCATTGTAGGGTGGCAAGGACGATTTGGAACAGATTTATAGCTATGTTTGGATTAGTGTGGGTCCAGCCAGAGAACTTTGCTATGGTCTTAAAATCGTGGGGGCATAGATCAGGAAAATCTACGAGAGCTTTATTGTGGAATATAGCTCCAGCAGCTATAGCATGGGGGATTTGGGCTGAACGAAACCGGAGGACTTTTAAAGATCAAGAAATTAGTGTACAAGTTCTGCAGGAAAAAATTATGTACTCGATGTATGGGTGGGCATCTATTCAGAATCGGATGGATAATGGTCAGATTCAAGAGCTGTTATTTGGTGCTGCACGCCCCCCCCCCCCCCCCCCCCCCCCCCCGGACTAGGGGGCATAGGATGTCTTAAGGAATATCCTTGTTTCTATCTTTTCCTTTTGTTGTCTTTTGGTACACTATCTGTGTACCAAGACACTGTTTGTTTTCTTTCCTCTATTCATATATAACATATTATTTACTGATCAAAAAAAAATATTATAGAATGCATTCTACGGATGGTAAAAGAAAATATAGAAATGAAAGGGAAATAAAGCACCTCATATGCAGCACTGATTTCTTTGAACTTTTCTTCTGCCTCAGGGCTTTTGTTCAAATCTGGATGAAACTGTTTACAAACAAAGATATATCAACAGCTGACTTATATGCAAATTTATGAATCACCTCAGAGGCCAACAGATGTGAAAACATCCATGAAAATACAGAACAGCAAAACTAATCCAGACAAAAAAATTAAGCAGTCCATTCTGATAACATGATTCATTGCAAAATAATTTGTGCCAGAAGCATCAAGAAAAGAAAAAATGGGGAACTCCTCAGCTTTGAATTTGTGGAATTATTATGAGATCTTTCTATCCAGACAAGATTATCTAAGATGGTCCTGATTGAGTGAGTTATGACCAGAATTCAAATGGTATGAAGGTTCATGCTACAACGACACGAGTTTTTTTTTTTTTTTCTTTTTCTTCTTTTACTTTTATTGCTGTTATTATTATTAGATTTTTATCTTTTGAACATTCCAGTTGAGATGGTGTTCAATATATGAGCCCCATGTATGTTGGACATGATTAAGTTATAACTGAAATACAAACAATATGAGATGGTTTATCACTTCTAGGTTCTCCCTGTACATGAAGGATGATGATATAGTATATCAACACCCTTTACACAGTAGATATCCAAGATTCACTGACTTGATGATTAAGCTTTCTTGGATTATTTGGGTATTTAGCACATAAGCTCATGATCTTGTCCAGAGATGGCTTGTTTGAGCTTTCATGAATGGAAAAATTGAGATGAAAGGCTTGGAAGTACCTACGCTAGTAATGCTTATAAAATTTTAGATCAATCACTGTATTTCACAAGATAACACAGGGCATGGCTTGCTCTGTTGTCATTCATGGTAATAACTTATCAAACTACAGGATCTACTGATGGACTCTCTTCCCTATAATTCATAAAATCTTTTAATTAAATTAAAAATAAGGCCTATCTACTGGGATTCTACCCCATCGTAATATTGAAAGTTAATTGATTAAACTCTCATATATTGAGGGCCAGAAGTTAATAGGGTCCTTTAATTAATTATTATATTTTTACGTCTAATTATTTACTTTTTAATGCCTGTAATCACCAACTTTTATTTTAAATAGGAACGGCTTCCCTGTGATGATAATAATAATAACAATAACAAAAATATAGCTTTCAGTTTAATTAGGTTAGTCAATTGGGGCAATATTTCTAATGATTAATAACAAATTTTTTAACCAACTATCTAACAAACAATTCAACTAACAAAAAAACTATCTGCCACATTAATATAATTTTGTAATAACTAACTAACACATAAAGAAAATCTTTTAATAACTAACTAATCAATTAATTAACTAACTATTAATTTGTTATCCAGATAACTAACTAACAAACTATTTAACTAAAAACTAACCAACGAATCCCCTATGAGTAGGTTTATAATTATCAAAGCTTTTAATTAATAACTAACGTCTTATTTAGGCCTAAAACTTAATTTTTCAATGTCTGTAATTAACCAACTACCAATAGAATGGAATTTATCAATTGAGATGGCAGCTTTATGTTAAATTATTGACACTTGTTAGTAATAGTAGTTCTTAACAACTACCCTAGTTAATTTATATAATTAATTAAATAACCAAATATCAAGTATCAACTAATCATCCTGAATTTAGTGATACTTTCATATTTATTTTAAGACCAATAACATATCAGGATTGGTAGTGGTTTATTATTTATTATTGTCTAAATCAATACCCCTAAAATTTTACAAAAATAATAGAATGGGCGTGAAAGCCCAAATCTGTCTGACGTTATTCGTTTTTATATTAATTTGGGTTTCCCCAATATCTTGTAAACACTTATTAATAATCCTTTTTTTTTCTAATCAGATACATTGTAGACTTAGATCAAAATCTTATATCATTAACAAGAAACATTCAAGAATAGTTATTAAAACAACTGAAAGCTATTAACTCAGAACCCTTGAGAGAATGATTCTTCTCCAAAAGTAAGTAAAATTTCAACAACCCAACGAACCTTGCGAGCAAGTTTTTTGTAAGAGTTCTTGATTTCCTGCAAAGTCGCAGCTCTATTGAGATTCAATGTAGAATAGTAATCCGAACGAGAAGCCCTGATTACAGTGCAGCGACCCCATTTGCCGCGAAGGAAAGGAAAGTTAGGGCTGCTTATGGGCTTATCTTTGCGAATAAATCTTGAATCTCCGGATGTCAATCCGAAGCTCAAGACATTTGTCTTGAGTGGAGTTGCAGATTTGTAGTTCGAAGGGAGCTTCGAAGTAATTGAATACGAGGGGTTCAGACCGCTGTAGCAGTGATGATGAGCAACTGGCATGGCAGACGATTCGAGTACCCGAAGAATTCCGAACGACAGAATAGCTGAGAATCGACAGAGGGGCCGTAAATCTCTCTAAAACCCCACTCTCTTTTATGGAGTGCGGTCTAGGGAGACACAAGACGGAAATGCGACAAATGCAACGACGCAGCCTCGTCGAGAGTCGAGGGGTCTAAAATGGGTTGATTCGGACCGGATGTACTAGAATCTGAATTTCATTAAATATCTAGATCCTTCGCTTTTGTTATTAAATCCGAATATGGTTCATTATCAACAAAAAAAAAAAGAATCCGAATATGGTTCGTTACCAAAAATACGCGAATATGGTTATTCCACACACAAAAAAAAAACGGAATATGGTTATAATAACCGTATCCAACTCCGATTAATATTTTAATCCAATTAAATATCCAAATCCAGTTAAAAATTCGATTAAACTTACCTTTTTTAAACCTATTATTTTATAGTATGTTAGTTGACTTACTTATATAGCATGTTAGCCTATTTACTTAAATACACTTATAAGATTCTAGAAATTTCAATCATACCTTAAATTTAATCAAATTCGGATTTATATCAGACGGATATAGTAAGATCCGAATCCGAATTCAATTATTAAATGAATCTAATGTTTAGATTCGTATTTAATCCACCGAACATTTATTCCAATAAAGATTCGATTAAATTAGATAAATTTAATCAAAACCGGACGGTAATTGGATCAAGATCTGACCCATTGACAACTCAAGACTAGAGAATCAAGAATACAGATCCATATTAATGGATTTGGGTGTGGAATCGGACCAGGTAGATTCAGTTCCAAGTTCATTATATATTTCAATTTATCTTTTATTTCTATTATCTACTAGAAAGGTGCATGTGTAGCACTGCATGCAAGAAGGGTTGCAAAGGGAACAGTTACAAAACCGTTCAACTCTTAAATGAAGGGAATTAAGTTGTTATTACAATTACACCCTTTTTATTAGTGAATCTTAATAATGTGAGGATTTTTTTTCTTTTTTTTTGGGAAGTTGCACATTGTGTTTGGCATGCTTCCCAAGGGCTCTTCTCGCGTTATATACGGTATAGATACATATCTATACCAAGGGAGTGCACGTGTGGTACGGAGTGCACGTGTGGTACGGACGTATCTATGTATCTACTACTCCTAAAAGCAAGAACCCATATTCTTCATGGTAAATTTTTTTCCCTATTTTGTTGATTTAAATTACAAAAAAAGTCTTTAATATATTAAGTAATCAATTAATTTAGAGTGGATGTTATATTAAATAATAATATGTTTAGGGGGTAGAGTAGTCAAACTACTGTACATAACAGAACAGTGTTGTGGGTTGGCCATGCATAGTTGTATACATCTCTTGGTTTCTTTTTCCCTGAAGCAATTACAAGTACGACTCCATGTGAAGTCAGAGAATCTCATGACCTATGATTATGATTATATGAATTGGGTTTTCAATTGAACTTCTTCACCTCCACTTAGTAACGCGTCTCCTAAATAGACCAGAAATGCAAACATTGTAGGGTGTTCATGAAAGATGGCCCATTGGTTGAATGGTTGTTCTTGGGAAAGGGATAGGCAAGATTCTTGGATGGGTTGGGTTGGGTTAGGATGAGTTCGGGCTTAGCACAACCTAAAATTCAGCAACCCAAACTTGCACTTGGTCTGCTCTAGACCAAACTCATTAAACCCAAACTGCCCTAAACCAAACTATCGGCCAGGATTAGAATTTTAAACCTTAACAATCCACGATGAATGCATTTCCTCCAGAACTAGAATTTGGTGGTACCATGAAACCACTGGATGGGATGTGTTTTGGGATGGGGGCCCCTTACTGAGACCGGCATCCATTCGCGAAACATTTCTTATGGTGCCAAACTTCATATGGTTCCACTGTCTAGGATGTGTTTTTGGAGTGTGCACCCTATTGAAAGGGGGCATCCATCCATTCGTTCCCCACTGGTATCACTGGGTGGCACTAGACTACTAGAGGAAACAGTCTCCCCATCAACACTTTTTACGCTGGTAGCCTTGTACCACTGAGTAGCACCAGAGGAAAATGTCTCGCTTATGATTAGTGTTGTTGGCTTTTTAATATCATATGTAGGAGGAGTTTTTTATTTATATATTCTTTCTTAATCTAACACTATATATTTTATATTGATGAAAAGGTCTATAAGTTTTATTTCAAGTACAGTGTGGGCCGATCTTGACAAGGTTGGGCTTTTAGAGTTCTGTAATGAATGGGCTTAGCCATGACTTTACAAGCTCGATCCATTATCTTTTTCCGACCCCTTACAATCTTAAAGGTGGGAAACCCCCAAAACTCTGATTGATCGACGCCAACAAGGCCGTAAATCTTTTTGGGAAAATTACCATTCACCCTTACTTTTAAAACTTTTTTCCACAAAACACTACCCTAGTTGCTAAATACCTACTTTTGCACTGTTTTTTTAGAAAAAAAAAGTCGAGAAAAAAAAAAGTCGAAATGCCCATTTCAGATGTCAAAAGGCTTAAAATGCCCATTTCGCCCCTTGATATACGGTTTTATATTTAAAATGTTGGTTCGTACGAACCGCTCACAAATGAACCAACCGGTCCATTTAAAAAAACCCAATCTTCACCCCCTTTTCAACTCTTTAACTTAATTAACATTTATACCACCACTATCGCCAGAGTCATTTCGCCGTCGAGAGTTCGCCGTCGACGTTCAGGAACATCAGGTGAGCTCTCATCTTCTTTCGATCTTTATTCTTTTATCTCCCAGCTTCTTCCTCAATTAATCACACTTGCATTTTCACAAATTGTTCGTTATCAATTAATCACATTCCATGTTCATGGATTGTTCATTTTTATCGTGGTCCACAAGTTTGCATTCCCAAAGACTTGTAAGCCGTATAGTATTAACTCACTTTCTCGGTTTGCATTCCTAAGTAGAACTCGCTTCCATTGATTCATGGTCCACAGGTTTGCATTCCTAATGACTGGTGAGAAACCAAGAAACAATTTTGTCTCTTTTAAACATGGAGCGGAGGTTGCCCCGATTTATTTGTTTATTGATGTGTAGTCTGAGTAACACATCAATCATTGAAAAAGTAGAGCACGATCAATGACTCATAAGCCGCATGGTATTGAGCACGTTTTTTTTTTTGTAAACAGGTATTGAGCACGATCAATCATTGAAAAAAGTAGAGTGGCCCCTTTAACCACTTGGTGGCTCTCCCCATTTTGCATAATTGAAAGAGGCAAAGGAGAGAAACCTAAGAAGCCCTGCAAAAAGTGAAGACGATAATGTATGAAATGGAATAACCCAGGTGGGGCGTTTAGGAAAAAGACACTTTTACAGCTCTCAAGGATCTTTCCATGTTGCATACAGAGAACTGATGAGTATAGAGTGAGAGAAAATTTAAAATAATTGTACCAATATCTGCAATAAAAAGGTGAAAAAAAGGGATTAAGATCTTGGATTTCGAAAAAAACAATTTAAAAAACAAAAAAAAAAGACTTTGGGATGAAATCAATCCTTTTGTCGCCATGCCTGTTTGCTAACAACTAATGAAGCTCTTCCCTACGGCTCGCGTTGTTGGCGGAGGTGAGGAAAGAAGAAGAAGATGAGAGCTTACATTCCTTAACATCGATGACGAAATGACTCTGGCGGTAGTCGTGGTAAAGTTGTTAGGTTAAGAATGTAAAGGGTTGGAAAGGAGATGAAGATGGCCTGGGTTTTTCTTTTAAAATGGACCGGTAAGTTCATTGTGGGCGGTTCATACAAACCAAAATTATAAATATAAAACCGTATATCAAGGGGCGAAATGGGTATTTTATGCCTTTTGACATTTGAAACGAGGCATCACATCTTTTTTTTTCTGAAAAAACAGTGTAAAGTAAGTATTTAGCGGTTAGGGTAGTGTTTTGTGGAAAAAAGTTTTAAAAGTAAGGGTGTATGGTAATTTTTCCAAAATTTTTCCATTTACCTAGAATTTTATTTTAGCTTAAATTGCTAAACTGCAATCTATATATATATATATATAGGAATCGGATTTTTCTCAGGAGTCACGAGAGAGCTCCAAACTCCAAGCTCTAAACCCCCATAACTCCACATCATCGTCTGATGTGGCAGCCTACATGTCATCAAAGAAATAATAAACATTAATGTCAGTTAGCAAAACTCTTCATCTCCCACTTCTCATTTCAAGAAGTGTACATGTCATCAAAGAAATAATTAACAGAACCAACACTTCGTCTCCCATGGCTTCTCATTTCAGTAAACAGAACCAACTCTTCGTCTCCCATGTCTCCTCAGTTTTCTTATAGATTACTTCCAGAACCAACTCTTCGTCTCCCATATGTCTCCTCAGTTTTCTTATAGATTACTCCCAGAACCAACTCTTCGTCTCCCATATGTCTCCTCAGTTTTCTTATAGATTACTCCCAGAACCAACTCTTCGTCTCCCATATGTCTCCTCAGTTTTCTTATAGATTACTCCCAGAACCAACTCTTCGTCTCCCATAATATGGGAGACGAAGAGTTGGTTCTGGGAGTAATCTATAAGAAAACTGAGGAGACATGGGAGACGAAGAGTTGGTTCTGTTTACTGAAATGAGAAGCCATGGGAGACGAAGTGTTGGTTCTGTTAATTATTTCTTTGATGACATGTACACTTCTTGAAATGAGAAGTGGGAGATGAAGAGTTTTGCTAGCTGACATTAATGTTTATTATTTCTTTGATGACATGTAGGCTGCCACATCAGACGATGATGTGGAGTTATGGGGGTTTAGAGCTTGGAGTTTGGAGCTCTCTCGTGAATCCTGAGAAAAATCCGATTCCTATATATATATATATATATATATAGATGTCTCCGTTTGTAGAACTGTTGAAGAAGGCGAGGGAGGTGACCTCTCGGAGCAACACGGCTGGTCTGCAGTTTCTGGTCCATAGATTGCTGGGTTTCTAGATGTCACAAGTAGCTAGAGCGGGTCGCTGCCGGACCGTCGCCATGCTAGAATAACTTGCCGTAGACGTGAGTTTCTCTTTTAAATCTTAGAAATTTGTGCTGCGCAGATCGGTTCTGTAATTTGTGGGTTTTGGAATTAGAGATTTGTAGCAGTTGTTCATATGCAATCCTTTTTTCCCTCTATTTTTATTTCTTTAGCAAATGGGTTTTGTAATTTCACTCAATTAATTAGAAATTCTGTCTGAGATTTTGGGCTCAGTTTAGACTTTGGTAAAGTCGAGTGAATGAGATGATTTTTCAATTTTCGTTGAATTGGTGGAAGCCTATACAAACATTCAACAGTTCTCTATATATTTCTTCTTCGTTGATGGTACCAGTGGGTTGTGGGGCGGAGTGTTTTCATCATTGTGAAGAGAGAAATGCAATAAGATCAATTGATAATGAATGGTGTAGGAGGTTATTAGAACTTGGTATATAGGAAATAATCTGATAGAAGTGTGGATTGGAAGATCAAGTTGACGGCTTGGAAATATATATTTTCACCTCTTCACATGCAAATGGCAGGCCTGAGAATATGTATTCTTCTCACAGAGGTCTACCATTTACTAGGTAAATTATGATCCTTGATCCATATGTATTCTTCCTACTTCATTGAGTTCCATTCACATCTATCTATAAAGATTTTTCACTGAAGGTGTAAAATTTTCTGATATTGCCATGTTTAATTTCCCAAATTGATAATATAATTGAAAAATCTTGCAATTAAGGTGTTTGTTGAAACTTGGCTTTAGGCATAGAGATATCTGTGTATGATGTGTTTGCTTTTCTCCATCGATTAACCAATGGAGTTGTTTTCAATATCAACTGAGTTATCTTATAATGGTAGAGAGAGAATCTTAAACTTGTTTGGCTCTATATCATGCAGTAATTCTCTTTCTATTGTTTGACTTTGATTGCAATAGATTCTTTTCTAAATTTGCTACAATAGCTTGGAATAATATATGAAAATTGAACTCTTAAAAGTTCAATGTGTCCTATCCCATTTTACTCTTTCTTCCCTGTTTAAGAAAGCCTAAGCAAATGCAGACCACCCCATCACCCTATGTAACTTAATATTTTTCTTGGTGGTTACCTAGAATCTATCTTCTACTAAACCATATCTAGCATATTTCATCTAAAAAGAAGGTCCAACTCCAAGTTACCATGTAGGTTGCGGGTATAGGATACTCTACAGATTTTTACCTTATATTTATCTATTTTTCTTTGTTTTTACTTTAGGTTCCCCATATGCGGCTTGTGTACACAAGATAATCTATAGATTTTTGGTCCAATATATATAGACTACACATGGACTTTGAAAGTGTTTGGAAAGGGAGATGTTGACTTTTGATTAAACTGTATAATGAAACAAGATTCATCAAGCTCAATTAATGGATAAGATATTTTGCAATTCAAAATCTGTTTAAATCATTGTTTGGGATTTTTAATCCTCAGTAAACTGCTATGTTTAAGTTGAGCACTTCAATTTGGTGGGTTATAATACTTTAAATCATTAAATTAACTTGTAAAGTAGTTCTAATATTTAATTTTACTGTTACTATAATGCAAAAAATGAAATAATGTTGGAAACCATATGTTAACTTATTAAATTAATGGTAAATCATCATGAGAAAAGTATATTGAATTGGCTTCAGATAATGATTTTATTAAGATCAATTTATACCATCAGTCATTTATAAAAGAACTTATAAGAGTTTCTTCAACAAGTTTTTGGTCATTTTTAACTTTATTTATCAGGTTTGCCTGCATAGGATAACTTTCCCACTTTAGTTTGATGTTTCTCCAATTGAACAAAAAACATTTGGGAATCTGCAATCTTGAAAATTAGAAGCACAATTTTACCTCTTTAGATTCACAAACCAACCTTTTTCTTTCACTCTTCACCACAAACCTTTTCTCTTGTAATATGGGTTCTAATCATTTATACATTCATATTGCTTGGATCCAACTATAATTGACTTCTTAATTATGTCAAAATTACAGGTGCTATTATAGCTTTTTATTTGCAGTGTGTGATAGCTGACTCTTTACATTCATCTAAGACAAAATTGTAGATTTCTAGAAGGAAGATTTGGTATTAAGTTCCTTGCATCATCTAAATATTGTTTCTTTCTATGGTATAGTTTGTGATGGTCCTGATGGATCTTTAATGACTTCCACAAAATTTATAACTAATGGATACTTGAAATATTTTTACAAAAGAAAGAACGGTAGATTGTAAAAAGAATTCTTTGTTACCAACTATTTGTAAAGTATTCTTCTCTTGTTTCTATTTCTGGTAGTTGTTTTGAAGTGAAAACCTCCTGCTAGGAAAATAGAATTAAAATTTAATTCTACTACCAGGTACCTGATGATCTCAATGTGACAAAACTACAGAAAAGCAATCCTATTGTTTTGGTAGCCTGGTCCATATTTACTCTTCATTTTTATTTTTTTCCAGTTTGTGTATCTATGAACGAGTTGAAGATCCTGTAATGATTGGATTTTGCCATAATTGATAGCGACATTCTCCTTTTTGCGACGTTGTTTTACTTATTTCAAGTTGGATAAAACATCTTCATTCCATTCCATTTATTTATTTATTTTTCTTCTCAATAGTTGCAGGATAAACTGGAACATCTATTAGATGACAAATATGACATGGCCGAGCTATATTTGAAATATAAAATTGTCTATCACCATTTGGAACAAAACTCTTAATGAGATGAATTGGATAATGATGCAATTGAAGAAGAGGATATATGAGCATAGTTGAAACAATTTGATCTCTTAATCTTATGTATAAACTCATTAAATCCATTACCATGACTTGGAATGACTAGAAACTTTTCCTTTGTGTATCTTTTGTCAAAAACTCCTCAAGGTTTGTTCCAATGTTCCTTTTTGTCTATTTTTAATTTGAAATCTTTTCATTAGGTTCTATCTTTGTGGGAATGTAAGGCTATCCCAATTTCCCACATGTTAAATATATGTATGCTTCTATGCCATGCCCCATATTTGTATCTTCTCTTATTGATTCTATGTTTATTTGTTTTTCCATTTTTTTTTTCACAATTTCTTAAATGAACCATCGTTAATCTTGATAACTATGATATGTTTTAAACATTAAACATGTAATGTCTACGATTAAACTTGCAACAATCAAATCAAAATACCTTCTATTTATCCCCGTGCATCGCACGGGGTATTTGCTAGTTCTTTTATATAAGATCCTGTTTTTCACAATTCTCGGTTTAAAGAATTGGGGAACGAATCTGTCGACTCTTCAACTCTCGCCTCTCGACTCTCGACTCTCGACTCTCCTTCCTCGTCGTCTTCAACCATCTTCGAAATCGTTACTGCAATAACATCTGGTAAGTTTTTGAATCGACTAGCACCTCCTCCTCCCCTCTCCTTCTGGTAGTGGTTAGGTTTTTTCCTTTTTTCTTTTTTGGCAATCAACGTATTATGCTTTGTGTTTCTTTGGCGATTGTTTGGTGTGTTCTGGTTCTATTTTGTGGTAATCAGTAGGTTTCAAATGTTTTGATGGTTTCTCTTGCTTTTGTTCTATCGTTCTATGTAGCAGCTCTTCCGCAGCCTAATCTCCCTGCTGGTTTTGGCATTCAAGCTCTGTTCTATCGTTTCTACAGATGGGTTTTCGTGTTTTGTTCGGAAGGGCTTTCTATTTGTATGATTATAGGAAAATGTTTCTGTTTCTAGCATGATTCCTTTTTATTTATCTGTGCACAAATTGGTTTCGGCATTCAAGCTCTGTTCTATCATCTCTACAAATGGGATTTCATTGTTTTGTATAGTAGGTGTTATCTGGAGTGTTTAGACAAGTGAGGACGGTCTCCCATTTTCCTGCTCTTATATACATGTATCAAGAACTTGCTCTGTTCTTCTATGTGGCATTATCATCTGCTTTTTTTATTGCACTCCAAAGTTCAGCAGGATTAGACAATTTCAGTTGTAAATATCGTCTTTGATTTGGTGGTTTTAAATAAGTAGGTTATGGATCAACATGGCACGTCACTTAATTAAGGTGAATTGGTTGATTTTCCACACAAAGAATTCACTCAAGTGGACAAACCCTTTCATGGGCATCCTAGGATGTGATTGGTGCAGTATGAAATTCGTTCACCATGAGCAAATGGAAGAGTGCATAGCATAGAATTGAAGGTCATAGATCATTAATACATGATTAATTCTTTGTCAACACATGCTACAGGGAGAATTGAAACCAGTTCTGAAACATTAACCAGTTGACAGTTTTGTGTGTGAGTGTGTTCTAATTTTTTCTTTGATTATGATCTTTTCCCTGCTGTTTTTCTGTTCGTCAGATAAATATAATCTATCCCCCATTGAATGGCCGAGATTTGCAAGGGCAGCTAAACCATATATACAAAAGGTTCATAAATCCATCAAAAACCCTTTTTTTGGGGCTTTGCAAGCTAAACGTTTCTAGAGGGCGAAATCGAGAGAGTGAGGAGAAAAATTATGGCGAAAACATCGTACACGAGATTGAAAGGGAGTCGGCAGTTGAGGCAGAGGCTCCTACTATCGACACTGTCATCGACTCCGGTTGTGATAGAGGACATTCGACCGGACGACACGTGGGCGGGACTCCGACCACATGAGGTCTCTTTCCTCCGCTTGTTGGAGACTATTAGCGACGATTGTTTGGTCGAAATCAACGAGACCGGTAATAGCCTCGTTAAATTATGGTTTTGGTTCTAGCATCAGTGGGTTTTGTGTGTAATTGTTGATTTTGGTTTGGTGGTTTTCATTGATTCAGGAACGAAATTAAAGTACAAGCCGGGAGTTTTGATTGGCGGGAAACATCTCGTGCACGACTGTGGTCTCAGTCGCGCAATTGGTTATTTCTTGGAGCCTTTGATTGTGCTTGGATTATTTGGAAAGAAGCCTCTTTCCATAAGACTTAAAGGTACAAGCGATTCGTCTCTGCGACTAATTTTTCTTTTTGAATGAAGTATCTATCATGTTACATTGGCTGTTCTAGCATTGGAGGCTGTTTGATTTTCATTTGATTATTGCTTTGTCATTGGACTTGCTTGGCTGTCTGTTTTACTTGGTGGTGTTGTTTTTTTTTTTTGATCAGTAATCAAGGAGATAAAAGTATATTAATGGTAGAAGATAGAAACAGAGTCTTGATGGTACATAGAACATGTACCTAAGACAACAAAGAAAAGAAAAACAGAAAAGACATAACAGGACCTAGAATATAAACCAACCAGCCCTCTAGTCTTGGAATGTCTCCCCTATATAGAACTCATGAAAAGGAACATTCAACAAATAATTTTCTGAAACAACCCAATCGTACATCAATCTCAGAATTTGTTTCTCCAGGCTAGCTGAGTTTTTTTCTTGATCTCTGAAAGTTCTGTGATTTCTCTCCCTCCAAATCCCCCATTATATGGCAGCTGGAGTTACATTTCAAAGCATAGACTTGCTGGATTTCCTTTTCGACATTCCCCATGACTGCAAAACCTTGGAAAAGCTCTCTGGTTGAGCCCATGGAGTTCTGAACCTTCCAAGGATCTTATTCCATAGCTTTCTTGCTTCCCTACAATGAACCAATAAGTGCTCCACTGATTCTTCTTCTTCTTTACACATTATACAGCGATCAGGGAGATGCCAACCTCTGTTCTTTAAGTGATTGATCGCTAAGATCTTGTCCAATGCAGCAGCCCAAATGAAGAAGGATACCTTACTTGGTGGTGTTGTTATGGTGTGAGATGTGACAGTGGTGCTAACCGAAACCTAAGTAATCAAATTTATTAAAAACAAGAAATTAGTAAAGTGCTACAAAAAACTGGAAAAACAATTTTACATTTTCTAAAATCGGAGATTTTCAGCTTCTAAAAAAGGGCTGGTTTTGGATTTTTCTTTTTCTAAAATCAAATTGAAAACGGTCCTTGCCAAACACAATTTCGGGGCTTATGTTGTTAAAAGTGAAAAACTATTTTTTAAAAGGTGACAAACAGCCTCTAACATGCTGCGAATGTATAGTTGGCAAGGTTCAATGCACACAATTGTTCCTGAACCATAATACTTTAATGACATGAGTGAACAGAGAAGCATTAATTTCCCAAACATAGCATGGCATTTCATCCATGTTGTTCTGATAAACACATTAATTGATTGTGAATTAATATATACATTACAACATTGCCCTCTAGACGTGAAGATTAATCTATTTCTTACAGGAATAACAAATGATTCGAAGGATCCATGTGTCGATACTTTCCGATCAACTACATTGCCCATGCTCAAACGTTTTGGGGTTCCTTCTGAGGGATTAGAGCTGAAAATAGAGAGCCGTGGTGCTCCTCCTCAAGGTGGTGGAGAAGTTATTTTGACTGTGCCCATCATTCAGTCGAGTTTGACAGTGAGTTTGTTAGATAAACTGGAGGAAAGCTGCTTTATCCCTTCTGCTTTGGGCTTCTCTAACATATTGTTGTTCCTTGCAGGCAGTCAATTGGGTTGACGAGGGAATGGTTAAGAGGATCAGAGGAGTGACTTTCTCAACTAAAGTTTCATCCCAGTTTGAGAATTCTATGATATATTCAGCCCGTGGAATCTTTAATCGGTTGCTTCCTGATGTTCATATATTTACTGATCATAAATCTGGTCCACAAGCTGGAAAGTATGTTCATTGGAGTTTCATAAAAAATGCAAGAATCCAATGCAATTTCGCAAATTTCATTAACATTTTCCTTTTTTTTTCTACAGTGATGAATATTGTTATTTAAATTATCAAAAAAGAAAAAAAAAATAGATGAATTCTGTTGTTTGGGCAAAATTGGTTCCTTGGACAAATAGCCTCTTTGTACTTACTTTCAGCTTAATGTATAAGTGATCCCAAGAACTAATATTTGACCTTTAAAGTTAGTTTCTTATACTAGCCTCTTTGTACTTACTTTCAGCTTATCGTATAAGTGATCCCATTGCAGGTCACCTGGATATGGCATTTCATTGGTTGCTGAGACCACCTCTGGTTGCTTCATCTCTGCGGATACTGCTGTTTGTTATGCATGTGGGGAGGATGCAGACACCATAGAAGATGAGGGCAAGGAAGAGCTGATGCCTCCTGATGATATTGGTGAGCAAGTTGCTTCTATTCTTCTTGGAGAAATCGAGCAAGGGGGAGTGGTGGATTCAACACATCAGGTCCGAATTCTATCACTGTAACAATCTGTGCTAGTATTTGTGATTCTTTTCCTTCCACATCATAGAAATTCAACAGTTGTCAAAATGTCCTGGGCAATAATTGGGCCATTGGTTTTCCTTATCGAAGCTCATAACTCTTGCATTGTGACAAATTTTATTAGCGATTCAAGACCTAACTAGGGGGAAGGACACGCTATGTGAGAGCTGAACTTGGAAAACCAAAATCGTAAATTTTATTTATTTACAATAGTTATCTGTTACACAATAAGATTCTGTAAAAAAAACTATATTCGAAATCTATGATAAAGAGATAATGTATTTATTACAATAATTATCTTTTATATACTTATTTTTAATTGTGATAAAATCAAAAAATAAAATATTTCAACAAAATCATTCAATAATTAGAAACTATTAGGATTTGAAAAAGATAGTTATAACTGAATGTGGATCTGTTTTAGGGATAAGGAGGTAATAGAATCTCATTGTTTTCTGTGGATAGTGAATGTCAGAGAATCTTCACGGTTTGCTTTATATAATGGTATATATATGATACTCTTAGTTGAGCATGAACTGGATAAAATTCTTTATGGTCCAAAAGTGAACAGATATATAAATATAAAGCATAACCCATTTTTCGTAATAAAATATGCATATGCTTATTCTTTATAGGGAAATTTTTTTTTGAGGAGCTTACTCTAGTGACAGTCTTTTTTTTTTGATGCATAATGAAGGTGGTGAGTATATATATTATATGGGAGAAAAGTATGAAGGTGGAGAAAAGTACGAAAAGACTCTAGTGACAGTCTTTTCGTCTTGGTTTTTTTCCTGTCATCTTTTTTTATTATTTCATCTTTATTATTTATTTTTTTCTTAACCAGAGTAAGCTATGCATGTTACTTTTGTTCCTCTGTTGCAATCACGTCTTGACCTTATTCATATCTGTAAAAGAAGGAAAAAGGCAGGATATATAACTAACTGTCTCCTTTATAAAAGAATTGAAGAGCTAACATTCCAAGCATACTTCAATTGACTTCTTTTTCCTGAAATGCATAGCATACCGAATACATTTCATGGACTCCCTAGGTCATTCTAATTTGTGTTATGTTTTTTCTGTAGGGTTTGTTATTCCTTCTTTGTGCTCTATGCCCTCAAGATGTTTCAAAAGTTTGTGTAGGAAAGCTATCGCGATATGCAATGGAAACACTTAGAAATATCAGAGATTTCCTTGGTGTTAAATTTGTTATCAAGCCAGATCCAACAACGGAGACTGTCATCCTCAAATGTTTAGGATGTGGATTGAAGAACTTATCTAGAAAGATTTCGTGAAGGGGAGAAATGCTAGCTAATTGTTTTATTTACTGAAAGATATGTTTTTCTTTGGGTACCATGTAATGGAAGAGAGTCGGTGTACACTGCATGGAACATCAGTCATATCTACAGTTTTGAGTGCAGTACCACCAATTTGACTTTATTTTACGAGGGTAAGAAGTGAAGATCTTTCATCTTGTTCTTCCCAAATCAATTTTTGTTCTGCAGGCGCTATACCTGATGCGAAGAGCCTTGATGCCTGCCTTCCAGGCCCATGTACTTGTTAAGCCAAAGATAGGCTTCTGGATTTTGATATATTGATAATATGATCTGTTTAGAAGGTCAAAAGTACTTCTTTGTAGGTCACTTTAAATTTAATGCATGTGTAGGAAGTGATATTGCCGTTGTTGAGATATTTTCTGCATTTGATATATATTATATATATTTTAAACTATTTGTTTATAACTATATCTGTTGAAAGAAGGAAAGAAGATCCACTTATGGTCCTATACCTTTATACAAAATTAGGCTCTCCTGTGTTATATGGAGAGAGAGGCAGAAGAAAGGAATCTACATATCAGGTTTGATTTTATGCAGGGTTTGCTTTATTAATATTTTTCTTTCTTCACCCAGAGGTAGTAATATGAAATCTTGCAAAGTCGATGGAAAAATTATATATGTCGAATTTTATCATAGGCTTAGTTTTATAATTGTCTGCAGAGGCTTATTGAAGTTTTGGAAATTTTGTAGTTCTGAAAGGGGGTGTTATTGAGAAAATATTTCTGTGTGTCGGCATAAATATTTTAAGTCTTCCCCTCAAGACAAAATGAATTTATATTGGGAAAATTTCTCTGCAAATTCTAACTAACTAGTTGGGCAACAGTTGAAAAAGAAGAAGAAGGGGGTGGTCTGTCAGTGTAGGTTGCGTATCAGACGGAAGATTTGAGCAATAAAAGATTTGACCGACATTCAACAATCTTGCCCATCTTTGACCGTCCATTGCTAGAAGATATATAGTCTGTCAGATAAATATAATCTATCCCCCATCGAACAGTGGAGATTTGTAAGGACCGCTAAACCATATATACAAAAGGTTTATAAATCCATCAAAAACCCTTTTTTGGGGTTTTGCAAGCTAAATGTTTCCAGAGTGTGAAATCGAGCGAGCAAGGAGAAAAATTATGGCGAAAACATCGTACACGAGATTGAAAGGGAGTTGGCTTTTAGATTTTTCCTTCAGCAGTGGGATGTCTTAATTTGGATTGAATGGATCAGGTAACAGATCTCACTTTGTTCTTTTTAATTATATTAATATTTCTTTTCATCCTCCTTTCATTACTTCGTAATGCTGGAAAACCTGGCAGTATGCGAAGGTTGAGAAGATTGGAGAGGGAACCTATGGTGTGGTTTACAAGGCACGTGATCGTTTGACTAATGAGACTATAGCTTTGAAGAGGATTTGTTTGGAGCAAGAAGATGAGGGAGTGCCAAGCACAGCCATCAGAGAAATCTCCCTTTTGAAGGAGATGCAACATGGCAACATAGTCAGGTGCTTCTATCAGTTCCATTATCTTTTTAACCTTTTTCTTTTTCCTTTCTTTCTTTGGGGATTGTTGTTGTTGTTCATTTCAGAATCTGATTTTTAAAGTTATACAGTCATGGTCAGAATCTTTGGCAACCAAAAAGGTAGCACACACATAGGATGAATGTTTTTGAGATGTATATGTTGAGATGGACGTATGAGAAGACTAGAAAAGATAAAATAAGGAATGTGCATACTCGATAGCGGTTAGGGTGTTCGTACAAATAATAAGTTAAGATGGTTTGGGCAAATAAAGTAAAGACTTGAGGAGGCAATTGTGAAAAGGTATGGGATGATACTCAATTTTTTGTTTTTTGGTTTTTTTTTTTTTGATATGTAATGAGATGATACTCATTGAACGATCTAGGAGGGCAGGGGGGAAACCAAACAAAACATGGATGGATTATGGTAGAATGGATGTGAATATCTATAAGCTAATTAAAGATATGGTCTTTGATAGGTTGGGATGGATGAATTGGATTCATTTTGTGGGCTCCAGTTAGTTAGGATAATGAATTTTGCCTTGATGAGGAGTTTGAAAAAGGAGTAGTTATTTCCTCTCCTTGTGGGATGGTTAATGAATGATGGGTGGAAGAATGTGAAAAATAAGTAGATTCTTTCTTTGTCATTGTCATCATCATCTTCTTCTTGTGCAAACAAGATTATTTAGGGAACATCATAAAGTAGCCTCCTCGGGGATTGTGGATTTGTTTTAATTGGAATTTTAGTGCATTTTTATTATTCCCGTGATTTATCTCTCTATAAGATATCTGTATTGAAAAGACTATGGCTGTAAGAACTTGAGCTTATATCATAGTTTACAAGTCCTTTTGTTGTTGATATTTGATTATAGAAAGCATTTCTGCTCTGACAAAATCAATGTGGTACATTGCATTAATCTGCCAGATTTTTTGTTTTTGAGTCCTATATCACAAGGATTAACTGCAGTGATATTGGTACTTTCACAATTTGGAACTTTGAGTAGGTCGACTGTGATTCCATGCATGAGAAGCAATATAACGATTTTAACATTTACTGGGCGGGGTGATCCATAAAGTTAGATTTTTTCCAATGAAATCTTGCATTCTTATAAGTTTTCCTACCTTTTTAGTCTTGTGCTTCAAATCTGATTATGTCATCGTGCTTTTCAGTGATAATCTCACATAGCTACTGCGTGGAATGTAACCCCGGCAGCCATTGTGTGGGTCATTTGGGGGGAAAGGAACCGAAGAATATTTAAAAACATTGAGAGAAAAGGGGCATTTTTGGGGAGAAGGACATTAAGGTTAATCTATAGCTGGGTCTCAATACATTATGCCGCAGATATAGTGCCCCTACAAGATTTTTTGGAATCCTGTAGTCTGATGGAGTAGTAGTGAGGGGTACTGTTTCTTGTTATCTTTTGGGGGTGTTTTCTTCTTGTTCTTTTAGACAGTGTTTACAATTTCGGCGGCATGTCGTGATGTGCCATCGAAATTTCATTTTTGAGAGGTAGCGATGTATTTCAGAGTGGGAAAATTGCTTATTTGCAATTCGGTCGATTTTTGGCAGCGTGCCGACGAAATGGGCCGGTGTATCGAGTGAAACGGGGCGAAACAAGCAAAAAAGAGAGGAGAAATAGAAATTTCTTAATTTTCATTAGCGATTTTTGGTAGCGTGCCGGCGAAATTTCGACAAAATAAAAAAAATTCAGTTTTTTTTTCCAGTTTTTGCCTTATTTGATTTTTCCAACGTTTCGGTGGCACGCCGTTGGTGATAAAAAAAAAAAAAAAAAATCTCACATAGCTACTCCATAGTCTCCCTAAAGCCTTGAGATGAGTCATTTCCAAGACTTTGACAGTGATCCACCATTCCTTTGAGGTCCAAGAATTGTATTATTAATCAAAAACAGCATAAAAGAAGTTTTATAGAGTTGCTTGATGGTGGCTGTTAACAGTTGTTTGAGTGTGGCTCATATTTTATTTGGGTCTGGCGTTTTGGTGTGATTGTTTTGTTCTGGTTTGAGCTGAGGAGTTGGGGGGGGGGGGGGGGTGTGTGGGGCGGTATAGTAAGTGTGTATTAGGAATTTATCTAATGTAGTGGGCTGTGGTTGTAGCTGAGGTTTGGAGATATAGTTTGTAACCCTATTCATTTTCATATAATGAAAATCTCTCCCTCCTGTGGACATAGGCAAAATGCTGAACCTTGTAAAATCTATGTGCAAAGTCTTTGATCTTTATTTTGCTCTCATGTTTCCCATTTCAACGGTTTAAATAATCATAAAAAATTTCCTGATAATTTATTGATATTTTTTCTTCAATTGAGAGATATATCTGGCCTTGTTAACATTAGTATGTTTGATCCATTAGTTATCTCATATGCAAACTGGGTAGAGTGTGCTTTTCTATCTTTTAGCTGGCTAAATTGGATGTTTGAATGCATAAAGATATTCTTCTACCATATTTGCAATTATTTGTTGAGTATAATTTTGCCCTTGGAATTTAGTGGCTTAAAAAAACTAGCTTCCATTTTCATTTATGAAATTGTAAGGGCTTGTAGTTTATATATATCTGGTTTGGATTAACTTGTTGCGTATTTAAACTTTATTCTTTTATTGTTGTATAATTTACAGGTTTCTTTGAAAAAGCAGTTGATAGATTTAATGTTAACAGGTTGCAGGAGGTTGTGCACAGTGAGGGACACCTGTATCTGGTTTTCGAGTATCTGGACCTGGATCTGAAGAAGCACATGGATTCTTGTCCAGATCTTGCTAAGGATCCACGCTTGGTAAAGGTGGGTAAGATTTTTCTGCCCTTGTGAGATTGTATATTTTGTGTTAGAAGTTTAATCTTTAATAGCTTTGGAATTTATATGTTACCGTAAGAGGATTACATTTTTTATCGGTGAATTGATTATCATATTATATATGATAAATATGCAATGATAAAAGAATACATGGTGGTTTAATGCAATTGAGGAAGATAGGCAGAGCTGCAGGATTACAGAAGAAAGCAGACTTAGCTTAAAACATGGTACCGGAAGTCTAAAAATCATCACTGTAATTGTTGGCAGGAGGAGAAAAGTATAATCTTGGAACTCCCTTATTGCTTTCACCTGTTGAAATAGAGTTCTGAGAATATTTGTTTTGACTAGATTGAATGATTACGGAGTCGTAGAAAAGACCTAAGTGTCCAAGAGCTTTTTTTTCTGATGAATAATGAAGATTTATATATGTGTGTGTGTGTGTGTGTGTGTTTTAAGAAAAGAAGTAAGTGCCTTACAATCGAAGAAACTGCCTTAGAAGGCATGCCACTGTATGAACAAAAACACCCCACCCATCCACCCTACGAAACATTCACAAACCCCAAGAATACAACCGTTCTCCCCCGCAACAGTGTGCCTCGGACCAAGTGTCCAAGAGCTTATGCTTACAATTCTTATGGTCAATGCAGTTATTTAGACCATCCAAGTAATTGGAGAGGAGTCCTCGTATTTCCTTGCCTTCAAGACTTCTGATGCTGCTTTTGTTCCACATTTTACACTAGAGAACCAGAATGTATAGTTTCCTTATTTTCTTCCCAAAAATTTTGTTAAATTTCCCAACTTTGTATGCATTCTTAGGTAGATTTTGGCTTTAAAATGCCTAATTCCAACAAAATTGTTCCAGATCACAATAGCATCTAGGCAATGAATAAATGATTAATATTTCCTTCTTCCATTTTGTACATTACACAGTGGTTACAGATGGTTCATCTTTTTTGTTTTATATCCTCTGTAGTTGAGATTTTTTTCTATGGAAGCTGTCCAGGGAAAAAAAATGGAATTGTTATGGGAACTTGTATTTTCCATATGGCTTTAGAAGGAAAGTGTGCGCACCCCCCGTTTTCGGGTTTCGGGCCGCACGACGAGGTGCATGCAAAGAGTGATGCTCGCCTCGGGACTGATTTGGAGTTTGGAGTCGCCACTGCCTGAGAGGTGCAGGCAGACACAAAAGGGGCACCTATTCAGGCCTAATTATTCTGGTCTGCGGCTTTATTAGAGTTCTGAGCAAGTTCTCGGTTACGTCTAGGGAAGCCCGAAGACACCCTAGCCCGCCCCGTCGATTGACAGGTCCCGTGGGTCTCCTTGGTCTTGAGTCAACTTAGTTCTCACCCTTCCTAGACCAGCATGCACACTTATTTGGTCTGGTGGGACCCTCTGAAGGTGTGGGTCCCTTTTATTTTAATTTTATCTTTTTTTTATTTATCTAAGTGAAGTGGGTCGGACCCGGGTCCCGTTGGAAGACCCGTGGGCTGCCATGGTTGGGCCTTGGGCCCAGTTGGGTTATTGGGTAACCCATTTGGTTATTTTATTATTTTATTTATTTACACTTTAGGTTTGGGCTTAGTGGGTTTGGAATGGGCCCATTAGCCAAAGTCAAGTGGCCTTGGGCCCGTTTATTGAAAACGGGCCTGGTTTGGGCCGGTCCGAAGTGGGCTCTACAGTTGGGCCCAGGGTGGTTTTGGTGGGCCCATCTGGGCCCATGGTCCAAAGATGGGCTTAAGATAGCCCAAATTGCTTAAGGGACTGGTTCAGGCCGGTTCAGGTCGAATTAGGTTCAACCGGGCCGGAAAATTACATTTTTTATATTACTTTTACATTAGCCCGTATTGTCTATACGGTCCACCGTCGCCCGTAGACGAAATCCGGTTTGCCTCGCCCGTGAAGCAAACACGGTCCAGACTGGACCGTTCTGAGTTTACGGGCGCCTCCAGTTTTGCATTTTGGCCGCCGATTCTTCCTGGGATCGATCCCGTGGACTCTTTGAGGTCTTCAGCAATCTTCCGGGATGGTTCCAGCTCCTTCTATATTCTCCATTTTCTCCATTTTGGCTTGGAAAGCCTCTTCCTTCTCTTTGGTTCTCTTCTTTTTATTGAAAAACTACATCTTCTTTTAGTGATTCATAACTAATCTTAAGGGAAAGAAAGGGGAAGATTACAGGGGATTGTTCAAGAGGGCATTCCTCTCTTGTATTTGCAAAGTGAACCAAAGAACTTTATTTTATAATCCTACTTTCTTCTCTTTTCTCAAGGGGATGCTCATTGGTAGGGGAGAACACCAACAACAATAAATCAAATAGATTAGTAGTTAAGTAAATAAAATAAAGGAAATTCAAAGTTGCTTGAATTGCAAAATCATACTTTTATATTGAAAAGAAAAGATATTAGAAGTGTTACCAACTAGTAAATCTTTGATTTGGTGATGTTGAGGTGCTCCGAGAATTTCGGCAGCGCTTCCGCGTCTCCTTGAATTTCCAAAATGAACTTAAAAAGGGGTTTGGTAGGAGGTTGGGTTTAAAAGAAGGTATTTGGGGGTTTAGGCATGGTTTAGGGATGACAAGGGTATTTTGGGTATTAAATAGGTTTAGGTATTGGGAGATGGAAGTTGGGCAGAGGTTGGCCGTGGAAAGCACCAAGAAGAAGAGGGGAGCCAGCAAGGAGGAAGGCTTGCTCAAATGAGGGGGGTGGCCTCTCTATTTATAGGCAAAATTTTCGTGCCCGTACTTCAAGTACGGGCATGCCTTGCCCGTACTTCAAGTACGGGCGTGCCTTGCCCGTAATTCAAATACGGGCGAAAAACGAATATTTGCAATTATCGCAGATTCCTCCGTACGGGACGCGTGTCCCGCCGTACTGCGACGCGTGTTTGCTTCTAGAAGCGTGCCCGTACTTCAAATACGGGCATGCCCTGCCCGTAATGCAAATACGGTCCAGCACGTTTTAAAAATGTTTGGATTTCAAATTTTTATTCAATTTGGTTTATTTAAAGATTTTTATCCGATTTTTTTGATTATTTTATTATAAAACGAGATTCTCTTATTAAAATAATATTAAAAGATTATTTTTATTTATTTAATTCATCTATTCTACTTTTTTACTGCTGTTTTGCCACATGGGCAGCTTTCTTTGAAACTTCAACTGCCCATAACTTCACCGTCTGATATCCGGTTTTAGCAAATTTGGTGTCGTTGGAATCAGCTCGGAACATACTATCTACTGGGATCAAATTGGGCAGTTGAATTGGGATCGAGCAAAAAGTCAACTTTCGCTCCCCCAAAAGTTTGACCGGCTTATAACTTCCTCATCCGGACTCCGATTCCAGCAAACTCAGTTGCATTAGAACCGTGTCGAAATGCTCTTTTCAATGAGAGGAAGTTTGATGGCCAATTCTCTTTGGATCAAAAAGTCAAATTTTGGCCCCCCAGGGTTTGACTTTTTAATTGAAATTTTCATTTTCTTCATTTTCTGGGGTGCAAAAATCAGGTGTCTACAGAAAGGTTTTTAAACCTTATGAGTGCAAAGCCCTTGCAAATGAGCATATTGAGAATGAAATATTGTTTTAAAAAATCCTTCCTCTTTTTTTTTTTTCCAGGTTGGAAGGATCAATCTAGTGGTAGAGGGGGACTCTACAACCAACAACCATTGGATAATGACAGATATAGTACCTTCATGGTACCTGGGGGATTTGGTTTATAGGGAATCAGTTGTGACCATAGTTATGAATACCTCACTTAATCATGTGTCCAGATTGGCCAATGGGGTAGCAGATAAGCTTTCTGAGATAGGGACTACTAGATCTCTGATGTTTTATGGTATTCAACTAGAGGACATGATATGGGATGTTTACTAGAGTAGGTTTGTGTCCTACCTCACATTACTGGGCCTTCTTTTCTTGTTTGGTATTTTTGTTATTATTGCATGTGGTTCTTGTATCTCTCACTGTCTTACCTTTGCCTATCAGTAAAATTTCATCAATTATCCAAAAAAAGAAAAAAAGTTGGAAGAAAGAAGAGTTTTAGGAGAGTGAGAAATGAGTCTAACCCCAAGTCCTTTAGTTTTATATTTAATTCAATATTCCAAGTGATTGATATGCCTGTTAATCTGTTGTCGGGCTTTATGCTTCTGGAAGTCTTGATTAAAGAATAGGATCCTTGCACCATGGATCTTCTGAAAAGGTGGAGTTCTCTCCATTTCCAATTACTGACCTTACTTTATTAATGGATCCACAATGCTAATCAGTGACTTCCAGAAAAACTGACCCTTAGTGCCTTCTAGCCAAGCCCGAATGAAGGTATTCTATTATTAACTTCAATGGTTGACCTCTAAGGGTTTTTTCATGCCAAAGTGCCAGAGCCATTTTTCCCATGAGTGCCTTATTGGAGACCATAATAAAGACTTATTCCAAGATACCCCCTTATCCTTTAGGGTGCACACATATCCTCAGCACATCAGGTAGTTTCCCTATCCATGGAAAATCCCTTTTCGGTCTTTTCCAGTTCTTTCAGCAAACGAGGATGGTGTTTTAATCAAGGAATGTAGGTTGGGAGATTGAATAGTGTGCTATTCATCAGGGTGATTATACCTCCTTTTGATAGATAACCCGATTTCCACCCAAGAAGCCTTCTCCCAAATTTATCTTATACTGTTGGGTTCCAATTTGATGCTCTTTTGTATTTGGCCCCAAGAGAGGCTTAAAGTCCACCTTAATTTGCAAAACCAAGAAATCTGTGAGTGCGGAAAGTTTCTTCCACAGATTGAAGGTGTGTGATGTCATCAACCTCTTCCTGATTACGGAACCCAAAATCAGATTGTCGTCTGTGGCATTGGAGATAATTGGCCAGGGGTTTCAGATACTATAATGTACAAGAAGGGAGATAAAGGTTACTTTTACTGAATTCCCCTTGAGCATTGAGAAATCTGAATATCTCCTGTTGATTAACACTAAAAGAGAAGCTTTGAATATGCACCTTTCAATCCATCTGAGCCACTTGGATCCAAACCCATGTGCGTAAGGATGCAGAATAACAGCTTCCATGTAATTCTTCCAGTATACATTGTCAAATTTCTTCTTGATGTGTACTTTGAAAATGATGCTTTGAACCCCATTTGCAATGCTTGAATCTAAGCACTCATTGGTGCATCTGTAATTTGTATAAGCACACATTAGTGCATCTGTAACTTGTCTACCAGAGACAAAAATTACTTTGGTGTTGGGAGATGATTGTTGCATGATAGACTTGAGCCGTGATAACTTTGGAAATTGTCTTGTAAACTGCTCCTATTAGGTTGATTGGGTGCTAATGTCTGGTATCTTTAGCCCCAAGCTTATTAGGTAGTAATACTGAGAAGTAAAGTTTGCATGATCCTTGAAAGTTGATTTTGGAGTAAACTTCAGAAAAAGACCAGTTCAAGATTCAGATCACTCACTTTCCAACATCTATTGGTGAAGGCTATAATCCATTTAGCCTGGTCCTGGGCACCATCAAGCTCTCTCATTGATTCCTAACATTTCTTCCTCAACGGTTTTTTGCATTCTATCATTTGTTTCTGGATCTAATGTAGGACATTTCTTGCTTCCATCAAGGGTTGATATACAGCTTCTTGTTCATCTAAGACTTGGTAAAACTTCCTTGCGACCTTGGTCATAGATACAGTACTGTGATATATTGTTCTGTATTCTATGGAAGTTAGCCAACACGTGGAATAATTTTATGTGTTGTGTCTTTTAACCATAGAGCATGTTCCATTCTTTCCATCCTCTTGTACTCCGTTTTGGCTGAAGTCCTGTTTCCAAGTTCAGTTCTGATAATGAGCTTGGCAACTCCTTTCTAAGTCTGGGATTTCAATTTCCAATATTTTCTTCCAGACGTCCAATCTGCCAAATACGTTCTTGTTCCACTCTCAATTTCTTATGTAGCTTGGCCTTCCCCTAAATTAAAACAATATGATCATCATCTTATCAAGTCCACAAAGACCCCTCCATCATCTTCATGTTCTAACAGAATTGGGGTTGATTCCTATGTGATGAATTGCAATAGAATATCTAGCTTGGCTTACGATTTTGGCAGCAATCTTGTTTGACAATGAAATTATTGGGTAGTTTAGTGACATTTTCACATCTTCGCTTTTGTTAAAATAATCAGCAGGCTTAGATGGGCATGTTCCTTGATTCCATGTTTGCTTGGTCATTTGATTTAAAATTTTTTTTTAATGTTTCTTTTAAATAATATATCTGTGGGACTTCTTACAGTTTAGTTTGTATTATTTGTTTTCTTCTTCTCTTTGGCAGTTGTTTCTACATCAGATTTTGCGTGGAATTGCATATTGTCACTCTCATAGAGTTCTACACCGAGATTTGAAACCTCAGAATTTGCTAATAGATCGTCGTACTAATGCACTGAAGCTTGCAGACTTTGGATTGGCTAGGGCATTTGGTATCCCTGTCAGGACCTTTACTCATGAGGTATCAATTTTACTCATGAGGTATCAATGTTCACTATCTTTGACCTTCTCAGGTTTGTTTTTTCAGTACTTAATTTGGTCTGTTTTGTTTCTCTTCAACAGTATCTCGTCATGTGTTGATTGATTGCAAACACTTCCTTGCTTTTGCAAACATGCCATTTCTGTTTTGAACAAATCATTTGCTTCCGTCTCTCTCAAATTTCCTTTTTCTCCATTTATTACATATAAAATGTTAGATAAATTACCTTAGGGAAAATTACACTAACCTCCCTTGAGGTTTAATAAAATTACAGATACCTCCCTTTACTTTTTTCAAAATAACATTCAGTACCCTCAATATTTTGTTGATTGTTGAGTTTTTACCGATTGGAAAACCCTATAAACTTGATTTTCTACATAAATGTCACTTTTGACCTTGTAAAAAATTTTGAATGTGAATTAAGGAGACAAGTCTTGAAGAGGAAATAATAGATTAGCTTACATAAGGGTAATGTAGGATATTTAAAAGGTTTTCAATAAGTGAACAGTCATATACCCAATTTACTAAATTTACAAGGGAAAATTACTGTAAATGATCAAAATTAATCACATTTACTCGACAACCATAATTGTCACTTGGTAGAGGAGAGGTAAATGTTACAACCAACCAAATCTGGATGAAGATCAATATTATTTCAAAAAAGTTGAAGGCAGGTATCTGTGATTTTGATAAATCTGAAGAGATATTTGTGTAATTTACCCTTTATTTTAATTAAAAAATAATAATAGAATATATGGATCGTTCTTTAAAAATAATAAATTTGCTTTTTGTAGAAGCAGAGATCTGGTTTTACAATCTCTTCACTTAAAAAAAAGTCAATTCCTTACAATTAAATGAATGGAACCATGTTCGGCCATGCTGGTTTCAATGCTGTTTCATTGGAGGTCCTGTGTGCCGTTCATCGAAATTCATCGGCTCATCGCTCGTGGCACTGCAGGTTTTTCTACCCATCCCCCTTCTTTCTATTTCTTAATCGTCCACCCTCCCATTGTCTCTCTCTCAGCTCCTTCCTCCCTCTCTTTCTGTACCTCTCTCTCTCCCTCTCTATCATCTATATATATATATATCTCTCTCTTTCTCTCTATCATATATATATATATATTTTACTAATTCCACCCGGTACACCGTGCGTGCTATGCATAAATTTGCGATTTTTCAACATGCAGGATTTGATGTCAAAATCGTTCAAATTTCTCAAACCAAGGGGTCTTTTTTATCCTCCAACAAAATCCTGTGGATTGGAAGACTCAAATGTTTATAAATCATATGGCACTATCTTTATAAAGAAGATCCTTGTCTCTTCTCTAGATGACCACTTGAGGGTATCATGTGTGTGCCTTGTCACTTGGGGATAATTTATCCAATAGGATATCAGAGCTGAATAGCAATCATTATCTGGAAGTGTCAATTGTTCAGATCTTGTGAAATGCTTATGATCATTGTGCAAGATTAGAAGAAAGTTTCTTGTGAGATATTTAATCGCTTAGCTGATGGAAATTCATGCCAGCATTTCTCTTCTATTTTCATGGTCAATATCAAATATCATGTGTTGCGTACCTTTATTTATTTTTCATTATCTCCATATTATCTTCTGCTTTTATATGCAACTATTGGAAGTTTATAGTGCTCACTGTTAACCATTCCATTAGTCAATTGTAACCATTGTTGGTGTTAATCCTTAAAAGCATTTTCTTCAGGTGGTGACTCTGTGGTATTGAGCACCTGAAATTCTTCTTGGTTCACAACATTACTCCACTCTTGTTGATGTTTGGTCAGTGGGTTGTATATTTGCTGAAATGGTGAATCAGCGGCCGCTGTTTCCTGGGGATTCTGAGATTGATGAGTTGTTCAAGATTTTCAGGTAGTACAGCTTATTCAGTCCCCCTCTTATCATATATCATTCCACTTTCTAGTATTGCTGACTGACACAGTTTCTCTGGTGAAGATATTTAGGTACTCCAAATGAAGAAACATGGCCTGGGGTAACTTCATTGCCTGATTTCAAGTCTGCCTTCCCTAAGTGGCCTCCAAAGGTAGTTGGAGTTATTATTGCTTTTTCTCCCTGTCACAGAGCATGCATAGATAGCATAATTATATTCCGAAATTTAAACTGTTCTTGCTTTTTCTCAGGACCTTGCAACTGGGGTCCCAGATCTTGAGTCAGCTGGAGTTGATCTTCTTTCTGTAAGTTTGGATTTTGATTTATGTATTTACATCTGTTGATTAATATGTTGCGGAACCCTGGTGTCTTCTTCTGGATCCTAGATCATCGAGAAGGGGAAGTTTTGTTTGAAGTGCTTTGACCTCCCCTTTTGTCACTACTGATCCACCAGCATGTTGATGGGGGAAGCACCACAAATATTTTATTGAATAATTCCCAGTAGTTTAACTTTGTTTCTCGACCAGGGCTTCTCCTATGCCTTTTTACAAACGAAAATCAGAGTTCCGTTGTGGTGGTTCATTATACTTATGCTTATGTGTTAATTTTCAGAAAATGCTCTGCTTGGATCCGAGTAGAAGAATTACAGCTAGAATTGCACTTGAGCATGAATACTTCAAGGATATTGGGTTTGTGCCCTGACCCAACCCCTCTCTCATCTTCATTGATTGCTGCATTGTCTTTACTGATACTTCTCAACCCATGGTTCTCATTTTGTGCGCCGAAGTGTGCCGTCCTTGTACTCTTTTTTCGTCCCATTTTTCCGAAGAACCTAAGTTCAGAATACACAAAACAGGGGCTTCTCCTGTCATATTGTAAATGTATTCTCTTTTACATTTGTTATTTTTTATCATGTCCTGGGTTAAGGGTGCTTGTATGGCCCTGTACCGCAAATTGCTTGGTTTATATCTTATTATCCTTTCAATGGAAGATTTGGTCTGTATTTAGTTACTTTAATAATCTTCTCTTTCTTTTTCGTTTTTTTCCTCATATCAAATTAACCTGACGGTCTGCCGTTGCAGAGCAAGTGGCGGCAGAACTCTGGATGTAATTTTGTCACAGCTAGGGCAAACTTGATTAAGCTAAAACCAAAAATCAAACCAAAGCACAAAATACTAGTAAAATTACTGAATTGAAAATCAAACGGTTAAACCCTAAGCTTAAAAAATTTGAGTTGTGTTTTGTAGCTTGTAACTACTTGTGTACAATCTTTTTATGGAAAAAAAAGGCTGATGGTTTAATTATAATTGTTAGTAATACCGTTAAACTTACCATTAATAGCTGCTAATAAGGGTCTCAATGAGTTGGATCCAAATAATCCAAATTCAAGATTTAATCAATCGAAAAATGTCAAATGTAGCCACCCTATCATACCCAATGGCTGCATTTTGATACCAAGAAATAAGAAAATGAAAGATCATTTTAAGTAGGAAAAGGAAAAAAACTGATGCTGGACCCAAAATTTGACAAAATGCTCGTAAGTTCTAAGACTAAAAAACGGCATCTTGAAAAATAAGGGTTTCTCATGAAGCATGATTTTAAAACTCAGCCAATGGGTTTAATTCGAATTTTCGATTTTCAAATTCCGCTAAAAATTTTATTTTATTTAATAATTAAAAATTATATGCAAATTCGAATATGAAATCCTTAATTAGATGCAATTTAAAATAATTATTAAAAATTTTTATTTTATATTAGCCCTATAAGTATAGATACTAGGTTCGGCCCCCAACCCTTGCTCTCATGGTCCGAGTGAACCATATTGTGCCATAAACGGTTCAATATCAAATTGGTTTAAAAGTAAGCCAATAAAAATTCAATTTTAACTAATTCATATTCTGTTCTTTAGGGTTTGGCTAGATTTTGGTAGAATAACCATGAAAAATTTTCAGTTTGAGTATGCATCTAACATAGTTCGAACCGTATTTCACCCAGTGACATCACTGTTGCAATTGATCAAGTTTTTCAAATATTTCCATTTGTTCAATGTTAGGGGACTGTATGCGCTACATGTGTAGCAAATTTGTGGGGCCCACTTAGATAAAATATCCTATTTTAAAATAGTTCGCATGCCATTCTAATTCGTTAGTTATGCTGACGTGGCATAATAAACCTGTAAAATGCAGAAAAGTTGATGGGCGATTTGGGCATGGATTGTCAAGCTAGAATTTTCCCTATTTGTTTTATATTAGTATAGTAATTCGTTAATTATGCTGACGTAGTATAACAAATCTATAAAATGCAGAAAAGTTAATGAGCGATTTGGGCATGAATTGTCAGGCTAGAATCTTCCCCATTTGCTTTATATTAGTATAGATTTTAGGATAACTAAGAAAAAGTTCTAAAATAAATGAATTTGAATTAAATATTTAAAAAACATATAATTGCCATTAAAACCCAAGATATTTGTATTTCACACAAAAATTGGCAAAAAGTAAAGTTAACAATCAATAAAATAGTTAAATAAAAAAAATTCAAACCTAAAAATTTATTTTTTCAACAATCAATGGATGTGTTCAGCTATTTACTAACAGATATTTAAAAGAAATCTGTACTATATCTAACAAGAATAGGACACTTGGGAAGCGTGCCAACAACTATGGAAATATATTAATGAATTTAATATTAAAAATGGTGGCAATGAATAAAATTGGTAATATTAATCTACATCTTAAATAACAGTTAAATATCTATAAAACAGTAATGAATGAGTTGTGTATAGAACCTCACTTTTTCGGCTAATGTGGCAAGACAGTACAAAACAAAACATCTTTGTACACAATATTTCTTGTATAAGTTCCTATTTCCCCTGTTAGTGCACCTTTTTTAACCAAGATCCTTGTTGTGTTGCTGGAAATGCCTCGAGATAAAGCAACGTATAATTGTCCATGACTAAAGACATGATCCAGAAGAAAGATTCCAACAATTGGAATCGTTTGCCCTTGTGCTTTGTTGATTGTCAAAGTAAAAGATAGACGCACTGGAAATTGTCTACGAATGAACTGAAATGGCAATTGAATATTCTCGGATGGCTTCAGTGGAATGCGAGGCAAGTAGACTCGTGTGCCGGAGAATCCGCCAGTAACAATTTTTGCGTCGATCAAGTTCCTATGGAATGCTCGGTGCGTGCAGTATTGCACGCAGGCCCTGCTTGTAATAAGAAAGGTAGAAGGAGAGACTTACTTATATATATGATATTTATACTAATTTTAAAATCGGAAAATTAAATAGAAGAATACCTCTTTAGAATGAAGCTTGAACTTTGCAGTTGAAGCCTTCAACCTCCTGAGTCCAATTTCCCACTTTTGAAGCTTGAACAATTTAAGCAAAGTAACTATTTCTTGATAGGCTAGAGAGATTGTAAAAGAGAGTAAGAGATTGTAGAAGAGGTGTGGTTTGGAGTGGGAAAGAGTAGGCCTATTTATAGAAAACCAAAAGTGGCTTTTTACCACATCTACCCTCCAATATGACTGTTATTTGGCAGTTGGAAGGGTAAAAAAGGTCTTTAACAGTCAATTACAATCATACCCCCCCCAACAGCTATATAACAACCATATTAGGGGGGGGGGGGGGGGGGGGTGGTGGTGGTGGTGGGTGTAAAAGAGTCAAAAAAAGTGGTTAAATTAGAGGGCTCCTCGGTGGGCCGGCCCGCCGTGCCCAACAGCAGGCACGCGGGCAGCCCGCACCCAAAGCGGGCCCATGCCGCCCACCGGGCCGTATACCCTGGCAGACCGTGCCTAAACGGGCCGAAGGCCCAGCCCCTGGCCCGGCACGGCCTGATAAGTACCCCTATTTCTGGCCACTAGTTTGTTGCTTGGCAACACATAGGAGTATTTTGATGATCGTGAAGCCGGTCACTAGTGATATGATGCTTAAAATCACGTAATAATTTTAACCGTGTAATTTCGGCAGTTACGTAAGCTTATTTGTCCTCTAAATTGGACCTAGAAATTGTAATTTCCTATTTGATAATAAGAACGATTCAATCTTATAAGAAATTGAAGACTTATTCCGTTGCTTGCAGGTTAGCTGATTTTGACAGTAATTGTAATGCATTCAACTCCTCCCAATATCCTACCCAAAAAAAAAAAAAAAAAACACTCCGCCTGGGCCAAGGTGACCGGTGGATTTATTGACCATAGGACCTAGTTTGGATTGTTTTTGAAAAGCCCGAAAAAAGTTTGGGCAGGTTTGGTCACGTATGGAAAATCCCGTGCCGAGCCCGACCAGCTTGATGTTATATACATATGTTAAAAATTTTAAAAGTTTAATTTTTTTTTTGCTACTTTAATATTTCATATTTTTTCTTATAATTCTAGAAAAGTGCCATCTGCTTTGTAATACTTGTTGTGTCACTCAACCCAAACAAATTTTTTTTATTAGAAGAAGAAAAAAAATTTTAGTTTTTTTTGAAATTAGATGTATAAATAATCATAGCCGAGCAGGTTTGGTCAAGCTTTAGGTTTTTAGATGTTTTCTTTGGACGGGCTTGGTCATAAAGAATAAGCCCGATATTTGAGTTGCACGGGCTTGAAAAAAACCATGTGGCTTACACGTGGCCTTAGGCCTGGCCCCAGCCCGCCCAATGATCAGCCGAAGAGCGTGTCACAGTTGAGTGTTACAGTATCTTACTTTAGGTTGTTGCTTTGAGAAAACCGAGCCTCCGATCAATCAGGAGTTCATGATTTGCATTAAAATATGTCAGACTACTAGCGGGGGATTTATCCATGCTGTTGAGAAACCAAGATAAGACCATGTATTTGAATCACTACCACAACTAAGTCACTAAAACATCATCCATCAATTGGTTTTTAGAGACTGCCATCTACAAACCCAAGGTTGTGTTTTTAGCATTGAGAAGAGACAAAAACAGCACCTTGGGTGGTCTGATGAATGAAGAAAATATAATGACATTAAGAATTGATGCCCAATTTCAATTCCTTATGCCATGTTAAGAATTGAGTTTTACAGGATGAATGAAGAAGACTCTCCTTTCATTGATTGTAAAATGATGCTTACAATATTTAAATAGAAAATGAAGTCTATAATTCAGTCTTAGAATTAGACTCTGCATTATCTAAGGATTAATTCCACCCGGAAGCTATAAGTGTATTGGAATGGAGATCGGCAAAACTCCAATTTATTTTCAAACCGGACAAGGAAATCTCAAGTAAGAAGTACAGAAGTGAAACCACACAGTTTGCATACATACATAATCTACCATTATAATTTTTCATCTGAACCTCAGCGTCACAGATCTTCATCCAGCCATCTTAAAACCAAATACAAATTCATACACCATCTAGCGTTCTAAGTTCTTATTTCAAACTCAAAGCTTGCTGGATATGCTGATGTTTCGGACTTTTGATGACTTGGGGTTTGAATCTTTTGGGGCAATAATGGTGAGAACACCATTCTCCACCTGAGCCTTAATCTGATCAACCTTCACATCCTCTGGCAACCCAATTTGCCTTGAGAAGCCCCCTTTGGTACCCCTTTCAGCGATATGCCAAACAGCATCCTTTGCACCTGATTCCTCCTTTGCTCCTTCCCCTTTTATGTTCAAAACGTTCCCATCCTCCACTTGAACCTTAATGTCGTCCTTCCCAAATCCTATTGAAAACCCCCACTAATATAAGCTCAATCAAAAAACGAAAAACAAAAAACAAATAGAAGAAGAATGAATTGATTGGTACCTGGAACATTGATCTTGTAGATGTGAGCATTTGGAGTTTCGAGCCAGTCCATGAGGGCTGCCGATCCTGACCATTCCCGGAAGATCGGAGGGCTCAAGAAGAACCGCCTGAATGGGTCTCCGAAGAAACCCTCAGCCATTCCCCGAGCTTTCTCTTCGATGATTCAACAAGTTTAGATGGGATGGTCTTGATTTCTGGTTTTGGAATAGTTAATGGCTGACGATTTACTTCCATTGTAGTGTTATATTGATTTGTGTTTTCTTCTTCTAGGAGGGTCTAGAGAGCCTAGAAGGTTCTCCCAGTCTTATTCCCTTTTGTCTTACATACGGAGAAGAAGACGGTGAAGAACCACTGATGATGTGCCTTCACTGCCTTGCATTCGTCAGCAGAAGAATCCCGAATATTCATATGTCAAAGGAAGCGCTCCATTGCTTTGATATAAAGCAAACTCCCTGATGCTCAACCCAAATTATCAAATTAACTCTTAGACTCAATTGTTTGTTTGGCTAACATTTTAATATCCAAAATCGTCGCAACAGTCTTCCTGAGAAAAAAATTACTGAATCCTACAAGTGTGTCTAACATGTATATTAAACCATCCTAAATAGCTAACAAAACAAATAGGCAATTAATTGCAAACCGTCACCATTAGAGAAATAAATTTTGGGAAGGGAGAAAATTTTGAATATAACTTTTAGGGATGTTTTTGGACTTGTTTACTACCAAAAACCTTAAAACATTACCAAAAATATATATCTAGCAACTAATCTATACTAAAAGGAATTGTTAAGATTCTGACTTGATAATCTATGCCCAACTCAGCTTTGGATTTTACCAATTTGTTATGACACGTTACTATAACTGAACCGCATGCAATCTAGACTCTTTAAACGTGGAGTTTTTCCCAAAGGTATTTTGTAATTTGCTACGCGCGTAATGTGTGCAGCCCCCTAATACATCTGTAAGGAAACAATGCATATGTTGTTGTGTATAAGTCCTTCATTAAAACTTTAAAATGTAAGGATAGAAGGTATTTTGAACAAAAACGCCCTAAAAATACTTCTTAACCTCATCAAAGGACAATAACAAACAAAATGTGTAAAATTTTGTTGAGGGCATTATCGGAAAAAATTTTATGAACAGTAAAACAACACTCATTCTCAATTATTTTAAAAAAGTATCACTAATTTACAATTTTCAAGAATAGGTGATTGAATCTAGGTTATTTATCAAGAAGCATAACTAAAGACCAATTTCTCCAAAACTAATTAAATTAAAACCTCAAAAAGGTAATACAATTTATAAATATATGCAAACAAATGACAAAAGTAGCTCATCTCTAGTCTTTACATTTGGAGCTCCAATCATCCTCCCAGCCAAACTCTTATCTTTCTTCTCCTATCTTTGGAAAATACATATCCCACCTAGAGTTAAAGTTTTTGCATGGTCTAAGCAATATATAGAATCAACACTTGTGACATGCTTCGAAAGAGAAGACCGACAGTTGCCTTTGTCCCCACACATTTGTGTTCTATGCTTCAAGCAAGGAGTCACAGAGGATCACTTAATTAAACTTTTCTAATTGGTGTCATGTTTCCCTTATTGGAAAACTTTCCTAATTCGAGATCATTGTAATTATTTATAATGTGATGCTGTGATCTCCATTGAGACAAAATGAAGAAGAAAAATTCTCTCTCTTCCTACAGTAGACATAGGCTTTATGCCAAACCACTTAAATCATCTTGTGTTTTGTTTCTTCAGTCATCCATCTAATCGATCATTGTCTCTAATTTCCTCATAAATCCTCTTGTTGAATTGGCAATTCAGTTTGTAATGACCCAATCATGGGATTCAATTATGTGATTAGGAAGTATTAGGCATCCAACTACCCTCATTCAGTGAACCAATTACCTTGTTTGAATTTAGCCTTTAAAACAGAAATAAGTTAAACATTACAAACAATTTCCTAAAATTTTAAAACTTACTAAATTCCCAAGATCTATTTAAAGGGAAAATTTCAAAAACGACCGTGTTTTAGAAACTTAATACAAAAAAGAACGTTGAAAAGTCTTTCCTACTGAACCCACCAACTTTTTAAAAAAATTTACAAAGTGGTCCACGGATACAATTGTAGTAATCGTAGGATATCACCTTATGCTTCGTGATTATTCAAATAAACTATTAGTATCCCTCGATTAATAGAATTGTATCCCACACGAATATAAATTGTATCCACTGATTCATAGGATTGTATCCCATGACATCGATTAATCGAAATTTAAAACCTCGATGAACATTTCGATTTCAATAAAATTCATTGATTAATTGGAAATATATGCCTGTCCTCAGCCTGTATATATCTGTTGATAGCTTGGCCTTACAAATCAACTTCATTTACTTGTAAAAATGCTTTATTGATTTATAAACTGTCATGAGACTTATAAACCCTTTAATAAACTTGTAGCTTATAAGTACTTGAAGCCATGTTATTAGAGTTGTACATAAAATGTCAGGAGTTATAAAAGATACACACCAAAGGGTATTGTTGTCCATGAACACTAAAACGATACTCATTCTTAAATATCTTTAAAAAATATCATTAATGTTAAATTATCCAGAATTGGGTGACTGAATCTCAATTATTTTCAATTTGGCCGACTTCTTCGGGAAGAAGTTGTTAGAGACTTAAGAAGAGAGAGAATGGAAGAGTGCAAGATTACCCCTCCGAGTCGACGTTAATTGCCCCAAATCTCTCTCTCGGATAACGATAGAGGCGAGACAATGAGGGAAGGAGCTCTTCGTTGAGAAAGAAACTGAGAGAATGGGAGGAAGAAGGATGATGGTTGAGACTAGAGAGAAATACTAGGAAGCCCAAGTCCACTTAACGTGGGGGTAAAGTCGGTATTTGAAGACCGAGTCACGTGAGGCCTTTTCCATAAAACGTCTGCAAAAGGAGGCCTGCAGCATTTAACCTCCAAGGAATCTTGGGTTTGGTATTTCCAAAATTGAGTTAGGGGTAGGTTTGGATTTAGCCCAACCCACCCTGACCCGACTATAATCTATTAAAATATTATTTCCATATATATATATCATATGTAAAAATACATATTTAATTAATAAATTTTATTAATTTATAAATTCTATTTAAAAAACTTATTTTTATGCATTCTATATGGAAACACTTTAATATTTTCAACAACAAAAATCTAAAAATTAAGAAAAATATGTATAACATATTATACGGCTTCTACAAAGAGGAATATACTTCATAATCATATTCATTCTTGTAATCAATTAATTGATATTTTTTTATATGAATACTCCTTTGTTAGGCTCTCACTCAAAGCTAGGCACTGAAGCAAAATAGTATTCAGACATTCGCAATCTGTGATCCTTCATTTTTAAGTAACCAAATCTGTAAATACTATTGATATTCTAAGTAGGATGAGGAGTTCTACAGCCCTCTCACCTCTAAGGTATCTACTTGTTTTGCTGTACTTACATCTGATTTGGCCATGGATCTTGTTTGTCTTTAAGTAGCCGTCCTGAAAAAATCATCACCCTTTTTGGCCTTAAATGATGAACATTATGGGATAGAATTAAAAGTGTACCAGATAACATTATTTTAAAGACTCATACGTGCACATTACATGTTTATCAAGGCTGTGATGCACAAAAGGAAGTTTGACACAACAGTATTAATCGATTACCCATATTTTCTGTTAGTTTCTACAACATTGCTTTTTCAGACTATGAAGGGCAAGGAAGGTTGAGGATGAAAATGTTACAACCATCCATTCTGATGCCATTCGTAACAAAATATGAAACAACAAAAATAATACCTCAGATAGTTCTTCTAGTGCTGTTCTTTTGAAGGTTTACAGGGAGGATGGGAGCGTTTCTGTTGTAGTAAAAATGCACGAGAATCTGTTCGACTCATCACAGAAAAGATACATGTAACAACAAAAACTGTAAAAATGGAAATCACCAATGAGGAATCTGGGCTGCTATATCTCTGCAATGGTGCTGATGCATCCACACTAAGTGATGCAAAACCTGACCGAGATTGATTTAGCCTGTGAATGAGGATATTAGTTATGAAGTGACCATTGCAGATGATGAGGGCAAGTATTGGGTTATTAACTGTGAAACTTGAACACTTAAATGGCTGAAACTATTATGTCTCTATGATAAAGACCTATAAAGACTTCTCATCTACTTTGAAATTAATCTCCCACGGTTACAAGTGTACTGAATCAACCAACAAAAAAATAAAAATAAAAAAATTTCCAGAGAAAGCACGTGTTTCACGTCAAAGTATGCGTCTTACTGCTGATAAAGAGACCACTTACATCCAGACTCAATAATGGCAAAACAAATCTATACAAATGTAAATTTAATTTATATGAATATACCTCCTTGACAAAACACACTTGCTCAGGGAATCCCCAACCATACAAGGAAGGGGAGCACAATCAAACTCTTATATCTAGATTCTTCTCATCAACTATGCTGTTCATCATACAAAGTAATATCTAGTACCTATAATATCTGAAAAATGCACTTATGTTCCCTGTATCTATTTCAGATATGAGACAATATTGTTATGTGTAGATACGTATTAAATAATTCAAATACGCATTCACTTTTTAAATGGAATTTTTGTTACTTTAGGCATACATCCAGATCCATGGACATAACTAGCATTCGGATCTCATTAAGACTTTCATATTAATAGTCTAATGCTACAAAATTATAATTGCTTTGTTTGAAGTTTAATGTTTTCCTTATTCGATATAGTATAACCTTGCTTCTTTTCTGTAGACATTATTCTACCATGAATGATATGCCTACAGTACAGGGAACAGAACACGCATTTGTACCTGACTGTTTTTTATCAGTTCATACCTGTTCCTTCCCCCTCCCTGGTTTTTCAGTTTTCTGGGCTTACCTGTTTTCTTCTTCTGTTCTTTTTTCTGGTTCTTCTTCTTCTTTCTGTTATTTCTTTTTTCTCTGTTTTTTCTTCTTCCGGTTTCTTTTTCTTTCTGTTCCTCTTTTTTTTTTTTTTTTGCTTTTTCTTCTTCTTTCTGTTTTTTTTTCTTCCTTCTCCTTTCTGTTTTTTTTCTTTCCAGGTTTCTTTTCTGATTTCTGGTATCAGAAAAACCAGAAATCAGATCTGGTTTCTCTTTCTGTTTCTTTTTCTTTTCTAATTTTTTCTTCTGGTTTTTTCTGATTTCTTCTCTCGTCGGAGAGTTCTTGAGCAGTACCAAGTTGGTATTGCCCATGACCGAGTCAACTCAGGCAGTACAAACTCTGTAACACCCAAGTTGAATCATTCTTGGCAGGACTCAGCCAAGTGTGACCAAGACAAGGGGTTTCCAACAAACCTCTTATCTCGAGACTCAAGTGTCGGCTCAGTAAAAGCCGATGCCAAGTTGACTCCTTCAATGCCACTTGGTATTGGGCAAGTTTTCAAACCTTGAAAGTTCCATAGAGGTGTTTTCTTGGGGAGAGGAGAATTCTGCGATAAATCATCTTGTTAGCTGAAAGTTTGTGTATAGGGACAAGGGTTACTTAACAGTGTTTGAAAGCCCAGAAATCATAGCCGGCACCAGTACGTACCACCCGGTACATGGCTGATACTGGTACATGCCTGCTAGTACAATCAAGTACCGGCAGGAATTTACATTAAATACTGATATTTACTAGTATTTACATTAATACCAGTATTTTGACTCTAGTAGTTGCAAGGGCAGTGCGTACTGGTACCAGCCGAGATATAAAACCTTTAGCCCACACTTACACTTTCCAGGTAAGTGCTTTTGTTGACTTAGCACACTTTGGATTAAGGACATCAAGGGTAAGAATGACATATATAAGAATGGTTGTGATATTAATATCCGGGAAAGATGTACTTCATTGTCCATGGAAACAATTCATATATTTCAGTAATTAGACTCCTTGCTCTGGTAGGAATTACACCTTCATTTTGTCAGAAACTCTGGGGCATCTCTCATTCGAGCTCTCAGTTCCCAAATCTCTTGCTGTTGGTCTCTTTATAAGGATTCCTGTAATATAGATAACCTTTCATGGTGTTTTGAGAGTTCAGTCTGGAACTTGCTTCTTAAGTGGAATCCCAGACCAATTGATCTTGCTAAGTAAGACTCCATTTTTGAGTTCCTCAAACAACTCTATAAAAAACCATGACTGGAATCCTGACCCTAAAGGAATTTTCTCTACTATTTCAACCTTTATCTCCACCTGTGTTGATGGTGGTTATACTGCCCATCATTACCCTTTCATCTAGTTTGAAATCTGTTGTACCCTTGAGGAATAAGGGATTAGCTTGTACTATAATTATTTGTAAGATTCATACAAATGGCATTATTTAAAAGTAGAAGCTTTGTCTCCTCTGGTCTATGTTGTGTATGGGTCTAAGGAGATTGGTTGAACACCAATTTCATTCATTTATTATTATTTTAACATTCCACGGATGCTATAGAGGTTGTGCTTCTTTCAGTAGTTTGTGGAAATGGTTTGGGTAATGCTGGAGAGCATTTGCAAAGTTCTGTCTCAGCACATGTTCTGCTAATTCAGGAAGAGAGAAATAGTGATGTTTCAGGTTTTTTTTTAATTCCCCATGCTATCTTGTGGGTGATGGATGAAAGGAACATGTGATGTTCTGAGGATATGAGCTTTCCTTATAGCTATTATCGGGTCCATCATGCCATTGGTTGTTTCTAGGGTGTGCAATTACCCAAAAGTCAAAAAGCACTTTGATTCCAGGTGTTCATAGAAATCTAGGCCTAATGCAACCTCACCAGTATATGTGAGCCTGAGCATTGGCTTTGAAGCCTCCAGGGAGCAAAATTTTGATGACTGTTCTCGGAATTTAGGTTTGTTTTAGACTGATGTGATGTTTTAAAGATCATTTTGTGAGCATTATTTATGAACTCTTTGGAATAAAGGAGAATGTATCAGAGCAGAGTTGTGTCCCTCCTGAATAGTCTGACTGCATTTTCACTGTCAACCTCAAGGCTCTTTGTGGAAAAGTATAAAAATTGGTTAGATTGCTCATTCTTTGGCTAGTAAGTTTAAAACATCGTGTTATTACATTCTTCAATCAGCCTAAATCACAGAAAAGTTTGACAAAATCAGGATTTTAAGGTCAGTTTCATTGAGGGGAATACTTTGTAGGAGATTATAGAAGAGAGGGATATAATGTAGGATATATTGTTTCTCTTTTTATACTTTTTGATGTTCTCTTTTTCATTTTCTTTGTTTCCCTCTTTTCCAGGCTGGTACCTATACTTGGGACTGCTATTGTTCCACTGTATCGGTGTATCCTCTTCCCCTCATAACTAATGAGAGCTTCTAATTCATGAAAAAAAGGGTATATTTGTAAGGGTGTATTAGTACCCTCACTCACCACATTGCAGATTTACTTGGAAGAAAGCAGCTCCAGTTGTTATTCATTATGAATCTGAACTATTTCACATAGAAGAATATTCTTCATATGGTATGAAAGTCAAATTGTCCTTCAAAAACAGTGATGTTTATGTGAGTTACAAGTAGAATTGGCTTCTTTATGAGAACATTGCTTGCTAATAGGGACTTCAGCATTCTGAAGGAATTCTACATATGTTATTATTGAGAGGAATATGTTGATTACAGCTTTAGGAAGATTCTGATTACATCTCTAGCCTTTCGCCTTTTGCATATCATAACATGTTCTCTAGAATCTTAACAAAAACAGTTATCCCAATCAGTTGAGGTCAACAAAATGGATCTTTTTTTTTTTTTTTTTGCACCATCCTAGCATAAAAACATTATCTTTTTATCATATTATTTGTATCTAAAGTACTACCTATGAAGAGCATCTAAGTATTTTCCTATCACCCTTTGATTTTCTTCAATATTTAGCCTACCATGACTTCTCACAAGTCTCTTTAGGTTTCATTCTTTGTATGTACACTTGCAACAGGTATAGAACATCTTGTTCTATTATGTTGGCGGGTGTTCATATTGGCTTTCTTCTTGTGCAGGTGCTTTCCTATGGGGAGTTAGGTTTTCTTTTTGGGGGTGGTTTTGATCACTGAGGATGAGTATGGAGTGGTTTTGGGGTGGCTTATGGTACCCTTCTTTTGGGGTGCTATCTTGTATGTTCTTACTTTCTTGTTTTCTTATATTTACATGATTCTCATTACCGATCAAAAAATAATTATAATTTTAATCTAATCTTATGCATTGATATATGTTCATTCCTTACTTCTATTCATCCTACTCTTTCCATGCATCAATCTCAACATCCTCAAATCAGAAATACACATCATATTCTTGTCTTTGCTTCTCTATTTTCAACGTTCTGCTTCCAGAATCATAGCAAATCTAATAATCATTCTTATAATTTGTCTTCTAGAATGATATGTTAATTTGAAGATTTTGTTAGGAAAAATGTCTTCTAGAATGATGTGTGAATAGACAGATTCCATTAAAGCTAAAAGGCAAATTACGTCTTCTCGAATGTTATCTTGATGGGCTAGCCAACATGATGTGATAAATCTGGCTTTCCAGGACTACCAAAAATTTTGAAAGGGAATCAATTCACCCAACTAAAGTTCTTGAAAATGCTACAAGAATGCCTGTTAATCATTGGAAGGAATATCCTTACTCTTGGTTTGCTGCAACAAATGTAGGTTCTGTGAGAAGAATCAAAGGAAGAGAGTTGGTTAAGCATGTCTAAAGGAAATCCCCAAACATTGGTAAAGTACGGTAGATCAGTGTTGAAAGATGACAAGTAATGATTGGTTGTGGCATGAAGGAAATCATCATCAACAAAAGCCAATTACCACCAAAGTGAGGTCAGCGATACGAATCCTGATGCAAGCTATGCCTAACCGCTTTCAATTGCTGTCTTATAAAACTTATCCTCTAAATTTAGTAGACTTATCACACAATACCCTAGAAGCACCCTTCCAAAGCCAACCAGATCTAATCCTATATGCTACATCTTCATCAACTTCTCCATCTTTTTGTACCCTTGATCCAAGATATTTGAGCTTATTACTTAAAGGGATATCCTAATAGTCGATTCTAATAGTTTCAGTACTTATATTGTTATTTGTGTATTAAAAGGGTTCGGTTGGATGAACAGATTCTTTATGGAAGAATTCCTTCCTCTTCATGAGGGCATTAAACTTTTTTTGAACCATGATGATGTAAATTAATTATGGCAGGGACCTCTAAGCTGTAGTGAATTGTTTGTCGAGTAACAAGAAAGGCCAAGATTTCATGGAGAATCAGGCGTATGACCCAAGAGATGGATCAACATCTTAGAACTGACTTTATGTCTCATGTTTATCGGGAAGAAACTAGCTTGCTACTTTATAACCTGGGTCATCAATTCTTTGTTGGGCGATTATGGTTGCATCATCTTCTCAAAATAAAGTTACGAGGATTACACTACAATTGTTGTGGGTGGGTCATATGTGTAATATCTTTCTTTCTTTCTTCGCTATCATTTCAACTGATAGTAAACTGATTTTCCAAATAAAAAATAGCTTCTATGCCTTCCGATGTTACTTGGTTCACCTTAAGATTATATAGCTTTGCTATAACATTTTTTGCATGTCTGGATATATTAAGATGCATTTGACCAAAACCTCAAGAAGACAGTACGAAAACAAAAGTACACAGTAAGTAAAAGACAAAGGCTCCATAACATTGACTACAAGTGCTATAATTTATTAATTTGGAAACATACCCCAAAAATTTCTTGATGGAGGTCCACGAGGATGCAACTTTTCTGCTTCCTTCGCCTGGAGCATGATTTTGCCGTCTTTCTCTCTTACGTTGGTTGAGGTTGCCTTCATTTATCTCTGGGAATATGAAGGACAAGATGGTTATTCCCTTACTGAACTTAAACCTTTTGAAAGAAATTCCCCACTTTGCCAAGTACTGAATGGAAAGAGGAATACCAGTGGAGTGAATTGAATAGTTTTTAGATGATGCCTTGAGTGAAGCCAACTTTTCAACAAGCATACGTTCTGCTTTGCTGTCATTAAGATTATATAAACTCAAATCAGCAGACACCCTACCCGGGTAAATTTATAAATCATAAAAAGGTTCTGGTTCTGAATCCTTGGCACCATATTTGACCACTAATTGATTTCTTCATCCATGATCTGCCTGCTGAAAAATATAAAAAACAAGGACCTTGAACATAATTTGGTCATGCTATCCAGGTCCACACATTCTTGCAGTTTCTTCTTACATCAACATTTTCCTTTTTCTCTTGATCTAGTCTTGAGTACCCTTTTCTTTTTCTTTTTCCTTTTTCTTTTTTTTTTTTTTTTTTTGATCCATTATGGGAGGGAGAGGGAGAAAGATGTTGGCAATACTAGAAGTCTAGTACTGTATCACAAATATTTATCATTTTATAGCATCTTTTACTCAGCAAAATAACTTAGCAAGACAATAACTATTGTGGTCTGGCAAGAGAACTTCACCGTATTTGACCCCTAATAGATTTCTTCATCCATGATCTGCCTGCTGAAATATATAAAAAAGAAGGACCTTGAACATAATTTGGTCATGCTATCCAGGTCCACACATTCTTGCAGTTTCTTCTTACAATAATCAAATATTTCCTTTTTCTTTTGATCTAGGCTCCTTTTGGTAATGCTTTTGCTTTCTTGCTTTCAAAAGCAAGAAAGCAAAAAAGTAATTTTCTGCTTTTTAGAAGATCTTTTGTTGAAGCAAAGCAGTTTGGTAAACTTTTGCTTTGCTACTAAGAAGCAAAAAAGCATGTTTGGTAACTACAGTAGCATATAAATTGCTTTTATGCTATCATATAAAATTACCATAAAAAGTTGATGCATTCTACTTAAAAATATACTTGATGTATATTGTAACGGGTTGAGCAATAATCAGGTCGGTTCAAGTTGAATCTGTTTATTGGTGGGTTGGGAAAACCCAAAACCAAACCCAAATCGCCAATAATCGGGTTCAACCCACCAACCCGATTAAAATTTTTTATTTTTTAATTATAAAAAAATACACAAATAGAAAATAACGTGAATTAGAGATACAATTTAGAGTTAAATGGGTCATTATCGAGTTAACGGGCCATTATCGAGTTAAACGGGTCATTATCAGGTTAAACGGATCATTATTGGGTTAAACGGGCCATTATCGTGTTAAATGGGCCATTATTGTGTTAAACGGGTCATTATCTGTTGAACGGATCATTATTGGGTTAAACGGGTCATTATCAGTTAAACGAGTCATTATCAGGTTAAACGGGCCATTATCGTGTTAAATGGGCCATTATTGTGTTTAACGGGTCATTATCTGTTGAACGGATCATTATCGGGATCGGGTTAAACGGGTCATTATCGTGTTAAACAGGTCATTATCGGGTTAAATGGATCATTTTCAGGCTAGATTCGAGTTGACCAGAATACGAATGGGTTACTAAATCCCCAACCCGAAACCGACCCAACTATTACACGGGTCAACCCGAACCTATTTATTCAGGTTGGATTGGACATGATTGGTCAATTTTTTCCCGGTCTAGTTTTGTGTCGAGGGTTTTAGAAGCAAAAAAGTAAATTTATTGTTAAAGTGAGAAGAAACATTTCTACGCTTCTTTTAAAAAGCAATGAAATTGCTTTTTTGCTTCTTATAAATTGCTTCATGTGCGCATAACCCAACAGTACTTTTGCTTTCAAAAGCAATTTTTTCCTTTCAAAAGCAAAAAAGCACTTCTGAAAAGCGTTACCAAACGGTACCCTAGTCTTGAATACCTTTTCTTTTCATTCTTCCTTTTTTCCGTTCCCTTTTCTTTTAATCTATTCTGGGAGGGAGAGGGAGAAAGATGTTGGCAATACTAAAACTGTATCACAAATATTTATCATTTTATATTTACTCGGCAAAATAACTTAGCAAGACAATAATTGTTGTGGTCTGGCAAGAGAACTTGTGATAATGTATAAAAAGTAACATCCATACATACAAATTGGTGTTGTTTAAAATGCAAATGAAAAGTTGAAACGTCCACATAAACAGTGATCATCGTCAGCAATCTAAGGTTTTTCTCTTCAGATCTATATGGAGCATAACAGGAAGGTAATTGAAGGTACTTCCTATCATACTGCAGCAAAACTTGAGGCAATCATGGTTTCTATGGCCTTGCTAGTAAGTAGAGCTGGGTACATTATTAGGAAGTGGAGTGTTATATGTCTTTTCTCCTAATAGATGCTATGAGACTAACTTGGATGCCCCCAATGGAAAATTTTATTAAGCTCAACTTTGACAGTTGTTCATTGGGCAATCCTGGGGCATCCACTCATCCAGAGTATGAGGCGTCTTTAGAGACTCCCTTGGAGTATACATTATGCCTTTTGGGGACATATGGGTGTAGGAGATTCAACTAGGGCAGAGTTGCTAGCACTTCTCATAGGTTTGGATTCAGTGAAGTCGATAGACATCCGTAACCTAGTTGTGGAGGGAGATTCAGCTATCATTATCCACTGGATTTATCTAGGAATCCCTTCTCCTAGGCACCTTCTGCACTTGGTTGATAGGGCTAGATTAATAGCTCACGTGTTGAAAATTCCATTCAAACATGTGCTTCACTCAACAGTTGTGGCTGCTGAAAGATTTGCGAAAATGGAGCTTATAGGCATGATAGGTTCATGGGCATTCCTACTGATGAGATGTTGGCTAATGCTTAGTGGAAGTTTTTTGAGTGATATCTACAATTTTTATGAGGTGGGACACCTTATGGATCTCACTTTATTTGGCTGCATAACGAAAGTCTACTATTGAGGAGTGTATCCTTCTCTATACCTCCACTTTGATGTCCTTAATATATTTTGTTTCATCACTTATGAGAGGAAAAAAAAACTAAAAACAATAAGCATCTCTTCTACCATGCGAATGAGTATGAGAAAAAAAATACAAAAACACTCGATTCTACCATGTTGGCAACTAAATAGAATTAAAATATATATATATATATATATATATATGAATTCAAAATCATAAGTTCTACATTCTACCTCTAAGGTACATATTACTTACCGCGATCCAAACATACCCTAAATACACAATTTATGGAAAAGAAGCTAAAGATGAGCACACTCAGTGAAAAAGAAATTAAATAACACTGCCAATGATGGATTAAAACTTCAGTAAAAAGTAAAACATGAAAATCAATAAACTAAATTCAAATCAAACTCCAAGGTGGCTCACGGTCACCATATCTGTCAACATTAGAATATGCATTTTATTTTTATATAAATAATTAAGGTTCTTTCTTACTATTTCACCATAAAAAGAAAGAACACAGTATATAAGTCCCTTCAAATTAATGCATCTATGATCTAAATACCATATGATTCCCAAAAACAAGAAAAAGAACTAATTTTTTATTTTAAAGATATCAAATTTTTTAAGAGATATTTTTATGTTTCTTGCAAACAATTTTGGAAGAAAAATGCAAAAGGGCTCTTGTATACACCAAGTGAGCACAAACCCATGGATCCAAGTAGTCAAGTGTATACAATAACATACTGCAAAAGGTGAATTTTAAGAAATTTTAGAACAAATGAAAATTCACTTAAGAAAAGAACCTAATTTAGGAAAAAAAATCACATCTATGTCCAATCTAAAAAATGACTTGTAAAAGCGCCTATATAATGTCTTAAACATGAAATAGTAATGAAAGAATTAAAAAAATGCACTTCTGAGTACAAAAACAAAGAAAACTCAATGTGGATGAAAAATCCCCAAATTCAATGCTTTTCTGCTTCAATGCACTTAAGACCACAGAAATCAAGGTTTTAAGTGTCGGTAACAGACTGGGTATTGGCCCCCTCCAAAACCAAAATAAGCCAGTATTTATCCACCAACTTGTGCTGAATATCAGCTGATACATAGAAAAAAAATGAGTTAATTTGATAAGCATTGGGTGGTACTCTTCAAATAGGTTTATATCCACCACCCATAAAACTCATATGATGTGGCCAAGTCATATTGATTTTACCTGATACATGTAGATCTAGTTATGAAAATGAACATAGAGTGTTGGGTAAGAGCCAAAGTGCTTTGGAGCTTTAACTCAAAAATGATGAGCAAAAACTCATTAAATCACAGCTAAAAAATAGTCTCCGCAACTGGATATGTCTTGGCTGATACAATGACAGTATCACTAAAGGATTTGTGAGTTAATATGTCTCAGCTTAAACAATTGATATGTGGCCAATACAGAATAAGATGTGTTAGGTTCAGTTGAAACTGGGTTTTCCCATACATCTTTTATATCCTGGATCAAGGGATCATTTCAGACATCCTTGACACTTAAAACCTTGTTAATGACAACTATCAGCTTCATGATATATTCCATATAAACCCAGTTACATCATAACATTTAGAGATTGGACTCCACATTTTGATCAATTATTCTACCTATATTTGCGAGAAAATTTTAGTTGCAACTTGAGGAATGCGATTCCTAGTAAAGATTAAAGGCACCGAGTAAAACAAAATCCAGTCTTTGTGGTTGGGTCTACATGATACCTGTGCTTGAACCTTCCACAAGTTATGAAATCCAATTAAGCCAATCAACAAAATGCATTGTCCAAAGACTCCAAGCTAGATCCAGTTAACCATGACAAAAATTGATGTCTAGTTCAGAATTAGTTGTGCTTCAATCTCTTAATTTAGTATCTTCAAAATTTTCTGGAAACTAACATAAATCGCTACATTATGAATTGCATTAAGCAAAGCTTTTATGACATGAACACTATCACAGGTTGCATTAGACTCTCAAAAGCAGATTATCTTATAAGTTCAACATGTAATACATTGAGAATGGCAAATAGCAGGCCTTATATGTCAACTATTTTTCACTGAAATCTGAAACTGAGTAAGGGCATAGTTAAGAGAATAGAGTCAAAACCTGATATCTTTTGGGATCTGAATATTCACAATAAAGTGATGATCACCTCGAACAGAAGGTTTTTTAATGTTTGGAACACCCAAGTTAGCTAATTTAATGGTATCACCTGGCTGAATCCCAGAAGGAACTTTAAGATCTCGCAATCCTTCAACTGTTTTTACCTGATATTAATTTAAACTCATGTCAAATGAAACAGTAATACATAAGCAACCTATTAAAGACAAATAATGTTTTCATTTGTTCGTGGGCACTAAATAAGTGAGTAACCATTGTAATACACTTTTTAGGATATATAAAGTTAACAGATTTCGCTATAATTATCAAGGATTTCATTCATACACTATTATTTTTTTTATAAAAACTTTCATACAGTACTGTTTCTTTGCGAGAATATTATAAGTAAGCATCACATTCATTAAACCCTTACTAGTATATAAGAGGTAACATATTCTATAAATTTAATCATTTATACTATGCTATTTAGATTACTTGTCTTGTCCATGAATCCTAAATTCAATTGTCAAATCCAACATTCTGTACAAGGGTTAGATGTGACACCTATAACCATAACAATGCTATTTAGATGCTTCTTTATCAAACGGATCACAGAGTTGCATACATTATATAATGTACACACAAGGTTTTAATGTTTAATTTGATCATGACAAATGAAAGTGAATTGTGGAAACAAAGATCATATATTGGTAACATATCCAAAGGGCATAATCAAATTCATCGTTATAATTGCAAAGGCATTCACAAGTTGACCATAGTGATCCCAAGAATTTTGTAATGTGAACCTAAAAAGGGTCTTCAGGCTTTATTCAAAAACTAAGCATATATTATGGACACCATTCTGACATCAGTTAAGCAGTTAAACATGATGACTCAAAGTACAAAACTAGATGAGAAAGTAACTCGCTTAATTTTGAGTCCTAAATTACCCATTAATTGTAATGAGCATCAAGCCATTAACCATGTTCCATGATTACTTATATTTACTCCTCTGTAAGACTAATCTCAGATCCACGAATGAAGAAGCAGAGAGATTTTGAGACTGAAGCAACACGACCTTTTTTTCCCTTTAGAATAATTCATTGATAAAAGCTGGTTTACACAATGTTCAAACTGCAGAATTTTTCTTGAGAATGTTAATGAACCCACCCCAGAAAAAAAGAAAGAAAGAAAAGAGAGAGAGAGAGAGAGAGAGAGATAGAGCAATTCAATTTTCTTCTTACAATAATTCTGTCAGTGGCATAAGGGACTGGCAAAGAAATCTAGATATAAACAATATACAACAAAATAAAAAATAAAAAATAATAAAAAAAGAAAGACTGCAAATTTGTCAGTATATTGTTCTAAAGGCTTTCTTAGAGAACCATTTTATTATTTAACAGATTTTCTCTGTCATGCCATTCCACCATGGTCAATTGATGATTAAATGTCAGTTTCAAAGTTCAGATTAGTGATTATCTGATTCAAATGGAACTCAAAGAAGATGTCAAAGGTTAAGGGCAGCATGAAAGGAGACATGGGAAAGAGCAGGATTCATTCTAGGTGTTAGGCAACAGTGGCCATAGAATAAGGGTAAAGGCCAATAGGTGAGAAGGCAGGAAGGGAATATGGCCTTTTATTAGACCCTGTACCTCATGGCAGTAAGAGTTACAGGGGTTGCCAACTACCCTGGTTGCCCCACAGAAGGATATTGCTCCACAAATCAAAGGAGGAACGGTCAGTTGTCACATGAGATGTAGCTAATTGCCACATTGGAAAGATGGATAGACATGCAATCTAATTGTCTGGAAAGCAGATATAAAGGTGAAGCACCAGCAGTTGATGAAATTCTTATCAAGGGGAATCAAAGTGGTTAGGATTACAAGTAAAGTGACTTGTGATTATTTTTAACTTCCTCCCAAAAGAAGAAAAAATATTCCAGAAATCCTTCAGTCAAAGAAGCAAATGTGGAGTGCAGTTGTATTAGAGCTCAAAAGCTGTTAAGGTCATGGCTGTTAATATCTAATAAGTGGTTTAGACTCCAACCTATTATAACAATCTTTTACTACCTTGTAAATTCTTCTATGCAGCTTGAATGTATAGCTGTTAGATCTGGCTTTATGTATAATTTTTGTGTACAGGAGGCTTGTCCATTTTTATCAGTGATTCTTTTATTACTTTAAATAATACAAATTCTGAGTTGTAGGATGCATGCTGACATGCTATAATTGAAGAAATACGGAAGAGAAAGTAGTATCTGTTTACAAACAAACTATTCCTAAATCTTCGAACACTCACTCCATGTAACCAAACGTATAATCACTAAATATTAACAAAACACATCACTTCCATACAGTTTGTCCATTTTATAGTTTCTACCTAATATTATGAGTTACAGTAATAACTTCTAAAGCAAGCAAACAAACCATCTATGATATAAGTAACTCAATGGCTTTAGCAGCTTCAAAACAAAGGAGCAAAAAAACAAAAAGAGGGCGTTTTTCCAACTGAAATTTCCCTTTTTTTAAAAGAAAAAATATATGCTTTACACTAAATCAGAAAAAACCGTTATTTTGGAACTTCATCTAGTTCTGTTGACATTTTGGTCAATCAAATTGCTTTCATTTTTACTACTTCAATTTCCGTAAACAACCACTTAATATCTTCATCCCAATTTTTTAATAGTCTTTTTGTTCTACATGTGATACATGCGTATGCATACGATTTTGAATTGTTCAATGAGGTGATTTCCTATGCTAAAAAATCTAGTATAGGCTAACCTGATAATGCATATGCGTGTATATTTCCCCAAATATTTCCACTCTCACTAGCAAAGGAAAAACAAAAATAGTATGCTTAGAAAACTGAATCTGAAACATTTATTCTCAATCCAACTTATGTCGTGAGATTTGAAGGGATTTAATATTCAAAATTATAAATTGCAAGATTAAAATGAAAACCGCCCTCAAAAAGGGGCTCAGCACTACAATTCAGATTATTGTACTAAGATTTGAGTCAGACTTAATGTCTCAAAACCTTAGTTTACAGATTTTAACAGCTACATTGAAATTCATTCAGAGCATTAAAAAAATCGTTGCAGCCAAGCAAAGAGTACCATGGTGGGACATCAGAAACACACTCTACTCAATTAACAACAAAAATCATCTATCAGGTTACAAGTGCCAATCACCAGTAGACAAACAACTAAAGTACAAAAACGAAGGGAAAAAAAATCCACTAGTCATTCTCCAAATTCAAGCTTATGTAAATAAAAAATCACTTTCAGTTTGACAATGATACTCATTTAGAAGATTAAAGTTTATAGGATAAGACATAGTGAAGTTCTCAAAGGAATTCAAACAATAAATTTTTTTTAAGAACTTCATTATGTTAGTACCCATTGCAATAACCTAAAGATAGTCATTTCTTAAATACCTCTCATGGGGATTTGAAAAATCCAAAAAGAAAATTGCAGAAAATCCGTGACAGTGATTACAATAGTCAGCTTTGTTAATTTTTTGTCACTGAATGTGCCATGAAATTTTATATAGGTCCTGGTTCATCCATTCAACAGAAACCATTGTATTTACCGCCAATGGATTTTTTTTTTTAACTATGTATAAATTGGCAGAAAAAATAGAGTGCCATGGAAAAAGTTATTACATCCACTTAAACTTGGAAAATGGTTGCATAAACCAAGGTTCTAAATTTTGCATTCCAGTGAAATTTTGCTGGGCATGCCGCCAAAATTGAGGAAATGTTGGAGAAATGATATTTTTATTGAAATTTTTTGCCCTTAGGCTCATTTAATTCATAAATAAGCTTAAAATATGATATAATAAAGATAAATAAGCTTGAAATAATACTCATTAATCACTAATTTATAAAAGTAAACATACTTTCATTGAAATAAAAAGCCAATACGAGTCAATAAAATACACATAAAATAATATTTTCATATAATTTTCAAGTAAAATAATTAAAAAATAATTTTTTGCGCAAAAAAAAAAAAAAGGACACCCATCGATAGATCGGGTGTCAACATACAGCATACTAAAATTTAATTCAAATCTAATAAGTTTTGCCTTAAAAAATGCCACAAAAAAAAAACACTTTACCTCAATGATAAAGGCTTCAACCTTCAAATCTCACAAGAAAAGCCTTCAATGGAGTGAGAGAAAACCACTCCCAAGATAGCCTAATCTGGTGTGAATATTGATTAGAAGCAAGATCCCCCAAGAAATTGCATAAAAATGTGGAAAAATATGATGAAAATCAAAGAAAAGAGGACAAATGAAGGAGATCTCGCCGTTTTGGGCAAGATCTTGTCGATATGGCCCTTTTTAGTGTCATCTCAACCCTTTAGTGAGGCACATATCTGCCACGGCATGCTGCCAAGGGGCTTTTATGGTGGAATATCATGCTGATACACCTTTTTATCGAAATTTCACCAACACTGGCATAGACCACCATTTTATAGTTCAATTTCATTCTAAACACAAAAAAAATAACAAAATATTCACAGACCTAACTAAGTATATCCATCATCAATTAAAACGCCAGCACAGGAAGAATTTTAGATTTCGTAAAATCCAATTGTAACATATGATTCCAATGTTTCTTGCAAAAAGGCTGTGGAGAAAGGGAAGGAAAAGCACAGAGGAGAATACCTGGTAACTAGTATAAGACTCTTGGAACCATAATTACCTTGATGACAGTCCCCAGAATTGCCTCCGTATAATCAATACTAATCTTTGAATAAAGATTGAGACCGTCCCTCCAGATCTCATTTTTCTCATCAATACGGAGTACTATATAGAGATCCCCTGCAATACCCCTGTATGAAAGAAACAGTGACATTATTTTGCTTTAATCTAACCGTTCTTATGATTTCAGGTTCTGTTAATTGAAATCCATGGGACACAAATTAGAAAAAAGAGTAAATACATCAACGAAACAAACGAATAAACATTACAAGTGAACTATAACAGAGAAGTCTCTCTCTCTCTCTCTTAAACCCAACCACCACCATTCCCCTCCCCCACACCACTTTTTATTTTGTTTTTCTCTTTTGGAGTAGCAGTAAAGATGCATATTAACACAAACAACCTCAGAATCTTATGCAAATAAAACATGGGCATCAAAGCGATCAAACGTAAAATTTTGTTTGCAACAAGAAAATGGATAAATAATAATGCAGGCCTAGATAGCTAACAACGAAAACCATCAAATACACAAAAAGTGAGGAGGAGGAGAGAGAATACAATTCAAAAATAATAAGTTTAGGACACATATTGACTCTGGAGGAAGCACGCAGAGGTTCATATCAACAATAATAAAGATAACATATAACTACTGATGTGAGACAAAATTATTGTAAAGTTACCATGCCTGAGAATAAGTCATACATCAATATATGAAATCAACAACAATAAAGATCACAAGTAACTACAGATGTGAGCACAAATTATTGTAAAGCTACTATGCCTGAGTATAAGTCATACATCAATATATGAATATACAGCACATGTCATTTCACAGTTATAAGCGCTTTCTCAGCCTTCCTTGTCTGCATTGAGAAGGCCACCACTGAAATAGCTTCATCATCGAAGAAAACTTTCTTTACTTTTCTCCCCATTCCTCATTTCCTGTTGATTATTCAAATATGAACCCAGTAATGATGATTGAATCTGGCACAACATCATTTAGGAAAATACAATCTCTTCCAGGACACAAAATGCACTAGCCATTTTACTGAGTTGAATCCATACCAGGTGGACTCGTTTCACTTCAAAATTTTGCACAAGACTACTTTGGACAACTACTTAAGAATATGAATACATGAGGTGCCTAGGTGCTTAGTGACTCTGCGTAAATAAGAGATTAGGAGCTGCACTGTATAGGCATTACAAAGTAGATGCCCACCAATGTGTGTTTTGGCAGCCAAGGCTATCTCACAATCACCTAGGCATCTATATATGTTGTGTAGTTAAATAAAATCTTCTCTCAGAGGTGAAGAATAGAATTACAAAGGTAACTTTAAAAAATATTAAAAATAAAAAAGAAGAGATTAAAGATACAAATCCCTAGAGACTATGTTAACCAAATCAACAGGATGAAGAATAGCACCTAAGCACTGTTAATCTAACATTGCTATTTCTTCCTGCCGTTTATAACTGTGTGCTACAAATTGTTATTATTATTTTTTTTCCTGATCTCAAGCAGTACTTCACTTTGCTAATTCTCGTGTTCATTTTATTTAGTCCATGTTTGTTACACGGATGGTGATTCAGGTATTAATGGTTTTGCATTGCATCACCATTTTTCTTGTTTCAAAACTGTGAACTTTGTGAATTTTGAAATTAATTGATTCTGATGAGCTTGGTTTTTCTGTGGGTTAGGTATAGAATATGGTAGAAGCAAATGCATTTCCAAAATTTCCAAACACAACATAAGGTATCATGCACATTGCATTCAGTTGGATGGTGCCCAAGCACTTAGGTGGCTACCAGGTCTATTGCCTAAGCTCACATAGGCATTTTTACAGCTCTGTAGAGGATAATATATTTGTTCCTTCCCCATCACTAAAACGAACACAAAATTTAAAATAAATAAATGCATATTACAATAAATAACAAAATAATACAAATTTTAAAAAAAATTTTACATTGATGGAAATTGCAATTTAAATGAACACCTTCTTTTATCAAAATTCCCCTCTCCTTGGACATGCATCATGGCTCCATTATTTACTCCGGGTGGAATGACTACTTTGATACTTCTCTTTAAACGGATTCTACCTTGGCCACCACAATTTCGACAATGATCAGTAATTATTTTGCCATCACCTCTGCATTTTGAGTAAGTAGATACCTAGAAATCACATAAAACCATATATATAGCATATATCCAAATCAGGCGGAATAAAAAGGAATGCTCTTATATATCTATATATATACATAAAAAACAAAACTTAACTAAAGTTTCCTGCTCATTCGAGCCAAAGCATATGTATATGGCACAAACATAAACAGAAGCAGTACACCAAAATGACTTTTTATGCATATGGAAACAAGTCCATTCTAATCATCTATAAGACCAACCCATCATACATGTTCTACCAAATAGATATTCAATAATTTATAACTGATACAGTTCAAGGATGAAACAGATGTACACAGATTTTATACAATGTAGATGGATTTGATCCAAGTGTATCTAAGCAAACTAGTAGCATCACACATTTACGACTTTTTTCCTCATATAGTTACCCTTTCTTTTAGTTGTTAGTTTTTTTTTTTTTTTCTCTCTAGATCTTGGAATTTAAAGATAATTTATTATTATTTTTTTAAATATCAATACATTAGTAAAAAAATAAAGACATTCGAAAGTGGTTAGGCATAGCTGCATTAGGGATAAAATGGAGGAGAGTAGATTAAGGTGTTTTGGACATGTAAAGGAGAGACCGAGAGATGCCCCTATAAGAAGATATGAGAGGATGCATAATGAAGGATCTAAGAGATCAAGATGAAGACCTAAAAAGGCTTGGATGGAGTTACTAAAACAAGACTTACAAAAACATAAATTAACTGAAGATATGATTTTTGACAGAGTGGTATGGAGAAACAAGATTCGTGGCGATGACCCCACTTTGGTGGGAACTAGCTTTCGATGATGATGATGATCAACACATCAAAGATAATTTAAATAAACTTGGTGTTGAAGACCCCACTCCAAGCAATGGATAATTTTCATCGTAATAGACTTGGTGGAATAATAGGTTTCTTCACTCTTTTGAACTAATAAAATGTAACTATGGCCCTTTCAAAAAAAATTTATAATTTAAATAAATACTTTTATTGTCCTTTATTTGAAAATTTTCCATAATATTTATATCAAAAAATAAATGCAACAAATTTAAGGTGCAAATATTCTCATTCAAAAGGGAAAATTTTCAATCAAGAAACATATTTCAAACCCTTAAATATGATAACATCAAAGTCATGCAACAAAGGTTTTGAGCCTTATCCAAAGTTGGTTGGCAACTTATATTTCAATGGACAACATCAACCATGAAGAATTTTCGGGCAAATTGTCCTTCCTAGAATAGAAAGGGAAGGCTTCTTAGTTTGGTTGACTATGGGACCATGGGTGGGCTTGCTATCTAGTATTGTAGCTGTTTGGTACACTGTCTGTGTACCATAACTTTGTTCCCTTTTTTCTCCAGTATTAATATATACTTCTATTACTGATCAAAAAAAAAACCTTAAATATGATAACAAAATGCAATACAATCATTATTTAACTAAAATAATTCTTATATTTTAGGAGGATTCACCTGACAAAAGAGGCAAATTATCAATGTGCCATTTATAAGGATACATTTATTAGGTTCAACACTTATTCAGACAGCTAACTCTAGTCAACAGTAAAACATTAGATCTATAAGTTCGATAATTAATTTTAATTGGTAAAATAACTATTTTGAAATAAGTAAGTTTATTAGAATTTTTGAAATAAAGAAAGACTGTATCCCGCCTAAAATCACTTTGTTTAACAGTTAATCAAATCATAATATCACAAAAGAAAGCAAGTTGGGAAGAATTAAGGTTGCCGAAAACTCCACAATGGTATCCATAAAACCCTATGGATTAGGCAATAGCAGTGAAGAATTGAATTCTCCTTTTTTTTTCTCCTTTTCACTCTGAAATAGCTGATTAAAAAACAGTAATGGAAAGCTGTGTTAGTCAAGATCAGGGCTGAAAACTTCAAAGTAGACATAGAAAAAAGTATAACAACAAGCTTTAATGGAGAACACAACAGAGATATCTGTTCTTGCTTACAAATTCTGCTGGAATTCAAAATTTCCAAAGACAACAGTGTAAAATTAATATAAGATCTTCCACTATCTAGTTCAATCACCTCACCATAATACACTGGTGACTGGCCAATAAGACAAACCAATGCTTCTTGTACTACAAGACCAGCATAAAGATGAAAGGAATAAACCCACCTTTCCTAAACCAATCAGAGTATCCATAAATAAGCCAGAATACCTACCAAAACCTGATGTCAAAGAATTCCTATTTTAAGCTGAAGACCCAGGAAATCAAGAACCACTAAACTAAAGTCTTTCACCGATTACGTGGGCATTGATAGGGTGTGACACATTTACAGTTCTTGTTGGCTACCAATCTTTCTTTTAGGCTGGAAAATAACCCCAGCATTTGAAAAGCATAAGCAAATAAATAAAAATGTATAATATAATTGTATTTGCCAGAAAAAAGATACTGGAGAATATATTGCTTCATTATTTCTGGATAATTTTAATTTTGATGTCTAATTAAAAATTGGAAACAAAAAATGATCCATGAACTATCATACAAAAATCTGTTTGCAAGTTTGAAAGCCACACTTCTCATCATTTGCGATGTTTTTTTCATTTTCTTTTTTTTTTCTTCTCTTTGTTGATGGATAACACTTGTATTATTTTTTCACAAGAATTCACTCAACATATGTCTGATCAAAATGTAGAAGCTTTTTAGTATTAACTAATATACAGTAGTAAAAATCAATGTTTATATACCTTATTGTGGTTTGTGATGTGCAACCAAAGGTTCAAAACAAGACTTCAGGACATCACAAACCTGATTATTTAATGGTAAACAGAGAAACCAGTTTACTCCATTTTTTATTGGTTTTATCCAGTTCATAACGGTTTGACCTAGTGCACACCAATTTAATAACGAAATCAGACTAAGGTTCAAATCAAACCGCTGAGATCTCAAGTCTGCAGTTCAGCCAGATGTCTGTTCAGGTTTCAAAAAACACTGGTAAAAATTACCATCAATTACCTGAGACATTATCCCAAATGGTGTCCTCTGATATTTCATTACCCCTCCCCTGCCTCCACAGCCAGTACATGGTTTTATGCAACTGCTAGATTTTGCACCTGTGCCACTGCAATTGTCACATGTCTCAAAACAGGGAACTTCAATCTCTCGTTGTCCTCCAAAAACAGATTCTTCAAAGCTCAACGACAGCTCATACCTAAGAATAAAATAAATAGGAGTTGAATAAAAGAAAAATGCAATTTTTCCTGCGACTCAGAAATAGTAAACATATTACCATAAAGATAATGATATTTCCAGTAATGACCTAAAAATTTTACTTAGGGTTAATTGTCTTCTCTTAATTAGTTTAATTAATTAATATAGAATTACGCTTAGTGGGCTTGAGGCCCAATCAGTGATAAGTTGGCTCACTACTTAAGCCCAAGTTGCCAAGTGAGCAGCCCATTAGTTTTATGGAATTTCTATTCCTATTCCCCCATTTTTATCAACAAATTATCATCTTAGTAACTTACCACCAAATACTGCTATAGTAACTTCAGAAGCACAAAGTATATCAGTTACCGAATGTCAAGATCCTGGTTGTACTGGTTTCTCAAATGGTAGTCAGTTCCGCCAGAATCAATTCTGCCTCCAAAGGCCCAATTTGACTCGCTAAAAAAAGCATCGAAGACCTCAAAAGGGTCCACCTAAGAAGTAGATAGTTTCAAAAATGAAGAAAAATATACCATCAGTTGCTTATCAAGGATAATAGTAAAAACTCATTCAATCAAAATAGAACTAAATAAACTAGGTCTTTCTTTGGTATGACTTTTGACAAGTAAAATTTAGAAAGTCAAAAAATAAAATTTGAAATGCTCCTTTAATATTCAATTTTCCCCTTTTAAAACAAATAAAGTGGCATCAAAAAAGAAATTTTAACATAAAGTATAAATGTATGCTTGGTGTTCAATTAAGTGGTGTATAGTGGGCAATGATCATAAAGGTGGCAGCCTGGCAGGTGCCTAGGTGGTGGAAGGGGTAGGTATTGAGAGATACTGTTAGTGGTTGATGGTGAGTAGTGGCAGTGGCAATGGTGGTGTTAGATGGGTTTTGGCACCAGTACAGGTGGTGGTTGTGGGTTGTGGCAGTGGAATTAGTGATCAGCAATATGTAATGGGCATGATTCCTAAATGCCAAATATTCTAAGATCAGACCAGGCATGTTAAATGATTGGATCATAATCTCAATGTGATTGAAATCCAATCCAAGGGTTTATGATATCTGATTAAGATGTATTAAATGATTGGATCATGATCTCAATATGACTTAAATCCAATCCAAGGGTATAAAATCAGTAAGGGATTTATGATATCTGATTAAGATATATATATCTGACAAGTCATATTATAAACAAAATAGCTCAAATTTCATTCAATTCAACTCAGATCAAATATGACTCACCTACCTAAATAAATACAACAAATCATTTTTTGTATGTGTACATAAACTAGCATAATTGTGATACACAATAACACCTTTCTTATTTTTTTACTGTTATATGTTTTATTATGTTTCCTGTTAACAGATGTTCAAATTGTAGTAAGACAATGAACAAAAAATTTTTCCCTTTTTCTCTAATCCAATATTTAGTCAAATCGAAACGAAAATCAAATTCACATACTGAATCATATATGAATTCGAATTTTACTCCAATTTGTAACGATCCATTTGATTTAGAGTCAGATTCAGATCTACTAGGATCCTTAACAAATTGGATTTAGATACACTAGGATTTGATTTAAGTCCAATCTAATCATAGGCCTATATTAGACCCTTGAACTGAAATAAAATTTTAAAAAAAAAACCCATTATTTCATCATAATATTGGCTTCTTCTTTTTTTCTTTTTTTAGGTGCTTTCATCATTTTCTGTATGTCATTCAATATTTATGAATATTGAGAGATTAAAAAATTTTCAAAAATTACCACAACAATCAAAACTTTGACCAACCATAAATAGCTGACAAATTTCATATTTTGCTATTAGCATTGCCAGCCAAAAAAAATTTACATTTGCGATAGAGAGAGAAAGAGGGAGTAGTAGAGCAGATTTGACTAAATTCTCACCCCATGTGAACCAACACCTGATCCAACATACTCTCCCTTCAAGCCTTCCTCACCAAAGCGATCATATAAAGACCTTTTCTCATCATCTGATAGTACCTACACAGAGTCTTTAGCATATAAAAGAAAAATTACAACAAAAGAAATACAAACCTACAAATTGTAAGACATTAGTGCATTGAAATCTGAATTAGCAACTATTTGACCTCGTCTCAATACAATCTATCTTCTTTTATGAGAATAAGAAATCACCAACACAAAACAAATGTAAGTTCCAACAAAAATGATGCAGAAAACAAAATCATGTAGCATTTTCAAAAATGATGCAGAAAACATGGGGATTGGTTTCCATGTCACACAAAGGGATCCTTTGGATTGAGCCTATGGAAACCTATATCCAAGCTTCTGGATTCAGTTGCAAAAAATTGTAGATTCTCGCTTGGTGATGGAACTAGAATCCGGTTTTGGGAAGACATCTGGTGTGGAGATGGGAGGTTGAAGGACAAATACCCAAGTTTATATAATGTTTGCAGAGACAAGAAGGCTCTGGTTTGTCACTACATGACGATCTCTAATGCTGGAATTGTGTGGGATATAAATCTACGAAGAAACTTACTAGATTGGGAGATAAACAGCTTTGAGGAATTGTTACAGGAGCTTTACAGTGTCCAAATGGAAAGGGAGGATTCGAGGAGGTGGAAAATCAGTAGATCTGGATTGTTCTCGGTTAAGGAAGCATTTGAGAACCTAGCTCATACTGGCATTAGCTTTCAGGAAAGTAAGCTCATTTGGGTAAAGTCTATACCGAGCAAAGCAGCCTTCTTCCTATGGACAGCAGCACTGGATAAGATTTTAACAATTAACCACTTAAAAAGTAGAGGGTGGCAATTACCTAATAGGTGTATAATGTGTAAGGAAGGGGAAGAATCAGTTCAGCACCTTCTGGTTCATTGTAGGGTGGCAAGGACGATTTGGAACAGATTTATAGCTATGTTTGGATTAGTGTGGGTCCAGTCAGAGAACTTTGCTATGGTCTTAAAATCGTGGGGGCATAGATCAGGAAAATCTACGAGAGCTTTATTGTGGAATATAGCTCCAGCAGCTATAGCATGGGGGATTTGGGCTGAACGAAACCGGAGGACTTTTAAAGATCAAGAAATTAGTGTACAAGTTCTGCAGGAAAAAATTATGTACTCGATGTATGGGTGGGCATCTATTCAGAATCGGATGGATAATGGTCAGATTCAAGAGCTGTTATTTGGTGCTGCACGCCCCCCCCGGACTAGGGGGCATAGGATGTCTTAAGGAATACCCTTGTTTCTATCTTTTCCTTTTGTTGTCTTTTGGTACACTATCTGTGTACCAAGACACTGTTTGTTTTCTTTCCTCTATTCATATATAACATATTATTTACTGATCAAAAAAAAATATTATAGAATGCATTCTACGGATGGTAAAAGAAAATATAGAAATGAAAGGGAAATAAAGCACCTCATATGCAGCACTGATTTCTTTGAACTTTTCTTCTGCCTCAGGGCTTTTGTTCAAATCTGGATGAAACTGTTTACAAACAAAGATATATCAACAGCTGACTTATATGCAAATTTATGAATCACCTCAGAGGCCAACAGATGTGAAAACATCCATGAAAATACAGAACAGCAAAACTAATCCAGACAAAAAAATTAAGCAGTCCATTCTGATAACATGATTCATTGCAAAATAATTTGTGCCAGAAGCATCAAGAAAAGAAAAAATGGGGAACTCCTCAGCTTTGAATTTGTGGAATTATTATGAGATCTTTCTATCCAGACAAGATTATCTAAGATGGTCCTGATTGAGTGAGTTATGACCAGAATTCAAATGGTATGAAGGTTCATGCTACAACGACACGAGTTTTTTTTTTTTTTTCTTTTTCTTCTTTTACTTTTATTGCTGTTATTATTATTAGATTTTTATCTTTTGAACATTCCAGTTGAGATGGTGTTCAATATATGAGCCCCATGTATGTTGGACATGATTAAGTTATAACTGAAATACAAACAATATGAGATGGTTTATCACTTCTAGGTTCTCCCTGTACATGAAGGATGATGATATAGTATATCAACACCCTTTACACAGTAGATATCCAAGATTCACTGACTTGATGATTAAGCTTTCTTGGATTATTTGGGTATTTAGCACATAAGCTCATGATCTTGTCCAGAGATGGCTTGTTTGAGCTTTCATGAATGGAAAAATTGAGATGAAAGGCTTGGAAGTACCTACGCTAGTAATGCTTATAAAATTTTAGATCAATCACTGTATTTCACAAGATAACACAGGGCATGGCTTGCTCTGTTGTCATTCATGGTAATAACTTATCAAACTACAGGATCTACTGATGGACTCTCTTCCCTATAATTCATAAAATCTTTTAATTAAATTAAAAATAAGGCCTATCTACTGGGATTCTACCCCATCGTAATATTGAAAGTTAATTGATTAAACTCTCATATATTGAGGGCCAGAAGTTAATAGAGTCCTTTAATTAATTATTATATTTTTACGTCTAATTATTTACTTTTTAATGCCTGTAATCACCAACTTTTATTTTAAATAGGAACGGCTTCCCTGTGATGATAATAATAATAACAATAACAAAAATATAGCTTTCAGTTTAATTAGGTTAGTCAATTGGGGCAATATTTCTAATGATTAATAACAAATTTTTTAACCAACTATCTAACAAACAATTCAACTAACAAAAAAACTATCTGCCACATTAATATAATTTTGTAATAACTAACTAACACATAAAGAAAATCTTTTAATAACTAACTAATCAATTAATTAACTAACTATTAATTTGTTATCCAGATAACTAACTAACAAACTATTTAACTAAAAACTAACCAACTAATCCCCTATGAGTAGGTTTATAATTATCAAAGCTTTTAATTAATAACTAACGTCTTATTTAGGCCTAAAACTTAATTTTTCAATGTCTGTAATTAACCAACTACCAATAGAATGGAATTTATCAATTGAGATGGCAGCTTTATGTTAAATTATTGACACTTGTTAGTAATAGTAGTTCTTAAAAACTACCCTAGTTAATTTATATAATTAATTAAATAACCAAATATCGAGTATCAACTAATCATCCTGAATTTAGTGATACTTTCATATTTATTTTAAGACCAATAACATATCAGGATTGGTAGTGGTTTATTATTTATTATTGTCTAAATCAATACCCCTAAAATTTTACAAAAATAATAGAATGGGCGTGAAAGCCCAAATCTGTCTGACGTTATTCGTTTTTATATTAATTTGGGTTTCCCCAATATCTTGTAAACACTTATTAATAATCCTTTTTTTTTTCTAATCAGATACATTGTAGACTTAGATCAAAATCTTATATCATTAACAAGAAACATTCAAGAATAGTTATTAAAACAACTGAAAGCTATTAACTCAGAACCCTTGAGAGAATGATTCTTCTCCAAAAGTAAGTAAAATTTCAACAACCCAACGAACCTTGCGAGCAAGTTTTTTGTAAGAGTTCTTGATTTCCTGCAAAGTCGCAGCTCTATTGAGATTCAATGTAGAATAGTAATCCGAACGAGAAGCCCTGATTACAGTGCAGCGACCCCATTTGCCGTGAAGGAAAGGAAAGTTAGGGCTGCTTATGGGCTTATCTTTGCGAATAAATCTTGAATCTCCGGATGTCAATCCGAAGCTCAAGACATTTGTCTTGAGTGGAGTTGCAGATTTGTAGTTCGAAGGGAGCTTCGAAGTAATTGAATACGAGGGGTTCAGACCGCTGTAGCAGTGATGATGAGCAACTGGCATGGCTGAACTACGTTGACGGTATTGCCCCCCCTAAAATTTTGAAATCTTAATAAAAAATTTTTTTTTTGTATTAAATATATAATTTGCCCCTCCTCAAAAAAACTTTTGCCCCTTTTTGCCCCCCCCCCCCACCCAAAATTTTATTTGCCCCAACCTCACGTTCTCTCTCAACTCTCATAACACCCCAAATCCCCAACTCTCGCCCTAATCCAACCTGAACCTGGTAAGCCCTGTCTCTCTCGCTCTCAACTCTCGCCAGTCGCCTGTCTCTCTCACTCTCTCGCCTGTCTTTCTCTACTCTCGCTCTCGCTCTCGCCTCTCTCTCTCGCTCTCACCTGTCTCTCTCGACTCTTGCTCTGTCTCTGTCTCTCCGTTTCTCTCGCCCTCTCTCAGCGACCCAATGCCATGGAACCCTAAGTCCCTAACTCTCTCACTTTGCAAGTGTGTGAAGACTGAAGAGGGCTTTTCGAGAAGAAATAAAAAACGAAAAAGACAGGTTTTTTGGAAAAATGGAGGACCTTGATACCACCAACATCTTGCTTCATTAAAGAATTGTCTTTTTGGGTTCTCAGGTTCGATTTCTTACCTTCATTTGATCTATGTAATGTGGTCTTAAAGATTGGATTTTGCTCAATACATAGCTTTCGAACACAAGCACATCAGCTCCCTCCCAATTTCTATTTCCATTAATATGTTTGCCTTGGAATTTATTCAGGAATCAGGGACACGGTTAGTCGGTTATCATTTCTTTGTTGATGGAGAGCAAGTATTCAGTGAGGCAGTGATCCTTGGTGTAACATTTCTTGCCAAAGTTTTCAGGTTTATATCCAAGCCTGTTGTATCATTTTACGCATCTTTTTCTCACTTGTTTTGTAGTCATTTGATGCAACTGTCAGAGTTTGATTGTGTGCTAATTAAATTTCTGAATGTTATTTATTTCTTCAATGTAAGTTATGGTGCCATGATTTTGTAGTTAACCTCCCAAATACTTTTTGAGTTGATCATCGACATGGTTTCTTTGAAATGATTGATGCATATTTTCTATATATTACAAGAAAAGTAAGAAATGAAGAGAGTTTCTATTCTTAGTTAGATTTGTATGGGCACAGCTATAGTTAGATTTGCTGTCTTGATTAGTAAACCTTGTATCATCTTCAATGTTTTGTAGTGTATTCTTTTGGCTAATACTGTTACATCAAGAAGTGTACATAACTCCAAACCTTGATTAGTAAACCTCGGATTTTTCTCAGGATTCACGAGAGAGCTCCAAACTCCAAGCTCTAAACCCCCATAACTCCACATCATCGTCTGATGTGGCAGCCTACATGTCATCAAAGAAATAATAAACATTAATGTCAGCTAGCAAAACTCTTCATCTCCCACTTCTCATTTCAAGAAGTGTACATGTCATCAAAGAAATAATTAACAGAACCAACACTTGGTCTCCCATGGCTTCTCATTTCAGTAAACAGAACCAACTCTTCGTCTCCCATGTCTCCTCAGTTTTCTTATAGATTACTCCCAGTATGGGAGACGAAGAATTGGTTCTGGGAGTAATCTATAAGAAAACTGAGGAGACATGGGAGACGAAGAGTTGGTTCTGTTTACTGAAATGAGAAGCCATGGGAGACGAAGTGTTGGTTCTGTTAATTATTTCTTTGATGACATGTACACTTCTTGAAATGAGAAGTGGGAGATGAAGAGTTTTGCTAGCTGACATTAATGTTTATTATTTCTTTGATGACATGTAGGCTGCCACATCAGACGATGATGTGGAGTTATGGGGGTTTAGAGCTTGGAGTTTGGAGCTCTCTCGTGAATCCTGAGAAAAATCCAATTCCTATATATATATATATATATATAGATGTCTCCGTTTGTAGAACTGTTGAAGAAGGCGAGGGAGGTGACCTCTCGGAGCAACACGGCTGGTCTGCAGTTTCTGGTCCATAGATTGCTGGGTTTCTAGATGTCGGCAAGTAGCTAGAGCGGGTCGCTGCCGGACCATCGCCATGCTAGAATAACTTGCCGTAGACGTGAGTTTCTCTTTTAAATCTTAGAAATTTGTGCTGCGCAGATCGGTTCTGTAATTTGTGGGTTTTGGAATTAGAGATTTGTAGCAGTTGTTCATATGCAATCCTTTTTTCCCTCTATTTTTATTTCTTTAGCAAATGGGTTTTGTAATTTCACTCAATTAATTAGAAATTTTGTCTGAGATTTTGGGCTCAGTTTAGACTTTGGTAAAGTCGAGTGAATGAGATGATTTTTCAATTTTCGTTGAATTGGTGGAAGCCTAAACAAACATTCAACAGTTCTCTATATATTTCTTCTTCGTTGATGGTACCAGTGGGTTGTGGGGCGGAGTGTTTTGATCATTGTGAAGAGAGAAATGCAATAAGATCAATTGATAATGAATGGTGTAGGAGGTTATTAGAACTTGGTATATAGGAAATAATCTGATAGAAGTGTGGATTGGAAGATCAAGTTGACGGCCTGGAAATATATATTTTCACCTCTTTACATGCAAATGGCAGGCCTGAGAATATGTATTCTTCTCACAGAGGTCTACCATTTACTAGGTAAATTATGATCCTTGATCCATATGTATTCTTCCTACTTCATTGAGTTCCATTCACATCTATCTATAAAGATTTTTCACTGAAGGTGTAAAATTTTCTGATATTGCCATGTTTAATTTCCCAAATTGATAATATAATTGAAAAATCTTGCAATTAAGGTGTTTGTTGAAACTTGGCTTTAGGCATAGAGATATCTGTGTATGATGTGTTTGCTTTTCTCCATCGATTAACCAATGGAGTTGTTTTCAATATCAACTGAGTTATCTTATAATGGTAGAGAGAGAATCTTAAACTTGTTTGGCTCTATATCATGCAGTAATTCTCTTTCTATTGTTTGACTTTGATTGCAATAGATTCTTTTCTAAATTTGCTACAATAGCTTGGAATAATATATGAAAATTGAACTCTTAAAAGTTCAATGTGTCCTATCCCATTTTACTCTTTCTTCCCTGTTTAAGAAAGCCTAAGCAAATGCAGACCACCCCATCACCCTATGTAACTTAATATTTTTCTTGGTGGTTACCTAGAATCTATCTTCTACTAAACCATATCTAGCATATTTCATCTAAAAAGAAGGTCCAACTCCAAGTTACCATGTAGGTTGCGGGTATAGGATACTCTACAGATTTTTACCTTATATTTATCTATTTTTCTTTGTTTTTACTTTAGGTTCCCCATATACGGCTTGTGTACACAAGATAATCTATAGATTTTTGGTCCAATATATATAGACTACACATGGACTTTGAAAGTGTTTGGAAAGGGAGATGTTGACTTTTGATTAAACTGTATAATGAAACAAGATTCATCAAGCTCAATTAATGGATAAGATATTTTGCAATTCAAAATCTGTTTAAATCATTGTTTGGGATTTTTAATCCTCAGTAAACTGCTATGTTTAAGTTGAGCACTTCAATTTGGTGGGTTATAATACTTTAAATCATTAAATTAACTTATAAAGTAGTTCTAATATTTAATTTTACTGTTACTATAATGCAAAAAATGAAATAATGTTGGAAACCATATGTTAACTTATTAAATTAATGGTAAATCATCATGAGAAAAGTATATTGAATTGGCTTCAGATAATGATTTTATTAAGATCAATTTATACCATCAGTCATTTATAAAAGAACTTATAAAAGTTTCTTCAACAAGTTTTTGGTCATTTTTAACTTTATTTATCAGGTTTGCCTGCATAGGATAACTTTCCCACTTTAGTTTGATGTTTCTCCAATTGAACAAAAAACATTTGGGAATCTGCAATCTTGAAAATTAGAAGCACAATTTTACCTCTTTAGATTCACAAACCAACCTTTTTCTTTCACTCTTCACCACAAACCTTTTCTCTTGTAATATGGGTTCTAATCATTTATACATTCATATTGCTTGGATCCAACTATAATTGACTTCTTAATTATGTCAAAATTACAGGTGCTATTATAGCTTTTTATTTGCAGTGTGTGATAGCTGACTCTTTACATTCATCTAAGACAAAATTGTAGATTTCTAGAAGGAAGATTTGGTATTAAGTTCCTTGCATCATCTAAATCTTGTTTCTTTCTATGGTATAGTTTGTGATGGTCCTGATGGATCTTTAATGACTTCCACAAAATTTATAACTAATGGATACTTGAAATATTTTTACAAAAGAAAGAACGGTAGATTGTAAAAAGAATTCTTTGTTACCAACTATTTGTAAAGTATTCTTCTCTTGTTTCTATTTCTGGTAGTTGTTTTGAAGTGAAAACCTCCTACTAGGAAAATAGAATTAAAATTTAATTCTACTACCAGGTACCTGATGATCTCAATGTGACAAAACTACAGAAAAGCAATCCTATTGTTTTGGTAGCCTGGTCCATATTTACTCTTCATTTTTATTTTTTTCCAGTTTGTGTATCTATGAACGAGTTGAAGATCCTGTAATGATTGGATTTTGCCATAATTGATAGCGACATTCTCCTTTTTGCGACGTTGTTTTACTTATTTCAAGTTGGATAAAACATCTTCATTCCATTCCATTTATTTATTTATTTTTCTTCTCAATAGTTGCAGGATAAACTGGAACATCTATTAGATGACAAATATGACATGGCCGAGCTATATTTGAAATATAAAATTGTCTATCACCATTTGGAACAAAACTCTTAATGAGATGAATTGGATAATGATGCAATTGAAGAAGAGGATATATGAGCATAGTTGAAACAATTTGATCTCTTAATCTTATGTATAAACTCATTAAATCCATTACCATGACTTGGAATGACTAGAAACTTTTCCTTTGTGTATCTTTTGTCAAAAACTCCTCAAGGTTTGTTCCAATGTTCCTTTTTGTCTATTTTTAATTTGAAATCTTTTCATTAGGTTCTATCTTTGTGGGAATGTAAGGCTATCCCAATTTCCCACATGTTAAATATATGTATGCTTCTATGCCATGCCCCATATTTGTATCTTCTCTTATTGATTCTATGTTTATTTGTTTTTCCATTTTTTTTTTCACAATTTCTTAAATGAACCATCGTTAATCTTGATAACTATGATATGTTTTAAACATTAAACATGTAATGTCTATGATTAAACTTGCAACAATCAAATCAAAATACCTTCTATTTATCCCCATGCATCGCACGGGGTATTTGCTAGTTCTTTTATATAAGATCCTGTTTTTCACAATTCTCGGTTTAAAGAATTGGGGAACGAATCTGTCGATTCTTCAACTCTCGCCTCTCGACTCTCGACTCTCCTTCCTCGTCGTCTTCAACCATCTTCGAAATCGTTACTGCGATAACATCTGGTAAGTTTTTGAATCGACTAGCACCTCCTCCTCCCCTCTCCTTCTGGTAGTGGTTAGGTTTTTTCCTTTTTTCTTTTTTGGCAATCAACGTATTATGCTTTGTGTTTCTTTGGCGATTGTTTGGTGTGTTCTGGTTCTATTTTGTGGTAATCAATAGGTTTCAAATGTTTTGATGGTTTCTCTTGCTTTTGTTCTATCGTTCTATGTAGCAGCTCTTCCGCAGCCTAATCTCCCTGCTGGTTTTGGCATTCAAGCTCTGTTCTATCGTTTCTACAGATGGGTTTTCGTGTTTTGTTCGGAAGGGCTTTCTATTTGTATGATTATAGGAAAATGTTTCTATTTCTAGCATGATTCCTTTTTATTTATATGTGCACAAATTGGTTTCGGCATTCAAGCTCTGTTCTATCATCTCTACAAATGGGATTTCATTGTTTTGTATAGTAGGTGTTATCTGGAGTGTTTAGACAAGTGAGGACGGTCTCCCATTTTCCTGCTCTTATATACATGTATCAAGAACTTGCTCTGTTCTTCTATGTGGCATTATCGTCTGCTTTTTTTATTGCACTCCAAAGTTCAGCAGGATTAGACAATTTCAGTTGTAAATATCGTCTTTGATTTGGTGGTTTTAAATAAGTAGGTTATGGATCAACATGGCACGTCACTTAATTAAGGTGAATTGGTTGATTTTCCACACAAAGAATTCACTCAAGTGGACAAACCCTTTCATGGGCATCCTAGGATGTGATTGGTGCGGTATGAAATTCGTTCACCATGAGCAAATGGAAGAATGCATAGCATAGAATTGAAGGTCATAGATCATTAATACATGATTAATTCTTTGTCAACACATGCTACAGGGAGAATTGAAACCAGTTCTGAAACATTAACCAGTTGACAGTTTTGTGTGTGAGTGTGTTCTAATTTTTTTCTTTGATTATGATCTTTTCCCTGCTGTTTTTCTGTCCGTCAGATAAATATAATCTATCCCCCATTGAATGGCCGAGATTTGCAAGGGCAGCTAAACCATATATACAAAAGGTTCATAAATCCATCAAAAACCCTTTTTTTGGGGCTTTGCAAGCTAAACGTTTCTAGAGGGCGAAATCGAGAGAGTGTGGAGAAAAATTATGGCGAAAACATCGTACACGAGATTGAAAGGGAGTCGGCAGTTGAGGCAGAGGCTCTTACTATCGACACTGTCATCGACTCCGGTTGTGATAGAGGACATTCGACCGGACGACACGTGGCCGGGACTCCGACCACATGAGGTCTCTTTCCTCCGCTTGTTGGAGACTATTAGCGACGATTGTCTGGTCGAAATCAACGAGACCGGTAATAGCCTCGTTAAATTAGGGTTTTGGCTCTAGCATCAGTGGGTTTTGTGTGTAATTGTTGATTTTGGTTTGGTGGTTTTCTTTGATTCAGGAACGAAATTAAAGTACAAGCCGGGAGTTTTGATTGGCGGGAAACATCTCGTGCACGACTGTGGTCTCAGTCGCGCAATTGGTTATTTCTTGGAGCCTTTGATTGTGCTTGGATTATTTGGAAAGAAGCCTCTTTCCATAAGACTTAAAGGTACAAGCGATTCGTCTCTGCGACTAATCTTTCTTTTTGAATGAAGTATCTATCATGTTACATTGGCTGTTCTAGCATTGGAGGCTGTTTGATTTTCATTTGATTATTGCTTTGTCATTGGACTTGCTTGGCTGTCTGTTTTACTTGGTGGTGTTGTTTTTTTTTTTTTTGATTAGTAATCAAGGAGATAAAAGTATATTAATGGTAGAAGATAGAAACAGAGTCTTGATGGTACATAGAACATGTACCTAAGACAACAAAGAAAAGAAAAACAGAAAAGACATAACAGGACCTAGAATATAAACCAACCAGTCCTCTAGTCTTGGAATGTCTCCCCTATATAGAACTCATGAAAAGGAACATTCAACAAATAATTTTCTGAAACAACCCAATCGTACATCAATCTCAGAATTTGTTTCTCCAGGCTAGCTGAGTTTTTTTCTTGATCTCTGAAAGTTCTGTGATTTCTCTCCCTCCAAATCCCCCATGATATGGCAGCTGGGGTTACATTCCAAAGCATAGACTTGCTGGATTTCCTTTCGACATTCCCCATGACTGCAAAACCTTGGAAAAGCTCTCTGGTTGAGCCCATGGAGTTCTGAACCTTCCAAGGATCTTATTCCATAGCTTTCTTGCTTCCCTACAATGAACCAATAAGTGCTCCACTGATTCTTCTTCTTCTTTACACATTATACAGCGATCAGGGAGATGCCAACCTCTGTTCTTTAAGTGATTGATCGCTAAGATCTTGTCCAACGCAGCAGCCCAAATGAAGAAGGATACCTTGCTTGGTGGTGTTGTTATGGTGTGAGATGTGACAGTGGTGCTAACCGAAACCTAAGTAATCAAATTTATTAAAAACAAGAAATTAGTAAAGTGCTACAAAAAACTGGAAAAACAATTTTACTGTTTCTATAATCGGAGATTTTCAGCTTCTAAAAAAGGGCTGGTTTTGGATTTTTCTTTTTCTAAAATCAAATTGAAAACGGTCCTTGCCAAACACAATTTCGGGGCTTATGTTGTTAAAAATGAAAAACTATTTTTTAAAAGGTGACAAACAGCCTCTAACATGCTGCGAATGTATAGTTGGCAAGGTTCAATGCACACAATTGTTCCTGAACCATAATACTTTAATGACATGAGTGAACAGAGAAGCATTAATTTCCCAAACATAGCATGGCATTTCATCCATGTTGTTCTGATAAACACATTAATTGATTGTGAATTAATATATACATTACAACATTGCCCTCTAGACGTGAAGATTAATCTATTTCTTACAGGAATAACAAATGATTCGAAGGATCCATGTGTCGATACTTTCCGATCAACTACATTGCCCATGCTCAAACGTTTTGGGGTTCCTTCTGAGGGATTAGAGCTGAAAATAGAGAGCCGTGGTGCTCCTCCTCAAGGTGGTGGAGAAGTTATTTTGACTGTGCCCATCATTCAGTCGAGTTTGACAGTGAGTTTGTTGGATAAACTGGAGGAAAGCTGCTTTATCCCTTCTGCTTTGGGCTTCTCTAACATATTGTTGTTCCTTGCAGGCAGTCAATTGGGTTGACGAGGGAATGGTTAAGAGGATCAGAGGAGTGACTTTCTCAACTAAAGTTTCATCCCAGTTTGAGAATTCTATGATATATTCAGCCCGTGGAATCTTTAATCGGTTGCTTCCTGATGTTCATATATTTACTGATCATAAATCTGGTCCACAAGCTGGAAAGTATGTTCATTGGAGTTTCATAAAAAATGCAAGAATCCAATGCAATTTCGCAAATTTCATTAACATTTTCCTTTTTTTTTCTACAGTGATGAATATTGTTATTTAAATTATCAAAAAAGAAAAAAAAAATAGATGAATTCTGTTGTTTGGGCAAAATTGGTTCCTTGGACAAATAGCCTCTTTGTACTTACTTTCAGCTTAATGTATAAGTGATCCCAAGAACTAATATTTGACCTTTAAAGTTAGTTTCTTATACTAGCCTCTTTGTACTTACTTTCAGCTTATCGTATAAGTGATCCCATTGCAGGTCACCTGGATATGGCATTTCATTGGTTGCTGAGACCACCTCTGGTTGCTTCATCTCTGCGGATACTGCTGTTTGTTATGCATGTGGGGAGGATGCAGACACCATAGAAGATGAGGGCAAGGAAGAGCTGATGCCTCCTGATGATATTGGTGAGCAAGTTGCTTCTATTCTTCTTGGAGAAATCGAGCAAGGGGGAGTGGTGGATTCAACACATCAGGTCCGAATTCTATCACTGTAACAATCTGTGCTAGTATTTGTGATTCTTTTCCTTCCACATCATAGAAATTCAACAGTTGTCAAAATGTCCTGGGCAATAATTGGGCCATTGGTTTTCCTTATCGAAGCTCATAACTCTTGCATTGTGACAAATTTTATTAGCGATTCAAGACCTAACTAGGGGGAAGGACACGCTATGTGAGAGCTGAACTTGGAAAACCAAAATCGTAAATTTTATTTATTTACAATAGTTATCTGTTACACAATAAGATTCTGTAAAAAAAACTATATTCGAAATCTATGATAAAGAGATAATGTATTTATTACAATAATTATCTTTTATATACTTATTTTTAATTGTGATAAAATCAAAAAATAAAATATTTCAACAAAATCATTCAATAATTAGAAACTATTAGGATTTGAAAAAGATAGTTATAACTGAATGTGGATCTGTTTTAGGGATAAGGAGGTAATAGAATCTCATTGTTTTCTGTGGATAGTGAATGTCAGAGAATCTTCACGGTTTGCTTTATATAATGGTATATATATGATACTCTTAGTTGAGCATGAACTGGATAAAATTCTTTATGGTCCAAAAGTGAACAGATATATAAATATAAAGCATAACCCATTTTTCGTAATAAAATATGCATATGCTTATTCTTTATAGGGAAATTTTTTTTTGAGGAGCTTACTCTAGTGACAGTCTTTTTTTTTTGATGCATAATGAAGGTGGTGAGTATATATATTATATGGGAGAAAAGTATGAAGGTGGAGAAAAGTACGAAAAGACTCTAGTGACAGTCTTTTCGTCTTGGTTTTTTTCCTGTCATCTTTTTTTATTATTTCATCTTTATTATTTATTTTTTTCTTAACCAGAGTAAGCTATGCATGTTACTTTTGTTCCTCTGTTGCAATCACGTCTTGACCTTATTCATATCTGTAAAAGAAGGAAAAAGGCAGGATATATAACTAACTGTCTCCTTTATAAAAGAATTGAAGAGCTAACATTCCAAGCATACTTCAATTGACTTCTTTTTCCTGAAATGCATAGCATACCGAATACATTTCATGGACTCCCTAGGTCATTCTAATTTGTGTTATGTTTTTTCTGTAGGGTTTGTTATTCCTTCTTTGTGCTCTATGCCCTCAAGATGTTTCAAAAGTTTGTGTAGGAAAGCTATCGCGATATGCAATGGAAACACTTAGAAATATCAGAGATTTCCTTGGTGTTAAATTTGTTATCAAGCCAGATCCAACAACGGAGACTGTCATCCTCAAATGTTTAGGATGTGGATTGAAGAACTTATCTAGAAAGATTTCGTGAAGGGGAGAAATGCTAGCTAATTGTTTTATTTACTGAAAGATATGTTTTTCTTTGGGTACCATGTAATGGAAGAGAGTCGGTGTACACTGCATGGAACATCAGTCATATCTACAGTTTTGAGTGCAGTACCACCAATTTGACTTTATTTTACGAGGGTAAGAAGTGAAGATCTTTCATCTTGTTTTTCCCAAATCAATTTTTGTTCTGCAGGCGCTATACCTGATGCGAAGAGCCTTGATGCCTGCCTTCCAGGCCCATGTACTTGTTAAGCCAAAGATAGGCTTCTGGATTTTGATATATTGATAATATGATCTGTTTAGAAGGTCAAAAGTACTTCTTTGTAGGTCACTTTAAATTTAATGCATGTGTAGGAAGTGATATTGCCGTTGTTGAGATATTTTCTGCATTTGATATATATTATATATATTTTAAACTATTTGTTTATAACTATATCTGTTGAAAGAAGGAAAGAAGATCCACTTATGGTCCTATACCTTTATACAAAATTAGGCTCTCCTGTGTTATATGGAGAGAGAGGCAGAAGAAAGGAATCTACATATCAGGTTTGATTTTATGCAGGGTTTGCTTTATTAATATTTTTCTTTCTTCACCCAGAGGTAGTAATATGAAATCTTGCAAAGTCGATGGAAAAATTATATATGTCGAATTTTATCATAGGCTTAGTTTTATAATTGTCTGCAGAGGCTTATTGAAGTTTTGGAAATTTTGTAGTTCTGAAAGGGGGTGTTATTGAGAAAATATTTCTGTGTGTCGGCATAAATATTTTAAGTCTTCCCCTCAAGACAAAATGAATTTATATTGGGAAAATTTCTCTGCAAATTCTAACTAACTAGTTGGGCAACAGTTGAAAAAGAAGAAGGGGGTGGTCTGTCAGTGTAGGTTGCGTATCAGACGGAAGATTTGAGCAATAAAAGATTTGACCGACATTCAACAATCTTGCCCATCTTTGACCGTCCATTGCTAGAAGATATATAGTCTGTCAGATAAATATAATCTATCCCCCATCAAACGGTGGAGATTTGTAAGGACCACTAAACCATATATACAAAAGGTTTATAAATCCATCAAAAACCCTTTTTTGGGGTTTTGCAAGCTAAATGTTTCCAGAGTGTGAAATCGAGAGAGCAAGGAGAAAAATTATGGCGAAAACATCATACACGAGATTGAAAGGGAGTTGGCTTTTAGATTTTTCCTTCAGCAGTGGGATGTCTTAATTTGGATTGAATGGATCAGGTAACAGATCTCACTTTGTTCTTTTTAATTATATTAATATTTCTTTTCATCCTCCTTTCATTACTTCGTAATGCTGGAAAACCTGGCAGTATGCGAAGGTTGAGAAGATTGGAGAGGGAACCTATGGTGTGGTTTACAAGGCACGTGATCGTTTGACTAATGAGACTATAGCTTTGAAGAAGATTTGTTTGGAGCAAGAAGATGAGGGAGTGCCAAGCACAGCCATCAGAGAAATCTCCCTTTTGAAGGAGATGCAACATGGCAACATAGTCAGGTGCTTCTATCAGTTCCATTATCTTTTTAACCTTTTTCTTTTTCCTTTCTTTCTTTGGGGATTGTTGTTGTTGTTCATTTCAGAATCTGATTTTTAAAGTTATATAGTCATGGTCAGAATCTTTGGCAACAAAAAAGGTAGCACACACATAGGATGAATGTTTTTGAGATGTATATGTTGAGATGGACGTATGAGAAGACTAGAAAAGATAAAATAAGGAATGTGCATACTCGATAGCGGTTAGGGTGTTCGTACAAATAATAAGTTAAGATGGTTTGGGCAAATAAAGTAAGGACTTGAGGAGGCAATTGTGAAAAGGTATGGGATGATACTCAATTTTTTTTTTTTGGTTTTTTTTTTTTGATATGTAATGAGATGATACTCATTGAACGATCTAGGAGGGCAGGGGGGAAACCAAATAGAACATGGATGGATTATGGTAGAATGGATGTGAATATCTATAAGCTAATTAAAGATATGGTCTTTGATAGGTTGGGATGGATGAATTGGATTCATTTTGTGGGCTCCAGTTAGTTAGGATAATGAATTTTGCCTTGATGAGGAGTTTGAAAAAGGAGTAGTTATTTTCTCTCCTTGTGGGATGGTTAATGAATGATGGGTGGAAGAATGTGAAAAATAAGTAGATTCTTTCTTTGTCATTGTCATCATCATCTTCTTCTTGTGCAAACAAGATTATTTAGGGAACATCATAAAGTAGCCTCCTCAGGGATTGTGGATTTGTTTTAATTGGAATTTTAGTGCATTTTTATTATTCCCGTGATTTATCTCTCTATAAGATATCTGTATTGAAAAGACTATGGCTGTAAGAACTTGAGCTTATATCATAGTTTACAAGTCCTTTTGTTGTTGATATTTGATTATAGAAAGCATTTCTGCTCTGACAAAATCAATGTGGTACATTGCATTAATCTGCCAGATTTTTTGTTTTTGAGTCCTATATCACAAGGATTAACTGCAGTGATATTGGTACTTTCACAATTTGGAACTTTGAGTAGGTCGACTGTGATTCCATGCATGAGAAGCAATATAACGATTTTAACATTTACTGGGCGGGGTGATCCATAAAGTTAGATTTTTTCCAATGAAATCTTGCATTCTTATAAGTTTTCCTACCTTTTTAGTCTTGTGCTTCAAATCTGATTATGTCATCGTGCTTTTCAATGATAATCTCACATAGCTACTGCGTGGAATGTAACCCCGGCAGCCATTTTGTGGGTCATTTGGGGGGAAAGGAACCGAAGAATATTTAAAAACATTGAGAGAAAAGGGGCATTTTTGGAGAGAAGGACATTAAGGTTAATCTATAGCTGGGTCTCAGTACATTATGCCGCAGATATGGTGCCCCTACAAGATTTTTTGGAATCCTGTAGTCTGATGGAGTAGTAGTGAGGGGTACTGTTTCTTGTTATCTTTTGGGGGTGTTTTCTTCTTGTTCTTTTAGACAGTGTTTACAATTTCGGCGGCATGTCGTGATGTGCCATCGAAATTTCATTTTTGAGAGGTAGCGATGTATTTCAGAGTGGGAAAATTGCTTATTTGCAATTCGGTCGATTTTTGGCAACGTGCCGACGAAATGGGTCGGTGTATCGAGTGAAACGGGGCGAAACAAGCAAAAAAGAGAGGAGAAATAGAAATTTCTTAATTTTCATTAGCGATTTTTGGTAGCGTGCCGGCGAAATTTCGACAAAATAAAAAAAAATTCAGTTTTTTTTTTCTAGTTTTTGCCTTATTTGATTTTTCCAGCGTTTCGGTGGCACGCCGCTGGTGATAAAAAAAAAAAAAAAAAAATCTCACATAGCTACTCCATAGTCTCCCTAAAGCCTTGAGATGAGTCATTTCCAAGACTTTGACAGTGATCCACCATTCCTTTGAGGTCCAAGAATTGTATTATTAATCAAAAACAGCATAAAAGAAGTTTTATAGAGTTGCTTGATGGTGGCTGTTAACAGTTGTTTGAGTGTGGCTCATATTTTATTTGGGTCTGGCGTTTTGGTAATCAAAAACAGCATAAAAGAAGTTTTATAGAGTTGCTTGATGGTGGCTGTTAACAGTTGTTTGAGTGTGGCTCATATTTTATTTGGGTCTGGCGTTTTGGTGTGATTGTTTTGTTCTGGTTTGAGCTGAGGAGTTGGGGGGGGGGGGGGGGGGGGGGGGGGGGGGTAAGTGTGTATTAGGAATTTATCTAATGTAGTGGGCTGTGGTTGTAGCTGAGGTTTGGAGATATAGTTTGTAACCCTATTCATTTTCATATAATGAAAATCTCTCCCTCCCGTGGACATAGGCAAAATGCTGAACCTTGTAAAATCTATGTGCAAAGTCTTTGATCTTTATTTTGCTCTCATGTTTCCCATTTCAACGGTTTAAATAATCATAAAAAATTTCCTGATAATTTATTGATATTTTTTCTTCAATTGAGAGATATATCTGGCCTTGTTAACATTAGTAAGTTTGAGCCATTAGTTATCTCATATGCAAACTGGGTAGAGTGTGCTTTTCTATCTTTTAGCTGGCTAAATTGGATTTTTGAATGCATAAAGATATTCTTCTACCATATTTGCAATTATTTGTTGAGTATAATTTTGCCCTTGGAATTTAGTGGCTTAAAAAAACTAGCTTCCATTTTCATTTCTGAAATTGTAAGGGCTTGTAGTTTATATATATCTGGTTTGGATTAACTTGTTGCGTATTTAAACTTTATTTCCAGAAAATATTTTCCGATGAAACAAACAGAGCCTTAGAGGAACAACTTGTAAGGCGGCAGCTGTTTGAGTTTGTAGATAATTTCCATGGAAATTTAATGTGCTACAGATCTCTTGGCGCTTTTGCATCACTTCCACGTTGTTAGTTTCTCCTATACCTTTCGTGAAGGAAATCAAGTGGCAGATGCAATGGTGAACTTGCGTTAGATAAATATTCTTGTACATGGCTTAAATCTCCTCCATCCTTTATTGGTAATCTTCTGCAATGGTGATATTGGAGGTCTATACCTCAATATAATTTGATTTATTAATACTAGCGGAATGCATGTGCAATACTGTATGCGCACACAATACTCATATAAATATAAAAGATAAAATGACATTCAAGATTATTTTCGGAAAGGCACGTGTTATGCATGTGGTTTGTGCATAAACATTATACATGCTATGGCGTACTAAAAGATAAGGACGAGTCATCCTGCACAGAGGATGTTACCGTGAACCGGGAGGATATCTGATCCGTATGTTGGTTCTCAGAATTTTGATCCAAACAGTTGTTTTACTTTTGGATTTATTTAATTAATTGGGGAACGTCAAGGTGCATCATGAGCCATTGTAGGTTTTCATGTATTCTGACTTTAATGTGATGATGTGTTAATGAGTTTTTCCATTAAATGCAGTGGAAGGTTGTATATAGATTGGAATGTTGGTCGTGAAAGTACTTGATACTCGGGGTTCTTATCGATTTGAGGTGTTGGGAGAGCAAAGGATAATATTTATGTTTGTTATGGATGAGAGAGAGAGAGAGAAAAGGGGCACGGTCTTATTGATTTGAAGTGTTGGAGAGAGCAAAGAGTAATATTAGTGCTTGTTATGGATGAGAGAGAAAAAGCAATAATTCCCCTTTTTAAAAAAAAAATAAAGACATTTATGCCGTCTATTAGTAACTTCAATAATAGTTAATAATTTTATTATAAGGTTATTACAGGTAAAAATGTACATCATAGACTAGCACGATTTCCAAACTTGTGTTCTCTTTATATTTAGTAAGATAGATTTAGCCTCCAATTTAAATATATCCTTTAAAGGGCATCAAGAGACATTTAAAAACCTATTGGCCCCTGTAATGCTTTATGATGAGTTTTGCAATGAAATTTTTTGATAGTCCTTGTGTTAGAGCTTCAAAATTTACCCGCTTTTCTTTAGTTTAAATGCATTTAGAACTTCAGGCATATGTAATACTCATATAGTTCTGCATCTGGGCATTCACTTACAGCCTTCTAGGTTTGATCAATTGTGTTTTTTGCCTGTGGAGATGTTGATATCTCATATGGAGCTCATCACATGAACCGGGGGTGGTCTTATGGGGTGCAGGCTAGGCTGGGGCGGAGTGGGTGTAAGAAAGAAAAGAAGAAGAAGATGATGAAGCAAACAGGAGTGGAGTCAGATATTATTATTATTATTTGTAATAATAATAATATTATTATAATTATTATTAAAATACAACACTGCAACTCACATCCATAAATGCACAAACACTTGGTAAGGATGGCTGCTGCCCTAAATAGAAGTCCTTTCTAGCCATCAATGTTCCTCATGTATTCCTTTGAAAGTTTGGTTTCCATTATCAGCTGCTGCTCTCTGAGGAGGGAGTACCCGGCTTCAAGTAAAGCCTCCAAAGTTTGCTGTCAGACCATATGCACATTCCACTCAGATATGTAGCAAAAGTTAATCAAAGAAAATATAATATCTTAGTTAAATACCATCTTAAACAAGAATCAAAAATACTAGTAGTGTTCCAAAAGTTGGACCTGAGCAACAAATTGGACCATATTCAACTAAGAGCTTTCATCACCATTAGTTTGCAACCGATTGGAAGGTCTGTCCAGAGTCGGTTGTTCAATGATTAAAACCGATTTATTAATGAATTTGTATTTCTTCAAAGTTCTTAAATTTAGAGATTTTTTAGTCTTTGATTTTTATGAAGACAGGAGCTTTCCTAGGATGTGCATTGGGAAGGAGATCTATGCTTTGAAATGTATTGAATCCAACTAACCAAAAGATAAACATTTTGCATTCAACAAAACTAATGAATGAAGATTTTCAAATTAAATAACATTTAAAATGACAAATATATTCTCATTTTTTAAGGTAAAATTGGTTCTGATTTTAATAACTAGAATGACAAACATATTTTCGTTTGTTTAGGTAAAATTGTTTCCAAATGCATTAACTGGAATCCTAGCAATTTTAGATTAGGAAAGAAGCAGACTGCTGTAAGGAAAAGGATCCTATACCTATAATAAATACACTTTCCAGATATTTGGAATTAAGGCTTAAAAATTCATTCAAAGCATTTGGCCCATCCAGTTAGAAAAAATACCAGTCAGATTAGTGATCTGGTTTTTTAATTCATTAACAATAAGTATTGGAAGGTACAACTAAAAAGAGTGATTTACACCTAAAGCGAAATCCCTTTTTAAACACTCAATTTGAAGGTTACAAAAAGGAGGTAGGTTCTGAGTAAAACAAAAGGTAGGGTATTATATATACCTAGAAGAATAGAAGAATCCATGAGAGCAAGAATACACAAAAAATATGTTGTTGCTGCAGGCTACATTACATGGACAAGAAACTTGGTACAGGGCTTTTATAGTCAGTTTCTATGCTAGATTCAACCATCCATTGCTAAGAGTTTGACTTCCGCATGTCTTCTGCTACTTCCATTACAAGTAACTATATACTGATATGGTGGAACTGTCCCACTTTACCTAAAAGTCTAATTTAAATAGAAACAATAGGGAAAGTGCATAAAAATAGCTAAACATGATCCTCTATATGCTCTCAACTGATTTACCCTACTAATGAAAACAGATAAATAATTTCATTTGTTCCTTGCTAGACTAACCAGTTTAAAAGCAGAAAATGTAGTTCCTAGAATGGAAAAAGTAAACTCACTAATATAAATTCTATTTCATTCTTTGGGATCTGTTATATTGTAAAGAAAAAGAAAACGCCTGGCAGTAGTTTATTCGATGCTTCAATTTGACTATTAATTATGTCATCGATCATACACACTGGAATTTCCCTATTGCATGAGTATCACTGTCACTAAATTTTTTTCCCTAAATTGTTATATGTAAAGAAAAAGAGAAGGTCTAGCAATATTTTATTCTATGATTCAGTTTGACTATTGATTAGGTCATCGATCATACACACTGGAATTTCCCCAGTGCACAGGTATCACTGTCACTAACTTGTTTCCCCTAAATCCAGTTTGTTAATTTCATCATAAAAAATAAAAAATAAAAAATGCACAAAATGATATGTGGTCTGCTGCACAGGATCTGTCTCTTGCATTTCTTTACATGAACTCCATCTGACGGTTACGATATATATGAATAGTCAAAAGCAACAATTTATAAACTATTCACGGAAGAAACAACATAAAGACTTGATTTCAAAAAGCAGGCAGGATTACTTAAAGTTTGGCACTTTTCCTTAGTATATATTTATGTTTAATTTCAAAACCTTTGGGGGAACGAAGGTCGGAAGCTCATCATCCTTTCTTCTCCGGAGAAGTTTCTGCCCAACGCTTTCAGGACCTCCAATATCATTTATCCACTGCATGATAAAAAGGAATTAGTAGAAAAGATGCATTAAACAGTTTATATTGATCTTCCGGGAAAAGATGGTTTTTTCTACAGAACTAATATTTCTTGCCACTATTTTAACTAATATCCACAAACCAGTAATCAGAGATAACTTGGAAAAACCTTTTGCTTTTAAGGAGTAAGATATGTAATCAAGGGATACTATCAAGCAATGGTCAGCACCATGTATCAGTATTCAGTATCCAGTAAAAAAAAAATACTTAGAAAAAAAAAAAAAGGTTTCCCTCAATCAAAAAATTTTCATTGGTCTCTGTAATTGTTTTGTCCCTTTGCATAACCAAGTGCAATGAGTTGCTCTTTACCATTCTCCGTTTTAGAAATGGGAAAATTGGCTATTACTTGACCGTGATAGATAATGCAAACATTTTTCTGCAAGAACATAACTAAAAATCTTATTTGAATTTCTTTAAGGATTGGTGAAAAATTCTTTGAACAATTTTTAAGGCATGACCTTTGACTGACCTAAATGGCATAAAAGAGCCACATTGCTGAGACAACTAGTTGGGATTTGGATAAGGCATTTTCTCCAACTTTTCCTCATCTTTCCCCTATACCTTAAATTTTTCTCTATGATATTTTTTATAAGTTTGATATTTGATTAAAAGAAAGTCGGTACATAGTACCTCCTAGTGTGAAAATACAAATGTGTATGAGGATCCCCTTTCCAAAAACAAAAAAACATCGAAAAGGGCTTAGAACTATAACCTATCTCTGAAGCTATCCACAACACATGTACAAATAACCCATGACCCATGTACAAATATGTCAACAAAAGTAAAACATCATACTATACTGAACACATCCCAAAAAACTCATCTGTAACTGGGCCACAATAGAAATTCGATCTTTGAACTCCCTGCTTTGCTAGTCTATCCGCAATTGCATTTGCCTCTCTTGGTACATGATTGAACGAGGCATTCAGATCACGTGCCAAGAATCTTGCGCAATTTATGATATGTGATAACCTCCATGATCCAAGGACATCGTTGCGCATCCATCTCATGATCGTAACTGAGTCTCCTTCAATAATGCAATGTGTATAACCCTTTTTTTTGCCTCCGATAGGCCAAACAAAAGGGCCAACATCTCCACCCGGGTAGAATCACCAACACCCACCAGACCACTAAAAATGAAGGAAATCAGACCCATACCATCCCTCCAATACCCGAGAGTCCAGGATTGCCGAAAGAACTCCCATCAACATTTATCTTCATAATACCAGACATAGGCGCTTTCCAGAAAACCCCACTCCTTACCCTTGTCCCAAGTGAAGAAAAACAACACACCATCCAATCTCTCATGACTTGGGAGCAACTCCAACCTCGGAATTCCGGACTAACAGATGCCCAAAAAGCTACATCCAATAGAACCTTATTAATCACCTGCTCTCTACTCATGATAACATCGCGGAAGATCCTCCGATTACGCTCCATCCAAATATACCATGTCACTACATGGAAAATCCACCCATATAGAATGCGACCCCTGCTCCCAAGTCCCGGAATCCTCCACTGCTGGAAACAATCTCCAAAAGACACGGGCAATACCCACGGAATATCAATCATCTAAAGAAGGCGGCTCCACACTCCCAAAGTAAAATGGCAATGAAGAAAAATGTGGTCAATACTTTCCCCTGCCTCCCTGCACAGAAAACACATATTGGGAGATAAAACATACCTTTTCCACCTTCTTTGTAACATATCTGCAGTGTTTATCCTAGGCATGCGCGGCGGGCCGGCCCGGCACGCCTCAGGCGTGCTCGGGCGGGCCGCGGGCCAGCCGTGCCGCGGGCCTGACGTGCCGCGGGCCGCGGCACGCCAGGCCCATTTGCCTAAAACCCCAGCCCGGCACGGCACGCCCCAGCAGGCGTGCCGTGCCGGGCCTAGCCCGCCGGGCCGGCGGGCCGCCGGCGGGCTAGGTATTAAAACGTGATTTTTTTAAAAAAATAAAGAAAAAATTCAAAAAAATCACCAAAAAATCCAAAAAAATCATTAAAAAATTCTGAAAAATATTTTTATTATTCACAAAATTGTTTTATACATATTTAGATAGATTTTGTTCAAAAAAAATATAAATTACACCAATTAAAGACTTAAAGTAGTATAATTAAAAACCATGGATTTAACAAATATATTTAATTAGAGATTTTATAACAGTTTTTTCGGCTTATTTATACTTAGTTATTTTCTTAGCTTTAAATGATTATATAAGAGTTTCAACAATCATGGAAATCCTTAATTTTTAGGTAAAATATTTTAATTATGATATTATTATTACAAGAAATCAATCTGTCCTGATGGTTAAAGAGATAGGTTTTCAGCCTGTTGGACAAGGTTCAAGTCTTGTTATTAACAATTTTTGGATTATTTAAATTAATTGGGCTTGCTGGCACGTGGGCCTGCCATTGGAGCGTGCCCAGCGGGCCCGCACGCGGGCCAGCCCGTCTGGGCGCGCGGGCCAGCCCGCTTAGGCACGCGCAGCCCGCGCCGTGCGCGGGCCCGGGCCAGCACGCGAGCCCGCGTGCCGCGTGCCCTGGCGGGCCGTGCCCAAACGGGCCGTGCCCCCAGGGCCCTAGGCCCGGCACGGCACGCCCCAGTGGGCGGGCCGTGCCGTGCCAGGCCCGTGGCGTGCCCGGGCCAGCCCAGGCACGCCACAGGCGTGCCGGGCCGTGCCGTGCTCGGGCCGGCACGGCCCATTGCTCATCCCTAGTTTATCCTGTACGAAAGAGCAGTCCAGAGAAACGCCTTTATTTTTGGGGGCACCCTAGGTTTCCATAATTTTGAAGCCAGAAAAGCTGCAAATGGGGAAGAGAGATCCGGGCGGTGAGTGGCAAAAAAGGATTTGCAAGAAAAAACCCCAGAGGGAGACGGGGTCCAAATGACCCTATCCCTGGAAGCAAAGTAAATAAAGCAATCTTTGAGGGAATCAACTAGAGAGGCTAAATCCTCAACTTCATGGGATCGTAGCTCTCTTCTAAATAACAGGTTCCACGATAGTCCCTCACTAGACCAAGCCCAGATGTCAGATACAATAGCATTAGGAAAGCTGGCCACATAGAATAGAGATGGAAATGAAATAGCTAAAGGAGAATCTCCCCCCCCCCAAAAGATAAGTAGTTAGCCTTCCACCTAGCCAATCTCTTTTCCACTCTTTCAATGACCGGTTCCCAAAAACTCACAGATCTAGGAGATGCATCAAGAGGCAAACCAAGGTAAGATATAGGAAGGGACCGAGCACTCTACTAAGGTCTAGAGTAATTGGTTCCTCAATGTTGAGGCCAACCAGCATACTTTTTGGCCAATTAACCTTTAAGCCCGATATCATATGGAAAGTTTGCAGGATGCTCTTCAACCATAGAACTTGGTCCCTAGATGCCTCTAAGAACACCATAATATCAGCCGCAAACTGGAGATGAGACACTACAAGAGCATCTTTCCAATCGTGAATCCGTTGAACAAACCTCTAGCCACTGCATTGTCCAAGAAACAATGCAACACCTCCGCCACTAACGAAAACAGAAAAGGGGACAAAGGGTCCCCTTGCCGCAAGCCCCTAGAAGACTCAAATAGACCAACCACTGACCCATTCAGCAGGAAAGAAAATTGAACTTTACTCAAACATCCCATGATCCACTTTCTCCATCTTATTCCGAACCCTTTCCACTCCATTACAGCATCCAAAAAGTTTCATTCCACTTTATCAAAGGCTTTCTCTAAATCCAGTTTGCATATTACTCTCGGAAGACCTGATCGACATTGAGCATCTACACATTCATTGGCAATAAGAGAACAGTCCATAATTTGCCTCCCCTAGATGAAAGCACTTTGGGTTGGTCCAATGATATTAGGAATCAACTTTCTCAATCTACAAGATAGAACTTTGGCAATGATTTTATATAGACTGGTTGTAAGACTAATGGGTCTAAAATCCTTAATACCCACCGCTCCGGGTTTCTTGGGGATTAACACTAAAAAGGTTGCATTAGTACTCTTGTGCACAATCCCTCCAGAAAAAAATTCCCCAAAGACCTTCATGATCTGATCTTTGATAGTCGCCCAATTCATTTTATAAAAAGATATCATGAAACCATCTGGGCCTGGAGCTTTATCTCCATCCATTTCCCAGATTGCTTCTCTAATTTCTTCCTCCTCAAATTCTCTCTCTAGCCACTCTTTTTCCATTGCATTAACCCTTGATTGGCCACTATCTTTCAACAGGCATTTAAATTCTTGTTCTGATCTATACAAGTCAGAATAAAATTCCACCAAGCAGTCTCCAATCTCCTCCATATTCTTGACCATCCTACCTTCTATCTCCAATCTAAGAATGCTATTCTTACAATTTCTTCCATTTGCAATTCTATGGAAAAAAAGCCGTGTTCCCGTCTCCCTCCTTCAGCCATGACACCCTTGATTTTTGCCTCCAAGATATTTCCTCAAATCTTAGGATATCCTCTAATTTTCCTTTTATCTCAACCCTTTTCGCTCTATCTTCCTAGTTCCACGGACCACTCCCCTCCTTGATATCAAGTCTCTCTAATTCCTCTAAGGCTTCTTTTTTCTTACTTTCAAGTCTCCCAAAAGAATCTTTGTTCCATCTTTTGATACTTTTTTTTTGCCTCCCTCAAACTCCGCATGAAAATAAATTCTGCCCACCCCACAATTCCAACCATCCTTTGTCTCCACCAATCTTTAAACAAATTTTGGAAATCCGGGTGCTCTAACCACATATTCTCAAAACATAAAGGGGCTGGACCATTCCTGATGTTTTCATTAGATAACAACAAGGGGCTGTGATCTGACGTGGGCCTAGGGAGCAAAAACTGGGTCAAGGAGATGAAGTGATTATCCCAACTACCGGATGCTAGGCATCTATCTAACCTAGAGCAAAGGGGAGGATCCTGGAAATTCGACCATGTGAATGATCCTCCCGCCAATGGATAGTCTATAAGTTCACAGTATTGAGTCCAGTTGGAAAAGTCCCTCATGCTCCTAGTTACTCTTGGCTGAACTTTATTGGTTTCATGACAGTACCTATAAACATTAAAATCCCCTAACACCACCCAAGGGCTACCCGAACCTGGATATCTTTGCCTCAATTCCTCCCAAAAGCTTTCCCTTCCCCTAGCTCTATAGGGACCATAGACAACGGATAGAAGCCATGAAAAGCCATCTACCCTTGAAATGAACTGAATGGACACTGAAAATTCCCCTGTTTGAATAGACCCCCCTTGTAAAGCAATGGAGTCCCACATTACCACTATACCACCTGATCTGCCCACTGATGGTAGACTTGCCCATTCAATTCCACTCACATTCCATAACCTCCTAATCAAACCAGCATCTACATCCTGAATTTTTGACTCAACTAGCACAACTACTTCCGGATGCCATCGACTACAAAGATCTCTCACCGCCCTCCGCTTTTCAGCCCCCCCAAGGCATCTAATATTCCAGGTCACAATCTTCATGGTTCACCTGCAACATCCTTTCCTAACCTACTATGAAAACTATCAACCATCTCTCCTACCAACACTCTTTCCCCTTTTAGATTGACCGATTCCTCAATAACCGATTTTGAGAACAGTTTAACCTTATTCCAAAAGCAAGACTCCTCTTCTACTTCACCTCTGATTTGAACCCCCTCATTGGCTAAAACAAGCTCTTGCCCTTCATCACAGGCCAAGCTTAATGGCGGCATAGCATTCAATGCATTAAACCCAGTCCCAAGATCAACCCCGTCAACAGAAGAAGAGGGTAATAAGAGACTATTAATAAAAGGGCCAACAACCCTTATTGCTTCCTTCTTCCTCAAGATACCTGCCGATGAACAAAGGAGAGGAATCAGTAGTTTTTGCGCCCTTATTGCTTCTGCGAGAGTAGATCTTCAGCTGCTCCTGAGATAAATCTCACCTATTATCGCCAACAACCTGTTTCAGCTTCTTGGTTTGCTGCGAAACCGAAGCCTTCATCTCCTTCTGCGAATATGTCTGCCCTAGCTTCTCAGCGAATTGATCTTCCCTCCTTCTGCCATTGCTGAGCCCATCCTCCCTGGCGACCTCCAATCTCTCTTTCATTAGTCGACCAAATATTTCTTCAACCCATTGTTCGATCTGATTCTTCAATCCATTTGACGATTGATCCGACTTCTTCTTACCGTCGCTTCCTTCAAAGGGTAGCGTGTGATGCTGACAGACAACAGGAGGAACACTACCTTCATCCAAGATCTGCACCCCCACCTGCCTAAGATTTCTCCGACGAAACGATAGGGATAATCTCCAAGAGTATGTCGTATCCTATGCAAAGTAAGCTAATACAGCATGATAATCCCCCATGTGAAGACTTCTTCCAGAATATTTGACTTTGTTTCATAGTCAGCTGCTCATTTCTGGACTTCAATCAAATACTAGAGCCGGATTTCATAGCTCGTGCACATTTAAGGAACAATGAAAATTTTGGAGGACGATTTTTCACCAATATTTATCTAGGAAACTATGACAAGAACTGGTTGTATTTTGTTGGCATCTTCAAATATTTTAATGCAAAGAAGTGGCATCTTCAAATATTTTAATTGCAAAGAAGTGTCTAAAAAAAGTGGGTAGTCCAATTCATACTCACACCCATGCACCGAGACATAAGTGAAATCTAGAAGTGTTGACTCGGTAAAAGAACCAAATAAGCTGACAAGACCTCATTCATCCAAAATATCCATCAAAATAGCATCTCTTAATTCTTTGCAAAAAAAATGAATTAAAGAGTCATCTCAAGCCCACAGACACACCAACTCAAAAGAATTCTTTAAATCCTCAAGAAGTTAAGCATACCTTCATCCCAAATACGCGGACAAATGGAAAAGACAGCAAAGCTTTCTACAAAGGCAGCCTTCTTGTTTTAACTCCAACCAGAAGCATGTAAGCATTGCCAAAGGAAAACCATTTGCAAAGTCATGGAATAGGAAAACTTTAATAAAACCACAAATTAAATCCAATTTGCTCAAGTGTTCACAAGAATATGAACAAGATTCTGCTTCCATTTCAGATATAATAAAAAAATCTAGGATGATCTATCCCTAAGAGATGAGCTAATCAACCACCAAAATATAAATCAAGGGTGCTATTCACAAGAACCCAAGTTTAAGAAACTGGGAAAAGATTCCAATGCCCAAACATAATGGTGAGGAAGAAAAGGAAGCTACTTGAAGGGGGAAAAGGAGAGAGAGAGTTGTAATGGATGAATATGGAGAGTGATGGAGATAGTGCAAAAGGAGAGTTCCTGCAAAGACAGAAAAAAAATTAAAAAAAAAAATTTACCAAGAAGTCTGAGTAGCAGCCATCAATGTTTAGGTGATTAAGAAGAGATATACAGGACCTCGCCTGTTCGACTGGTCATTTTAGTCTTCTTCTTCCAATAAACATTTTGGATATTTTATAACCCCGCATCCACCGAACTAGAAGCACCAAAGGAAGCCTTAAAATGAAGCTCTATCTTGTAGTCCACAACTAACTTGACCTAGGACATCACACAACTGATTCAGTCACCCTTTCAGTGTACCATGGGATCAAAGGCTTATTGTGTTCTACAATCACAAAGAGATCAAAGCATACAAGGAAAGGTAGTCAAACTTTGAAATATTCCTTAAAGACCCAATATCCTAATTTCATTATCCCAATCTAAAAGATTAATAAAACTTGAACATAGGTTTGTGATACACTTACACCCAATAAGCTGCTCTCATTGATCTCCAAATCAGATCTCTAGATTCTTTACATAAAATCAATAGAAATTTTCCTAGAGCACCTCTCCTCATTGAATCTCCAAAGCCATTTGGCCTATACCATCTTGTTTCATAATCCATAAAAACCAAATATGGATACATTGCTTCCTTTGCTATGATAAAGTCATATCTACAAGGAAATATTTGAGGTTCTATTTTCAACTCAAGGAAATTTCTCCTACTGATCTACTTCAAAAAAATGAAACTGAGAATAAAAAGAGGAACTTTGAAGATAAAGCTAGGTTTGATGAAAGTTGTTCTACACCATTTAAAGGATAATGTTTTCTTCACTAAGAAAATTGCCTAACAAAAATTACAAAACTCAGTACCACCAAGCATGAGTGAAGCACCACAAATGCATAAATTGTGGGAAAAAAATTTGAATACATGGTATGAAAGTGGTCAACTACATGCCATATGTTCCTTGTTGAAGCATAAATACCACCTACCTTATGTCATTACCCTTTTGAGACTAATATTTATCTAAAATCATCTTAAAACACTGAAAAACACATCCTAGAACATTGAACCATGCATTTCATGGGTCACAAAGCAAGTTTATCATTATAAAATCACAGGAAAATTGTAGCAGCACTCCTCCCCAAAAACTAAGTCCAATCGCTATCCTATACTTCTAAACTTCGCTTCAACTCTCCACAACAATAATATTAATGGAAAGAGGAGAAAGAATCTGCTCAAGGAAGGGCATAAAATCCTTAAAGAGCACAAAAGAGAAAAAATTAAAAGAAAAAATGTGACCACTCAAGAAAACAATTAAAATGTTGGAAGACACATTCCATTATCCACCTCATATCAACCCAACACCAATTCTCCTTGGAGATATAAAAAGACACCTCAGTTGACATGGTCATAGAGCATCTCAGAGATATCCTACAAGCAAACCCAACACTATAAGTTTGCATTCTCAAATTAATGCGTTCATTTATAATGAGCATTAAATTGGGAATTACCTTATAAAATTTTTTTTAAGGAAATGTACAAAGTCACAATATAATCCAATTGAAAACAATTATTCTCAGCAAGTTTTCATAAAACCTTAGACAATAATGGCAAGGTAAAGTTCTCCAACATTCACTGCTCTCTGTCACTCTTATGGACTAGACTGAAGAAAGTAACACCTTATCTTTTTCTTGTACAAAAAGATGATGCTGGTGCCATATGGTTATTCCCACAAATTGCATCCAAGTGAAGCTCCTCGAGCTGTATTGCACTAATGCATCTAAATGATAAGATTCATACATCAAAAACACCATATTGTAATACGTAATGGATTCTGGTTTAACAGCCCAATATTTCCTTCCTTGTAAGTTTGCAAATGATTAACATCTAATATGGCATATGGATGTTGTGTGGATCTGATCTGGGAAACATCTCAAAATTAATAACATAGTATTACCAAGCTCTTCATATCATGAGTTTATTTTTATAACATTACTTAAATACAATAATGTCCATAATCTCTTAAATATGATAATTTGAACTCCATTTACCATCATATTCTGATACTTCTCTACCGATGCAGGAGCCATGAAAGATCCAAAACTAAAATCCTTCAGAAATCCCTGGAATGCAGTTGTTGATGTCAATATCTACATGCTTTCTGTGCATACTTTCTTCATTTTTCTTTCTTAATTCACTTGCCTAACTGCTTCCTATTGTATCAATAATTCTGTTTGACAACAAATCCTTTAGCATAGAGTGGGCACATATTTGTATTCATATAAGGAAGTTATCCTGTCTAAGGAAAATGATCATCCAAGAACTTCAATCATATAGCAACAATACTGCCATACAGAAGAGTGAATAACCCCGAGGAATTCTGGCTAGAACTCGAAAGAAAAGATTTGTTCTACTAATTCAGATGGGCTTCAATCTCGAAGTATAAACCCAATAAAGTCTGGCTAGAAATAAAAGAAAAGGTTCTAGTTAAAATATGTAGTCCACTGAATCGGATGGTCTGATTGCATCCCATTAGATTATTTTCTAATCTAAAAACATAAACTTTTGCAAGTCAATATTTTTATGCAAGACTGAGCGGTATGAAAATATTTTAAGGCAACTTTCAAATAGAATGCAATGATCATTAATAGACAGCAAGTAACTCGAATTGTAATATATCTTATTTTGGAAATGATAAAAAGAAAAGTATCCCTATGATTCAATTTAAAATACATATACCTTTAAGATTGACCTATCATATGTTCGGGCTCTTAAAGCTCCATAAAAATCCAAGGCTGCTCATCCACAAAAATCAATTACTGATAATCAGTTCATATAATTGTTATTCTATTCATTACATAACTAAGGAAGGACTATAGAAGGAAATGGGGTTAATGTATATAATACAGAAGATATGTCAAATCAGCAAATAATATGGAGAATAGAGTAAAATAGTACGCTTAAAAAGTACACAGACAATAAATGCATTATTCATGACAATAAACAACTTGAGAAGCAAACCTTGTGAAGAAAAATTAAAGGGTATATATAAGAACAATTGTAAAAAATTCCTCAACAATTGAGATCATTAGTATTGTAATCCCAATTTGTTATATAGATATATATATATATATATATAGTGTGTGTGTGTGTGTGTGTGTTTGTGTGTAGTGTGAATAGATAAAGGTCTCTTTATTCATTTCTCCTTTTTCTTTTTCTTTCTTATTCTTCTTCCTCATACATATACACACAACCTGCCCTTTTTACTTGCATTCAGAGCATCCTATTCTTTGTTGGTTTCTTTAAAATTTTCTTTTCTATTTGAACAGAATCACAAAAACAATTCATGAGCAGTAACTCATCATAATTATACTTCATGAACAGTAAGACATGTAAGGAGAATTTTTTAAATAATAACCCATTATACATAATTTTTCTGCATCATACATAACTTTGTAAGGAATCAAGAACTGATTTCTGGAAAATAGTTTGGACGGGAAAAAAAAGAGCTGAAAAATAGTTTCTGGTACTAAATTTGTAGGAGGTTTGTAGACATAAATGCCGTTTGGAGTATTATGTGGGCTATGCTAATACATGTAATGGGAGACACCCCTTGTGAATTGTGATATTCTCTCCTTGCCTGTGTTTTGATTGATTTGATATCATTGGGTTATAAAATTGTTGCGATGAATAATTTACAATTTGTTAGGTATCTTAGTGTTTAGCTATAGCAGCAATTAACGGGGTCTTCTTGAAACCAGCCCATTCTTGGTTTATTTTTTGGGCGCCTAACAATTTTGGTGATTTATTTAGCTCATTCAATCTTAAGTAACACCAATGAGCAGTGGATGGATATTAAGTCAATGTTGCATGGGAGTATCAAGAAATAAGAGAAAAAGAAAAGTTGGTGTTTTCCCAAATTTGTTAAGATGCATTAAAAGCCATTAATGAGTCATTAATCCTACGGTCCATATTATTCCAAAATAATACTCTCCAATGTTTCTCAATCAAGTAACGGTTTTGTGATGACCTAGATTTCATCAAGGGGTATTTCAGTCTTTTAATTTTTTAATTAATTAGTATTGAATTAAGGCCATATCGAGCTTAAGGACTCAAGTGATACGCAGGTTGGATCATAACTTAAGCCCAAATAGTTTACTGGCCAGCCCATTAGGGAACTGAAAAATATTGGTAAAAAATACATTTAATAAAACACTAATTATAGGATTAAGTCTTATTATTATTTTCTCTTCTACTATTTTCTCATTAGGTGAACTGGAAGTGTGGGAGAGGAAGCATTAAATCTGCTCATGCCTAACTTTGAGAAAAGAGGCACCCTAGATGTCCAACATCGGGAGAAGAGGAAGAAACTGCATTGGGAAATGCGCCAGATCTCATGCGTTTCGAAGATCAACTGCAGGAAAGCTACTATGAAACAAGGTAGGTGGATCAACAGCCTTGTCTTTCATTTGGCTATCTTAGATTTTAGGATTTTCAAGCTCCAACCATGTTTGCTATGTCTTATTAGGTAGAGTATATGCTGTTTAAGAAGCATATATCAATATCAACTCAGCAGAATATCAAGTTTTTCCAAAATTGTATTGAATATCAGGTGCAGCTTACAGCATTGCAAAGACCAAATGTATCTTTCACCATGCCATGTCCAACCAAAGCATATTCAACTGGAACTTTGAAAGAAGAGCATGGATTAAAACTCATATTTGACCACTCTTCAATCCAAAATAAGCTGATATGCATCTTCAAATGAAATACTCTTCAATCCAACATTATGAGTTCTCCTTTTGCTCCCACAGTCAATCATCCGCAGTAGAGCATAAAACCAACAATAATACTCCCCAGAGAAATGATCAAGATAGACAAAAGATAAAATCTTGTAAAACAAACAACCTTAACAATCATTTAATAGAGAATCAGCATGAACAACCATGAGCCTGTCGGCTTAATCATATCTTAAGCAGCGTAAATAGGGTTCCAAGAGAATAGGAAGTACAATGATGTTATCTTCATAATTTTCTATTAAAAATAGATATAAAAATCAATTCATGTGCAAGTAAATTTTCTACATAACAGTTTAAGTGTTTATCATTTGCTTCAAGTTGTATAGGCTCATTCTACAGAATATAGGTAAGTGTAATTTGTGTTTTCCGCTTTGATGGCACGCTCCAGCATGCCATCAAAATTTTGCTATTCCCCCCAAAGTGATAGGTTTTGTGTTTTGGGATGTGGGTGGATTGGGGGGGCGCGCGGGGTGTGGAGAAGGGAACTTGATAGACTTCAAGTCATTTGGGCAGCACACTTTTTTAAGAAACTTTAAATGCATGTTCAAATTGCACTTGCATCCATCAAGCATCATATAAAAGTCGATTTGGGCAAAATCACACCCAAATCGATGAGATTTCGTCCAAATCTCACAAATCTTCCTGGTATTTTATTTTTTGCAGAAATGTAGCCCAAGAAAACTTGATTTCTTCATACCTACAGCATAGAAGAAAATTAGGACTTTCTGAAAACAGATTTGAAGTTTGGAATCATTTGCATCGGGGTGCATTGAAGGTAAACGTTTCTCAATTTTGAAGGCTTTAATCTTCTTAAAAAAAGTTCATTTTCATATATATGATATAGCAACATCCGATTTATCAATGTTGCGCTACTTTGAACTTTTGATAAAAATTAGTATTTATTTGAATTATTTTACAAAAAATCATTAACACAGTAAAAATTATAGAAAATACAATAAGTTGTTAAGAATTTAGAAAAATATAGGGAGAAAAAAAAAGGGGCTTTATTTTTTATTTTGTTAATTATTATGAGTTTAACTAAAAATTATATAATAATAATAAATGAAAAAAACAGAAATTAGTTCAAAATTGTAAAAAATTTCGGAAAATAATAAAAATAAATTTTAATAACAGAAGATTATATTTACATAAAGTGTTAATAAAAATATATAAAACAATAGAAAATAATTTTAAAATCTTAAAAAATTTAAAAATAACATTTAATTACATGGAATAAAGGAAAATATTTGTGGGTATAAATTTGTAAATTACTGATTCTATTATTTGTTTTAGTAATTTGTACAAAAATATCATATTAAAAATTGCAGCAATATCACCACATTTTAGGAATATGATTGATGTGATTCAAGAGTTGAGTTTTGACATGGTACTCTATACACCCCATTAGATTATGGGTGTTTAAATGAATGGGAATATAAGTGAGATAACGAATTTCATTGCCTAATTACAGCCTCATTGGGAGCAGTTTGGGTTTGGGGTGACTGTTATATGTAATGATTGGACAAATCCCACTAGACTATCTGTCATGAACTTCATGGTATATTGCAAAGGCCAGGAAGTATTTTTGAGATCCATGGACGCATTAGATAAGATTAAAGATGCAAAATTCATTACTGGTCTCCTGGAGGGTGTGATAGAGGAGGTAAGTAGAGAGCACGAAGTATAGATCACCGTTAAATAATGGCAGTGCATTGACAAAAGGCCAGCCAAAGGTTATAGGAGAAGAACACACTTCATTGAATCCTACATGCAGCCCATTGTGTCAACTTGATGTTGGAGTCATTTACACAGAGAAGCAATGGAGTTTGCATGCTACAAGATGCACGAACACTCACCATATTAATTTATAATCGTAATTATATATTTGCAAAGATGAGAGAAGCATGTAATGGAGACATAATTTGAAAGGGAATTACCAAATTTGAAACAAAATACACCATCTTTGAGAATATTTTGAGGCACGTGCAGAGATTGAGATCACTTTTCACAAGTACAGACTAAACATACTACTCTCTGAGCCACATGGGTATTTATAGGAGAGTAGAAGATTTCATTCTCTCTAGGTCATTTTGAGATAAAGTCCGAGACCCAATGACGTTTTTGGATACCATTTATAGTATATTGAGGGTAGTGTATACAAAAGCTATCTCAAAAATAGGATCTATATATGAGTATATAAAAGTGATGAAATCTCAAATCAAGACTGCCACACCCAGGTGATATAAATGGGTGCACAAAATAGTTGACAATATATGGTTCAAGACCCCATATATTTAGCTGGTATGAATTTATTGTCATATATATTATTATGGTAAATAAAAATTTTTTTTTTGTAGTTATACTTTTATTTTCCTATAATCATCCATACAGTATATTACCTGATCCCGAAGTATCATTACAAGTATGAGATTGGCTTTCGCGCAAATTTGTGTGCTACAATGCACGAGGTATATCAGAAGTTGGACATTGATTATTACACTCAAATACACTTTTGAAATGAGGTAACGGTGCAATAAAATCACAATTTAATATTAGTTTAAATACTAACCCTTTTCAAGCATTATCTATGGCATTTACCAGTTGATACTGTTTAAAGATGCACTTGGCTCATTTGGCTCAACCATGACTATGGCATAGAAAGTGACAATGATTCTGCGTAACTTTATATGCATAAATTTGTTTATTTTAATTAATTCTGCTTTTATGAAATAGTAATTTTCATTTACAATTCCAAGTGAATGATAGGTGATGTATGGGGTTAGCGCCCATATATTAAGGAAGCTTTCTACTAGTTCTTGTGAGTGGAATAGCACTTATGCTCTCACACATACGAAGCAGAGGAATCGGTTATCATAGTGGAGGTTACAGAAGCTAATATTTTGTCATTATAATATATAGTTAAAAACAAGACAGATTGAGATTTAGCGGCATAATACTATTCTGAAGGATCCTCTGAACATGCTATTTAGTAATAATGTTGTTGACAAGGATTGTTTCATAAATTAGGTTGGGTGTGTTGAGATGGACCAGCCAGATGATAGAACTAGCTCTATTGTTGCAATTGATGCAAAGTGATGGGCATGATAGTTGATATTGTGATGGAGGAGAGAGGAGATGATAGTTCAAAATCATTTAATAGACAATTAGAGTTGTTTCCTCCCTCAGTTTCACAGTAGCAGAGTTAGCACCAGCCTCAGCCTCAAGTAGAAGGTGTGGTGATCCTGATACATCAGAGGAGGAGGGTGATGACATAGAGGAGAATGAAACAAAGGATGATGATGATGATTATGGCGATGATGATGGTGGTGGTGAATACGATAAATAAGATGCTGAAGGCACAACTACCTCAGATTGAGTCCTTTCACTAGGGAGGACAAGTTCGGCATGCCATGCAAGTTCGATACCATATCAAGAGAGATTATGGTGGTGATAGTAGCAGTAGGACACGGACATTTTAAAGAAGTGGCAAAGGAAAGGAAAGGCAACATGCTAGTATGCATGATGAGTCCACTATAGCCCAAAGATTTGGATCTAGGGATGTTGGATCCAATATTTCATCTCATGGATACTAGGATCAATCAGATCAGAGCTATAGAGGACACTATCCGCAGCAAGGACTTTAGGGATGGCATCTTATGAGTTATGATTCATCTGATATACTAGTGATTATGATTCGTACTACTATCCTTAGCCCAATCCAACAAATTCATATAATAATAGTTAAGGTTTATTAGGCTATCATGGTTCACTGTTGTAAACATCTAATACTTAAGTATTCTTCCCAGTGAACCCTATCTGTATGGTTTATATGCCGGTGCACCTTATGGCTTTACTAGTTATTATTCTCCATCGCCTAGGCCTCAATCGAAACCTAATATTTTGATAGTTAATGCTTACAATCCCAAGTATCCTCTGTTTGGAATCATGGCACATATGAGTCAAAAGGATTATGAGGCCCATGTTCGCTTACACAATAAGGAGTATTGATATAGGATGGGATGGAGGCTTTTCTACCACTTAATGGGTGAAAGAACAAGGTTTGAGCCACCTCAACACTCCTGTCAGTTTTTATGACACCACATACCACGATTGTATTTTTTTATTTGTAATTTAGTCATTATTGTTTGGAATTTCCAATTGCATTTGCACAATCTGTATGTTATTTAATTAATATGTTTGATATTCATACTTATGAGTTATGACTAATTGTGAATTATCACGCATGATTCATATGTTTTTTACAAATATTATTATATATTTTATGTATATAAATGAATATTATGCATGATTATTTATTAATTTTTTCCAAATACTATAATTTTTTCAAGTCAAAAAAGAAAACAATTTCGGCAAAATTTCAACAGCATGTCACCAGAATTTCAATTTGGGCCCTGGGCAAAATTCCCAGCAGAACCGAGACAGTAAACCTTAAGTGTAAATGCCCTGATGGAAATGAATAATATAAATACCTTGATTTGGAAATTTGTCCACAATGCTCCCAACTTCATCCCTAGATATCCCATCTTTCTCATACATTCTCTGGACAATATTTAAGATATCTTCATGGGTTGGTTGCCTGATACACAAAACAAAATTTCAGAAAAGGTTGATAAAGTTCATCAGCTTAAACAAAAACTAAGAAAACGTCTTAGTCTAGAAAATTTGACAAAAATTAGAAACAACAGAGACAATTTGACCATGGAGTTCGAGCACCACAGAAAAAATACAATTTCAGCCTGAATTACTTTACCATTTATCCTATAGTAACATGCAACCACCATGTTAATTTATTTTATAACGATCAGTAAATACTCGTTTAAACATGAGTCCCAATACTCTATTAACTAACTGTTACCAGTGCCATTGAAAAATGTCTCACCGAGATTGTAATATCCATTCACTAGAATATTTCTTCACTATGAACTCAATCTCAGTTTCAAAATCAAGTATACATGAAAGAACAGATTTGCCCTGGAACCCTACAACTTAAGTAAATTTGAATGTCAGAAAAACCATAGACGAGAATTTCAGTAGTTCAGCTACAAATTAAAAAAGTTCATATGCTTTACATTAAAGTCCTAAGAACATCTCTGATTGTCCTAAGGTTCATTTGCAATAAAGTAAAACTTTTTAACCATTGTTAAAATGTTAACAGAAATTCTTCCACTGTTATTTTATACTGCTGTATGTTCAGTGCAATGCAAGTGTCAAGCCTGTAAACAATGAGGGTTGCACTAGGTTAGAAGCTGATGAAAAACTTTTGCTAAATCTATTTCTATTTATTTTCTGTTTTTCCTTTCTAAGCCTTGTCAAATCTCTTTGGCAGTGAACAAGTCAAGAGAAAATTTTCTACTTTGTATAGTAAACTCAACCGGTAGAAATAAATTTGAGAAGCATTTCAATTATTCAACAATCAATGAAATATAGCAGTATTTAATCATTAGACCATGCTATGAATTCTGTTTTATGTTTTAAAAGTATCAGTTTCAGGTCTGATTTTGTACATGAAAAATATAGGTACATATCAGGTACCATTACAAATTGACCAATGAAATGATGATATTGAGAGCATAAAATGAAGTATCAGCAACACTGTACGGCTATGTTCGGGACTTGATAGTACAAGGTTTGGAAAATGGACAGCTAAGTAAACAGGAGATTTTAAAGGGAAAATTATGAATAGGGATCACTTTTTGGCCTGTGTTTAAAAAGAACAGTCCACCAAAAATCTTCTTTACAGAAAAGGGTCACTTTGAAAAAAATAATAATAATTTGAACTGCAGGGTGACTTTTCAAAAAAATTAAAAAATAGTGTCACTTTACCGTAGCTAAGAAACTTTCATATCCAAAAATGATGCACTCATGTCCCATATAGGTTGCACTCATGTCCCACATAGGATGCGCTCGTATCCCATGTTGGAAAGCAGAGCTGTCAAAAGGCGGTCCAACCCGACGGGTCAACCCGAACCAACCCGATTTAAACAGGTTTGGGTTGACCCGTATATTAATTGGGTTGGGTGCGGGTTGGGGTTTCCCCAACCCGCCAGTAATTGGGTCAACCCGATTACGACCTGGCAACCCGATTAAAAAAAAGCGCCAAAAAGTGTCCCGTCCCGGCCTAATTAACCCCTCAACCAGACCCAAACCCAGTACAACCTGACCCAATTAACCCCCCAACCCTAATTTAATCATATTTTTTGAAAAATAAAAATAAAAAAATAATAAACGGGTTGGTGGGTTGAACACGTTATTGGTGGGTTGGGGTTTTTCCAACCTGCCATAAACGAGCCCAACCCGAACCGATTAACCCCAACCCGATTATGACCCGACCCGAACCAGACCCAACCCGACCCATTTCCAGCTCTATTGGAAAGCTCATATCCCACGTACAATGCACTCTTATCCCATTTAGCATGATCGTTACAGCCGTATCCCAAACATTAAAGTCCGCTAAATTTTTTTTGTTTATTTTTATGAAATGACTGGAGTAACCTTCTATAAAATAAAAAGTATTTTGCATTTATCTTTTTATATTATCTTATATTTTCATTTATGTTATTGTATAATTATTTTTATTGCATTTATACCTTAAGTTATTAATATTAATTTGGTCAATTGATAATTACTTATTGAACTTAGCTTAGCCATATTGCCATTTGGCTATTTAGTATTTTTTTTTATATCTTAGAAGGTTACTCCAGTCATTTAATAAAAATAAACTACAAAAAATGGAATTTAACGTCAGGGGTACAATTGCAATGATTATGGTAAATGCAGGGTATAAATACAAATAGTAAAAACAAGAAGATATAGATGCAAATATATTATAATATAGGGTATTAATGCAAAAGAAATCCCCCTTTTCTTTAAGTGACCCTTTTCTGGAAATAAGTTTTTTGATGGACTGTTTTAATAAATACCGCCCAAAATTGACCCTTATTCATAACTTAACCGATTTTTCAAAGGATATATTTTTAACAAACAATAATTTTAAATCACCAAAGTTTAGGGATGTTTTGATAATTAAAATGAGTAAAAGGGTCTAGACTGAAAGATAAGATTTCTAATCAAAGGGTAGTGCAGATGTAGGGTGTTGTAGGAGAAAATATGAACAACCTTGCAAGGAATACCTAGAAATTCATTTTCACACCAGGAATGAAAATAAACAAGGAAGATCCTCTAACTCCTCTCTGTACCAAGTCATGTCACATGGGTGATTTCAGTCATGTTGATGTCTCCTTTTAGTCTCCTCTTTGTTGTTAATCTTTTCAAAGGTACTTGCGGATCTAAATTGGTACCACAAAGTTCATCAGTTGACTAAATTAGCTGGTAAGAGAGCAGGTCATCATTTTCAGAAAACCGGCACTCTTAACTAATGGTTTCAAAACAAGGATGAAAACATGGGGCTATACAGACCATTTGATGCTAAAGATAAGAAAAACAGACTTTTAAGGAGGCAAATGGAAGATATAAATACCAACCATTAATGCTGAATATTATATCTTTGAATATCCATCCATGGTCCTGCTCTAAATATAAAGCTATATGAATTGCATGATGACAGCGGAACACTTGGAATTGTGAACAAAGAAGAGATTTTGATGCCAATGTCTAAATTTCCAAATATGATAAAGTATCGATGTCGTATCAATTCTAAAGTAAACACAGCAATCATAATCACAGCTTGTGTACCGACCTACACCATGTTAAAATCAAACTTCTTGTACCATTGCCATGCAGATTACTTCAACCCATGAAGGAAGGCGGTCCTTACATCAAGCTATTCCAATTCCATATCATAATTGGCTACTAAAGCCAGCTCTATCCTGGTAGAAGTGTGCCTTAAAACTAGGGATAATACTTTATTGTCGTCTATCCCTTTCTTTTGTGACTACTGACCATACCTTTGCACTAGTCAAGCTGTGAATCCTTCCCCTTCCTTTTCTGATACTGTTTCCTTCTTTCTATATACCCACTTGCACCCAACTGCCTTCCTTCTTTTAGGAATCTCCACCAGTTCCAATTATTATCCTTTTCCAACGACTCTTATCTCCTCCACTTAGCTTCCATCCACCTACTTTTCTCATGACATTAAGTGCATCCTTATAGGTAGAAGGACAACCGCTACTAGCAACAAGTACAAATGAAACAAAGTTATCAAAACCATACACAACTGGTGGTTTCAAGGTCTGTTTGGATCTTCCTGAAGCTATACTATGATGCTTTTGATCTATGCTAGAGCTCCCTTCAAATTGAGGCCCATTCTCCTTTTCTTTTGAATCATCTAGCTCAACCTGCAACAATTATTTCTTGCTGTCATCTTCTTGTGCTTGCTGTTCCTTACTCTCTTTGAGAGTTTTCAACATATATTTCTCATCAAATATCACATCCCTAATGATCACCACCTTTTGTATTTCCGGATCTCAAAGCTTATATCCTTTCACCCCTTTCTCATACCTGAGAAAATGCACCTTCTGGATTTTTCATCAAGCTTTGATCTTTCCTCACTAGGAATATGGACATAAGCAAGGCACCCAAATATTCTCATATCAGAATAATCTACCTCCTTTCCCGACCATACTTCTTCTGCAACCTTGCCATCAAAGTTGCCCTTGGTGATCTATTGATGATGTAGCAAGCCATGAGAAACAATTCTGCCGTGGTGTCCTCAATCACTGCCTCAGCCCAGAAGTTCTTTGGCAGACCAGAATTCATTCTCAGACACATCGCTCTCTCTGCAATAGTTCCATTTATCCTTTCTGATACGCAATACTGTCGTGGTGTCCTCCGCAATATAAAGCGTCTTCTGATCTTATTCTGTTCACAAAATTTCAAAAATTCTGCATCCTTGAATTCAGTGCCTTTGTATATCCCAAGACACTAAATCTGCCTTCTTATCAGCTTCTCTACTTCTGCCTTCCACAGTCTAAAATTAGTAAAATTTTCAGACATGTGATTCATGAAACAAAACCTAGATCTTCTTGAATAAGTCAACAATGAAGCTTTCAAAATTCCAAGCTCCTCCGTTTGATGAAACTAACACCGACCCCTAAACATCTGATGCACATAATGTAAAATGCATTTACTCATGTACAGTAAGCTTTAACCAAACTGAGCACTGCTTCCTAAGAACACAGTATTTATAGAATTCCAGCTTGTGTGATTTAATCCCTTTCAATAGATTCCTATTATGAAGCTCTATCATGCCTGTCCCTCTCATGTGCCCCAACCGCATCTGCTACAAGAATGTCTCATCTTCATTGGATTCTGTAGAAGCCATGGCAACAACTCCACCTACAACCATACTCCCTACCAGCTTGTAGATATTCACTACAACATTATGCCCTTCATCAAGACCATGGCCACTTCGTTACCTTCAGGACTCCACTTTAGATTTGTATTTGCACCCGTTAGAACCTAAGGTTCCCCCCCAAAATCAAATTGTTATTCAGATATGGCACATGTATCCCACTGCCCAATTTTATGACTACACCATCAAACATTTCAATTTTAAACTTTAATGGTGCCCAAACCGATTGCTTTACAAGAAGCATCATTCCCTATCAAAACACTGCCACAATTCATTGCTTCATAGCTATCAAACCAGTCCTCAGGTGGAAACATGTGAAACGAATAAGAAGAGTCCAACATCCATGAATTTGTGAACTTGTCTGCACTTGATGAAACTAATAACATGTCCCTATCAGAAGAATCTGAACCTTCTTCAACTAAATTCGAGGATTTTGAGGCTCTCCTCTTTTTCCTTATTTTTCTTTGGGCAATATCTCTTCATATGTCCCTTCTCATGACACTTAAAGCATTCTACATCCTTCATCCTAGCTAAACTTTCTTCAACTAAATACAGTGATTTTGAGGCTTTCTCCTCTATTTCATTATATCTCTTTATATGCCCCTTCTCATGGCACTTAAAGCATTCTACATCCTTCATCCTTGCTCTTGATTTTGATCTAAAACTACCCTTCCACCATCTAAATCCCATACAACTTATTCGTCAAAGACTTGGACATATACCAAAACTCCAACTTCGCCTAGATGCCTGCAGGAGATTCCTTGTCCATAATGCGGTACAATAATTCATTTGCAAGGCATAATCAAATGGTAATCACCGTCCTCATCTAGAGTTATTCCCATTCATCAACAATGACCTTCTCCAGCTTCTTAGACTTCCTGAATAATGCCTTCACCAAACCTTGCTGCGACAACAGATCTGTTATCCTTCATTGCCAAAGCCTGAAATCCCAGTTCCATCGAACTTCTCAACATCCTTAGCAATCAAATACTTCAATGCCATCACACCAATACCAACCTCAATCTGATACCAACTGTTAAGATTTTAACTTTAAGATAGCAAAGAAAGGGGAAAAAAAAGGAATTGTGCAAATAGATTTACGTTGTTCAGCAATGTGCCTAAATCCACGGAAGAGAATGAAGTTTCTACTATTCAGGGGAAAAAGATTTCATTAGTAGGGTTATAAATTCTGTTTCATACCCAAACCTCTATTACAACCCTAACCCCATGGGGCCCCTCAGGTCAGTCCCCTATGGACCCAGATGAAAGTATGAGCAACACCAACATAGGGGGATACTAGTGTGCAGTGGTACGAGAAAGTACAAAGCAACAAATAAAAAAATTGGTCATCATTCTATAGTTTTGACTATGGGGACCTAAACCATAAATGTCTGCAGTTTAAAAGGAATAAAAATAATACAGCGGAGAAACAACTCATAATTGAAGGGACAAACTATTAAGATAGTAGGGAATATGATGAAGGACCGGTTTATTATAAAAAAATGTTGTGTACACAAATTGTGTACAAGGATGAAAGAGAAGTCCTCCCCATTGCAAAACAAGGATGATTGGATAAGAAAAGATATTTTCCATGCAACTAAACCACTAAAAATCTATATAAGCAAACAATTGATAGCAATAGTCTTCAAAATGCTATCTCTAAAGAAGCAGTTGAAGAACTCATGTTTAACTCAAATAACCATCCAAAGACTTCAAAAGTGTTTTGGTTCATGAACAAGGATGGAATATATGTCCCTAAAAGTTGCTCACTTCATTTTCCATTTATAAGACACATTATGACAATTATGGTTTTAAATATCAATTTTGAGGGAAATTTCAAAGAGCGTTTTGCATTTTTATAATATTTCACATAGAAAACTACGCAAAATAATTTCACAACAAAAAAAAATATCAATTATGGAAGTTTCAAACTTTCAATTCCCTTTAGAAATGAAAATGCTCGAGGAAATTTTGCAAATTATAGGAAAATTTAAAACCATAATGATAATGTTTGTGTGTGTGTGCGTGTGTGTGTGTGTGTGTGTGTGTTTTATTTATTTATATATGTCAAATATTTTGCTTCAAGAACAACGCAATACAATCATGTGTAATTCATGATGGGAAGAAGAATACTCAGATTTTGGAAGGGCAACACCAAAGTAATCTTTCAATCATTGAAAATGGAGATTATATCCATGCCTAAAGGTAGCCTATTGATTTTCTTCCCATAAACAGTTCCATTGAAACGCCCCAAGAGAGTGTTACATCATATGCCTTGATAGTTTACAACAATGTGGCAGCTTCCATGAAACCCAAGTGGAACCCAATACTGAAGGAATACTTGGACACTACGTGCATGACGCAGTGAAAGTTACGAAAACAAGGATTAATCTCCGTTAATCCTATAAAACTGGAATCCACCAGCAAATAACCTTGAATCCACAAGGAAAATGAGAGAGAAACTCTGTAGTTCTTTTAAAAAATAATGTCTAAAATTCATGTACAACCTTTACCCCTTATTTATAGACCTCTGGAGACCCAAAACAAGATAGAAACCTACTAAAATTAGGACTCCTACTCATAGTAAACAACTTAAAGTTAAAATCTAATTCTAAAACCTCTTAAAAACTCCTAATATAACTCAAATACCTAATACAAGAAAATAGGAATTCTACTTTTACTAAATAACTAACTAATCTAAACTTTGGATCCCAGACGTCCTAAATCAGTCCCCTCCCCTTAGAGAAACACTTGTCCTCAAGTGAAGCACTGGAATGGCCGTGGGAACATGGTACTCAGATAGGTCTTGCACGTTGAACGTCTTGGAGCTTACCCTTCCCCTTTAATAATAAAGGCGTAGACCTGCTTTGTTTCCTTCACTTTATAAGCTTTCGGAGCCTTATCAGAAACTTTGGTTGGTACCATGGCAATGTTGTGATCCTTCCAGGTGAATAAATACATGTTGTCCCCCGCCTTATAGGTTTTATTCACATCATACTACCAAGGCCTCCTTAATAAGACATGACTGGCATCCATGTCAATCACATCATAAATAATCTCCGCCTTGTAGTGCTTTCCAATAGAAATTGGAATAGTGCAAATTTCAGCTACCTTCACTGTAGGGCCTTTCTTTACCCAACCAATCGAGTAAGGTGAAGGGTGCGGTTTGGTTGGCAATTGCAAATAATCAACCAACTTCTTTGCCACAAAATTATCACAACTTCCATTATCAACAATCAAATCACATACCTTATTGGAGACGGTACACAATGATTGGAAAATATTGTGGCCCTGAGAGAAGTCTTCTTGCTTGTTTGAACATAAAACCCATTGCAAAACTAGATTGAGATGTTCACTTTCGTCTTCTTCCCCCACTTCGTACACATCATTATCATATATGACCAGCCCACCATCTTCTTCTTCTCCTTCTCCTTCTTGCTCAATCAAATTCACAGGTTTTCTAGCTGGACATTCATTAGACCTATGCCCTGTTTGACCACATCTGTAACACTTTATTGCTGCTGATTTGGCATAAGGATTAGAATTTTTAGGGTGATCTTTATAGCCCTGCTCGGTATATTTTTGGTTAGTTACGCTAACACTAGCGTCTCCCTTGTCCATGGCGCTAACTAGAGTAGAAGAAACTGTTTTTTGAAGAGCCTTGCCCTTGCCAGAAAAATCTCCAGCATCATAATAAGACTTCCAAGAATACTCCGATCTCCCAACTGATTTTTCCATCAATTCTGCCTTCAACGCCATGTTGTGGGCTTCATCTACCGACCACAAAACCTGCAATCCAATCTTCTCACGAATAAAAAGCTTCAAACCAACCAAATAACGGGCAACTTACTATGACTCTGTTTCATTCAAATTATTGCATGCGGAAAGTCTAGAAAATTCAGCAGTATAATCAGTAACAGATTTACTTCCCTGCACACAATTCTGGTAAAGCTGAAAAAGATGTTGATCATAATTTGGTGGTAGAAATCTCTCCATAAGCAACTGTTTCATTCGTCTCCATGTATGGATTAGAACTCTGCCTTGTCTCCCCCTATTATTTTGTGTATCCCACCAGACAGTTGCTCCACTTTTGAGTTTGAAGGCTACCAGTTTGACTTGACGCTCCTTTGGAACTTCCATCATCTCAAAAAATCTCTCCACCTTGGATACCCAGTCTAGAAAATCTTCAATGTTCATATTTCCATTAAAAGTAGGAATATTTGCCTTCATAAGGAAATCCTCGAACCTTCGATTTCGACCGTCCGGTCTCCCATGATCTAAGGCTACTTCTTCCTCGTCAAGTTTGGAATCATTATCTCCAAACAAAGGTCTGTGAGGCCCCCAAACACCAGCACCCTAGCATCCATCACAGTATCTCCTTACTTTAGCGCCATGGGGGCCTCGGGCAAATCCTCTGGCTCCTTTCCCAATGGCATTTTGATCACGGTTGGCATTGACTGTTAAATCCGCAAGCATCTGACGAATCTCCATCATCTATTGCCATTGTTCTTCAATGGCCCCCCAAATCGCTTCTTGCCCACGAACAACGTTGATGGGATTTTTACCGTCACCCTCGTTGTTGGTCATCTCGTCAGGCAAGTCCTAGCTTTGATACCAATTGACGCAGTGAAAGTTACGAAAATAAGGATTAATCTCCGTTAATCCTATAAAACTGGAATCCACCAGCAAATAACCTTGAATCCACAAGGAAAATGAGAGAGAAACTCTGTAGTTCTTTTAAAAATGATGTCTAAAATTCGTGTATAACCTTTACCCCTTATTTATAGACCTCTGGAGATCCCAAAACAAGATAGAAACCTACTAAAATTATGACTCCTACTCATAGTAAAAAACTTAAAGTTAAAATCTAATTCTAAAACCTCTTAGAGACTCCTAATATAACTCAAATACCTAAAACAAGAAAATAGGAATTCTACTTTTACTAAATAACTAACTAATCTAAACTTTGGGTCCCAGACGTCCTACATCAATGCATGGGACTGCCATGTATTCACATTGAAGGATAGTGAAGAGGAAGGGAGAAAAGAGAACCTCCTTTCATATGAACAGAAATGTAAGCAAAGCCAACTGCGGTGAATCAAATCAAATCTTTTTCAAAACACAACTAGATCAAGGAAACTAACGATTACCTTTTTTGTCAAGCTCAAATACTATGTATCTTATCATATTAAGTGTTTCTCTGTACAACTCAAAGAGATCTGTTGTATCATTCTGTAATATATTAGAGTGTGTATAAATATGAGGACTGCCATAAGAGATAAGTATGCAGAATCCTCCTTTTTAAAATCTGTCTTCATGGTATCAAAGCAGTAAACAAATCCTGATCTATTTAAACTCCAACTTTTGGCATGCCTTTTCTACTCCGTTAGCAATGGCTTCCACATCCACAAATTGACATTGCTCCTTCCTCTCCTATTCCTAGTGTTCCTCCAACTCAAAATGCTTCTCATCTTCTCTCTGTCAAACTGAACAATCTAGCTTTCTTTTATTGAGAAGTCAATTTCTAACTGTTCTTTGTAGCCAAGATTTTTATTTTTTTATTTTTTTATTAGTAAAGAGAAGAAAAGTTTATTAATAGAAGGCAAACAGCCCAGGACAAGGACAGTAGAAAGTGTACACGAACAGTGTACAGCAAGACAGCCCCACAAAACCTACTTCACAGATTAGCAAAGTTATAACAGTGCATGACTACATATGGATCCAAAACCTCGCAAGATTCCACACTGGAACAGTATATGTTCTTCGTAGCCAAGATCTCCTCATATATGTTGATGGTTCTTGTCTTGCTCCTCTATCTCTTGATAATTCTAAAGTTAAAGTCGATGCTTCTTATAATGTAGATGTCTTATATTTCACCCATAACCAGTATCCATTGGGCCTTCCCGTAGAGTGGTGGAGGGCCGAATTTTTGGGGGTACTATTTTCGATGGAGTTTGGGAGTCTAGGGTTGCAAGTTTAGTTCGTGACATTTTGGGGTTTCTGCTGTGAAGAACAGCTTTGTATCTTTCATCCAGATTTCTAGTGGAATCCTCTCGTCATCTTCTCCCGTGGACGTAGGCCTTAAAGCCGAACCACGTAAATCATTTGCTTCATTCTCTGTTTTCGTTTCTCCTTGTTTACTGTTATTTCGCTATTTCATTTGGTTATTCCGCAACACTTCTCCCATTAACCCTGATTATACAACATGGATGCATGTGGAGCAAAGGCTTCTTGGATGGATCAATGCCACTCTAACTGAACCAGTTCTTGCTCAGGATGTCAATCTCAAAACATCACGAGATTTTTGGCTCACTATGACTACCCCGTTTTCTGATCATTCTGTTTCCCGAGTCCTACAAGTTGTGGTCAACTTCAACTAATCAAAAAGGGCTCCTCCACAATTACAGATAATCATCAAAGTATCAAATCAATTGCAGATGCTCTCCCTATCATCCAATAACCTGTAACAGACACTGACTTGTTACTCTATACTCACTAGTTTAGGTACATAGTATGACTCCTTTGTCACTGCTATTACTGTTTATATTGATCCCACTACCTTCAAGAGCACTCATCTCTTTTGTTATATCATGAACAACATCTTGAGCATACTAATCAAGTAGCACAATCTCAGATACAAACTACCGCTTTCTTTTTCAATAATACTCATGGACAAGGCGATGGCTGTGGACATGGCCGTTTCAATACATATCATCATGGCCATGGCATCAACCAAATCCAGCAACATTCAGCAATCGTTTTTCTTCCTCCAATCTTTCAACTCTATCATCAACGTGGACATGAAGCTTATACCTGTATCAATTCTTCAGTCATAATTTCCAGCCACATCAGATTTGCCTCAATCTTTTGTAGCACTTAGTATCATTGTTTGTTGTTTCTACGGAACCTCGCGAGGTGCCGGCAAAATTTCGCTTTTCACCCCCTAGCGGCACAAAATAGGGGGGAACGGAATGGAATCTTCTCATTTTCGCTGACGAAATGGAGCGGCATGCCAGCGAAAAGCTGGCAAATTGTTGTGAAACAGCCAAAAAATGTGAGATTTCCACTTAAAAGTGCTTAAATTGTGCAAATTTAACCCAATTTGGATGAAATTTCATACAAAAAGCTTTATTCCTCCTCTATTTGGACGGAAAATCTGCACATTTATTGCATAAAATCACTATTTATCCCAAGCAAATGGATGATTTTAAGCAATAAATGTTTAAATTTTCGTCCAAATATGGAGGGATAGAGCTCTTTCACACGAAATTTCGCCTAAGTTGGGCTAAATTTCACATAATTTGAGCATTTTAAGTTGAAATCACCCAATTTTTTGGCCGTTTCACCGCATTTCGCTCATCTCGCCAACTTTTCGCTGGCACGCCACTATGTTTCACCAGTACCTCGCTAATTTTCGCTAAATTTGTTTTCTCCCCATTTTGACAATTCTGTGGCTTGGTGAAATGCCAAACGGCACCAAAACGGCGAGCCTTACATAGTATTGGTTCTACTGATTCACAATGGTATCCTGATTCAAGTGCCACAAATCATATTAAAGCAGATACTAACAGCATAACAGCCAAGAATGAGAATTTGGGCAATGAAAGAATCATGATTGGTAACAGAACACAACTTCCAATCATTCATTCAAGTAATCCAGCTCTTCACATATTTTCCACAATCCCTTTGAATAATGTTCTATTGAACAACTAACAAGAGATCTTAACTTTGTATTTTTATTTCTTCTTGATGGATTTATTGTCTAGAATCAGGACTCAGGGAAGATACTTCATGCCCGGCCGAGCAAAGGAGGCCATCAAGAGTATCTACAGTGACTGTTTAGCTTCTTCAAAGGCTAGTTACTTTAGATCTAAAACTAGCAATGATGTTTGGCAAATGGAGCAAGGACACCCGCAAAGGCAAACTTTACAGTATCTTGTCACTCATGAACTTATTTCTCTTCATGGATCAATGTATAATACAGGAACCTATCCTAGTTGTTTATCTGGAAAAATGTTTCATTTGCCATTTTATCTTCATGCTTTATAACTGGTTGTCATCTCCAATGATTGGTATCACTATTATTTGATACTAGTTGATAATTTTAGCTGCTTTAAATGGTTTATCTTCTTTCTAAGAAAGGTAACACTTATTCATATTGTATGCACTTCAAAGTTTCAAACAACTTATTATTGTTTGATCCTAGTTGATAATTTTAGCTGCTTTAAATGGTTGCATCTTCTTTCAAGAAAAGTGACACTTAGTCATGTTTTATGCACTTAAAATGATTCATCGAAATTGCACTTTCTTTCAAGATTAAGAATCTACAAACAAATGGTGTGGATAAGTTGCTAGATCTTTCCATAGTGCTTGACACTAATGTTATAACTTATAATACATTGCATCTCCAGTCCTCATAGACCCCAACAGAATGGAGTGGCAGAGCGTAAACACGGATATTTTGTTTAGGTGCACCATAGTCTCTTGGACCAACCCAAGTTCTTGGGCAAAAGTCACTTTATGAAGCATTATTTGAAAACAACCGGATTAATCTAGTCTTCAAGCATTCAGGTGTGCCTGTTATCCTTACATAGTGCCTTAAAATCAACATAAATTGGAGTTCAAGGCTAGAAAATGTATGTTTATTGGATATGGTGAAAAATATAGAGGATATTGATGCCTTGATCCAAAATCTGGTCACATATATACTTTTTGTCATGATGTTTTCAATGAAAATCCATTTCCTCTTGCAGGTGTCACACCACCAAAGACAATTGATCAACCTCCCACCCTATGCTGGAATTTTCCATTGGATGCTGAAGCTCATGATGTATTAATAACCCATTATGACCTACTCAGAAAACCAATCCATCCCTTACTATGGTACTACCTTTCACAATAATTCACTTTCTAGACATATAGATCCTATAACACCACTTCAGGACACCACTATTGAATCCAATTTTCCAAACCACACATCATGATATATCATAACACCACATCATTCCGTCTCTTCCTCTCCCATTCATGCACTCTCTTAACCATTCTATCTAGATCCCATACTTCTTTACATCCTATGGTTACTCGATTACATTCTGGTATTCACAAGCCCAAAGTTTGGACCGCAACCAAACGCCCTCTACTCCAATTTCTTCTCTCCATACTCACCAATGATTCTGATCCTACATGTTATTCCCATGCAGTTTAAGAACCTCATTGAAGGCAGGCAATGCTAGATGAGTTCAACGCAGTTCTACGTAATCAAACATCATCAGTTGTCCCTGCTCAAACCAACATGAATATAGGTGGCTGCAAATGGGTTTATAAAACCAAAAGACGATCTGATGGATCAATCGAACGACCTAAACCCATCTTGTAGCTAAGGGCTTTCATCAAGAGGCTGGACTAGACTATGATGAGACATTTAGCCCAGCTGTTAAGGATCCTACCATACATCTACTTCTCGCTCTTGCTTGCTCATTTCATAGGCCATTTCAGCAACTCGATCTTTGTAATGCCTTCTTACAAGGTGTTCTTCATGAGCGTATTTACATGGCTCAACCATCAGGTCTCGTAAACCTGCACAAAGCACATTGAAGTGGACTACCATTTTGTGCATAAAAGGCTGCCCGAGGAGGACTTTGTGTACATTATACTGCGGACTCTTATCAACTCGCTGATGTTCTTACTAAAGGACTACTTTCTCAGCATCTTCATTCATAGACTTAACATTGTTCCCACATTAAGCACAGCCAACTGTGGTGGATCAAATCAAATCTTTTCTAAACACAATAAAATCAAAGAAACAAACTGTTTCCTTGTGTTCAAAGTCAAATATTATGTATCTTATCACATTAAATGCTTACCTGTAATAACTCAAAGAGATCGGTAACAGCATTCTATAGTATCTTCGAGAATCCTAAAAGTGTACAAGTACGAGGACTGCTATATGATATGGATGCAGAATCCTCATTATTTAAGTTCTCTGTTTTCAAGAAACATATCAGGAAATGTGATGAAAAAATCTATAAACAAAACCCATAATAACCTGCTTCATGGAATATAAGTCAAGTACTATTCATAATTGCTTTGAAATCATAATGAAAATTATTGTGAATTTCAGAGTTACAGCTTAGGTAAGATGAAATGAAAATAATCAAGCAATGACATGGATGTTTGGATGCTATATCAGTTTGAATCTGCTGCAGGCATTGCTTAAGAAATGAAAGAACACATTAAACCAATACTAGTTTACACACCAGTAAAACTTTTCCATCCTTCCATCACGTATCAGGGGAGCATAAATTGTCGAAAAGTCATTCCCCGTTACAATGACAGGAACTCTATTTGTGATATCTGATTCTCGCCAGTCTTGACCAATACTGACTCTAGTGGGATTATCTGACAGATTCATCAGAGTCCCAACAACAATTTGATTGTTGACTGTCATTTGCGTGTTTCCTAGATGACCACCAATAAGAAAATGATTCAGTAATTGTACAGGAAAAAAGGAATAAGGACATTCATGTGAGTGCTTCCAATAGAAGCACGAATAAAAGCTCAAGTACATAGAGAACTTCATGAAGGCTTTACAGGAAGAACTGCAGAAGAGAAAATTGTACTAAATTGATTTCTACGAGCTTATTATTTAATCCAAGTCTAAAAAGGACTCACCGAATCTACCTAAGCCAGCATCAATATCATTTATCATCAAACAACTCATTTTCCCCTGTATCAATCAAAGAAAATTGAAACAAATAAATTTTGTTAACAACCTAAACCAAGAGAAACATAAGAATATTGTTCAGTTCATTCTATAAAATATCATTCAGCAAGAAAATCTGAACTACATGCAGACAATTTACTGAAGATGAAAAACATCATCTCTACATGTTCAAAATTGGATTAAGAGATCTATTGTTGAAAGCCAATGAGTTTCGGTGCTGTGATTAAACTATTTTATATTCTAATTCATGTTTTATTTGCCTCTTTGGCTTAGAAAACTATTTAGCATTTCTAGATCTTTAGCAATGCATGTGAGTTTTGAAATCTGTTCAACAGATCATCTTCAAAGTTTTTAAGGTAGCCATCCTTTTGAATTTTGTCAGTGCAATCTTTCTTCTCAGATCTCTTTTCCTGTAAAACCCCGACCCTAATTTTATCTTAATTATTAAGTTTAATTATTTAAAGTGAGATTATTAGACTAATTAAGCACCTGTGATATGAAGATGAGGTGGATATGGATTATACCTAAGAATTGGGGAAAATAAATTGAAGTATGTTGAAGGTTCTATTAAAGTAAACTTAATTAAGGATATGTTTAAATTTTAATTAGCTAAGATACCCTCCAAGTAGTTCTAGTGAATTGGAAATCAAATTCTGAAAAATTGAAGTTAAATGTGAAAATTTGCCTTAACATGCGAACCTTGAATCGCATGTTAATCGCGCGTTGAAATAAATCCTATAGAAACCATTTGAAAAAAAGTTTAACGCCCGAACGTCCAACTCTAACATTCGCGCTTCCAGTACAAAATTTCCAGATTTCTTGTTTTAAGCTCAAACTCAAATTGCAACACTTCTAGATCATTATTGAATCCTCCTTAACACCAATTTGGCCAAATACACCTAGAGCACACCCCCCAAGTAAACCAAATGTATACCTCCCAAGTACACTTAAAGTATCTCCTAAGAATACCTAAAGTACCTCCCAAGTGTACCCAAATTACCACCCAAGTGTACCGAAGGTACCTCTCAAGTGTAACAAAAGTATCTCCTAAAAATACCTAAAGTAACTCCTAAGTATACCCAAGGTACCCTCCCGAATAACACTAAAGTACCCCTTGTGTTACCTAAGGTACCTTCCCGAATAACACTAAAGTACCCCTTGTATTTCCAAAGGTACCCCCATTGTATACCTAAAGTATACCCATGTATTACCCAAAGCACACCCATGTATTACCTAAGATACCCTCCAAAATATACTTCAGGTACACCCCTTGTATACCTAAGGTACACCCCCAATATAACTAAGGTACACGCCTTGTATACCTAAGGTAACCTCCCAAGTATACTTAGAGTACCTCCTTATATAAGTAAAGCACACCCCCAATTATACCTAATATACCTAAGGTACACCCCCAATATAAATAAAGTATCCCCCAATTATACCTAAGGTACCCCCCTAATATACCTAAGGTACCCCCTTAATATAACTAAGGTACACCCCTGTATTGCCTAAGTTACACCCTTTGTGTTACCTAAGGTACCCCTTTGTTTTACCTAAGGTACACCCCCGTTATATAATTAAGGTATCCCCTTTTGTATAACTAATGTACCCCCCTTATATAACTAAGGTACCCCTCTTTGTATAACTAAAGTACCCCATTATATAACTAAGGTATTCCCTTGTATAACTAAGGTACACCCCCTTATATTACCTAGAGTACATCCTTTGTATTACCTAAAGGTACTTCCCTCATATAACTAAGGTACACCCCTTTTATAACTAAGGTACCCCCTCTTATATTACTAAGGTACATCCCCCAAGTATACCAAAAGTATACCCCTTAGAATAACTAAGGTAAACCCCCTTGAAACACCAAGGTACCCCCCTCAAATAATACTAAGGTACCCCCCTCATTTAACTAAGGTACACCCCTTCTATAACTAAGGTACCCCTCTTATATTACTAAGGTACACCCTTCCAAGCATACCTAAAGTATATCCCTTGGAATAACTAAGGTAAACCCCCTTGAAACACCAAGATACCCCCCTCAAATAACACAAAGATACCCCCTCATAATACTAAGGTACCCCTTGATAACCCTTAGGTACCCCCAAGGGTTTAATGGAATAAAAGACTTGTTGAGGGGCAATTTTGATAAACAAAAGAAAGGCATATAAAAGGATGCCCTAGCTTAATGTTTGAGTGTTTTTGAATACCCCTTCTTATGTTCTACGTATAGAACAAGAGAGGAAAAGATAGTGTAAAGGACTTGGAAATTTGGTGAAGAAGGAGGAAGATTGAAGAGAAGTTGTGCTTCTCCATTAAACAAATAGCAAACCCTTTCAACTAAAATGAATTTACTAGATTTTCATATTTCTCTCTCCTAGAGTTTGGTTAAACTGGAAAACCACTTGCATGTTGGTTTTTGCTTCTAAAATTTGTAAGGTTTTGGTTGTTTAACTATCTTGTTTATTTTTCTATTGATTTTCCATAGATTTCCTACCTATATTGATCACATTTCAATATTTAGTTTAAGTTTGGTGGGTTGAATGAGGTTTCATGTGGTTAAACTTGTGTTTATATGTATTTTGGATGGATTCCTGTTTTGGAAGGTGTTTTGAGCATATTGGGATGTTTTATGATCATCTCATTTGGTGTTGGAAAGTTTAGAAATGGTTTGTCAGGATTTGGTGTTGGAAAATAGCCAAAAAATTCTAGAACCCGAGCTGGCGATTAATTGCAAACCTAATCGCGAAGGTAATCACCCAGGGGCGATTAATCGTGGAGCTAATCGTGAGCCCTATTTTTGACAGTTTTCACCCTTTTCTTCCCCAACAACTTCCCAAACAACCTAAACCTCCTACATAGTTTTATGTTTTCATTTATTTAAGTCTTTACATGTAAATAAGATTTTACCCCCCATTTGGAACCACTAAAAATACTTCCAGGACTTAATTCCTTACCAATAAAAAGTCAACTTTCCAATTCTTGCCTAAAATTTCAGTTTTGCCCGATTTTCATCAAAAACCACTTTTTGAGTTTGATACCCAAATGAAGGATTCAAAAACCCATAAAATTACAGGAAATTTTTCAACCCTTCACTAGACTACAATCAAAATTTGAGCCCTAAACCCCTCGTAGATTTGTCTAGAAAAATCATATACCCAAAAAGTCAGTGTTTTTAACCAGACTTAAACTATATCTTAAGGTCGAAAACTTTGTCTCGGAATCCATTGATTTTTGGTATGGTGATCTTATTGGGAATCCTAAGACTATCCCACTCGTCTAATATGTGTTTGGTGGATTTTATGGCTATTGTTTTGCTTGATTGGGATTTATGAAAATAAGGTTAAGATCTCTTATGTAATTTGACAAGGTGCTTAGCCTTGGTTTGATTGGCAGTGAATGGGTAATCCTTGGTTGAATGGCAGTGGATGGGGAATTCCACTAGGCCCTGGTTTGTGTTTTGTGGACTTCGTGGCATATCTGTTTTACATTGAATTGGCTTTGGATGTAAAGTAATTATTGATTTCTCTTACACTTGTGAGTATTGATTTGATTTGGTAAAGGTATAATGAGTTCTCTTATGTGATTTAACCAGGCACCTAACCTAGGATTTGATTGGCAGTGAATGAGTAATCTCACTGAGTAGTGAATGAGTAATCTCACTTAGTAGTGGATGAATAGTCCCACTTGGCAGTGAATGTGTAATCTCACTTGGCAATGAATGTGTAATCTCGCTTGGCATTGGTTCTAGTAAATGATGCGAATGGTTTGTTTTACATTATGAGTCCTACTAAAATATGCTTGTAGTAAATGATTGTGCCTATCGAACTAATTCTATGTATTATCCGATTGAGATGCGTTGATTTGAGATTATACCTGATATCTAAGAATATTAGCATGATGTCATAAAACTGCATAAATTGTTCCTATTCGTGAGTTTTATACTTTATGTTTGAGAAGGTTTTCATGATGTCGTAAAATTGCATAAACTGTTTCTATTCATGAGTTCTATATTTAATATCAGTAAATGTCATCATGATGTTATATGAATTGCATAAACTGCTTCTATTCATGCATGTTTGCTGCTTACTAGGACTTTAAGTCTCACGCGTGTTTGTTTTCACTGAATTTGTTTTCAGATCCTCTGTATGAGCACGATATAGGGGCAGAGCTAGAGAGAGAGCCTAAGTATAGGCCTGAGGACTACTACCACCCATAGTAGGGTTCTCCATGCGTTGCTGGTTTTAGTTTTTGGGAATTGTAAATAGGAATGTAATAACTTTCTTTTGGATTATGACTTTAGTATGTGATTATACATATGAGAGGGATATTGTGAGATATTGTGAGTATTTAGTTAACCCTTTTGTTATACACAGGTATCACATCTTTAAGATTTTTATATAGGTGACTTTTATTAGATGGAAATTTTTATTCCATGCTTCTTATGCTTATTTGCACTCTGATGATTACCATATAATTGCCCTTGATTGTGTCAATTATATTCTTTTGGGCCCATAAGTAGGGTTCGGGGGCGGGTTGGTGCCCCGTATGGGCAAACCCAAAACCGGGGCACTACATTTCCCCTCTCTTATAAGGGTTGTTTTATCTCCCTCATCCCAAAGGAGGAGGAGCCTAAAGACTTTTTTAGATTTTAATCCAATTAGTCTTTATGATGTAGTTTATAAGTTTTGTGCAAAGATTTTGGCCACTAGAATGGGTTATTTGCTTGCCAAGCTTATTTCTAATCAATAGGGAGCTTTTTCAAAGGGCACACCGATTACTGAAAATGTTGGTATTGCCCCAGAAATGGCTCATTTCATGGATAAGAGAACTTTTGGTGAAAATATTGAAATTAAGGTTGATATGACCAAGGCATATGTGAGACCCTGGATTCTTAGATAGATTTTTTAAGTGCTAATCAAGAGATAATTAGCAAGTCCTAACAAATAGTATTTTAAATTGTGAAGGTATATTGGGAGGAGCCCAGACTTGAAACCAGCCAAGTGGCTAAGCCAAGGCTTACTCAACATGCATAGGGTAAAGTATCTCTTTTATTGGAGAAATTCCTAAGTTATTAAGCAAATTATTCTATTAGATGGATAATGGTTAAATGGTAAATTTTGTGTGTAGTAGGAGTGGCAAGGTTGTAATTCCTTGTGTCTTGTGTCTTAAGGGGAGAAGGGAATACTTGGAAAGAAATTGACAAAAAGCAATTGGGGAGAAAATTTACTAAGTGTGAAGAGGGGTTTTCGAGGGTTCATTCGTATGAGACCCTGCACACTCTTCTTACCCTCTTCTTTCTCCTTCTACTCTTCCATCTCTTTCTCTTGGTTGAGCTAACCTAAGGGAGGAGAGATTCTTGCAAGAAAAGAAGAAGAAAAACCCAAGGAGTTGGTGATTTTCATTTGGGGAAGAAGCTTGGAGACTTGAGGAGAAGCAACCAAAAAGGCAAGGAGGTGCTGTTCGTGGCTTGATTTGGGAGCTAGAGGGCGTGCATTCTTGCTTAGAACAAGTAAGCAACACCCTCCTAACCTACACTTTTCGTTTTTCTCGTTTTGGACAAAAATGTGGAAATTTGGGGGTTTTACATAATCTGATTATTGTTGCAAATAGGAAAGGGATAGGTTAAGGGTTTGTTGAGTATTAGTAATCCACACTTTCTAGAGAAAATTTAGAGACAAAAACCATAGAAATAAGTGAGATTGAAGAAAACCTAAAAAAATTTTAAAGTTCGGAAAATCGCGACCTAGAAAATCGCCAGGGCGCCCGACAAAGCGCTCGAGCGCGCTGTCGAGCGCCCATTTAAATTTGAGATTGTTGGCAAAGCCGCTCGTTGGCGCTCGAGCGCCCCGCCTGTGTTTTTTTTAAAACTCAGAACCCGAGAGTTGAGGTTTTGGCCTAAGCCGAGTGCCCAAACCAGCGTCAGGCGCCCTGGGCAGATTTTGAGTATTTTTGGATTTTAGTACAAATCCAACTACGGATTGTTTTTATTTGAATCCAACTAATGTACAAATAGAATTTAGGTGTCTAGGAAGTATACACATTGGAATCAACTCAAAATTCCAAATAGCCATGATTTTGGGTACGTTCTACTGAAATAGGTTTCCTAGGAAGTTTCTGTCCCAAATTGCTATAAAAGTAGGATAATTTGATTCTACCACTTGGGACACCTTCCAAATGATCCTTAGAAGTAGAAAACCAAAGCCAAATTCAAGTTGTACCTGTTTCCAAAGAGTTGGGGCCTAGGTTGCCCAAGTAAGGTATGAAATGCAAGCTTTAATACTAAGAATGTATTTTACTGTTATTGATTATTATGGTAAGCAAGTGATTTATTTTAGGGCGTTGGCCCACTTGTTTAGCATGATATATTGTGAAGGGCATTGACCCGAATTGATTTGAATTGATATAGAGGGCAATGTCCTGAGTTCCATGAAATACTGAAAAGGGCTTGGCCCAAGATTGACTCAGGTAAGGCCATGGGCTACCCTTGAGATTTTACATGTATGATGGCATGGTTTGACACATGGAATTGATTGAATGAACACTTACATAATAAAAAATCTTAAGTTATGGATCCATAAATTTAAGTAGGGATGTTTGTATATAATGCCATGACCAAGTTATTGTTGTTTTTGTTGCACTGTATTGTTATATCATCCCGGCACCAAGCAACATCGGTGGCCGATGCCCATTTCTACGGGGAATCGGCATGGATGCCTGTACGTCAAGGGTAATCGGCATATGGATGCCTAACGTCAAGGGTAATCAACGTTGGATGCCTAGCCACCATGAGGAATCGGTGAAGCTAAATGAGGTCATGTGCAGTATGTATTAAACACCCTAAATAACAAAGTGATAAGAATAAATGTATGATTGTTTATAAATAGTTGACTTGTAAACCTAAGCACAAATTTGCACTATATGTCTTGCACTAATTTGTTGACGCTTTAACAAGTATTTCAACTACCCGCATCTCATGTTTTACCAAGTGATAGTGGTATCAACTGTGTTTTCATCGAGCATGCATGTGTTGCTTACTGAGACATTCGTCTCATAAGTTGTTTTTATTGTTTTGCTTTCAGAGCCATCGACATCCGGTGTGAAGGACCGGATTGGGGACAGAGGAAAGGACAAGGCACCATGGTATAGAGAAGAGGATTTTTACCGACCTACTTAGGACTTTACTTTTCTTGTACATGATAGTTGTATAGTTCTTTTAGACTTGTAAACCTTCTAACTGAGAGGAGTGATTAGAACCTGTCTTTGCAATAACCATAGTAGTCTTGTATTTAACTTTGAAGTCCACGGGACTTGTTATACTTCTTATATATATAGACACATTTTTGATACGCACAAGCATGAACTGTTCTATCAGCACATGTTAGGAAAAATTTTAAGGTATCCGCATTTTTATTGGGTCGAAAGAAAAACCCGTGACAACCAGGGACAGGGGGATGCCTTGGAGAGGCATACCTGGTTTTGGGTCGTTACAGCATATGATCGTGTAGAATGGGATTTTATCGAGGAGGAACTGATGAGGTATGGATTTTATGAGAATATGATTTCTCTTATTTTTTGAATGCATAGGATACTTCTTTCTATTCTCATGAATGGGTTAGTCATATGGGTTACACTTCTAAGCCTCATTGGTGTATCTTGGGTTATGCCAAAATCCATCATACATCTGCTTGACCATTGGCATTTCAGTGGTTTAGAGAGGAGAGGACACATCATGTATGACATAGCCTTCCATTCAGTGGTGTGGCATATCTGGCTTGAAAGGAATCGAAGGATCTTCCACAACCGGAGGGGGAGTGTAGAGTATTTTCTGGAGTGTATCATGGCGGTGATTGCCTCCTGGGTATCAGTCCAACCAGAGTTCAGTGGATTGTGCATATCTGTGATTGTTAGGGATTGGCATAGATGTTGCATCTCATCTATTGAGTAGTTGTAGGGCTTCTAGTGTTCCCATTCCTCATGGGCCCACTTGTATGGATTGTTTTCTTTCTACTCTTTATTTAAAATATATCCTTCATCATTCATCAAAAGAAAAAAAAATACAAAGGTTTTTTTTGAATCAACTAGAAGCTTGAAAACAAGGATGTCCGCATGCTCCTTTCCTTCTCATTTTGGTTTCAAATGCATTTGAAAAGGATTACGTGGCTCCTTCTATACTCCTAGAGAAGGCATACTGATTACTCATCTTTTATATGTAGACGATGCTCTTATTTTTCTTAATGGCAGGAAATTGTCTCTGAGGGGCTTAACTTATTTTTTCCCGGATACTAAAGCCTGTATTCAAGAATGAAAATAAAAATGTTTCCAAAAGTTGTTTCTTAGTGGGTAAATCCATCAATGCTTCTGAAATTAAAATTACCTCTACTAGTTTGGGTATTTCTCAAAAATCTTTCCCGATCTCCTCCTTGGGAGCTCCTCTTTGCACGGGAGGACTTAAAATCAGTTTTTTTCACTCTTTTATTGGAAAGTTTCAACATAGAATTGCTGGTTGGAAAGGTAAAATTCTTTCACAAGGAGTTAAACTGGTTTTATTAAGGCATGTCATGTATAGTTGTACATCATGTCTACCATGAAAATTCCCTGCTCAATGTTATCATGTCTTAAATAATTTTTTGCTGATTTATTTTTGGGTATTTTTAAGGCAAACAGAAAAAAAAATTTACCATGAGGGTGGTTTTGGTCTCCAACAATTGAAATTGGTCTTGTAGAGCTTTCAAATGTTCAAGACAAGAATATTCAAATTACCAAGGAAATAAACTTATGAATCATACTATGAACTTGCAGGAAAGAGTGATTGAACATGGATTAAGGACTAATAACTAGAGCAACAGAAAACAAATTTGGATTTATGCCTGGAAGGTACACTACAAAAGCTATATTTTTACTAAGACAGCTAATATAAATTATAAAAGTCTAGAGAAAAGAAAAAGGATTTGCCTGTGCCTTTTATTGATTTGGAAAAAGCATATCATAGGGTTCTGATAGAATTAATATAGTGTACTTTGTATAAAAAAAATTATTAATAAAAAATTAATGCATAAGGAAATGTACAAGGAAGCCTTAAGTAAAAACTATAGGCAGTGAAACAACTAAGTTCTCAGTTAAGATAGTTTTGCACCTATTATCAGCTATTAGCCCTCATTTATTCATTTTAGTTATGTATGGGTTGACAAGGCATATTCAAGGTGAGGTGTCTTGGTGTATGTAATTTGCACATGACTAATCTTGGTAGGTCACACTAGAGAAGAAGTAAATGTTTAAGTTTTATGGAGAGATGCCTTAGAATCAAAGGGCTTTAAAAAAGTCTTATGAAGACTGACTATATGAAATACCCTTTTAATAATTAATACAAATAATAATATAACTAGTGAAACTATTAGAATTGAAAATTAGTATATCCTTTTAAGCAATAAATTGAGATATATTTGACTAGCGGTATAAAAATGATGGAGAAGATGAAGACGTAGCACATAGGATATTGAGATATATTTGACTAGCGGTATAAAAATGATGGAGAAGATGAAGACGTAGCACATAGGATTAAAGCTGATTGGCTTAAGTGGAGGATCGTTTCTAGGGTATTGTGTGATAAGTGTGTTCTATTTAACTTAAAGGGTAAGTTTTAAACACCTAAATTAGACCAGCTATGTTGTATGGTACATAATTTTGGGTGACAAAGAAACATGTTCAAAAGATGAATGTTACCAAGATGAGGATGCTAAGCATAGGGTTGAATGGGGATTCCTTGATTATATGCTCCTATGGATAGGATTTGGGCGTCAACAGCGTAAATGGATATCTGGCTGTCTCCACAATATGCACTTCTCTTTCATCTTTAATGGTTCAGTTGCAGGATTTTTCCCGAGGTTTAAGGTAGGGTGATCCTCTTTCCCCCCCTTTTTGTTTACTTTGATTAGCGATGTTCTTAGTTGGTTTCTTCATCAGGGTCAAGCCTCAAATTTATTCCAAGGATTACATATAGGAAGATCAAGCTCCACTGACCCATCTTCTCTTTGCCGATGATACCTTGCTTTTCTTTCAGCCCAAGAGGGAGGATGTTTCTAGGGTGAAATGTTTCATTAAAAGCTTTGAGATTGTCTCTGGTTTGAAAACAAACTTGGCTAGGAGCATCGTCATATGTCTCAATAAGCCTGAACATGAAAGCTCTAGGTTGGCAGATGTCCTAGGGTGTAAGGTTAATCATCTTCCCGTTACCTAGGGCTGATCACTAAGCAGGCTCAAGCTAAGCCAAAAGTCATATATAAGCCATATGGTCTTTGTCCGAGCCTATCCGACACAAAGATTAGGCTTGTGACTTTGTGACCAAGCCCATCCAATGAACACAAATAAAATCACAAGCCTAACCAAGCCCACCCAGCTATAACCACTTAAACATCTAATTTCACACTTAAAATGATGCAAAAACACTTAGTAAACTGATGCCTTCATAAAGACAAGTTTTTATTTTATTAAAATTTCAATATTCCAGGCTACACATTGATGATATCCACACAAAATTGAAGAAGATTACTGCCGTGCTGTCTCAATCCAACAACTCTAAGACAAACGAAAGCTTTCTATGCTAGATATAAGAACCACATTTTTGCACCCTCTAAAATCTGTCAAAAACCCTAAAAATGGCTAAAACTCAAGAACCAAAGAGTGGCTTTTTGCCATGAGCTGGGTTGACCAGTGATTCTCACACCATTGAAAAGAGGACTTCAATAAGATTCCAATGCCACCAATTTTGCAAGAATCAAAGTCCAAACAAGAGAGTTATAGCCAAAACAGTTCAAAGGGCAAAATTGTAAATAAAAAAATAAATGCTCCAAGTGGCGCAAGTGCGCATTGCACAAATTTCCCAGATGGCAAAATAAATCAAACACCAGAATAAAACAAAATCTAAAAAGGAGAAAAGACATAAAATAATAAAATACATAAATATCTTTGATAAAATCATAAAAACTCAATAAAAATCAAATAAATAATCTAAAATTCAAAACAAATTGAAAAATTAATAAAATATCCAAAGGTAAATCAAACCAACTCAGATCAATCGCCCAAAAATCAGGAAATTGAAGATTTTATTGAGATTTGGCTGCAAAAAAATTTCATGTTGCACTGATTCCCCATCAATCAGTTAACCACCAACCAATCAGCGCAGATCCTGGTGTTGACTGCAGTATGTGGCCTTGCACCATGTTCCACCGTGCTCTAAGCATGATGCGACCCTATCAGTCAGTGAAAATCTCGGATTTTTGCTGACTTTTGAGATAAGGTAAGTTGCACTGTGCTCTAGGCACAGTGGAAAGGAAAGTGGCCTTGCATCGTGCTCTAAGCATAGTGTGAAAAAAGATTTAGTTACACCATGTTGAGTCCACGGTACAACTTAAGTTGAGTATAAACTCAACTTGCTTCTTGTAGCTAGACTATTTGCCATTTTTTGCATTCTTCATCCTTAAGCTCCAAAATCGCTAGTTTTACCAAGCCTTCAATCCACCCAAAAACTCTTCTAAATCCACTCTTAAACCATTAAAGATCCTCCCTTACCTCCCCAATAGATTCTAACTTATTGTGAAGACCACTTTGGAGCAAGGGGAAGGTCTCAATTGCTGACAAGGCACTTTGGAGAGTTCCAATATCATCAATGCACCTTCAGATCAAAGGAAAGTCACTCCAACTTCCTTCTTGTGTATTATGGTCTTCTTCCTTGTTTAAAGGATAGTTTCATCAGTTTCTTATGGGCTATTTGGTCTTGCTTGTTTATTTTTGATAGTATTAACTTATTTTGATTGGATGAATGTAATGTGTAGGGAAGGTTGAGAGATTTTCCATTCTCCAAAAAGTCTGATCCCTCCCCTTTCTTTTGTTGTGCTTGTTTGGTTGGTTTATGGGCTATGAATTGAAGTGTATGAGATAAATTAGCTGTTCTTCTATGGTGACCATTTGAAGACCAAGTAGCTGATGGAGCCAAGGAGATGATGCTTTCAAAAGCCTTCAAGCATGAAGATTTACTTGTTTTAGTTTCTTTTTTATTTAGGATAACTGTAAGGCGGTTTGATCACATTAACACACACATCACTATTGTACATGGTTTGGCCACTAACGCACACCAGCACTTTCTATTTTATTCATATTTGTTTTCATGTGTTCAATGTACATGGTTTGGCCAATGCACTCAAGATACGGCCTTACGGGCCAACACCTCCTCTCCCCTACAAGATGAGGTGTTCATCTCTAATACCAAAAGGAAAGGGAATTCAGTCCCAAAGCCAAAATGTGGCAGTTTACCTGAAATCTCCTCCATCACCCAAGGTAGATCCCTCTTTTGAGGCCAAAAAAATGGCCCAAATGGCCAATTGGGAGACCATTGTGGGGTTACAATGAGACATGAGAAATAGCTTTCCAAACAAATATAAATAAGGGTCCAAAGACCTTAGAAACTTAGCAGCTGGAAAGAGCTTCAGGTTGCACCGTTCTGAGTGCACCATGCAGAATGAAGAAGTGTAACTGACCATGCACTATGCACGGTGTGAAAAGGAAACCACTGCCCCAGCAAAAGAAGCCAATGCAGAAAGGAGCCTTTTTACACCGTGGATCAGGCATGGTGCAGCAAGACAAACCGCTGCGCTGTCCTGCATGCACGATGCAACACCCCAGAATTCCAGAAATCAAATTCTCAGCAATTTAATAAATTAAAATTATTTTTAAAAACGAATAAACCATACTGAGGGGCATTTTGGACATTTCTAGGCCTAGGCCTCACATAAGGCCTAAACTTGGATCATAGGGCTTTCCAAAGAATCCGACCCAAACAGTCGCACTTCACAGGCTTAATGAAATAGAAATAAATGGAATTGGGTCATACCCTACAATGCCCAAAAATAGCCCAAAAATGTAGCATGCTAGAATAGGATAGGTGAGTAGATCTGAATTGTCCAAGTCCAAACGGGGTTAGTCGAAGGAGAAGAGCGGGGTAAAAAAGGGTGTCCACGAACTTCCTTAATTCACAACCGGGTTACTTACCCATATCACTAAAAAGCATACTAACTTTAGCCAAATTTTAGAACATGTGTCTACCTGCACCCTATTTAGATAGTGGTGACTCCGATATCACCACATGCGCCCGCACCCACATGCGCACAGTAGGGAATAGTGGATGAGAGAGGAAGAGATGCTGTTGTAGTGGAGCATGGAACAGGAAAAAGTCGAAAGTCTTAATTGATACCATCAGGACATTGCTCAAAGGAAACAACAACAAAAATGAATAATTCGAAAGTTTTCCAAATCTATAAGCAAAAGACTTTACGGTTGGAAAAAAAAAAAAAGAAGAAACACAGAATGTACATTCTCCACGGTTAAAAAAATAAATGGGAAAGTAGATGAAGATGGAGATTGGAGAGAAAACATACTTGAAGAACGAGTAAATAGCTTCTCTTTGTGATTGCAAATCAGAAGAGTAAAGATTGAACAGTGAAGAAGACTAAAGCTCTTGTGAATGGTTAGGGTTCAGCGAGACTACAAATGTGAAATGTGAATGACATTTTCTAGGATTACCCAAAAAAAAAAAAACATATTAATCATTTAAATATCAAAACACTAGAAAAAAAATTTTAAGTTTTCAACTTATATATACAAAATTGGGTCGAACCAGGCCAGCCCAGCCCAAAGTTTCTTGTATATGACCAAGCACGTCCAAATCTTTTTGGGCTTTTCAAAAGTAAACCAACCCAGCCCTATGGTCAACAGATGCATGACCAAGCTCATCTAATAGCAAGCTGGTCATGTCGGGCTAGGCGGCCTTGAAAACCCCTAACGTTACTACCTTGGTTTTCCCTTGGAAGGGGCTCATAATACATTTACCTTTTGGGAGCTAGTTACTAAGAGGATTGAGTAGAGACTAAGAACATGGGAATAGAATTATCTCTCTCTTGGGGGTCAAATTACACTAATAAAATCTTCTTTGAATAGCTTTCTCATATACTATGTTTTTATTGAGGATGCCTAGCCAAGTTATCAATATTGTGGAAAGGCTCAACGGGATTTCTCATGGGTTGCGACTTCCGGAGGAGGCTAAAAAGGACCACCTAATATGATGGGATGTTGTGTGTTGTGAGAAAAGTAAAGGAGGAATTGACCTTGGGAATGTTTCTAGATAGAATTGAGCTTTTCCAGTTAAATGGCTCTGGTAGTTCAGCAATAAATAGGCAAGTATGTTACATAAGATCATTATTAGTAGGTATGGAATCTCCGATAATGAGTGGGATATTGAGACACAATCACAATACCCAGTTAATAGACCATGGCGATCAACTACATCCATTGCCCACACATTCTATTAGCATGTCCATCTTCGTGTTGGGTCTGATAATACTGTCTACCTCTGGCTAGACCATTAGTTGGGAGATTCCATCTTTGCATCCTATTTCCCCAAGCTTTCCTGTGTCACTTCCTTCCTTGTTGCCAAGGTAAGTGTTGTCATTTCTTGGTCTCCTAATGGCACCAACTGGAACCTATCATTTCGAAAGGCAATTGAGATCAACTAAGCTTGACCAATTATCTACTCTCCTCCCTCATGTTGAAAGCATAGTCATTCACCCAACTATACCTAATAAGCGTGTTTGGACACCTGACTCATCTGGTTATTTTTCACTTGTAAATCTTTCTTATCATTAATTTGGCCAAGTTCATCTAACCTTCCAGTCAACTTCCATTTCAAACCCCAAACTCCCATAGAAACCAGTTGTACCGATGAGAATTAAAGGTTTCTAGTGGATTGCCTTGTGGAATAGGATTAACTCTATAGATATACTACAAAGAAGACAGTCGTAGATGGTGCTATCCCCACACATTTGCTTCCTTTGCTGCTCATGTGGGGAGACAGCAGATCACCTCTTCATTCATTGCTCCTTTACACATCAGATATGGCAACATTTCCTAGGTCTGATTTATACAGTTTGAGCTTTTCCATGTACCTTGTGTGACCGTTTACTTAGTGGATTTTCCTCTTTCTAGGAGTACATGGACGCCATTTATATGAGCTACTCTTCTTTTCTACTTGTCGATGTGTTTGAAAGGAAAGGAATAGATGCATCTTTGAGGATCATCAGAGGCCATTATCAGTTATACAGGATTCAATTAGTACTCGTGTTTCAACTTGGGCTGCCATGCTTTTGTTATTTAGGGGTTACTTGAGAGGTGATATTAGGTGATGTTGGGTGTCTATACCTTGGGACTTTGATAGTATGGATTATTAGTTTATATAGACTTATGTTATTTGTCTCTATTTATGGATGCCACACTTTCCTAGAAGATTGACTTTGTGTAACATGCATTGAATGCCTTGTTCTATCACGTTCACAGGTAGAACATCTAGGCTTGTAGTCTTTTTTTCTATTGGAGTCATTGGGTTCATTCTAGGTAGGTATACCTCTGTCTTGGGCCGGTATGTAGGTTTTCCAATGGTTGTAACTTGCACCTACTCCCTTGAGTGTTCTATTGTATTATTCTCTTGTGTGTGTGTGTGTGTGTGTGTGTGTGTGCTTCATTACTGGTCAAAAAAAAAAGACTAAGTAAGAAACAAATATATTTGGCAGCGTTTAAGCATAGAACACATTGAGGAAAATTGAAGAAAGTAGGTTAAGGTGAGTTGGATATATGAAGCAGAGACCTAGAGATGCACCTATAAGAAGGTGTGAGAAGATGCATATAGAAAGGCCTAAGAGATCAAGAGGAATACCTAAAGACATGGATAGAGTTAATAAAACAAGACATAAACATAAATCAACTAAAAACATGATTTTTGATAGAGTAGGACGAAGAGAAGAGATTTATGTCACCTACCCCACTTTGGTAGAAACTAGCTTGTGCCGATGACAATGATGAGAGCTTTTGGATCAAAAAAGCTTGGAGAACTTTCAAAATAAATCTCTTTGGCCTGTTCTCATGCGTAACAAGTTTGTGAAATCATTCAAAAATTTCCAGATTATTTGTTCTCATATTGATTTAAAGTTATAGCATCAAATTTCCAAATATTTTCAAATTTACAAGCTTCATTCCTTATGGTTTGTTGGGAGAAGAAATATCAACTTTAAATGGGATCTTTGTCTCCATGATCACTCTATTTGTTTTCTATCTTGTATGTCGGATTATCTCTTAGTAAGATACTTTGATAATCAAATTTTCAGGTTTGGACATCATTCTCAATATCAAGAAATTGTTTATCATATTTTTTTTACAAGACGGCTTTTCATCTTTCTTCAAATCATCATATTTTGATTTGGAAACCATCCTCTTCTAGTCAGTTTTCCCTTAAGATAGCTTATGAAGTGATTACTCCTCATTTTACTTCGAATCACATATGGAAATTTATTTGGAATAAGATCTTACGGAATCTATGAAATGCCCTTTTAATACAAATAGCAATATAACTAAAAAACTATTAGAATGGAGAATCAGGATATCCCTTTGAGCAATAAATTCAGATATGTTGAATCATTAGTGTAAAAAGACAAAGAAACTAGTGAAGATATAACACAAAGTATAAAGCTTGTTGGACTAAATGGAGGAGTGCTTCTAGGGTACTAGGTGATAAGCATGTTCCAATTACATAAAAGGGTAAGTTCTATAAGACAGCAATTACTAGCTACATTGTATTATACAAAATTTTGGGCGGCAAAGAAACAACATATTTAGAACTCAGAATATAAGTGTTACCGAGATGAAGATGCTAAAATGGAAGTGTGTTAAAACTAGAAAAGACAAAGTAGATATTCAAAAGTGGTTCAACCTAGCATGCATTAAGGATAAAATTCAGGAGTGGGTTACGATGGTTTGTACATGTAAAGCAAAGACCTAGATATGCACGTGTAAGAAGGTGTGAAGGATGCATATTTAAGAGCCTAAGAGATCAAAAGGAAGACCTAAAAACACGTATGAAGTTAATAACACAAGACTTGCATAAACATAAATTAAATGAAAATATGATTTTTTATAGAACGGGATGGAGAGACAAGATTCGTGTCCCCAACCCCACTATGGTGGGAATTGGCTCATCTTGATGACGATGACGACAATAAGCTCTTATGGAATAAAGTATTAGTTTTGGAAGTCTCTATTTAATGATGATGATGATGACGATGATAAGACCCCAATGGATTCTCCAATTCAAAGTATATGTATCCCTTTTTTTTAAAGGTAGGTGCTGTTTTCATCATGGCCTTGAATCTATTTAACATCCTTTTTGTTCAAGATGAGTTAGTATCTAATATTTGTCACATGTTCAGCAATATTTTGAATGTTTCTTCTAATACGCTCTCCATTCATGGTCATCTGACGCAATGGTTTAATGTTACTTCGTTCATATCGTAGTTTCACTTTCTCCATATCCTTATTCATTGTCTTATTGTTTGGGAAATCTGGTTGGAAACAAATGGAAAATTCTTGATAAGTATGTTTCTAGTGCAGATTATCTTATTCATAAGATATGTTCCTATATTCATGAGATCATGCTCTTGTTTTCGCCTAAACAAGCCTCTGCATGAGATATACTCTCTTTTGAAGTTGGGAGGGGCTGTCCTTCATTGTAAACATCCCTCTTTTCGTCCTTAAGGGGTGCTTTCTATACAATTTATATTGATGATTCAGCTAATGATAATCCAGGTATTGGTGGTGGTACCATTCAAGATTCTTTCAATGGTTTTGTTATTGCTTTTTCCCACCATTTTCGCTTTTACACTAACAATGAAGCTGAAGTCAGAGCCTTGTTTTATCGTTTGGACTTAGGGATTTCAACCTCTATCCAAGATATTTTTATTGCTTTTTCCCTCCCTTTTACAAAGGATTTATATGTTTTTCCTTCTTTTTTTTTTTTTTTTTTTTGTGTGGTAATTAGGCCCTAAAAGCATCCTTCCCTATAATTTTTCATATTTCAATGAGTATCCTCCCATAGCTTCTCAAAACTGATTCATTAGATCTTTTGCTTTCCATGCCCAAATCATGTTAAACTACCTTCCTTTATCTTATCATCTATTTGAGCAACCTACATAGCCTTGAATGCTATCATTGCTTACCTAATATTTCCTAGTCTTCTCACACATCCATCCCAACATTCTCCTCTTAACAATGTTCATTATATGCATATGTTACTTTTTTGTTGCCCACCATTTTAATCCATACATCATGTCAAGTCTAATGGCTATCTCATAAAATTTACCCTTTAGTTTAGGTGGAATACATTTGTCACACTACACGTTAGTAACACCTCTCCACTTAAGCCATCAAGCTCTTAACTCTTTGTGCAAAATCCTCATCAATATCTTCCTTCTTCTGACCCAAGAAAATGATATTGATTGCTTTTAGAAATTTTTTTATTCTAGATTCTCACTGTTGCCTCAGTTACCATTTGTGCCAAATCTTCACTCAATATACTCAATTTTAGTTCGAAATATTATAAAAAATTTTAATTCCTTGTTTTGGTACATACAAGTTAGTGCAAACACTAGATATAGGCCACCTATCACACGCATTTATTGATGTCAACATCAAAAGACAGCTCATCCAATATGGCTAGATGATTGGGATATTAAATAGGGAGTTACTATTTGATTTTATTATTTTATTGATTTTGGACTAATATTATTTGGGTTGATTTGTAATTTCACTTTGGGCTTTTCAGTTAGCTTTCGTTTTATGAACTTATAGCCCAAGTCCAAGTTTAGTTATGTTTGTCCAAGTTTAGTTATGTTTTACTCATTAGATTAGGTTCAATCCTTAGCTATTTAAAATCTATTTTTTTTTATTAGAAGTTAACTTTTGATGAATAATGAATATGATGGCTGATTTTCTCCAACACATCTTCCCTCTATAGTTTTTCTTCTCTGCTTCTTCTTCTTCGTCCTTCCCTATTTTCTATTTCAGATTTACAGTTTTGTTTCCTATTGCTGTGCAACATCACAAGTCTAATGATTTTAATCAAGTAAATGTTATAAAATCAACTAAAGGAAGACCAAAGGCAACATTCTGTAGAATCCTGAATTTTTTTAGGAAATAATAATATAATTTAAATCTGAATTTTGGAAGAATAAATTATATAAATCTGAAATCTTGAGGAATAAAGATTTAATCTAAGTAATTGGAGGATCAATATTATAATCCAAATTCATATTATAAGATAAAATAATGAGGAGATTAAATCATGAAATTTTTGAAGAAATCCAATGGTTAAATATGATTTAAATAAAGAAAGGGTATTTTAGTATTTTCCAAGTTAGCCAAATTAATAAATTGATTAATTCAATAATTACTAGATATAAAATAATTAGTTGGACCTAAGTTCGGTTTAATTTGGATTAAATAGCATGATTTATGGCATAATAGGAGGAAAAGGGGCATATTGGTAATTATACTTAATTAGGAACCATAAGTGAGGAATAATTGAAGTTATAGGGTGACTAGGTAATATTTAAAAAAAGGACATGAATATAAACGAAAATTCATTAAAATAGGAGTTTCTTTTGTATGGGATTTAGGATACAATAAAGGGAATAGAGATAAAATATGAAAGTTCCCAGTAAAAATAGAACTCCTAGTTGGGTTTGTATAAAAGAGGAAATTAGAGAGAATTTAGGGTTTCTAATTCTCTTTGTTGATCCATACGGCTAGGAGAGAAAGAGAGTTGGGTTGCTGGCATATCTCGGCTAGGAAAGGAACAAGAAGAAGAAGAAGAAGAGAAAGAGGAAAAACAAAGAGAGAGAGAAGGAGATCAAGGTTGCTGTGGATTTTTCTGCATAACAGGCAAGTGGTAAACCCTTTTAAATCTGAAAATTTGAATGTTTTCCGAACTAATCGTAAAACCATATTTTATGAGGATTGTTGGATCTGTGTGTGGGAGTTTCTGAATCTAGTCAAGTGTTTTGAGAAGATATATACTGATATGGTAATTTATGGATCTATTAAGAAGATTTGAGGCATGTTATATTCGAATATTCATTGATCTTATTTGGAAGCATGTGATTTCATTGTTTGGGTGGTTTAGGTTTAGATAAACATGATTTGAGAATGTTTTTAGATGTTTTCAAATTGATTTAGAATGATCAAACCAGGTTTAAGTGATTTAAATTGGAAAATCAGACATATTAGAAAAATTCAGAAATAAGCGATTTAGCAGTGACGCACAAGCTTTGCTTGAGCGCGATGCCGAGCGCCATGTCTGATTTTGTAAACGCATGACCCGACTCGAGCGCTAAATTGAGCGACTTTATTTATTTCGAAACAAAGAGCAGAATTTGAACACCTGAGCTCCGCACAACCTACGCTCGAGCGGTCTTCTTTTCTGTTCAAGAATGTCCGACTCTGAGCTCAAGCATTACCCCAATGCTCAAGGCATATAACTTAAAATTTTACTTCGTGCAACATATTGCTCAAGCGCGATATCATGCGCTTGCTCCCCAGATTCAATTTGCTCTGAGCACTCGATCGCCATCCGACTTAGGCTCAAGTGTGACTTCACAGATTTGCATAATTGTGTCCAAATTACCTATTTTTTATTCTAAACCTATTTTTATGGAATTTCAACTCAAAGATCAACTAGAATAGACTATTTTAAAAGTCTTTGAATTGGAAAAACTATCTTTGGGATTTTAATAATGACTTTGGGTACATTTTGGTGGAATTTGGTGATTTTAGCCTAGAAAAGGGGACTTCATGGATTAAAACGAGTTTTATTGTTTCCATTTGATTTGTATAGTTTCCTAAGATGATTTTAAACATGTTTTGACTAGTGGAAAGGTTTTTATTGAATTCCAATTAGATTTGGTACTATTGGGACTAATGTTTAGAAATTTGGGATTAATATGTGGGTGGAATAGGTGACTTGTACTAGTAATAAAGGGGTTTTCATTATTTTTATAATTTCAACACTTCTAGGAGATGGATTTATATGTGTTTCAACTTATGAAGGTATCTAAATCGGTTTTCAAGCACTTTTGGTTTTATCAAAGGATAACACATGAAATTGGTTCTTCAAAGGCTTTTGAATAAATATCGGTAATTGATATTGGTTTATTGATTGAACATGCATATTTCTAGTCCCCACATGTATCTTGTGGGTTATTCTTACGCCCATGTATCTCGGGGTAAATTTGGTACCTCTCCATGAATCTTATTTTGAGGATTTGGCTCTCCCATGTATCTTGGGATGAATGTTAGTTCCTCCATGTATATTGGAGTGATTTTATGCCATGATGGCAATGTGAAAATTGTGTACCTCATGTGGGAGAGATTTACTACCAGCGGGTGAGGTATGATTACCTCTTGCGGGAAAAATGTGATTATAACCTACGAGTTAGATGTGATTACCTCCTGCGGGAGAGATTTTTTACCACCTGCGGGTGAGATGTGTTACCACTTGTGGGTAATATTTGTTTACCATCTGCGGATGAGATTTGTTTATCATCTACGGATGAGATTTGTTTACCATTTGCGAGTGAGATTTGTTTACTATCTACAGATGAAATTTGTTTACCTCCTGTGGAAGAGATGTATTTACCACCTGCGGGTGAGACTTGTTTACCTCCTACAAGTGAGACTTGTCTACTACATGTGAATGTGAATTAATTACCTCTTGAGGGAGAGAATTTGAGACTTGTTATGGTCTTACCTCCATGTAATTGGAGATATTGATGGAATTGTAATGGGTAAATTATAGTTATTTATTTATTATTGGGTTATTTTGTTATTGTTTTGGATGTAGGTAGTTTTATTTAACATTGGGTTAATTGGGTTATTGTAATGGGCTTGGCACAAATCAGCAAGGGTAGTTAGGTATTTTTGTTTTGTTAGGGTTAATATACTATTTAATGTGGTTGTTTGGGATTTTGAAGTTAATGAAGATTTGAGAATAATTAGAGCCTATTGCTATTTTCCCTCTCGTGAGAACTTCTTCTTGTTTCTTTCTTCTTCCTTCTTCATCTTCTCTTCTCTCATCTTTACTCCCTTTCTGCATCTTTTATTCTAGTTTTTGTCATGTGTTTACATCATATTGGTATCAAAGCCCAAAATCGATTCCATCCAGTTGACCAGAGAGAAGTGCGGACCACCATCCCTCTGCTCGTCTCTCGCACGACAGAGTCCATCTTCTCTCACTCGCGCGACAGTTCTTTTCTTTCTCGCTCAATTCCTCTGTCACAGCACAATTTTTTTCATTTTTCGCTGCTCTATCTCTCTCTCTCTCTCTCTTGCAATTGCTGTGTCTCCCTATTGCAAGCGACCTTTCCCCTGGTTTTCGTTACTCCTCTCTCTACGTCATCTCAACCCTAAGGCAAAACCCCACTTGCTGGTCACTGTCTCCTTTGTCGCCAATGCCATCAGCTTCTCTCTCTAATTTTGAGGTCCCTTGATTGGTGTGAGGCTTCTTCTCTCGCATATCTACTTCCATCGAGAAGAAACACTTCGATTCTCCCCTTATTACTTTCGGTTTCTGTTCGGTGGTCTTTTGTTCGCCTTGCAAGCTGCGGTCAGTATTGCTCTGTCATCACCCCACGTTTTCTGTGGTAATTCTTCATCAACGACTGCTGCTTCCAGAACAAGTACACCGTCAACCACTGCAGCAGCCATATCAACATTGACACAATTGCTACAACAGCATATTCATCACCTTCTAAACAAATTCTAGGTGCACTCGTTCCTCTTTATTTTCCTTGGTAACACATTTGCTTTTCTTAATAGTATGTGTGTTTGGAATCATCACCAATTTCTTGTTAAACCCAAGCCGCCCCCCCCCCCCCCCCCCCCCCCCCCCCTCTCAAAAAAAAAACCATTTATTTAGCCTCTTCCCGTTTGTTTTCTTACCTATTTAGGGGATTTTCAATGCATAGAATTTTGGGCATCCGCAATATTATTTTAAATACTAGTACTAAGGGCTTGCAGTTGGAGTTTCTATCTAATTCTTTTCTGTTAAGAAAAATGCTTTTGTTTAAATTCTCAGTTTTTCATTGACTTGTGCTTGTGGTTTATTAATCTCAATATTGCATCAATGAATTTTAGTGCAAGCATTTGCATAGTGGTCATCTAGTCACCCCTAGCAAAGTTGATCAAAGTATGGACCCTACTCACTCAATTTGATTTTGACCCAACAACTAGCCCAACTAGCAATCACCCAGACTCATTTGCAAGAGCAGTTAGTGGTTATCCAAGCTGACCTAACCACCACTAAGAAGGAAAATAGGGACCTAGCTACTAGGTTAGAGACTTTAGAGGTCCTTATTCTTCAGAGGTGAGAATTCAGATGCATCCCATAATAGACAGCATGATGTTCGGAGAGGTGATAGAAAGCCTAGGCATGATCATAGGCACAGAGGTCATGATAGGGGAGGAGATCGCCATCGCAATGGCAATGAATCCCCTAAACGTCACAAGGAGAGACTTTTTAAGTCTATCAAGTTAGATACTCCTATTTTTTATGGTTCTCTAGATCCTAGAGTATTTACTCAATGGACTAGGGATATGGATCGGTTCTTTGACTGGTATGGTGTGTCTAAGGATAGGAGAGTGCAATTTGCCAGCTTGAAATTAACTGGTAATGCACAGCTTTATTGGGAGAGTGTGGAGGATCTTCTTGCGAGGTGGCATGTGCCTTCTGTTGGAAGTTGAGAAGAAATGAAACGTCATTTGCAAGAAAAGTACATTCCCCAGTCAAACATGAGCAATCTGCTAAACCAATGGAATGCCCTTCGACAAGGCAATCGGCCTGTCACTAAGTATGTGACTCAGTTTGATGACTTTAGGATGCGATGTCATATTGTTGAGGATGAGGTCATGACTTTGAGTAGATTTAGACATGGTTTACATGATGATCTTAAGAGGGAACTTGTCCTTAGAGGTGTTACCACTCTTGACCATGCATACTCATTGGTCCAGGACTATGAGTCGGTTTCTAGGATTCCATATGGACGGCGTGGGGATAACCGTCCTTCCAACCAAGCGTCTTCTTCGAACTCCAAGCCCATCCTAGGCCCTCCACCTTCTATTACTACCCCAGTGAGAGATATTCAAGGGAAAGAAGCTGAACTCCCTCGGAATAACTCACGAGTACAGTGTTTCAAATGCAAGGGCTTTGGTCATGTGTCTGCTAAGTGTCCCACAAGGAACTTCATTCTTGAGAATAGAGATCGGGTGACAGATGAGGATCACCTTGAGGAGCAAGTATATGAACCTACACTTGAGGAGCTTGGTGATTTGGATGATGATTGTGGTGATACCTTCCTAGATTGCATTAGAACTGTGTCTTCTAGCTTAGCTACCTCTTGCCCTGTTCCTGACATTCCTAGGATGAGTGTTGTTCAATGTATTCTGATGATTGGAGTCGCCATGCCATATTTCACACTTATATCAAAATCAATAAGAAGGCATGTAAGGTCATTGTGGATAGTGGTAGCTGCATAAATGCAGTTTCTGCTACTACTGTTTCCCGCCTTGGGTTGCAAAGTGTTCCTGATCCTAATCCATATAATGTCTCTTGGGTTGATGCCTCTTCCATAGCTGTTAAGGAACATTGTCTAGTGCCCATTCAGTTCCTTGAATATAAGGATCATATTTGGTGTGATGTTATTCCTATGGATGTAGGTCACATTGTTCTTGGTAGACCCTGGTTGTTTGACTTGGATGTAACTATTCGTGGTCATTCCAATTCGTGTTCCTTCGTGTTTAAGGGTAAGAAAATTCAACTCAATCCTTTACCCCCAAAACCTGTGAGCTTGAGCAATCCAAAGAAAGTTGTGGAGAGAAAGGACTTACACATTATTAGTCCTACAGAATTTGAGTATGGGCTTATAGGAGAGTCTATAGTGTTTGTTGTGGTTGTTAAAGAAATCACTGCCAACTCTCAGGAAGTGGTTCCTGAAGAAGTCAGTAAAATTTTGCAAGAGTTTGGTGATGTTTTTTTCCTAAGGATCTCCCAAATCATCTACCTCCTTTACGGGACATTCAGCGTAGCATAGATTTGGTTCCTAGAGAATCTCTCCTAAATTTGCCTCATTATAGGATTAATCCTAGTGAGCATGCTGAACTCCAAAGGCAAGTAGGGGAGTTACTTCAAAAGGGATTCATTAGAGAGAGTTTGAGTCCATGTTTGTTTCTGCCCTTTTGACTCCTAAGAAAGATGGCTCTTGGAGGATGTGTGTTGATAGTAGAGCTATAAATAAGATCACAGTGAAGTATCGTTTTCCCATCCCTAGGTTTGATGATATGTTGGACATGATGACTGATGCCGCAATCTTTTCTAAGATAGATCTCAAAAGTGGATACCATCAGATTAGAGTTCGCCCAGGGGATGAGTGGAAAACCACCTTCAAGACGAAGGATGGTCTTTATGACTGGTTGGTCATGCCTTTTGGTCTCTCCAATGATCCTAGTACTTTCATGAGAGTCATGATTCAAGTTCTCAAACCTTTCATGGGTCAGTTCGTAGTGGTCTATTTTGATTACATCCTTGTTTACAGTAAGACTAAAGAGCAACATTTGGACCATCTCACTCAGGTTTGTTCCACCCTTCAAAAAGAATGCTTGTATGCTAATTTGAAAGAGTGCTCTTTCTTCACTGAGAGCATTGTCTTCTTAGGATTTATAGTGTCTTCAAATGGAATATCTGCTGATCCTAAGAAAGTGCAGGCAATTGTTGACTGGCTTGAAACCAAAACCATTCATGACGTTAGGAGTTTTCATGGTCTAGCCACTTTCTATCATCATTTCATTAAGGGGTTTAGCACAATCGTGGCTCCCCTCCCGGAGTGCATGAAGAACGGTGATTTCAAATAGTATCTTGAAGCCAATAAAGCTTTCATGACTGTCAAAAAGAGAATGACAAAAGCTCCAGTGCTGAGGCTTCCTGATTTTTCTAAGGTCTTTGAAGTAGAATGTGATGCATCAGGTGTAGGAATAGGAGTCCTGAATCAAGAGCTTCATCCTATAGCCTTCTTAGCGAGAAATTGAACAATGCTAAGTTGAGATATTCCACTTATGATAAGGAGTTATATGCAGTTCTTTTTTATCGATAAATAAGATATATTATATATAGATTATTTGAAGCATGACTTATAGGTACACAAACAATGAAACATAACTAAATTCAAACATTCAGTTCCCGAGATTGTGTTTTACGTATTCAAAATTAATTTTTAGTGATACTTCTTCAAAATACTTAAGATTCAGTCAACAAAGTTTTGAATTTTAACATTTAGTGAACCTTTATCAAAATAATTAATTTTAGTGACATTTCAATATTCCAAGAATGCCTTTACATCACTCACCCAAATGACTTACACAAGTCACTCACTCAAGGTACAAGTCATTTTATTGACTTGTACAAGCCCATTTATTGACTTATACAAGTCATTTATTGACTTATACAAGTCATTTTATTGCTTGTACAAGTCTAAAATGGCTTGTAGTCAATTTATTGCTTTTACAAGTCTTGGGAGTGAGTGGTATAAGGGCATTCTTGGAAGAAACTGTTTGTAATAGTGAAATGTCACTAAAATTAATTATTTTGATAAAGGTTCACTAAATGTTAAAACTCAAAACTTTGTTGATGGAATCTTAATTATTTTGAAAAATTGTCACTAAAAGTTAATTTCCCCTTCTAACAACTCCCACTCCCCACTCCCCCTCCCCACCTAATCTAGAAACATGTGACATAAGATCAGGTCTTGAAGCTACACACCATTCATCATACCATGTGTTGACAACCAATTATGCATGAGCCTCAAAACTTTCCTTTTTAGATATGCCAGGCCATGCTCTAGACTTCGAAAAATTCTATTGTTCCTTTCTCCCTAGATTGCCCAAGCAATGGAAGCAAGAGCAATGTTCCACATCAAATTTTGCCGATAAGGAGTTATATGCAGTTGTGCAAGCTTTACGCCATTGGCATCATTATTTGCTACCTCAGGAGTCTGTTATTTACTCTGAACATGAGGCCCTTCGCTTTCTTAGCTCCCAAAAGAAATTGAATCATAGGCACGGTCGTTGGATTGAATACATACAGCCTATTCTTTTATTCTGAAATATAAAACAGGAGTTGAGAACCAAGTAGCTGATGCATTGAGTCATCGTATTTCCTTGTTGTCTACTATGCATGTTAAGATTATAGGTTTTGAGAGTTTGAAGGAGGAATATGAGACATGTCCAGATTTTAGGGAGATCTATCTAGCTTTGCAAAGTGGCCGGCCTGATAGTATTGTTGAGTTCCATCTTCAAGATGGGTACCTCTTTAAGGCCAATAAGCTTTGTATTCCTAGGACTTTGGTAAGGGATTTTATTGTGTGGGAAACTCATAGTGGTGATCTTTCTGGGCATTTTGGCCGTAATAAGACCATAGCAAAAGTTGAAGTTCAATTTTATTGGCCTAGTCTGAAGAGAGATGTTGCTAGAATTGTTAGCACCTGTAGAACATGTCAGTTAGCTAAGCATAAGAAACGGAACACAGGTCTTTACATTCCTCTTCTTGTCCCTAGTTGCCCTTGGCAAGATGTGAGCATGGATTTTGTGTTAGGTCTTCCACGTAATCGTAAGAAGCATGACTCCATTTTTGTTGTTGTTGACCGTTTTTCAAAGATGGCTCACTTCATTCCTTGTAACCAAACCTCTGATGCTTCTAAGGTGGCTAGGTTGTTCTTTGATGAGATTGTTAAGTTATATCGTCTTCCTAAGACTATTGTTTCAGATAGGGATGTGTGTTTCATTAGTCACTTTTGGAGAACCCTGTGGCATATGGTTGGCACCAAACTGAAATTTTCAACTGCATACCATCCCCCAACGAATGGTCAAATCGAGGTTGTCAATCGTAGTTTAGGTAACTTATTGAGATGTCTGATCCAAGAGAACCTTAGAAGTTGGGATTTGATCCTCTCCATAGCTCAGTTTGCTTACAATAGTTCAGTGAATAGGTCCATTGGCACAAGTCCCTTTGAGGTTGTACATGGCTATAAACCTAGGAAATCTTTAGACCTTATTCCCATGTCCCCACATGCTACTGTGTATGTGACTGCTGAAGCATTTGCTCATCATCTTCATGACTTGCATATTGAGATTAATAAACAACCTGAAGCAAGCAATGCATCTTATAAGCTTCGAGCTGATTTGCATAAAAGGCATGTTGAATTTAATGTTGGTGATTATGTCATGATTAGAATTAGATCAAAATGGCATCCATCTGGACCCAATTCTAAATTACAAGCTCGTACTACTGGTCCTTTCAAATTTTTAAAACGGGTTGGACCAAATGCATATGTTATTGATCTTCCTTCTCATTTTGGCATCCATCCCACTTTTAATGTTGAAGATTTGGTTGCCTACAAAGGCCACTTCAATCATCCAGATGATCCTTTTGTAGCCTCACATCTAGATGATCCTTTTGTAGCCTCACATGTTCAGCTTGACCCTGAGCCCATTCCTGATCCTACACCTTTACCATCTATACCTACACACAAAGACAAAATTGAAGCTATTTTAGATGAGCAGGTTGTGTTCACTAATGATGGAGAGGTTCAGAGGTTCTTTGTTCGTTGGGTAGGCCGTCCAGATTCGGATTGCACTTGGATTACTAAAGAAGATACACTTCAGCAGCTTGATCTAGACCTATTGGAGTTCTATCGGAGTCAGCAAGATCTTCTTTCACCAGATTCAAATTCTTTTCAGACTAGGACAGCTAGTAAGAACACCAGATTCAGGCCCCCATTGACACATGTTTATGAGCGTCAGAAGAAGAAGAAGATTGCTCAACCACTTAGTTTGTGGTTGGGTGATTGGAGATAGGAGGATCATGTTTTAACTCAACGCAGTCAAGTTTTCTTCTCACTCCAGGAGAGTTAATGGGGGCATTATAGTTATTTATTTATTATTGGGTTATTTTGTTATTATTTTGGATGTAGGTAGTTTTATTTAACATTGGATTAATTGGATTACTGTAATGGGCTTGGCCCAAATCAGAAAGGGTAGTTAGGTATTTTTGTTTTGTTAGGGTTAATATAATATTTAATGTGGTTGTTTGGGATTTTGAAGTTAATGAAGATTTGAGAATAATCAGAGCCTATTGCTGTTTTCCCTCTCGTGAGAACTTGTTTCTTTCTTCTTCCTTCTTCATCTTTTCTCTTCTCTCATCCTTACTCTCTTTCTGCATCTTTTATTCTAGTTTCTGTCTTATGTTCACATCAAATTCTATATACCCTGATTTGATGGTGCATTTGGTTATAGCTTGTTATGGTTTTCATTGAGAATTTATGATTGATGGTTATATGAAAGGTTTGCTACGTGTTAAATGTGTTATAATAACTTGGTACTTGAAATTATTAATATGTGTTGGATATGTGTATTTATTGATTGCTGTCAACTCATGAGTTATTTTGTAATTAACTGTAGTATTTTACTATGCATGCATGTTACTACTTGCTAAGATTTTATATCTCATTCCTTGCTTTCAATGTTTTGTTTTCAGGTTTTATTGGAGAGGACGCCACTGAGATAGAACGTTAGTGGGCTTGAAGACTTAGAGAATCTAAAGGTCAACCATAGGGATATTAATGTAAGAGTATCCATTTCCTAGAGTAGCAATAGATAATTAGTAGCAACTTAAGAGTTTAGTTGATTTGTAGTTACCCTTTTATTTGAATGCTTGATGTGATTGCAAATTGAAATCTTTAGTGAATGAAATAAATTTTTAGCACACTCTGATGTACATACTTATTTATCCTTTGAGCTGATTTGTTTTGTTATCACTAATTAATGCCTTAATCCCTTTAAAAAAATAATTAAATAATTAAAAAAAATGTCACCAGATCCGGGGCATTACAACATCAGCTCTTGGCAGTTTTCACATCTTATTTGCAAAGCTAGAGCTCTGGCACGTGAGTTGAATGCCTCGTTCAATCAAGTGCCTGGGAGGCTAACATGATTACAGATTGGCTAGGAAAGCATGGGGCAACAAGAGAAGAATTATTTATTGGGATTCTGTTGGGGGAGTTCATGGAGTTATGTGGAGTCTAGGATTATGGGGCTTTTTGTGGGTATATTTATTGGATACCATTGTTGAATATAGAGCTCTAGGCTTGTGGGGGCAGCAAGTTCTCTCTTTGGTTTTTGTGTCAGGATTGGGTGTGTGGGTCCTTCCAACATACCCATACCTCTAAAGTACATTCTTCTTCCCTTGTTTTTAATATAATTCATTTTCATCAAAGAAAAAAAAAACTGTAGGAAGACCAGATATAGCCTGGACATTAAAAGTCAAGATTGATAGAAGATAAACAGTTTAAGATGAAAAAAAATACCAAGTAATAGATTAAATTATCAGTTTAGAACTTCACAACCCAAGACATACATATATCAGTAATGGAAGTAGAAAAGCTTCTAACTTGGTTCTGGACCACTTGAGAAGCTGTTCTATACCGTTCACGGATGAGTCTTCCTGGTTCTCCTGAAAATATGAAATACAAAATAATATTGATAAAATGAATTTCTCATGCAATCAGTATAAAATAGAAAAACAGAATCAAAACTTGTCTTAGAAGTGAAAAGAGACCACTAGGTATATCTACCTCGGCCATAAATGATAGCTAGAAAATTGATGATAAGAGATGTACAAAATTAAAAGCAAATTTGCTTTAAAAACAAGAATTTCCTGCAAGCAAAATTTCCAAGGATTTGAAAGCAAGCCCTGACATACAACAAAGATCAATAAATGGCCTTATATTCATACATGGCCTAATAATTGTTTACTAAGTAGCCATCATCTCCAGACAAAAAAATTCTTATAGAAATAGCATAAATTGCATCATCTGTACCAAAAGATACCATGCCCTGGTAATCTAAATTTGATCAAGGTGTTAGAAAATCAAATAAATAACCAATGCACAGATAGAAGAATTTAATTAAACGGACAAGCAAGAACTGTTGAAATCTTCATAAACAAGATGGACCGAGCTTACCTGCTCTTTCCGATTCCAATTCCCCTGCTGACATGGTTACAGGTTCAACACCCATGGCCCGAAATATAAGTTCTGTCTGAAATGTTTTTCCTTGCCCTTTTCCTCCCCAAATACCTGTACAAAAATTCCTAAATGTTCTCATGCAATATATTTGGTGGAGATGGACACAAAGAGTGAAGTTATCCTAACATCACAACTAAGCACAAAAAAACTATTTCACATATTGAAAAGGTGACTCAATTTTGATGATGAAAATAAAGAGCTGTAGCGATTAAAAGGAAACTTAGGCCTTGTTTAGCATTCATTCTAGATCAGAAACTCATTCAGAGACCACTTACCCAATCTTACTACCTGAACTCATTTCTAAGGTTTTATAATTCCATCGGTAACATGTAGCAAAAGGAGTTCTAACCCCAAGCAGATATTTGGTTAACACATAATAAAATGAGTTCTAACCAAATTTTCAGAATTGCTCCTTTTAGCTATAATTATCATCCTATAGTTCAAGCTGTAGTCTTTGCTAGGAATCACTAATACAAAACCTAAATGCTGCTAATAAATAAATTAGAACAGAAACAATGTAGCACTTCCACTACCACATATGAGCTCTCGATTAACTCAGAACTCTTAAATAAAATTTAACTAAATATATGTGATAAGAAAAACCCTAGAAATAGATTAAAATATGGATAAAAAGACAAACAAAAGTATGAAATAAACAAAAGATGGGTCACTCGGTCACCTTTGGTTAATAATGTTAATGTGGTTAGGGATGGTCCTCAAATCTCAGTCTTGATATGAAACTTGAGAAAAGTCCAAAGTGGATGTTTTCAGTGGGAAGAGACTGTGTATATCTTGTTGAATTAGAATGATCAATTTAGGTATCTACAATTACTCTACCACATAAAATTTTGGCTTATTTACAAGTTAGCCAAAAACAAAAATCATTCTTAAAATCCAAAAGTTGATTCCTTGGGAATGAGTTTTTCTCATTCACATTTCTTGATAACTCATTTTCTTCTGCCTAATAAAATGCCCATATAACAGCGAAAACTCATTTTAACAGCTGGAACTCCTCCCAAGACATGGAATGAGTTCCCCAAATGAATGCCAAGTGAGGCCTTATTAATAAGTAGTAATGGGACTATGACTAATTGTCGTGAGACATGATATGTCTCGTCAGAAAAATGTGCATTGCCCGAAATAAATAAATGCATAGGATGAATACTAGAAAATAAAAAAATCCAGCACATGTTTACAGGTCATGAGTAGAATTCCATATAAAGAAACTTATTCCCTAGGAATTTACATTGCTTTATTTTCAATACAAGTCTAAGAATTTGCCTATAAAAGAACTTTAAAACAATTACCTAGGATCAATGGCACCTTGACATCAAGGAGATGAGCAATATAGTTCTTCACAATGTGGCACACTGCAGAACCAACAAAACACATAAGAACGAATATAGGACTACCCTTGTAAGAAAATTAGCAATTCGTTTATAATAACATTCACTTTGCTAGGGTTTCAGATGAGATTTCAGTCCTTAGCAATCCCTTCAAAATTTTAGTTCCATGACTCCATATCCCTGGCCCATTATTTCCATTATAGTTTTCAGCTTTCTGAATTTTCATAAATTTTCCATGAATGTACCATTCCATATGGCTCAAGTTTTCTCTTATGCCAATATCTCCCTTATAACGAAAGTTCCCTTAAATCTTAATAATGTTTTTTGAACAAGAAGGAGAAAAGAAAAAAGGAAAAGAATTTACAATATTGAAAATCTCTATAATTTTTCCCCAAAATTTCTCAATTTTAGAGGTTCAATGCTTCCTTCCAAATCTCAGTTTGAAACTTTTTTTTCCTACCATACATTCCATGAAATGTACTGTTGTGTAATATTTTGGGGGACTAAGACCAATTACAAACACTTAAGCATTACTAACACATTCAGCCCTTTAAAAAAAAAACTACTGAAAATCCAAATATAATGTCAGAACAGATCAACTGCAGCCTTGACAAGATTACTAAATGAAGAACAAATCTGACACATGATAACCTATCAGTACCAACTGAATCCATATTCTGTTCAGTAAATACAATGCAAACCCAGCCTCCAAGGTAAAATCTAAGTGATTAATGGGGGTGACCATGCAGAATGAAAAAGAAACGAAGCTTCCACAAGTAGCCAGAAAACAAAAAGCAGAAACTGAGAATAGGCTCTAGACAAGCCAGTCTGTCTTGCGTAGTCTAATTAGGCTAAACTTATGCTGAGGGAATATTTACATGTTTTCATAGAACATAAATTCCAAGACAAGGATGGACCGTGACAATGGATGGAAAAGAGAGCCTGATACAGCTATTTCTGAGAAAATTTTCTTATGATGTGCTGCTTTGGAATGATTCAAGACCAGTTCCTTGTAACTTACCAACTTTATCCTGCAAATAAGAACAGTAATGATCATTAATTTATTCCCAAAACTGACAAGGTAAAAAGAAACATCATAATAATGATCATTTTTTACACAAAACTGACAAGGTAGAAAGAACATCAGTAATAACAGATATGCTCCCCCAATTATTTCATAAACAACATAAGCAAATCAAAGCCTCCTGCTCTACAACTCACGAGCTATTGAAAAATTCAAATTAAAAAAATAAGACTATTTTCCAGACTTCATGGTCAGAGATAGGAGTGAAACTTGGTTCCATTAGGATTGGGTTGACATTGACATTAAACTAAAACAAGTTCTGTGGTCACCAAACCAAAAACCAAAACTGTATAAAACAAATGTGAACCAACATCCCATATCCATTAACATGGTAACTCTAAATCCAACCCAAATCAACATGATTTGCAATCTCAGTTTGGTTTGTGCCAGGTTACTTCAGGTGAAACATTCGCAATTGCCAAAGGCATTTCGCATAAAAAAATTCTGCATGGCATATGTATATATACACCTACACACAAACATCAAGAAACAATCCCATTTTATGAAGGTTGAATGGCGGTGTGTAAGTGTGTCCTTGTAAGATTGAGTAGTGAGATTGAGGAGAGAAGAAGAGACCAAAACAGTCATCTTCATTGTTGTTGCCAATTGAAACTAATTGAAACTTGCTCTGATTCACTTATCTCTTTATTACAAATAACACTAATTATTTGAATAATTTATTGTATAGGTCTTCTTTGCTTATTCCAAAATTTCCCTTTCTAATTTGCCTAATTATTCAAATAATCTGTTGGGACAATGTTGTTCATACGACAGGAAGGTCTATGAGAAGTTGAAAGTTTTGATCTTTGTGTATATTAAGATTTTTTAAATTTCTCTAGGGAACATTTCTTGTTAGTAGGATCAAGAAAAGCTTCATATCCATATTGGAAAAAATATCCTAATTCTTTTCCAGTAAAAATTTTTTTCACTTTTAATTTGATTTTTTATGTTTAATCTGTCCATAATTGTCCTACAGTACAAACTTTTTGACGAGCTAGTCAAAAGTTAACATTATATAATTGAGACCTTCATTGTTACAATCAGCAATACACCCCCTCAAGATTGAGTGTAAAAATTAACTACACCCATCTTGCCAAGTAAGAAATTGAACTGAGATGTAGTAAGAGCTTTTGTAAAAATATCACTGAGTTGCTGAGTTGTGGAAACATGACAAGTCTTTATGAGGCCATTAAGAATCTTCTCCTGAACTAAATGACAATCTAACTCGATGTGTTTAGTTCTCTCATGAAAAACTGGATTAGCAGCTATATGAAGGGCTGCTTTGTTCTCTCATGATGCACAGAATGTGCTTGAAGAGGGTCTACTTTCTTGAGTAAAGCAATAATTTGCTGATGTTGCTCAGGAGTAAAAGAAACTTGAGGATTCTCAATTATCCTCTTCTGATTTTGAAGAGATAGAACAGTGGACTGATTTGCCGCTTCAGTCGAATTCCCGGTCTGTGAAAATTTATGACCACGAGGATATCCATGAATCTTGTAACAAGTTTCAACTGTGTGTCAGGTATCTTACAGTGATTACAGAAAGATCTTTTACTATTATCACCTTTCAAATTGGAGTTAGAATAATTTCTTCTACTCAACATTGCCACTGGATCCAATAAAGAAGGGATTAAACCAGGTGAAATTCCTCTTTGTTGCTCTTCTTGTAAAACTAATGCAAACACTTTATTCATCGGAGGCATTGGATCTAAAAGCAAAATTTGACCTCTAATATGAGAATAAGAGTCATTAGTCCCATCAAGAAATAGGTTACATGATCTTGCTCTTGATATTCAAACACTATCTTCAATACTGCACAATTGCTTGAATTCACACATGATGGAATAGGTCTGTAGTTGAGAAGTTCATCCCACAGAGCCTTGAATTTAGTAAAATAAGAACTGACAGATTCCTGTCCTTGCGAGAGAGATGCAATTGCTTTCTGAATCTGAAAAATCCTTGGTCGATTTTTCTGAGAATACCTTTCCTTAAGTTCCACCCATATTTCTTGAGCTGATGAGATGTAAAGAACACTTGCTGCTATTTCTTTCGAAAGTGAATTTAAGATCCACGATTTCACCATTGTATTACATCTTTTCCAAGCTCCGAATAAAGGATCTCTAAAATCTGGTTTCAGAAATGATCCATCAACAAAACCAGATTTGTTCCTTGCCTCCAGAGACATGAACATAGAGTAGCTCCAAGATTGATAGTTCTCATCTTTGAGAGGTTGAGTAACAAGAATTGCACCTGGACTTTCACCATGATGAAGAAAATAAGGATTTGAAGAATCTTCTAGGTTAGGAACCGGAATGGATGAAGAAAACTTAGCCATTGCTGGAATGGAAGAAGATGTAGCGAAGAATCTTCTAGGTTAGGAACCTTGCTCTGATACCATAACAGAAAATGACTATTAATCCAGTTTTTCATAAAATTCACTCTTTCTCAGACAAGTAACTATTCCACTGGCCACATAAATTCCAACGAAAGCAATTGAAACTATTCTGAAAATTTTTAAATCATCATTGCCTTCTGATTTGCAAGAATTTGAATACATCAGAATATTTTAACACATTTGTTGAATTTGGCACTCTGATATTATATCTAGGTTCCATTGTCCAATAGAACTACTGTCAAAGGTCACATAAAATTTGATTGTTTTCTTTCAATTGTACATCTATAGGAGCTGGACATCAATAGACTATAATAGTTTGCTATTTGAGCTGTTTGACCAAAACATTGTGTTTTATTCATTTCTTGACTTTTCAAATTACTATCAGAATATTCTTCTTGAGAAATAGCACAAACATGTTTTTAATTTTATTTCGGTCATCAATTAAGCCTAACATAAGAAATTTTGAAGAAATTATTTTAGTAACCACATCATTATTTAAAAAAATACACCATCTATATCATAAAAAGAATGTTTACCTAAAGTTGGATCAGGTTGAGCTATAACCGTTTTGCATTTTTTTTTTCCATGAGGTTTGGATGTTGAAGTTGCTAAGGGATTCTAAGGACTCCTATATTTGAGAATTTATTTATTAGTTCTTGTTGAAGTCTAAGATTTAGTATTAGAGTTTCTATTTTTTTTATTTGATTTCCTACTGTTTCCAAACAAACATTTGCAAAATTATTTTGCTCAATTAGGTAGGCGATGTGTTCAACACCTGTTGGTTTGGGTCGATTCAATAGTTTCATCATTTTTAGTTTCTAAATCTTTTTGACATTTTTCTGTTATATAATTTAGCTCTAACTTTGTAAACCATCAAAGGAATAAAATTGATTGCTTTCAGAATTCAATTGGGCATACCATATTTCTCTCATTATTGCATGTTCTTCTAAATTAAATATATCTAAGATCCAATCTGTCAAAGGATGTTTGCAAAAATATTTCCTAAGAAGTTTTTTAATCAATATCTGATATGAAATTCTTCTTCTAATTCTGTAACATTAATGCTTATTATTCTTTTTTTTATTTTCTTATAAGTGATGAAAATTTCATTGAAATAGAAAAATATACAAAAGATGTAACAAGAAACAATATAAGGGATAACCAAGAGTTCTCAAACAACAAGAACTCTTCTTCGGTTCTTCCTACCTCCCTAACTACCTATTGGTCGTCATTCAAGCAAGCCAATAAGTCTCCAAATACCAAATCCTACCTTTTATCTCCTTGCTTAGCTAGCTTATCAACAATATCATTGGCGGATCTTGGCACTTAATTGAGAGAGATGTTCAACCCTTGTGCCAACGATTGTGCAATCCTAATCAAGGCCCAAAACCTCCAAGGCCCTAGCTCCCTTGTTCTTATCCACTATATGATGGTGTTAGAATCTCCTTCAATTTTAACCTCCTGGAAGTCCCTACCACGTATGCAATTCAATCTTGTAAGTAGGGCCATAAGCTCAGCATAAGTAGAATCCTCCTCTTCCATAGGTCCACAAAAAGCAACAATGAAAGAACCACTGCGATCCCTTAAGACACCTCCTACACCAGAAGGCCTTGGGTTCCCAAGTGAACACTGTCATATTTAGTTTAATAATCGCTTCTAAGGGTGGCAGCCACTGACTGAAGAAGGAAGCACCTGAGCAGATGAACAGCACACTACACCCAATTCCTCACAATCTCTGCCCCAGCTATATGTCTGAACTAAGGATAAACCACAGCCCAAGATGTAACTGCTACCTTGACAAACTCTATCACTTACAGTAACGCAGACCTGGAATCATCAAATAGTCTATTATTTCTTTCCTTCCAAATCAACCATAGGATAGCATGAAATAATAGCCTATAAATAATATGTCCCCTATGGCCACTGCTTGCAATTATCATGCCAGGCATAACCAACTGCTTGTCAATTACCCCCAAGAACAAACCCCAAATCACACAGGTAGAGCCACATATTAAAATAAATGATCAATGGATTCCCCATGGCACATGCACATAAAGTAGATACTAGGAGATCAGGCTAGCCATTTCCTTCTTTTTCGAGGTGGTTAACTGTATTTATGTTATTGAGCACACAACGGCCTTAATCTTGGGGGGAACAAAAGGTTTCCAAAGAGAAAGACAATTAAAAGGAGCCAAAGGGTCGTTAAAGTCCTCTCTAGAAACTACAAAGATTAAAAAGGATCGAAAAGAGAATAGACACAAAGAATCAAGACTCCAAATACGATTGTCACGATAGTTAGCATCAATAAACACATCGCGAAGAGCTTCGAAATTATTCTGTTGGAACATATTCTACATCATACTAACCATGAAGCAAATTTTGTTCTTGTACTAGTTAAGTTGGGTATAATTTATTTTTTTATTGTTCATGTTCTATAATAGGAATATAGGTTGAAGCTCTTCCACTAAGTGAATTCGCGGGCCTAGATTTGACAATATCTTTTTTAGGGGTGGCAATTGTGACCCACCAACCTGCCCAGTCTAAGGCGGATTTGGGTTGATTGTTTCAACCCATGTGTCGGTTCGGGTCACGAATTATCAACCCAGTTATAGTCGGATCGGGTTAGGGTTTAACCCCTCAACCCGATTACAACCCAAAAATAATTTCCATGTACTAAAATATTACACTAACAATAGTTGTGGCTACTCAATCTTTGCCCTTTTAGTATAGAAAATGACAAAGAATGAAGTTTAGGAAGACTTTTTACATATAAATATTTCAGATTTCTTAGCCTCTAAGGTAAATTGAGGCCTTAATAGCAAGTAAAGTCTTTTAGACTTTCTTGTTATGTTTTAACTATTTTTCTTCAAGTTAATCTAGTTATATCTTTGTGATTTTTGTCTTATTGTGCTTGTTAGGTATGCTTTGACGGTTTGAACATGGTTTACTGGACTGGCCGGTACCACTCCATACCAGGATCATCTAATCCCTCGGACGACATAATCTCGAGCGGTCCCAAGTTGGACAGCCCGAGTTAAAGAGGGTATTGCTGTCTTTGAATTAAAGAGGCCTCCATGTGACTATGACTTTCCAGTCATAGTCACATGATATTTAAATTAAAAATTGAAAAAACGATTGCATTGATGAGATAGAGAGAGAGAGAGAAAGAGAGAGAGAGAGAGTTCATCCATGAAAGAGAGGAGGGAGCGATAAGGTCAAAGTTCCTCAATTCTAATCTCATCTTCAATCAGATCCTCCAGAAACTGCACTTGCTTGTTGGGTTAATCTCATCTCCAACAGGAGGTGGAACACTCTATCCTGGTCTCATGGTCACTGTTGCGTTAATCTATTGGGTTTTAAGGTTTCTAAGATTTGTAGTTCATATTTGTAAAGTCTGTGTCTTAATACCGGTCCTGCCCATCTGGTACAGTTTGTACCGGGACCAGGCATGGCCGGTTCGGTCTCTAGCCCTGATCTGGAAAAGCATGGCTTTGACATTAAAATGAATTGAAAAATAAAACTTTCTTGGACTTGGGAGTTTAGGACATTAGGGGGTTTCTTGTTTTGGGCTTTTTGGCTTGTAGCAATTTTCAATTTTATTAGTAATTTAAACTATTTAACGGGTTAGGGTTGAGACATTCCAAACCGTTTATTAAACAGCCGGGGTTCGGGTTGAGCCTTGACCTGTTAACCCTTTATACCCGACCCATTTCCACCTCTAATTGTTTTGTTGGAAGAGGAAGAAAATATATACTTTTTAAATCAATGTACTTTTTCTCTTGCATTTTCGATTAGTTGGGGTTACAAATCATTTTGTAAAACCCAAGTATCTAGGAATTTGACACTGCTCCAAGTTACCATCCTTGAAAGGACTGCATTATTTTAAAATTTTGTTTTCCAAAGTGTTTTAGACCTTTTGTACTTAAATAATCTAAGTTTAGAGAAATTGTAAATAAAAATCTTTTAATAAATTCTATAGGTCAAAGATAAATTCTCAATACCTAGATCCATTTGAAAACATTGAGTTTGAATATATTAAATTAAAACATCTAAAATATTTACATCTGATAAAGAAATAGAAAAGTCAAGAAAATGGTTAAAGTATCAGCATCATCATCCAAACTATATTTGATTAATCGTAACAAGAAATCATTGAATTTGATATGCCTTCAGTCCCTTACAAATAAAACAAGATGACTTAAGGAGGAATGTATGTATTGTGATGCAAAACTATTCAACGGTCATATGATTCAAGAGAACAGCTTGAATTAAAGGTCCTCAAGGTGTAGTTGGTAAAGGCACATGATTTTAAGTGTGTAATTTTGATAGCAGAAAGTAAAAAAAAAAATCATTTCTTTCAAGTGGAAATCCATCCTAGAGAATTATGTAGTGAAAAAAATGGTGAAAGATGTAAATGTGTTTCTTGCAAAGATAAAGTTGAAGGGTCTATCATGGTCATGAAGAACAACATTCCAGATGATAGAAGTATAAAATCATCAATTTCAAAGTAAATGAAGATGAAATTCTTCTTATTGATCAATATCATAATGTTTATACAAGAGATTTTATGGCTACAAAAACATATGCTATTAGACTAAGTTTAATAAATTGTTCATCCACACCAAGGTTTACCGGGCACGAAACGAAATTTCGCTGACACGCTGCTCCGAAACGCTAAAAAAGTGAAAAAAGAAAAGAACTATGATTTTTTTATTTTGGGAAAATTTCGCCAGCACACCGCCAAAAATCGCTAATGAAAATTGAACAAATTTTCATTTACTTCCCCTGTTTCGCCCCGTTTCGTCGACATACTACAAAAAAAATCGATAGAAATGCAAATTTGTGATTTTCCACCTCTAAAACGCATTGCTACCTCAAAAAAAAAAAAAAAATTTCATTGTAAACACTGATCCACACTACTGATGAGCCTTTGGCAATAAGTTGCATCAAGTTTGAGGGTGACAATGCCATGTCATAGAGCAAGCATATGGGCCACATACATCTCAAGACAACTCTACAATCATCCGACATGTTTCTAAAGACAAATATGCTATTAGAAGGCCAATACACAAGCTTAACTACCCATAACTCAGAGACATGCGCAGAACTTCGTCAATGCTCGCTAAAAGTGATTCACAGTCACATTCCATCTTGTAGGTAATTCTCTTTATTGTTCCTCAAATGCTTCTCCAAGTTGTTCTATTAATACATGAGTAGGGCACCATAGGTATGTGTTTGGTCTTCATCTTCTCTACCCTCAACCCCATCAAATCTGAATCTTCCATCTATCCAAATGCCAAATGGTGGATGCATTCCTATCACACATACAAGCAAAGTTTTTTTACCACATTTTAACATGGGAAATGTTCTTTTTGTTCCTTCGTTTAGATACTAGTGGTGGCACATGCATATTGCACATTCTCACCCTTAACTATCGCATATAAGTGGGGGTTTAAATTCGAATGTGGAAAGAGTAGTGGTTATGGTTTCGGATTGTTTTAGTTGGGAAGGGCAATATTTGGAAAAACAAAATGGAGGCCAGAATCTGAGGGAATATTCCCCCCTCTTCCCTTTATTAAAAGTATACATAATTCACTTTCTATTAGTCAATTACTAAAAGACTCAATTGTTTTTTTTTTTTTTGATGAATAATGGATGTGTATATTTATATATATATGTATATGAAAGAGTAAAGAGTATAAAGCATACAATCGGAAGCACAAAAACGCAAGAAAGCACTCTACAAATTCCTCACAAGCCCCAAAAGCACAAAAAACAATGTCAATCCACTGTAAAACTCATATCCACAGCAAGGCCCCCTCAAGACACCTTAATCCAAAGCTGAACAAGCCATTCAGCTTTAGACCAAAGACATAACTCACTCTCAATCTCCTAAATCATGTCTAGGACCACCCCTCTCGTCATGACATCCTCCACAATAATAGACGAAAAGCACAACTTTTTCCAATCCTTCACAATTTTTGTAGGCCATAACCCTTGGAATTCTGGAAGAACCGAAACCTACGATGCTACAGCAATCAATATGGAATCAAACATCTGGTCAACCGATAACCGTGTATCCTAGAAAATCCTACTATTACGCTCCAACCATATGAACCAAACAACTGCATGGAATAACGTATCATACAACAATTTGCCCCTCCTACCCAAGCCCCTAACATGCCATTGATTAAACCATGCATTCAAAGTATCTGGTAACACCCAAGAGACTCCTATCATCTCAAACAACCGCATCCAAATAATACTGGCAAACTGACAATGAACAAATAGATGATCTATGTTCTCTCCAGACTCCCTACACATAATGCAAACACGCAGGGATAAAACAATCCCTTTCTATCTTCTTTGAATTAGATCAGCTGTGTTTATCCTGTATAAGATGGCAGTCCATAAAAAGGCCTTAATCTTAAAAGGAACCTTAGGCTTCCATAACTGTTCAGTTACTATTTTTCCCAATTCTTGAATTTTGTAGGACTTGGCCATGAGGAGAACTAGAATGGATAAAGGAAACGGTGGACTTTCCTAGCTTCATATATCCCCATCAACCTTTCTGTTCCCCCTGATATCTAGCATTGGCACATATGGGATCCATCATATTCTCAACCATGTTTTTCAGCTAAATCTGAACCTTCCCATTTCTAGTGTTAGTAACTTTTTTCATGAAACATTTGTCCACTTGCAAAACCGTCTTGCTTAACTTTCCTTTTATTACCATCCCAACCACCTCTATTCATGGTGATATTTGGCACAGTTATCAAACACTTTCATCATCTAATGCTCAACTCTCAAATATTGTTGATAATTATTCACAATGCAAGTGTCAATTTGATATATGCTTTAAGTATGAGACAAAGAAATAAATACAACTGTTTTTGTCCATTATCAAAAGCCAATTTCAGTTATGAAATTCAACAAATACAAAATTATACTGGTTTGGAATTTTTTGAAGGACATCCAAAACTACTTTATTTCCAGTTGTAAGCGCTCCTCAGCATAATGAGGTTGTTGAAACTAAGCACAGATACCTCCTTTACACTGCTCGCGCATTACTCTTTCAACAAAATTTACCCCTGAAATTTTTGGTGAGTGCATTCTTATAGCTGGTAATCAATAAAATTCCAATTGTCTAACAAAAACCCTTTATGAAATTCTCACAAACAACTTAATGTCTGTGGATTCCTTTCTTTTTTTTCACCTATAATGTCAATGACAACCATCATAGATTCAATTAAAAAAGCTCATAAATGTATATTCGTTGTCACCAGAAATGGATAACATGCTTTTGCCATCACTTCTCCAAAATAATTTACTATTCAAGATGTGATTTTATGGGCATGCTTTCCCATTTTGGATGCCACTCTTCAACTAATCCATGATAGCCTAGTTATTCCATTACCAATCATTGATATCATCACTGATTCACAATGTCTCCACCCACCCACTCTTTGGTTACCAAATAGCTACCCGACAACTATAGCTAAGCTCTCACCTATGGCAACTTCACCAAATGCCCTTCCTAAATCCTAACAACTTAAGTGTCATTGCTTCTGCTCCTTGTTGTTCGACTTGATTGACTCATTGTCCAATGACTCACTTTATTTCTTATGATAAATTTCCTAGCACTCGTGATCATTTTGCTTTCCTTGGAACTTTTTGTCTACCATAGAGCCCAAAACTTTTGCTCAAGCTGTCAACCCACTGTGTGGTGGCAATGAAACCAAAATATAGGCCCTTAAACAAGAGAAAACCTGGAGACTTACAACACTATCACAAGTATAGGAGGCCATTTATTGTAAAGCGGTGTATAAAATAAAGTATACTTCAAATGGGACCACTGAATGCTACAATGCACAACTCTTCACCAAAGATTATTTACAAACCAAGGGAGTATAATATTATAAAATATAAGCTCATGTGCCAAAGCTTGCCATTGTTAGATAACTTCTAGCCATTGATAACACTAAAAATTGGCACATTCATCAACTAGATATTCATAATGCATTCTTGTGTAGTTCATGATAAGGTTTATATGACCATTCCACCTGCGTTTTCTAAACAGGAGCAGCAGTGTTGCTGCATAAATGTATTATTATATGGCCTCAAGTAGGCTTCTTGAAATTGGTTTAACAAATTTTGTTTTCTTTATTTAAAAAGATCTCCAGATCGAGCACAACTTTGTCCTTGTGTATGTAGACAACATCATGATCACTAGCTCTAACATCATAATGATCAATTCATTAAAATCTTCCATTAATAATCATTAACATATCATGAACTTTGGACTTACAAAATACGTTATCAATATTAAGTTTGTTTGTTTGTTGTATTATTAGGGCTCCTATAATTTAGAATCCATCTTAAATCAAGCACCTACAAAGCAGGGATTAACTCATTTTTGTATATCTTCATAGATCTTATCAATGAGAATACACTCTTTCTCTATTCAAAAAGCCACACTTGTAATAATTGTTCAACTGCTAGCACAGACAGATAATTATCACTGGTAGTTAAGACAAATTTTCTGATTGCCACAATTCATTGAAAAATTGGAGTAGCTATCATCATACTTCTTTATTTTTTTTCCTTTTTTTGTGTCTAGTTTTATGCATGTTCACAAAAGGCTATCAGTTCCACCATGATGAATTAAAAAATATTGATCAAGTTTCTAAAATGTAAATACCATCAGAAAACCTCAACAATAACTCTTAAATTGGCTACTAAGAATCTAAGACTGTAAACTACTATTCTTCACCTGACTGTTAATTCGCTTTAGAAAACAACAGAGGAGATAATACAATAGTCATGACGATAACAGCATTCATCAATACTTACTAAGCATATAATATTAATTAAAAAATTAAAACTAAAAATAAAATAAAGCATCAATTAGCAATTACAAAATTAGGGGGAAAAAAAAAGAAGACACTAATAACAAAGAAACAAAAAATGAAAAAAAAAAAAATAAGACAAAATAAAATGAATTTAAAAAAAAATTGGGAAACAAAGAACTAACCATGAAAACAGGGGCAATGTAATAATCTCCCTGTAGATATTCAAACGACCTAGTCACCTTTTGACGATAGTCAAAAACAATATCCGCTGAAATAAGGAAACATAAAACAAAAATTATGGCACTCAATCAAGTCAATTTGATGTGCTCTTCATTGACAATCAGAAAAGATAAATGTGTTCTTAATTCAAAAATAAAGAGGAAAATACAGTCTCTTCCGAGGAAATTCCCAGCGAAGAGATCATCGATGACCCCTGCCCTAGCTCCCACCGCGATGTTCATGTTATCAGCCTCCTTCCCCAGCCTGTAAAGATAATCTCTGCCCTGTGAATCTTTGGCTTCCCATGACGATTGCTTGGAGATTCTCTTCGACCGATTCTTCTCGGTTTCTCCATCGCTCGCTTCCTCAGAAGTGATCTGAGAGCGTACCGAGAGTGAGAAGAAGCTTGTCTTCGAAGAGACGAAAGAAAACCTTCTACTGTTGGCATATTTAACGAAGGATTGAGATGGAAAGGTTCGGTTAGCGAGTATAAGCTTCGTTTCGCAGGTGAAGGCGGCCATGGCCACTAGAGGATGGGTGTGGCTTTGAGGGTTGATGCTTATCGTCTGGAAAAACTTTCCCGCCACAAATGAGACAAGACCAGGCGAAGTTGGATAGGAAGGGGCGGAATACAAGCGGGTTCGCGCCGGTTTGATGACTCGACATCAAGAAATTGGGCCACATCGGGCTGGCAACGGGTTAAATATTTATCTGAATCCGACCTGAATCCGATCCAAAAATGTCAAATTCGGATATAAGATATAGATGCATGGTTTGAATACGGATATCAAATTTTGGATCCAACAAAATTCAGATTTGAATTCGAATCCGTCCATATCTGATCCGAATAGGATGCGAACTGAAATCAATATACTATACATAAGCCTAGACCAAAGATAGGTTAGACCGTTTGTAAACTTTGTATAAACCATGGTTGAACCAACCTTATTAAAACAAAAAATTGAAGGGTTTTGTTTGTGAGAAATCAAATTCGGATTTTGGTTATTCTATTCAGTCGGATATCGAATTCAGATACTGTATGTATTTGGTTTCGAATTCAAATTCAGGTATAAAAGATCCATCAGATTTTGGATCGAATTCGAATATCGGTTTTTCTTTTTTAATTCGAACTTGGATCTTAGCATATCCATACCATATTCGACCATTGCCAGCCCTACCCGGTCCCAATACAAACTATTCCGAACCGATCAATCTAAAAAGGATAGAAAACTTATCCGTATCGGTCCAAAGCGACCAATACAAACCACTACCAAGCAGTATAGACCGATAACGGCGGGTCTTCCGCATGCTAGTCAGTTTATGACCCTGTCGTCATCAATACAAAGGATATTAGCTAAAAGTCCAATCAAGCTTTTTTTTTTTTCTTTGAAATAAAAAAGACCCAACACATGTAACCTTTAACGTAACTACCTTTGAAACTAAAAGTAGCACACATGATTTGATCTTCTCACACTAAAGTAACAAAAAGATAAAATAGGTACTGTCACGATCCGGAACCAAGCCTGTCCCTCCAAGGCACAACCCGTCCCGGACAGTGGCAAATAAGCCTTTATATTCAGCAAAACACGAAAGATTTAAATCTTTCTCATAACGAGTGCAAGTGCAAATAGTTTATACATGTGCATATCAAAAGTGTGATCATATATATGTTTTAGAGGCAACAAGACACGAGAATTTAGTTACAAAATATTGGGTGACTAGTCACTCCTTTCAAAGGTGAGGTTACAATTCAAAACCATATGTTAGCACCTGATTTTTGCACCCCCAAAATAAAGAAAAATGAAAAGTCAAACCCTGAGGGGGTCAAAAATTGACTTTTTGATTCAAGTAAATTTGGCCATCAAACTTCATCTCATTGAAAAGGGCATTTCGACATGATTCCAACGCAAATGAATTTGCTGGAATCGGAGTCCAGATGAGAAAGATATGAGTTGGTCAAACTTTTGGGAAGCGAAAAGATGACTTTTTGCTCGACCCCAATTCAACTGCCAAACTTGATCCCAGTAGATAGGTGGTTCCGAGCCGGTTCCAACGACACTAAGTTTGCTGAAATCGGACACCAGACGAAGAAGTTATGAGCAGTTGAAGTTTCAGAAAAACTGCCTATGTGGCAAAAAAGGCAGCAAAAATGGAATAAACCAATAAAATAAATAAGATAAATGTGTTTAATAATATTTTAATAAGAGGAATCTCGCTTTTCAATAAAATAATCAAAGAAATCGAACGAAATTTTGCAATAAACCAAATTGAATAAAGATTTGAAATCCAAACATTTAAAAAACATGCTGGACCGTATTTACATTACGGGCAGGGCATGCCCGTATTTCAAATACGGGCAAGCTTCTGGAAGAAGACACGCGTCACCGTATGGCGGGACACGCGTCCCGTACGGCCGATTCGCGAGATTTGCAAATGTACGTTTTTCGCCCGTATTTGAATTACGGGCAAGGCACGTCTGTACTTGAAGTACAGGCAAGGCACGCCCGTACTTCAAATACGAGCACGAAAATTTTGCCTATAAATAGAGAGGCCACCCCCCTCATTTGAACAAGCCATTCTACCTGGCCGATCCTCCTCTCTTCCTTGCTGATTACCACGACCAAATGCTGCCCAATTGCCACCACCCTACCCAAGCCCATTTGATGCCCAAAATACCCTTGTCACCCCAAAACCATGCCTAAACCTCCAAAAGCCTCTTCTTAAACCCAACCTCCCATCAAGGCTCTTTTAAATTCAATCTAGAAAATCCCGGAGGACGCGGAAGCGCTGCCGAAATCATTAGAGAGTCATTACATCACCAAATCAAAGGAGTACTAGTGTGGTAACTTTTATATCAACTTCTTTTTAGTATATATGAATCATTTCATTTAAGTTCTCTTTTGTGTTATTACTATGCTACTAACCCACTGGTTTCATTGTTTGTTGGAGGATTCCCATGCAACTGAGCATCTTCTTATGGGATAAGAAGAGGATGGAACCATAAAATTAACATAAAAAAAAGAGATATGACATGTCTTAGCTAATGGGTTGAATTCATGAATGCTTCTTTAAACCCTCCTATGTAACCCCCTCCCCACTACCATTTCCTTTTCTTTTGGCTACACTATTGGAAGATGGCATGATCTAAAAAATGGGGCTTAATCCCATTCTCAAGCATCAGCAAAAGAGGACTTGAAGATGGTAAAGAAGGCAAGTGTGCCATGTTAGAAGGCATCAGAACTACTACTGAAGTTGTTGAAGACCTCAAGGAGGCCACGGAACTGCTCCCAATCGGAATCGGCTGCAAAAAATGTAAAACTGATCGTGTCCGTAAACTCAGAGCGGTCCGAGCGGGACCGTAATTGCTTCACGGGCAAGACAAACCGGACTGTATTCACGGGCAAGGGTGGACCGTATAACAAATACGGGCAGATGTAAATATAGTTAAAAAACATAATTTTTCGGTCCGGTTGAACTTGATTCGACCTGAACTGGTTTGAACCAGTCCCTTAAGCAGTTTGGGCTATCTTTAGCCCATTTTTGGACCATGGGCCCAAATGGGCCCACCAAGACCTCCTTTTGGCCCACATGAGTGGTCCACCTTAGATCGGCCCAAACCCAGCCTGTTTTCAATAAGCAGGCCCAGGCCCTTTGACCCTTGGCTAATGGGCCAAATCCAAGCCCACTAAGCCCATGGCATGTGTAAAATAGTTTAAATAAATAACCAAATGGGTTACCCCTAACCCTACTGGGCCCTAGGCCCAACCATGGTAACCCACGGGTCTTCCAACGGGACCCGGGTCCGACCCACTTCACTTAAATAAATAAAAAGATTAAATCAAATAAAAAGGGACCCACACCTCCAGCGGGCCCCGCCAGACCTAATAAGACAGCATGATGGTCTATGAAAAGGGTGAAATTGACTCGAAAACCAGGGAGACCCGAGGGACCCGTCAAACCGACGGGGCGGGCCGGGGTGCCTTAGGGCTTCCCCGGACGTAACCGAGGACTTAGCTAGAACTCTGAAAAGCCGCAGACCAGACTTAGACCCGGTTAGGGCAAAACCGTGTCTGCCTGCACCTCTCAGGCAATGGCGACTCCGAATGTCCCGAGGCACGCACTAAAGGTGCGCCCGATGTGCGATCTAGGATCCAGGTTCTTAGGTGCGCACACCATACATAAACAATAAAAGAAAAGCGTAAGGCCTATAGAAATCCTCTTCTTTATACCCTATAGCTTTCTCCTTGCCTCTATCCCCAGCCCAGTTCTTCACACCGGACGTTGATGGATCTGAAAAATAAGATAGAAAGCAACTGTGAGACGAGTGTCTCAGTAAGCAACACATGCATGAATCGGTAAAACACAGTTGATGCAAATATCTCATGATAAAACCATGACATGCGGGTAGTTCTAATACTACAAAATCCACGGCATCTTATGTGTCATACAATAGTGCATGCATGTGCTTCAGTGTACAGATACTCCACTTAATAGCAATCATGTAATCAATATTATCGCTTGTTATTTAGGATGTTTATATATACTATACATGGCCTCATCTAGCATCACTGATTCCATGTGGTGACTAGGTATCTACGCCGATTCCCCTTGACGTACAGGCATCCATTTCCAATTCCCCGTAGCAAGTGGGCATCGGCCACCGATGATGCTGGTGTCGGGATGATATCACAATGTAGAACAGTAACAGTAACAAGAATACTGGCCATGGCATGTATATACAAACATTCTCATTTAAGATTATGGATCCATACCTTAAGAGTTCATTATGCGGATGTATTCATTTAACAATTTCATAACAAGTATAACAACAAAGAATAGAATGATAACACATCAATTTTTATCCAAGCTTGAGTGGAGGATGCTAGTTCTCTATCTCCAAGTTGGGAGGAATAACGATCCACTACCCCAACTAAGATGAATCGCTCAACAACCCACCAAAACTTACTGGTCAATCATCCATATCAATACCTTATGCCACTAGCATGGAAAATGCTCAAGGGTAGCTCATGGCCTTACCCGAGTCAATCTTGGGCCACTACTCTCTGCTCAATAGTACTCAATATCATTGGGGCCACTGCCCTCTTTTCAATATCAATACAACAGGCCACTGCCCTCTCATTTATGAATAATGATCATGAGCCACTGCCCTTTCATCTCATGTTACAAGTGACGGGCCAAAGCCCTTGAGGTTGTGCAAATGTAATACGGGCCCAATGCCCTTCATGCTATGTGTAAAATACCAGGTCGAAGTCTATCTGGTCATGGGTGGTGTACCCACATTGATGGTCAAGGGTAAAGGTTTGGTTTTCTAAAAATTCTACATCTCATGACTCTTTTGGGGCAACCTATGCCTAAACTCTTTTAATACTTGTACAACTTGGTTTTGGCTCTTGACTTCTACTTCTAAGGGTTATTTGGAAAGTGTTTAAGGTGGTAAAATCAAGTTATCCTATTTCTATAGTAATTTGGGACAGAAACTCTTTCTAAGACCTTCTTGGGCAAAACGTACTCAAAATCTTTGTTATTTGGAATTTTGAGTTACTTCTAGTTGGAACACCTCCTAGACACCTAACTCTCACTTTTACATAGATTAGATTTAAATGAAAACAAAGGGTAGTTCAATTTGGGCTAAAAGTGTAAATTTTGGAAATTCTGGTAAGGGCGCTCGATAGGTCACTCGACCCTGCTTCGAGCGGCCAAATATTTGCTCTTGGGTTCTTCTGTTAAGACACTCGCTAGAACAGTCGCTCGAGCGGCCATGCCTTAAAACTCTACCTAAACTACCTAAAACCACCACTTGATGCCGCACTCGAGTGACTGCTCGGGCGGCGGGGGTTTTTGACAGTTCACGAAATCCGAACTTTTAAGGATTTTGGTTTTTCTCAAATTTCACTTGTTCTAGGTGTTTTTGGGCTTGAAATCACTCTTAGCATGTGTAGAAAACTACTGTAACGCCCTGGTTCCGGGTCCATTCCCAAACCCGAGGTGTTATGGTAATCAAACAAAGCAACTAAAGAAACTAGACAATTTAAAACTTTTTCTAACTTTATAATCAGAGTAAATGCGGAAACTTAAATTTAAATTCTCTTTATTTATCAACAACCATGATAAACAATGCTTTCAATTCCATGAACCACTTACAACTCTGTAACGCCCCGAACCCGGGTCAGTGCAAACCGGCACCCAACCCAAACCTGGTTCGCTACTGTAACAACCCGAATTCAGTTCAACAACCAAATCCGAGGTGTTACTGGCCCATATCAAATAAACATAAAAAATATACCAGACTAAAGAAATAAATAATCCATTCAATTAATTAACTATCAGAGTGCAGAACAAGTATGTGCGGAAGTATAGTCTAAAATCCTCAAGAACTAATATAATCAACCATCAATCTCAATATGAAAGTCTGGTAAAATAAAAGGTCACTAATCTCTCATCTCTTTAATACATCAAACCCAAATAAAATAGAATAATCTGATAAAGTAACTATCATCCATGACAATCCACAACCTCAGACAATATTCGGGTAAAAGTAATCCTCTGGTGAATAATCAGCTATCTCTCCCTGGAAATCAATACTATAATCCCCCTCTCGGGTATCAGCTGAAAAATGAAATAAAAGTAGGGTGAGATACGAATATCCTAGTAGGTAACACATGCATGTTTAAACAGTTCATATAAGTAAAATAACAGTTCATGTACGATTAAGCAATATCGACTAAGCAGGCTCGTATAATCATTCGTATCGATCATGAATACAAAACAGTATAGTTAAACAGTCCTAAATATGATTTTCAGCAAGTTCTATTATAGGAATCCAATATCAGAATCAATAACATAATCCATACTTTGCTAGGATGCACTAAACAGTCACATCTAAGCAATATACCAATTACATGCCTCCAGCATGTATACAATAGTAATAACAAGTGTTTATGATTTTAGTGTAATTGTAGGACTCACAAATATTCCCTAAAATATAATATTTCTATAAGGGTTGGTGCCTAGCGGTATATAAAGGTTAAATCTGACATTTACTTCAATATTCGGGTTAACTGAGTTGAACTTATGATCTGAATTCTCTTTATGTAATTATTTGGTTTATAGTGTAATTTAGATATGTTCTGGTAATCAAATAATAATCAAGTTTTCCAAAAATTAGATTTCTCAATTACGTTCAAAGTTTGGCAACTAATGTCCTAAATATATCCTTAATTTATTTTTCTGTAAAACAGGAAATTGAATAATTTATTTTGGTCTTAAAACATCTTAATTAATGATTAAAATTGTCTGAAAATAGTTTGGAATTGAATCAGGGTTTGAAATTTTGAAATTCTGCATTTTCTGCACTGAGCGCCTAGGATCGCCCTGGCGGTCTAAGGTAGGCGGCAGTTGAAATTAGATTGCTGACGCTAAGTCGTCTCGCAATCTCAAGCGATCTAAATTTTTACACTAGCGCCAAAGACCGCCAAGGATCGTCGAGCACAGTCGAGGTCGCGCGGTCCCTCAAAAACGTTCAGAAACAGTGCAAAAGTGTGATTTTTCATGTTCAACATCATTCTAACATACATATAATATTATTATCAAACTAAATACATGAATGTAACATACAAAAACATGCTTTGGAGATTAATCGAACGTAAATCCAGAAACAAACAGAAAACGGTGTCACCTACCTCTGTTTACGATTGTTTCTTCTCCTCTTCTCTAAACAATGACTAGAACAAGATGAGACACTGCCTAAAAGAATGAAAAACGAGCAACACCCTCTCCCTTTTCCTTCTTCTTCTTCTTCTCCTTCGGTCGCTCACGACTTGTCTCTTGCGGCTGTAGAATACGTGCAAGTATTCTACGTATAGAATTAGGTTATTAAACTATTATATATACTCTCTGATCCCATGTAGCTCACTTACAAATTTCCCTATACACACTGCCCAATCAGAACACACAACTTAAAATATGAATCATACCTTGATAACTCATGATCGGACTGTCGGATCTGCGTCCAACTCTGGATCTCCACTATTTATATCATCCCCTACATTAATAAAATATTTCCATCAGTTATAACTCTCAATGATATTATTTATTAATTTATTTTATTATTTAAGGAAAATTCGGGGTTTTACAAACTCTATAAACTATCCATCTACAATTAACCCAAGCTTTGACGTCCTTGCCAAGAGTACCTGAAAAATGGGGTGAAACCGGAGTGAAAATAAATCTCAACAAGTAATAAAGTGCATGATGTAAAACAGTCCATAATTTTTTACAATACTAGTCATGAGGTGAACGATAAAACCAAAACCACAATAATACGATAATACAACAATAACAAATCACCAATCCAAAACAAGCACATGTGACCAATGGGACTTGTGAACTGAAACCACTTAATAAGAATATTCTTGCCCCCATAGTTCGCCACATCACGACTTACATGATAGATGGAGCCTGCACCTGCAGTCACTACCATCTCCTCTGTCAACCATCAATGCGGACCACCCACGCATGGGTTGGCGAGTACAATCCAGAGTCCAAAATAAAATCCCATCATGGTATCGCTTCCGCGGGGGCCATACCAATCCGATCAAAGATTTATAGACCCACAACAAACACGTCTAATACCAGTGCAAGTGAAAGTCACAAGTGATCCTCAAGCACGGCCAAATCATAGCTCCAATGTGCAAGTCACAAGTAACCTACCACATGACCAATATAAAACACGTGAAAATCGATGTTTCATTGAAGCATGAGGATGGTAACTTGAGAAATAAAACAAAACCATTTACCGATAGCATCCTCGGCTTATGAACAGGCCGCACCTACAGTGGTCAAGGATTGCTGCCTAAGTTGCTCGCACCTGCTAGTACAACGGACAGCATACTGGGGAGTTCCGAACAAAAATAACTTACCAGCCAATTCCCTTTCACTTCCTAGCTAAGCTATGGATCCATACTAAACATTGCCCACTAGACACAACTCACAATCAAAACCTCTAAATATTTTAAAAACATATCAACAAATAACGAAATTGCAAAACCCACATAATAGTGGAAAACCAAACCAGGGAATGAACATACTTCTCAATAACACCCACCAAATACAGAACCTTATCTGTATAACAAATCCGCCCATGCGGAACCAATAAATTAGGCACCTGCCTTGTCACAACTGTGACCCAAAAACCACACTAGATGTACCAAGTCATATGTCCAAACTCCAGGTTTCAACGGCAAAATAATCCAAAGACCACGGTGTTCAACCAAGAGATATTTAAAATAACCATTAACAGCTCTTAAACAAAGTTCCAAGTCATTTAATTAGAAAAGTACGAGAGTATACACAATTTCTTAAATAAAAGGTTTAGATTTGAGTCGTGGTAGTGTGAGCATACTTAGTTTATTGTTTTAATTCAGTATTCAGGTTATTCTTTATTTCTTACAAAGTTTACTCCAAATCCTACACTTTGGTTCATTCTAAAATCTTTACTTTTAAATCCAACTAATACCCTAAATCTCCAAAACCTTTTGGGTTATGTTATTGATTCTTTCCAGAAGTTAATTTAAGTCTATTATAACTTGTTAGACTAAGTTTCATGCCTAGAATCCTAATGAAAGTGGTTTGAGTGCATATGGTTTACCTTAACTAGTCTACTTTGATTCTTATACATTCATTGTTCCAAATAATTATCCTTTTATCCGAATTTAATTCCGTCACTTCCTACATCTCAAATTACCCTATTTACAGGTGTTATAACATTTAAATTCCAAGAAAAATCATTAGAAATGGAATTTGGGCACGAATCCCAAGTTTAGAAATTTCTGACAGTCAGCCGCTCGATGGGTCGCTTGGGCGATTGCTTTAGTGGTTAGATTTCAGGTTCTGTTATTTTTCAAAGGCCTATCGTCTGAGGAAACGCTCGAGCGGTGTATCGAGCGCTCCAGCTATAACTTGTTTTTCTTCAACTTACGGAAATTTTAGAACTTTCTATACTTACTATTTACTTGTTTTGATTCTAAACAACTATTTTCCATCCTAAACTAGTTCTTGGACAACCCTAAACTAATCCTATCACCTTTCCACTTATCTTTGAGTTTCTTTATAATTTTAACTCATCATGATCAACCTTTTCTTGATTTTCAAAGGAAAGATAAATCACCAAAACAATACTTTATAAACAATAAACTTTTCCCATAAAATCCAACTTCAAAACAATACGATTAATCATCCAAATCACGAGAAAACATGCACCCCTCTAGACTTCTCTAATTTAGATCTCCACCGTTTAGTTTGAATTCTTCCATGAATAGAACAAAACCCTAAAATTTCAGCTCATTCTAACGGGTGGATCTTCCTATATCTCTGCTCGAAGTTGGCTGGTCGGTCATCTCTGCAACTTCTCTTCTTTCTAATTCCTCCTTTCTTTTCTCTCCTCTCCTTTTATTTTTGGCTCCTCTCACTTATACACGAATTTCCCTCTCATTCTAACTTATTTTCAAAACCTAAACACTCTTTAAACCTCTCTTTTATAGCCTCCCTAATAGTCCAACTCTAATTAGGTTTAGCTTATTCTAATATACTTGGTGTATTCCCTCTTCTACCCTTCTCCTTAATTTAACTCCTTTAGCTCTCTTTTAAAGGATATCCTAATTAATTTTCGTGCTTAATACTATTCTTAATTTTAAATTAAACTTAGACTTTTATTATTCACTCAAATTACCTATATTTTTGACCCTAAATAGTATAATTACCTTTAGGCCATTTTTCCACTCTTTAAGCCTTAATTTCATTATTTTACATCCAAATAAGTTAAGATTTTGTCTAGTTGAATTTGTTGACTAAATATCTAATTATTTTATTTTCTTTCATGAATTTAACAAATTAAAATGACCAAATTACCCTTCCTCTTTAAATTCCTATTTTAACCTTTATATCTCTCTTTAATTCTCCTATCATTATCTTTCTTAATGTTTCCTCCATAATTTATCATTTAATTATTTATTTTATTCTTAGGAAAATCCAAAGTTTTACAACTACTACTAACAAAACCCCTCAAAGAAATCCCTCCCATTGGGCCTAGGACTCGTTTCCACATCTCAACCTTAACATTCACCTAAAAATGCGATTTTTGGCCGAAATTTGAAAACAAGGGGAAGGGTGGGGTTGCTTACCTCTTGCAATCAACTAAGCAAGATGTATAGCTCCTATTGCAACTCACGAACAGCTCCTTGCTTGCTTGGATGCTCGTTCCACCAATCTTCAAGCTTCAAACCCAAACGAAAATCACTTTTCTTGGGGGCTTCTTCTTTCTATTCTTGCAAGTAACCTCTTCCAATGAGTTTAGAAACGAGCCGGGGCTTAGCCACTTTGACTAGTTTCAAGCTCGGGCTTCTCCAACTTCACCTACACAACACATTCACTGATTAGGGTGTGCTAAGGGTATTAGAATTGGGGTTTCATATCTCAAATCATCTCCAAGATACATAGAGGAAAACAAAGCTCAAACTCAAGCTACATGAGTGAGAAATAACTACCCTGAGGTACACAGAGGAAAATATAAGTAATTCTGTCAAAACAACCCTAAAAACATCTTTAGATAGGTCAAATACAAGTGTAGGAATTGATAAAATCACAATAAGTTGAAAAGAGAAGAGTTTGAAACGATAAACTTGAATAAAAGCTGTTTGAGTAGAACGTACCTAAAATCTTTATAAAAATTTAATTTAATCAACGGCTAGTGCAAACAATGTCAAAACACTTAAATCTTATTGGTACATAAGTTGGAAATCAATAAAAACATTTTTATAGTGAAAAACTAGGCATTTTCAAAAATATCAGAAATTTTGTCAAGGGCGCTTGAGCATTGTTGGGCGCTTGTGCAGGCGTTAGTTTAAAAACAAGTTTTGAAAGGTTGGTCACTCAAGATGGCACTTGAGCGACCTTTTGGGCGCTCGGTTTACTGGAAATTGACAACTCTCGGGTTTTGAAAAAAAAAAACATAGGTGAGGCGCCTCCAACGATGCTTGAGCGCCTTAGCAATCAGCTCAGTGCCTAACAGGGCGCTCGAGTGTGATCGCAGGCAACCGTTCAAACTCGCAAAAACATGATTTTTCCGAACTTTGTGAAATTTCAAACTAAAATCAAATAACACCAAACCAATACTTCAAAACACTTTGAAATCATTCTAAAACAACCTCTATACATGTTAGATCAGTTTAAACAAAATAAAACTTCGTTTATAAATCAAATCGAATCAAAACCCATCGAATCAACACACTTTAACAGTTTTTAAAGAATTCTGAAACATCAATATAAACCAACGAAAATCTGGTATAAAACAACATGGTTTGCTTCGAAAATCATCTCTTAATAAGTATTTAAATCAATCGTAACAAATAAACAACAACCATGCAACGATTAAACGAAAACGAATGTGTTACTTCCCTCTTCGCAAGATTCCAACTCTAACTAGCAAAACTAGAAACTTTACTTCTTCTCCTTTATTTCTAGGTGTGATTTCTTTCTCTCAAATCCTCAAGCACACGTTCAGAAGGTCTCCTTCAATACCACACGTCCAAAATAAGAGGATAACCTTCTATTTTCTTAAAAGTTACTTTTTATACTTAGAATTCTGATTTTACCCTAATTAGGACTTTCTATTCTCTTAAAACAATTATTAGGAGTGTATGGATGTAAAACCCCGAATTTTCAACAAATAAATAAATAATAACTAGTTATGAATATTTGGTATTGTAAAACCCTGAATTTTCAGCAAATAAATAAATAATAACTAATTATGAATATTTGGTATGTCAATAAATTTGTCAAAATAAATTAGAGAATAAACTTAGAAATTTTGGAGGAAATCGAGTGCGTAGATGTAAAATTATCAAGAGATGAGTATTTTGGTTAATTCATATTAATTATCGGTAGATAATTAAATACATTAATTAAATTATTATTAGACTTGAGAAATGATGATGGACTTAAGTTGGGTTTACATTGCCTATTAATAATGATATTTAAAGCTTAATAATTGGAATAATGGCATATTGGTAATTATGTTTGATTCGAAGCCTTAAGTCGAGAAGATGAGAATTTTATTAAAGGATATTAATTGTAAATATAGATGATCACATTGATAGTGGAGATCAGGAGTTTGGCGTAGATCTAACCGTTGGATTGTGATAGATCGAGGTGAGAATTCAATAATTACGAAACTGTGTTCTAATTGGATGGTTGTCTAATGGGTGATGCATGTGCGTTGCATAGGATCATGGGATATAAAAGAATAGGGTTATACCCTAGAGAATATGTTTTAGTATTTGCTATTGTAATCATCCGTTTGGGTATTCGATGGCCTAAAGAGAAGAAGAACGAGAGAAAAAGAGAGAGACCGAGAAGAGAAGAGGAAGAAGGAGGGAGAGGAGAGCGTGATCCCTGGTTTCTCAGTATCCCAGGAGTGTTTTGCATCTATGAAGAGAGGAAACGATTGCTGGAAAGAGGAGGAAGAGGTGATCTCGCGTGAACAGAGGTAGGTAACACCGATTTTTACGTTCGTTTTGTGTTCTTGAGATTAATCGATTTGTGTTGCATGTTTTAGCGTTGTATTTATATGTATTTAGCATGATAGTGATCTTATATGTATATTAGTATTGATTAGAACATGAAAAATTAGATTTTTATACAGTGTTTTGCCGATTTTGGTAGATCGCCGAGCTGGGCACTGTTCGGCGCTCCTGGGCGCTATTCGGCGCTTGTACAAAATCTTAGACCGCCATCTAGTGGCGCTCTATTTTCAACTACCGCCGACCCTAGACCGCCTGAGCGTTCCTAGGCGATCCTCAGCGCTCAGTGCAGAAAAATCCAATTTTTGCAAATTTAATCCCTGATTCAATTCTAAACTTTTTTTAACCAATTTTAATCATTAATTAATATGTTTTAAGACCAAAATAAATTACAAAAAATCTGTTTTATAGAAAAATTAAAATAGGGAGTATTTTAGGATATTAGTTGTCGAAATTGTAAATGATAGGAAATTCTAAGTTTTATAACAAACCAACTTTATAAATTGGGTTCATTAATTATGAGACATTATATTATATAGTATTAACCAGATTTTTATAGATTGAAACTTTAAACCAGAAAATACCTTATAGAATTTGGAGAAAGAACCCTATATACTTTTTGGCGTCATTAGTTAATTAAATCAGTTTACCCTAACTTCTCTCCACTAAATAACAAGCACCATATTACTTTATGCGACTACTTTTAGACTTTAAATTACTGAAATCAATCTCACCATTACCCTTAACAACTTAAGTCTTCTATTACTATAATAATCACATAAGAAGACCCCGTCATTATGAGTACACACTAATGAACTGATTTTGGAACAAGACTTTGGATTACCAATTGAATATGAAAGAACTATGATTATAAACAATATTAGAATGTGGATGATTTGTACAATGGCTTGGTGGCCAGTTTTATTAATAACCTACTTGGTTGTAACGCTCCGGTTCCGGGTCCATTTCCCAAAACCCGAGGTGTTATGGTAAGTAACAAAAGCAACTAAAAATCTGAATCAATTTAAACCTTCAATTAATTTCATCATCAGAGTTATATGCGGAAACTTGAAATAATATCCATTACAAATAAACTTTAAACATTTACAATGTTTTTAATCTCAGGAAGCTAATCTACAACTAAACTGACTACCCCTTTACATACTAGCCCAATGCTGTCGTCCTCTCCAAGAATACCTGAAAAATGGGAGAAATCGGATTGAGAAAAAATTTCAACAAGTAACAAGGTGCATGCATGAAATCAGTCCATGTTTATATAAAATAAGTCATGAGGTGTACGATTAAACCAACAACAACAACATCAACAAGAAAAGCGATAATATAGAGAAATCACGGCAAACAGTATACCACGTCTGTGACATCACAGGACTAATGAAATCGTAAACAGAGTCCTACAGACATGTGCCAATATGCTACCTTCCGAATTACAAATGGACCAGCTGCCCTGCAATATGGATATTCAACATCGATGGGAGAACCCACCAACAACAAAAAAAAACCAATAACCAGCCGTCCTGCAGTCTGGCTATTCCAAATGGGTTAGCATGCATGGCCCAACCAATCCAGGAGAGGGTAACGTAGCGACCGACCAATCCAGGAGCGGTACCATCCTCGAGATGATGGAATGCCTATGAAACAGAATAAGAAACTCCAGAAAACAATTTCATTTATTAGCCATTCTAATGGATCCATGTAAGAGCTAAGCCTGCTAGACACAACTCACAATTAAAAACTCTAAATAACTTAATAACATATCAATTAATATGCAATTGCCAAACCCGCACAATTAATAATGTAATTACGAAACCTACACGATTGTGGAAAACCAAACCAGGGAATGGACATACTTCTCAATAACACCCACCAAATACACTGTATAACAATAACCAATTCCGCCCTACAGAACCAATAAACCAGGCACCTGCCTTGTCACAACTGTGACCCAAAAACCAACACAAGATGTACCAAGTCATATGTCCAAACTCCAGGTTTTAACTGCAAAATAATCCAAGTATATACATAAATAATTTGGAGCTCCAAAGCATGCTCAGATAGTTCAAATACAAGTGCAAGAACTCCCAAAATCAAGTTTTGTTTAAAAGGCAATAAATCAATACATTAACAATGTTCCTAACTCTTGATTAAAACTTCTCTATTTTTACTATCTATTAATGCCTAACTTTCCCTCATTTAGAACCTAAGGTGTAAAAATTTATTAACTCTGTTATTTAGTACTTCCAGAAGGTATCTTAGGTCTATATTGAAGTTTAAGAATAGGTTAGGTTACCCAAAATCAGATCTAAATAGGTTATGACCCCTTTTACCTTAAAATATCTCCAAAAGTTTTATATTTATAATCATCGTCCCAAATTACTATTCTTTAATTCAAATTTAATTCCGCTACTTCCTACATCTCAAATTAACCTAGTTACAGGTATTACAATTTTGGGATTTACAAAAAAATCATTTAAAATTAAATCTGGGCACAAATCCCAAAATCTGGAATTTCTGACATTCGTCACTTGAAGAGGCGCTTGAGCGGACTGTTCTAGCGACTATAATTTCATGTTCTGTTTTAGATACACAGGCAGGTCGCTCGTGGTTGTGCTCGAGTGGTGTATCAAGCGACTTGTTTTTCGTGTTCTGGTTTAAGGTATATAGATAAGGCGCTTGAGCGGTCTTTCGGGCGCTCTGCCCAAAACTTAGTTTTTCTGGGTTTTTCAGAATTTCCGAAACTTCTCAAATTCCTATGGTTTTAAATTGTTTCTAAACATCTAAATTTCATTCCAAATTACTTCTAAGACAATCCTAATCAATTCTTGGTGATTAAAATTTATCTAAGATTTATTTCTAAATTAAATTACCCATGAGCAACATTTTTCTTGATTTTTAAAGAGGGATTTAAATCACCAAATCAAAACCATATAATCATCCAACTTAAAAACCAATACGATCAAACATCAAAATCACAAGAAAACATGCAGTTCCTCCAGTTTCAAGGGTTTGCTACTTGCCTTTTTGATGAACCCAGATTTGTCGAAAACTCCTTCTGTACCCATTTTATGACCTCAATAACACCCCTCTAGACTTCTCCGATTCAGATCTCCACCATTCAGTTTGAAGTCCTCCATGATTAGATCAAAACTCTAAAATTTCAGTCCGTTCCAACGGTTGGATCTTCCTATCTCGTCGTTCGAAGTTGGTTAGTCGGCCATCTCTGCAACCCCTATTTCTTCCTAAATATGATTTTCCACCAAGTTTCTGGGTTAGTTCGAACCATCTTAGACTCCTCCAAATCTGATCTCCACCGTTCAGATTAATTTATCTTATGTATAGATCATAACCTCAAAATTTCATGACGATCCAACGACTGGATCTCCGGGGATTGTCGTTCAAAGTCTGTTGGTCGGACCTCTACAACACTTTTCTTTTCTTTTCTTTCCTCCCTTTTCTCACATTCTCTTCTCCCCTTTATTTTTCTTCCAAGCCCAAGCACGAATTCCCCTCTCTTTTTCCTTATTTTTGATTTGTTAAAAATCCTAAACCTTCCCTAGACCTCCCATTTTATAAACTTTCTTAATTAGAAGTCCTAATAGGTTTAGGAGACCTAAATAGGATTCCCACTCTTAATTGGAAAGCTTTCTATCTTACCCCTCATTCTAATTCCTTTTTAAAGAATCTCATACAAAAGAAGGATTTATTTTAATTTATTTTCGTGTTAATTTAATTTCTTATTTTAAAATATTACTAAAACACCCAAAAGCTCCTCTTATCCTCAAATTTAAGGCTCCTTATCAACCATAATCACCAATATACCCTTTTTCATACTTTTAAGCCATAATTTGCTATTTAAATTCAAACTTAACCCAAATTAAGTCGAGTTAAATATTTCAAGTTTAATAATTATTTAATTACTCAATAATTAATTTGGCTAATTGGAAAATGACTAAAATACCCTTTCCTTGAAATTCCATACTTAACCTTTGGATCTTTTTCCAAAAATTCTCCTCTTTATTTCTCACATCAATCTTAACCATATAATGCACTTGAATTAATACCTATATTCTCCAACATTCATATTTAAGTCACTCTCCCAATTTATCTAAATCAACCTTGCTCTTTCCTATTTAAATGACGCCACTATTTAAATTCCTAATTACTCAAAATTATTATTTATTTATTTAGTTACTAATATCTCTTTGGATCATAATATTATTCCTCGAATACCTAAATTAAACCTTAACTTCTCAATATTTAGGCTTATTTAATTTACTTTATTTTTGGAAAATCCAGGGTTTTACATTGGTGGCAGAGATGTATTGCATATTACCCGCTTCGTGGTGGAGACCCTTTACCCGCTTGGTGGTGGAGACCTTAACCCACTTGGTGGCGGAGACTTTACCCACCTGGTGGCGGAGACATTACCTCCTGTGGGAAAGACATATTTCCTCCTGTGGGGCAGATGTATTTCCGATGGATTGCATCCTACAGGAGAGGTATCTCTTGTGGGGGAGATGTGGTTATACGTGATTGCATCCCACATGGAGGATGGGTGTGTGAGTTACCACTGGAAGGTGATAAAGCTGTCTTCTATGGTAGAGGTAGATGCTATGTGTTCACATATTGCGGGAGAGTTATACTGTTTCCTGTACTGTAGTCTTAGAGATGTGCATTCTCCTACGGAGCATGTGTGGATACTATGTGTTTATGTCCTGTGGTAGAGGTAGGCTACTACCTGAATGTTGGCTTTTATTACTGATATAATGATTGATTTCTCCGATTAATGGATTGTTTTAGACATATCTGATAAGATTGTTTATTTAAAAGAAAATATTGAAATGTCATAATTGAACAGAACTGCTATGATTTAATGTGAATTGTTAAAATGGAATATTATGGAATCATGAATAAAATGTAGAATTGATCTTAGGAGGACACTAATTGAAATAAATCAGAAACCATGGGGATGTGAATTATAATACATTGTCCTATAAATTGAAATGAAATGTACATGATTAACTTCCTTTAATTCGGGCACTGATTCAATATTTGTTTTGTATCGAGATTATTCGTTTATCTTATTGACCGTAATTACTCATTTATTTTACCAAGCATGAAACCACTGTTATTTTCCATATATATATATATATATATATATATATATATATATATATATATATATATATATATATATATAAATGGTTCTTCCTTATGCATGTGTTACCTACTGAGATATTCGTATCTTACCCCTACTTTATATTCTGTTTTTCAAGTCATCTTGGAGAGGACGCCACGGGTTAGACTAGTAGTGGGTTGAAGTATAGAAAATCTAGATGAAAAGAGTAGGACAATCTTATATAGTTGTATTTGTTTTATTGGAATCATAATAGATGATTTGGTAGGATATTAAGAATTAATTAATTTGTGGTTGCCTTTCATTTAATTAATTGATGTAATAGGAAGATTCAGTTTTTAATGAATAATTTAAGCTTCCTAGTACTCTGATAAATCTTATTTCTTTATCTTTTGAGCTGATTTTAATGTACCACAAGTTAATGCCTTGATCCGAGTCAAAAAGAAAAAAAGAAAAAAAAATGACTCGGATTCGAGGTGTTACAATGGACGTCTAGCCATGTCCATATAGGTATTTTGCTAGTATTTAATTAAAATAAGATAGCCTACCTTGCCTATCTATCATACTCATGTACCTTCACCAATCAAAATTCCAATAAAAGCAGAATTATGTACTTACTTGATGATTTATCCCTTTTTCTTTACATTTTTAGAAATCTTTAGGCTTGATCTTTATCTTCCCTTCATATTCATATCAATAAAATTCTAATCAATCACTTAATCCAATATTTTCCTCAATAAATTAATTAAATTATTTAAAAGGGAAAATTTGGGGGATTACAGTTTTGATTTGGTTTCTGATTGATTGGATTAGACGAATAAATTATTCATGGATACGTTTATTTTTCCTAGATGGGTTTTTGTGTTTTTGAAGGAAAAGTAAGAAAACATTGATGAATATAGGTTTGATCCTTGTAGATGACCAAAGATTTGTAATTAATTGATACAAATAAGTCTAGAGTGTTGTAGATATGGTTTAGGTTAATAAGAAATAAATTTAGAACAATTAAAATCAAAGAAATAACTTAAAAATCAAAAAATTATAAAATATGGGAATTCTGCCGGAATTGTATGGGCACTCAACAGGTCGCTAGAGCGCCCATGTCTAGCGCCCACTGACAGAATTTGTAATTTAGGAATTTTTAGGTCTAAATTAATACATAATAATTTTCCCAGTAATTTAATTATTGTAACACCTGTATATGAGGTGTAGGAATAGACGAAATTAAATTTAGAATTAAGACTAATAATTTGGAAAAAATGAATGTAAATAGGGAAGTTTGACCCCAATCGATTATCACATTAAGGCTGTGTTTGGAACCTTGGATTTGGGGATAAAAGAAAAGAAAATGATAAAATTTTCTTTCCTCTCGTTTGTTTAGAAAGAAGAAAAGTGAGATTTTCTCTCCAACTTTTCTTTCTCTCCAATGTATAACATTTTCACTCCAAAAAGATAGATATTTTGAAAGAAAAGAAAGTTCACCATCGCTTATCACTACTCACACCACCCATGCACCGTACCACTACCATCACCACCCACTGCCCACCACTTCCATGTGAAAGCCTAAATTTTTTAATATAGTAATATAATAAATAAATCTAAATATTAGAGAATAAATTAAAATGAACTTGAAAATATTGAGGAATAATGGTTTAATCTAAGCATTTGGAGGATTAGCATTTTATTCCAAAAATATATTAGTAATTAAATAAATGATGATAGTAATTTTGAGTAATTGGAAATTGAAATAGTAATTTCAACAAATTGGAAGATTATTTATGGTTTAGAGAGAAAACATATTGATTATAATCCAAATAAAAAGAGTGAAACATTAAAATTTACGAAAAATAAAAAAAAAACCGAGATCTGCAAAATTTGTACTGTTGCCCGATCTGCACTCGAGTGCTATCTTGAGTGCTAAGAGTATTTTTTTGGACGCCTGATGGACGTTCAAGCGTCACATCGAGCGACTAAGTATCTGAGTTTTAAAACCTATAACCCGAGAGTTGTTTCAAGCGCACTATATGCGCTTGAGTAGCACTTTGAGCATTCATGAAAAATTAAACCAATGTTCGAGCGTCACCTAGGATGCCGAACAAAGTTTTTTGTAAACACTTTGGTGCTCAATAGGACACCCGATAGACGCTCGAGTAGAGCTGTAAGTTTTGCCCAACCCACCCAAAGCCCGCCTAACCCAACCCGAATAATAGCCCAAACTTAATTTTAAGCCTGAAGTTGAGTTTGGGTTGGACTTGGGTTCATGCTTTGTGGCCCGAAAACCTGAACTAAAGAATAAATGCATGAGTACATACTAAATTTCTAAAGAAGAAACCAATGACTCATATCCAAACATAGCTCTTTGCATGATCTTTCTATCGTGTTTAAGAGAAATGGACTTCTTCTTTATCTCTTTTTTGAAGTAATTGGAGTTATATTTTTCCCAACATGCTATTAAGAAGATTACAATACTAATGGGTTATCTATACTAGTTTTATAGAACCTTGAAGAAAGGGTATCAATCATGTTGAAGTGGAATTTATGGGGATGGTTTAATACATTCTTAGGAATGGTAAAGTTAATTAATTAAATAGAGAATAACCTTACTTCTATATGGAAAAGACAAATATTTATATGAATTGGGTGATTTTATGGAAATTGCTTCCCTATTGTAATCTTTGGTTTCTTTTCTTTTTTTAAAGTACTCAAAATAAAATGTGAATTGTATTTTATCTTTTTATATTTGTATGTACTAAATATTTTTTTATCATGTTGCATCCTAATTAATATTTACTTGATAAATTCTAATTTTAATTTACCATAAAATGTTTTAAAATGTAATTCTTTTAATTTTACATTTAAATTGGGTTCGCTCGAACCCAGTGTAAAACCCCGAATTTCTGCATGTTTATTTTATGAGAATTAATAAGTTTGTATGGGTGAAATTTGCAGAAATCTAGCGAGCAGGGGTGTATTTGGAATTTGAGACATTAGGTGTGAAGTAAGATGAATTAAGGTGAGTAATGTGTAAATTTTTAATTAGAATCATTATGCAGTTAGAATTCAGTCGTTAAATAAAAGGTTTATGTATATATAGCTGATGATGTGGAGAATATTTCATTAGATCAAACGGTTGGGAGGCTGCGCATGTAGGGAAATGTGTAGGTGAGCAGGCAGCGAATCATAAGTGAAGTATAAATACTTAGTGTATTCGGAGTCGTAGGTTTTTGGCACTTTGAATTCGAAGGATTTGGCGGATTTCTAGGGCTTTGGGGAGAAGAGAAGATGCTTGGTATTCCTGTCGATCAGCATAGAGTGTTCGAGTGTTCAGAACCATCTCACGATCAGAGAGAAGGTTTGGGCGAAGAGCGATAGTTGCACTTCCAGTTCTCAGAATTGCAGTGCGAGGACTTGAGCATATAAGAGGTTAGTAGCATCGTTTAATCTGTGTTTTTGGGTTTTGATTCTGGATTAGCCGAACTGCATGTTGTGGAAGGATGTTAGTTTTGAAATGTGGATTATTCGATGAGATTTAGAGTCGTGATATGAAGTAGGTTAGATTAATTTCGAGTCATGTTTAAAGGTCTTTTGGGGATGTTAGAAACACAGGAAAAGTGTTACAGAGACTAGAAACCAAGACAGTCATGGAGTTTTCGAATTAACAGTGAGTCGTGAATCGCAAAGGGTGTCCGCCGAGCTGCCGCCAACCTCGTTCCCCTCAGTGGCAGCTCAACGCAAGCAGATTGTTGGATCCACCAACCTAGCACCAACTGCACCGAGGTCAGCGCACCCACCCTGTTTTACAGTGAGGTGCGGCTGACCAAATTGAACCCATTTTTGGTACCCAAATGTTTAACCTTATTAGCTAGAAGTTCGATTAGGTTGCTAGAAACATTTTAGCCTGTTCTAAACCTTCGGAGATCATTGGATAAATTGTTGGTAGGATTTATGAGCTCCTAGAATGATTTTTGAAGGACTGTTTTAGTTTAATTGCTGTTCTTGATACCCCTTGTAGCAACCCAGATTCGGGTCTGCCCTATCACAGCACCAATCCGTACCCGAGACCTACTTATGGGCCCAATAGAACCTGATAAACACAATTTCTTGGGCAATTACAATGTAATTATCAGAGTGCATGACTAAAGAAGCATGGAATAAAAATTTTCCATCCAACAAAAGGTTTCCTGTATTACAATCTCCAAAACATGATATTTGTGTATACAAAATACAACTAAGGCAACTAACCATTCACCATGATCTCCCCAAAATATACAGACATGTACAAAGATATCTCCCAAGAGTATAAGTCCAAAAATATTATTTACATCCCATTTACAACTTCAAAGATAAAATACAACATCATAAAAATAATCCTACTGTGGGTAGTAGTCCTCTGTCCTGAACTAAAGCTTACCCTCTATATCTGCCCTGGTACGTGGCTCACCAAATGGATCTGAAAACAAATCCGGTAAAACAAAACACACGTGAGACTTAAAGTTCCAGTAAGCAGCAAACATGCATGTAGAGAAACAGTTCATGCAGTTTTTATAACATCATGATGATATTCACAATTATATAGTACTAAATGCAAACCAAAACAGTTCAATTGAATATGAAAGAAATTCCAATTCAAATATCTCAATCAAGTAACTCGGGTAATCAAATCAACAAATGCGATCAAATACTGTAAACATGTCTTGTTAGGACTCGTGGTTAGCGTGTCTGTAAATTAGGTTAATGTCCACTGTCCATTTGCCACCTACACGACTTACAGAGAGAAGCCTAGCTAGGGCATCTCAGCAAGCGGAGCACCCACGTATAGGCTGGCAAGTGACAACCAAGGTAATAATCAAGGCTAGGTGGAATACCCCATCCACTGCAGGACCAAACCATATGAATCAGAAGAACGTCCCACCGATGCCCCACGGTGGGTGGTTGCCGCAGCACCTCTATGCCCCAAGAGGGCCTCACTGATACCCCACAGTGGAAAGCTGTATGGACAAGGAAAATTAACGCTAACAAGCCAGCACCAACATACAAATTAGACTCACTGTGGATCCACACCAAGAACAACGTCCAATTAGACGACTCACAATTTAAACCAAACCAATCAAATCAAAGAGTAAAACCAGTTCTTAAACCAAAGCCAAGTGGAATTCCCCATCCACTATTAAATCAACCGAGACCAAGTGGAATTCCCCATCCACCATTAAATCAATTGAGACCAAGTGGAATTCCCCATCCACTACCAGTCCATACTAAGGGCAAGTGGAATTCCCCATCCACTGCCAATAAAACCGTAGGCCAAAGCCTTGTCAAATCATATAAGAGTTTTTCAACATCGCTTTCATAAATCCAAGCCTAATCAAAACGAAGGTTATAAAATCCTCAAAACACATTTCCAATGAGTGGATTGATCTTAAAAATCCCAAATAAGTCACCATACCAAAATTCAATGGATTCCGAGACAAAAAGTTTTGGACCTCCAAAAATATTGTAAGTCTGGTTGAAAACGTTGACTTTTCGGTGTCGAATTTTTCTAGACAAATCTACAAGGAGTTTGGGGCTCAATTTCTGGTTGTAGTCTATTGGAGGGTATACAAATCATCTACAATTTTCTGGGCTTCTGAATCACTCATTTGGATATCAAACTCAAAAAGTGGTCTTATTTGGAAATCAGGAAAATTTGAAATTTAGGCACAAACTGGAAAGTTGACTTTTTATTGGTTGGGAATTGGGCCCTGGGAGTATTTTTATTGGTTCCAAATGGGGGGTAAAACCTTATTTACATGTAAAGACTTAAGTAAATGGAGCAATAAATACACAGGACATTTACTTAAATGTCTTTTATGGAAATAAGGGTGCTCTGCCGAAGGCTTGGGTTGTTTGGAAGAGGGTTGAGGAGAAAAATGGTGAAGAGTTCTCAAAACAGGCTTCAACGCGCGGACGTTAAGGTTGGACGCGTGTGCGTTGAGGTAACAGGCTAGGCGACGTTCGTGCGTTGAGGCTTAAGTTGCGCGCGCTCAGGTTTATAACGAGGTTGACGCGCGCGCGCTGAAGTTGAACATTCGCGCGCTAAGGCTCTAGATTAATCGCCCAGGTTAATCCTGAGCTGCGATTTAAAATAACAGAGGCTAGTTTTTAGGTGTTTGGCTCAGGATTAATCGCCAAATTTCAGGATTAATCGCAAGGTCGGGATTTTGAAATATTTTGGCTACTTTCAACATAAAACTCATAGAAATCATTTCCGATACTTCCAACATCAAATATGATGGTCATAAAACATCCCAAATCCACATGAACACAATTCTAGCACATGAAACCTCATTCAAAACACAAATCTCAAACACTAATCTGAAATATAATCAATAGAGGTTGTAAATTCATGGCAAATCATTAGGAAACTAAGCAAGAGCATTATATAATCAAAACCTACGAATTTTAGAAACAAATAGCAACATGCAAGATCATTTCTTCAAATAACTCAAACCCTAGAGAGAGAATACGAATTTTGGTAATTCATTTTTTTTGGAAAGGTTTGCTACTTACTTGTTAATGGAGAAACAACCTCCTCTCCTAGCTCTCCTCTTCTTCTCCTTCTTCTTGAAGCTTTGAAGCAAGCTCCCACAACTCTCTCTCTTGTTTTATACGATCAAGACAAGAGGAAGTGTTCTCAAAACACTTAGAATAGAAATTAGGGCATCCTTTTATATGCCCAAGTTTTTGGTCTTTCAAATCTGCCCCTAAACAAAGCTTTTATTCAACTAAACCCTAGGGTGTACCTAAGGCATACCAGGGGTACTTTAGTGTTATTCGAGTGGGGTACCTTGGTATTAAGTGGGGGTACTTTAGTGTTAAGTGGGGTGTTTGCCTTAGCCACTTCAAAGGCATGATTTAGGAATGCTTGGGAGGTGTACCTCAGTTAACACAAAAGGGTACCTCCGTTATATGAGGGGTACTTTAGTTATTTGAGGAGGTACCTTGATGTTTCAAGGGATTTACCTTAGTCATTCTAAGGGGTAAACTTTGAATAAGCTTAGGGGGTGTACCTCAGTTATATTGAGGAGGGTACTTAACTATAGAAGGGGTATACCTAGTTATATGAGGAGGTACCTTAGCTATATAAGGGGCTATACCTTAGGGAAAACAGTGAGGGGTTACCTTACTTATATAGGGGTTACTTTAGTTAGACAACGGGGGTACTTTGGCTATATAGGGGGTGTACCTTAGGTAAAACAGTGGGGGTACCTTACTTATATGAGAGAAGTACCTCTAGGAAATTCAAGGGGTGTCCCCTAGGTAATGTAAGGGATGTACCTTAGTAATATAGGGGGGTACTCTAGTGATATAAAGGGGGTGCCTTTAAGTAATACAAGGAGGGTATACCCTAGGTGACATGAGGGATGTACCTTAGGTATGTTGGAGGTACTTTAGTTATATAAAGGGGGTACCTCTATTGTATAAGGGAATGTACCTTAGCTATATAAGGGGGATGTACCTTAGGTAAACAAGGGGGTATTTTAGGTATTCGAATGGGGTACCTTAGGTAATTCAAGTGGGGTACTTTAGGCAATATGAGTGAGGTACCTTAGGCAATGTAAGAGGGTACCTTAGGCAAAACAGTGGGGTACTTTAGGTATTCATGTGGGGTACCTTAGGCAAACACAAGAGGATACCTTAGGCAAACACAGGGGTACCTTAGGGAATTAAAGTAGGGTACCTTAGGGATACAAGTGGGGTACCTTAGGTATACTTGGGGGGTACTTTAAGTAACACTTGGGTGGTACCTTGGGTAATACATGGGTGTACTTTGGGCATACAATGGGGGTACCTTATGCATACTTGGGTGATACCTTGGGCATACGCTGGGGGTACCTTAAGTATAAAAGTGAGGTACTTAAAGTACACTTGAGAGGTACCTTGGGCATTCTTAAGAGTTACTTTGAGTATTCTTATGGGATAATTTGGGTACACTTGGGAGGTACCTTGGGTAATGTATAGGTGTACTTCTAGTGTTATTCGGGAGGGTACCTGGGGTATATTTTGGGGTACCATGGGTATACATGGGAATTACTCTACGTACACATAAGTCTAACTTTTCAGAATTTGATCTCCAATTCATTAAAGCTAATTGGAGAGTAACTTAGACAATTGGAATTGAGAAATAGCATTAATTAAACTTACCTTAATAACTTTCATATCGTTCAATTGATTTCTCTAAATCCTCAAGAATAATCCACATCTACCTCATCTTCATAACACAAGTACTTAATTAGTCTAATAATCACACTTTAGATAATTAATCTTAATAATTAAGATATAATCCGGGTCGGGGTTTTACACCCCTGTTTTAGTATTCTAGTTTCATCTGTGTTTTGCAATTGTTTTCCAGTCTGTGAAGTTGTTTAACCTGAGTTCATGTGATTTTAAAGTACTGAACTGTATTTGTGAAGATTATCTTCATGTGAGTAAAAAAGGAGTTTACTACCGATGGGATTTGTTGGTTTGGGTTAGAATATCAATTGGTGTTTAGGAAGTTACTGGTCTGGTCCGGAGTGACCTGTGTTGAGCTGTATTGTGATATACTGGTCGATGGAAATGTTTAGTTTAATGTGGTGTCAGTGTTGAGTTATGAATTGTTTTCTGTTTTGGTTTAGCTTCACCTGGATCCATGTCTAAGCTTAGTAATGTGATGGTATTGTTCGTTGGTGTAATTGCATGGTCTTGTGTGTTGCCACGACCAGTGTAGAGCAGCCAGAAACCCTGAGTAGGCCTGGTTGTCAATGCCTAAACCCGGGGAGTAGGCCGCCATTGGATGACGAAACCCTGAGTAGGTTGTCATTTCAGAATTCCGAAACCCTGAGTAGGCTGGAACTGTGTACATGGAGGTGTGGATGTCTCCTTGGCATGTCAATTTACCGATGTAACAATATGCATGACATTGACCACTCGATGTTTTATCGGTATTGTTATTGAACTATGATTTGATACTATTATTGGGGTGTTTGGATCTCAACTTCGGAATTATCTTCGTTGACTTAATCGTATTGGTTGTTTATCGATGTATATTTATAACTGTGATAACTATTTTTGCATGCATATGCTACTCGTTGAGATATTTGTATCTCACTCCGTTTGTATTGTTTTGTTTTCAGATACTCGTGGTGAGGCGACTACTGGGGTATATCCGACTGGCACTTATAGGGAGGAGGATTATTATTACTTTCCCTAGACTAGTAGGTTTATTTTGGATTGGAACTTTGATTGTTTAATTTTGGAAGTGTAATAAGGTAGTCTGATGTTGAACCGTTTGTCTATAATTAAAGATTATTTTGGACTTCTTAGTTGATAATTGCTTGTGCACTCTGATATGGTAGAATTTTGGTGATTATCCAGCGATCACATATTTATTGGATCCTTACCTAACACTCCATGAGACGTGTTATATCTTAAATGAATAACACGGATCCGGGGCGTTACACCCAGCCTGAACTCAAAAAATAATTTTAGTGTTGGGTTTGGGCTCAAAGAGTTTGGGTTTAGGGCGGGCCAAGATGAGATTGTGCCAACTAATTTTACATAGGGTTGAACCCAGACTCATTGAAACCCGGACCAACCCTGTAATGCCCCCGGTTCTGGGTCCATTTTCCAAAACCCGAGGAGTTATGGTAAGTAACAAAAGTAACTGGAGAACAGGGTAATTTGAAACTTTTACTACTTTATTATTAGAGTAATGCGGAAACTTGAAGTAAATTTCATTATTAATTAATGATTATCATATACAAAGGATTTCAATACAACTATAAAGCTACCCCATTATAACTAGCCCAAAGTTTATCATCCTCGCCAAGAGTACCTGAAAAAAATTGAGAGAAACAGGAGTGAGAATAAATCTTAACAAGTAGCAATGTGCATGATGTAAAACAGTCTATAATTTTTACAATAATAGTCTTGAGGTGAAATGATAAAACAAAACCACGATAATATTCACAAATCAATTATCAAACTAAACATGTGTAACCAGATAGGACTCATGATCTGAAACCACTTAATAAGATATTCCTGCCCCCATATTTCGCCACATCACGACTTACATGATAGATGGAGCCCGCACCTGCAGTCACTGCCATCTCCTCCGTTAACCACCAACGCGGATCGCCTACGAATGGGTTGGCGAGTACAATCCCCAGTCCAAAACCAACAAAATCCGCTTCTGCGGAAATAACAAACCAGGGAATACCAATCCGATCAAAGATATATGGATCATTGACAATACGACTAATATCAGTGCATGTACAAGTCATGAGTGAACATCAAGCATGGCCAAATCATAGCTCAAATGTGCGAGTCACAAGTAACTTATCCACATGACCAATATAAAGCTCGTGAAGATTGATGTCTCATTGAAGCACACGGTGGTAACCCAAATAACAAATAATCCAATAAACCGTTGCCGATCGACAAACTCGGCTAAGACTAGGCTGCACCTACAGCGGTCGGGGATTGCTGCCAACATCGCACCACACCTGCAAGTACGACGGAACGCATACTGGGGAGTTCCGAACAGAAATAACTTACCAGACGATTCCATTTCACTTCCTAGCTAAGCTATGGATCCATAGTAAGCATTGTCTACTAGACACAACTCTCAATCAAAGCATTGCAATATTCAGTGATAAACCTCATACCAGTAATCATAAACATGTCCCAATGACGTGTCCAACAGTAATTGTGATGCCCCGGACCCGGACATGTTCATTAAAGGTATATGCCGGTTCCTTGACATTAGGTGAGGTCCCAGAAACTCTTTGTAAATTAATAGAAAACTGCTATATAACAGTTGAAATAGTAAGTTTGTGTGAAGATCTTAACACCTGATAAATCACAGTTATATATAACATCACTGTGGGTGCCAGCGAAGACAACAGTTAAACCAATATACATATTTCTAACATGAAAGGTCTACAGATAAAGTTCCACTAAGTTTTATACACACAGTCTCTCTCTCTCTCTCTCTCTCTCTCTCTCTCTATGCACAATTTATACAAAATCCAAAATAGACAACTACAAAAGTGCTATTCAGCCCTAGCCAGGATAGTAATAATCCTCAGGGCGATAATCATCATCAGGATCACTATTTATTCCTAACTTAGCTCGTGCTCGCCTTGCAAATTTATCTGAAAACAAAATCGGTAAAACAAAACGCGTGAGACTAACGTCCCAGTAAGCAGCACAATGCATGACAAGAACAGTTTATGCAAGTTTTCAAACATTAAAGTAGCATGCTCATATACTGTACAATCAATCTCTGGAAAAATCATGCTAAGAGGCATTTCATTGTCATGTAAACAATATTTGAACTTTACGGAATCATAAATCATAAGCAAATAAACCCAAATTAATCCAAACTACAATATCAGTAAAATCTCAATAACAAACTCATGTCCAATTCGCCACCTCATGACTTACAGGGAAAGATCTAGCTAGGATCGCTCTTCCCAAGCGGATCACTCAAGCATGAGACATGCATGAGCTGGCAAGTACAACCCAGTCGAACTAGTTAGCGGGTTAGTGATCTCTCATAGACCATCAAGTTAGTGATCTTCATTAGACCATCGAGTTGACTTTACGGGTTGCTGTGGCACATTCTGAGGTGGATGCAAGTTCACTGCCCTTGGCTCATCATGTGCTAGGGTGAACGGCCGTCCACAACCCCCAGAACTATGTATCACATGCTGGATAAGAGTAAAAACTTTTCACACAAGTTATTGCAACACACTACCTGGCTTAGACATGGATCCAACTCTATAAGCAAGTTTACTAATCCATAAAACAAACCACGATTAGACGACTCCACATTTCTAAACTTTAGGGGTGAATTTGGGTTCACTACCCACAATGCCTCCAAGCACGTTGTGCGTACCTGATTTCGGTCGCACGATGAGGCGCATGCAAAATGATGCGTGCCTTGGGGTTATTTGGAGTTGCCACTGCTTGATGGGGTGTAGGCAGATACTTGGGTGCCTATTTTTGTCTATTAAGGCTTGGTCTGCGGCTTGAGATTCTAAGCAAGTTCTCGGTTACGGTCCGGGGAAGTCCGTAGACACCCCGATCCGCCCTATCGAGTGACGGGTCCCATAGGTTTCCTTGGTTCGAGTCAACTTTGGTCTCTCACTCACCCGATTCCTATTCCAGCATTCAATTTGGTTAAGTCTGATGGGACCGCCAAAGTGGTGTGGGTCCCTTTACTTGATTTTATCTTTCTTAGCTTAAAGTGATGTGAGTCGGATTGGGCAGGCCTCGTTGGAAGGCCTGCGGATCCCTTGGTGGGCTTCAATCTAGCCTGGGAGGCCTTTTGGGCTTGGTTCAGATGAATTGATTTTATTTAATGGTTCGAGTTTGATTAAATTTGATTTCCATGCAAAAAATGAGTCTAGATTGCTTTGTGGGCCCGTGAGTGGGTCACACAGTGGGTTGCCAAGTGATTTCAGATTATCTTGGTTAACTGTGTCAAAATGGGCCAGGCCTTGGGCTTGGGGCCCTTTACCTGGGCTTGGGCTTGAAAACCCAAGGCTTCCTGAGTTAGGGTTTGGAAACCTTAAGTTGGTTCGATTTAATGGGCTTTAGCGGGCCCGATCGGCCCTACCCGCAGTCTCGGCCAAACCAAGCCTAGATCTAAACATACATGTTGCCCCAGTTGGGCTTTGGTGGGCCTCCAACGGTGTGGCCCACTCATTCGGTTAAATTTTTCTTGATTTATCAAAAAAGTCTGTCGGGCTTGCTGGGCCCCGTTGGAAGGCCCACTGGGAATCAATTTGGACCGGGTTGGTCAATGGCCCATCTTGGGTTTCCGGGTGACCCGGAAACCCTTCTGGTTCATCCGGATTGATCAAACAAACCAAAAAATTAGCACAATATCACAAAATTAGCAAAAATGTAGTCTGGCAGTGTAGCCAGCCTGAGATGCCGGTTACATACAAGGCTCAGTGTATCCGATATCTTTAGCCGGCTACGAATAAGGCTCTGTTGATCCGACCTGAGTTGCTGGATCAACATACAGAAGCCTTTTTTTCGGATTTTTCAAAGGGGGTTGGGTTTCTGGGTCATCTAGGATGTTCCAAGGATTGTGTCGGCTCCTGTGTGAGCCCACATTGGTTCAGGTGAGAGCCACTTGGCTCTCTTGAAGGTGTTTTGAGAATTTAGAGGAAAAGGTGGGGGCTTTGATGGAGGTTAACTAGCTGGGCAGCGAGCCATTGCAAGGGGTTTGAGGCATGCTAGCAAGTACTAAAGGGGTTGGGGGACATGCTTATACACACAACAGTAAGTGGAAAGGGGCATGGGGGGATACATGAATGCACATACATGAATGTGCATGCTTCCTAATCTCTACACATGCCAACACACATATGCATACACTTTATCACCATTAATCATGTTCAAAGCAGCAACTTACTCCATGAAAAAGCAAAGCCACGAGAAGGATGGAGAATGGGGATTATGTAGGGGGTACAAGAGATGAACATACAAAGGGAACATGCTCCCTTAAAAATAGAATCAAACGTGCAATACAGCAGCCAACAAATACCAAACATGGGACCATATGGGGAGGTTCCTCATCTCCCCTTTGGGATTGTATGTATAATCCCTTACCTTGGGAGATCTTCGTATCTCCAAAAACAAGAAGCAAGCACTTACCACATAGGCATGAGAACAAACTTTATATTGAGAAGAAACCAACACTTAAAAAAAAACCTCATACACACATATGTGCAAAGGAACATGGTAAGAAACCTTACCCTTGGGTTTTAAGACCCTTTTTGAGGTGTGTGGAGCCTCCTCGGAGTGAAGGAAGCAGCTGGACATCCTCTTCCTCCCACCAACAGCAGGTGACCTCCTCCTTGCTTGGGTAAAAAAAATGAGGAAGGAGAAGTAAAAGGAGAAAAAAAGCTAAAGGTGGGGTGTGTGGGGGGTTATGGAGCCAAAAGGGGGGTAGGAAGAGGGAGTTCCGAAGCTGGAACAGAGGGGGAAGAAAGGGGGAAAACAGAAATGAAAAGCCAACCCCCGAAATGGGGCAGCTGTTGCCTTTTTATAGCAAACTTTTTGTATCCGGCATTTAATGTTGGATACACTAGGCTTCTTTTGTATCCGGCATTTAATGTCAGATACACTAAGCTTCCTTTGTATCCGACATAAAATGTCGGATACAAACACAATCATTTCAAAAATTCAATTTTCTGAGCGAATCTGTCGGCGAATCCGCGCGAATCTCGCGGGCAAATCTTTTGTATCCGACATTTAATGTCGGATATGAAGAAAAGCACGTGTATCCGACATACATGGTCGGATACAAATCGGAAAGATTACAGATTTGCCCATCGACTTGATCGATTTGACCGATTCGACCAATTTGACACTTTTAGATATCTGCAGATTGCCCCCTACGAATTTTGGTTTAGTCCCTGAGATATTTGGCAAGTTTTGGATATTTAAAGATTGCCCTCTGAGATATTTTACTGCGTTTGCTGCCACGTGTGTAGCTTCTGCGCCACGTGTGCAGTTTCCGGTTTTGCTGCCTGGAAACTTTGACAGCTCATATTTTCTTCATCCGGACTCCGATTTGGGCAAACTCAATTGCATTAGAACCGTATCGGAGTCCTCTATCCATTGGAATAGGGGTAAGCACCAGATTTGGGGTTTAGCAGAATGTCAACTTTCGAATCCCCCTCAAGTTTGACCGGCCTGCAGCATCTTCATCCGGACTCCGTTTCCTGCAAACTCAGTTGCGTTGGAACTGCGTTGGGATTCTCTGTCCATTGAGATAGAGCGAGGTGGACAATTATCACTTGATCAAAAAGTCAATTTTCGTCCCCTCAGGGTTTGACTTTTCTTCCAGGGTTTTCATTTTCAGCATTTCCAGGGGTGCAAAAATAAGTTGCTTACACACGTTGTGAACTTCAATTCACTACTCCCAGATGCCGCATTTGTGGTGGATGCAGGTTCACTACCTGTAAGATCTCGAATTTTGGTTAATATTAATATCGAGAATTAATAAAAGAATTCTTTTATTGATAAAAGTTAATTCTGGAATTTCAGATAACTAAGGAACAAGGGCAGATTCGGAATTTCTGGAAATAAAGTAGCAAGTTATATTTTAAAGGTATGTGCTGATTATATTTTAAAAGGGAATAGATAATTAAATTATGAAATTTATTTAGATGGGTTTGGATGTAGTTTATTATTGTTGGAGCGGCAAAGTATTAATCAAGAGTCAAGAAGTGTTGGTGTAGAGTGGCTAGCATGGGTGAGCACTCGGCAAAGCAAAAATGGTTTGAGCACCAAATTAAGTCTATAAATAGACTGAGTAATTCAAGCGGTGGTTCGTTCCTTTGGTCAGAGAAGAATTGGAGAGTGGAAGTTGTTTGAGTTCAGAAGATTGGTGGAGTGATAAGGTTTGGAGATCATCAGAGGAAATTCCTCATTGATCAGAGGTGTTCAGCAACTGCAGTCGTGAGGTGCGACCAGGTCTGTTGCTGGTATCAGGAGAAGATCAATTCCAGGTGAGTTAGTAGCAAGTTAGGTTAAATTGGATTAGTAAGTAGAGAGCAGGCTCAGATCTAACTGGATCTAGATTTTCATGTGGAACAGAAACCATCGCCGGTAGGAATTTCCATCTCAGAGGCGTTCGAGCAGATGATTGGAAGCTAGAATATATAATTAGCAAACCAGGTAAGTAACACCGGATTTCTACTTCATTTTGCAACTGATTGCATGAATTAAATTGGATCTATGTGTTGCAAGTTAAGTCTATCGATGTAAAAACCATATTTCGAGCACAGTGTTGAATCGGAGCTGATTACTTAGAGGAATTAATTTCGAATTAGATCTAAAGGGCTATGAGAAGTGGTATGAGTATGGATTAGTGGTTGTATAGGTTTAAAATTGGGTCAGACATGTCGGAATTGAATTAACAGAGGCTAAATCTAATATTGGGAAAATTTGGGGGTATCTGCTGAGTGCTGCCCCCTGATTTCACTCAACGGCAACTTAGCGGTAGTTCATTTCTTGGGTGCGCCGACTGCCGTCTAGTCCCGCCCACCGAATCAAAGTCAGAGAACTTGCCCAATTCTCTGGTTGAGTTCGGCTGAGCCATTTTAATCAAATTTGGCAATTCTAAGGGTTCCAAAAGCGGTCTAGGAGCTGAATATAGATGCTAGAAATATTCTAACATGCTGGTAACCTCTTGAGATCATTTCATCAATAAGTAGGGAGTTTTGGAAGGATTCAAGGTTAGAAAATAAGGGTTTGATAGTGAGTTGGTTGTTGGTTTGCTACCATGAGTTCCTGGTTGTCTTAAATCATGTTTCACTATTAAATTTCAGTTTGTGATATTTTTAGATTGTGCTTATCAGATTATATTGTGCTGGGTAGTTTTTTTTTTTTATAAATGTAATGTTTCTTGAGTTAATAATTGCACAAAAAAGGTTTGGATTACTGTTGTTGGTTTTAGAATTTTAATCAAAGTTTCAGGGGTTATTGTTTTGGTCCTGAGTGACCCAGATGAGTTGGTTTGTGATGGTAATACCAGAGGTTGGTATATCTTTGTTGCTACCAGAGGTTGGTTGGTGTGTGAGTTGTATTGTTTTGGTCTAGCTTGTCCCAGATCCTAGATTAAGTTTAGTAATGTAATGAGTTGCCTTTATTGTGGTAATTGCATGGCCATGAGTGTTGCCATGACCAGGATAGAGCAGCCCGTGATCCTTGGTAGGCTGGGTTGTCAATGCTGAAACCCGGAGTAGGCTGGCATTGGATGACGAAGTTCCTTGGTAGGCAGTTATTTCAGAGTTCCGTGTCTATTTTGACCGGACTATGTTCCAGGAGGCTTGGATGTCACTCCGGCATGTAAATTACACAATACAAGCGAACTCCATGACACTGGCCACGCGTGTATGGTTTATCATTGTTGTTTGGGTTTTGGTTTTATTCTAACATTGAGAACTTGTGATTTCCAACAGTATGATCATTCTTATTGGTTATTTGTGGTTGTATATTATTCGTTGCATATTTTAGAAATGTTATAAACTGTTTTCATCATGCATGTGTTACTTGCTGGGATATTCGTATCTCATTACGTTTGTTTTGTTTTGTTTTGTTTTCAGATACTCTCGGTGAGGACTTGTCTGTTGGGGTAGAGCCGGCTGATTTCTATAGGAGAGAGGATTACTACTTCCCTTAGAGATTGTAGGTCCTGTTTGTGATCTTGAACTATGGAATTTGTATTGGTCTAAAACCTAGTTGATATTCAGTCTTGCTTAGAATTGTTAACCCTCATGTTGTTGGATTTTCCACACTTAATAAATGAACTCTTATTTTTCCGCACTCTGATGTATGTCCCACGTATCATGTGGAGTTGATGATCGAAATGTGGCCCATACCTAACCTCCGTGAGACGTGTTATATCTTTATTGAACAACACCGATCCGGGGCATTACACTACCCCTAGCTAAGGTGAACAACAGTCCACTACCCCTAGCCAAGGTGAACGACCATCCACTACCCACAAAGACATCATACCAATACCATAGGCCTCGGCCTTTCAAAATACTCATTACCATGAAGATAACATTTGGATCTTTGAAAACCTAAGAAAAGATCTCATAAGAATGTTCTTGCTAGAGAAAACAAAATAATTTCACTTTACAAGAGTATGGAAACAAGAATACCTTTAAAAGACCAGTTTAGTAAAACATGCACAAAATCCTTATAAAATGAAATTTTGTTGCAATTCTTGTGCAAGCGTTTCCTAAATACATAAATCTTAAGTGTACATGTGTGGGATTTGATTTAAAACAATTTTGTAGTGAAAATCAACTCAAAGTGGAAAAAATATGGGTTTTCTGACTTGGGCGCTCCAATGTTCGCTTGAGCCTGCTTCGGGCGGCCTAGTTTAGTTCTTAGGTTCAGAACACTTAAGTTGGGTGCTTGAACAGTCGCTCAAGTGGCACTTCGAGCGCTCGGCCTTCAGGTGAAAATTTGGTTGGGTGCTCGAGCCATACTTCAGGCGCCAGGCAAAAAATCAGGGTTTCTACAGGTTACGCAAAAGACGCAATTTTTGGGGTTTATTTCTGAAATTTCACTACCAAATCTTAATCCAATGACTCTAAAACTCTGGAAATTGCTTCTAAAACATTTGAGGATACTTTAAACATGATTCTAAAACAATTTAAGCTAGAAATAACGGCAAATCTAGGGTTATTCTTCACGTGACCTAAAATACCCAAATCTGAGAAATTTTCACTAGAATTCAAATTTACTTCAACTTAAAGTTCAAAAATTCATCAAGAACACTCAAGAAGGAACATTCAACCATTTAAAACTTGTTATACGTGCTTTAAACGACAAAACCCCAATTCGCAGCAAAATCCCAAACCCATCTTTCTCATCTAAATTTCGGATTCGATGAAAACTGTAAGTTGAAGGGTGCTGCTTTCCTTTAGGTGTGTGAATCCAGCTAAGAACTTTCCCCCTTCCTCTCCTTCTCTACGTTTTTCTCCTTTCTCCCCAACCCTTAGATATGAATGGAAAGATCCTACGGGTTCTTTCCCTAAATACAATATTTATATATTTCACTTAAATGGGATTAAACCAATTAAATGAACTGAACCCCATTTGAATCGGACCCAACCCATTTTAACCGATTCATTTAATTTAAACCAAACCCAAATAAACCAATTGTTGTTAATTGCTCTAATTAAATATTTTAATTTCTACTTTCTCTTAATAAAAATTACTTAATTATCCAGGGTCTTACAGTAATTTCCAAAACCATGGTGTCAAACCACAAGATATCCAAAATAACCATTATACAGTTCTTAAACAGAGTTCCAGGTCATTTAATAAGAAAGGTACGAGAGTATACACAAATTCTTAATGAAAAGGTTTAGATTTGAGTTGTGTTAGTGTGGGCATTCTTAAATTATCTTTCTAAATCAGTATTCATGTTAATAATTATTTCCTATAAATTTTATCTTAAATCCTATGCTTTGGTCCATCCTATAATCCTTACTTTAGAATCCTTATTTACCAACTAATACCCTAAATCTCTAAAACCATTGGGTAATGCCATTGTTTCTTTCCAGTGGTTTGTTTAGGTCTATTATGGTTTGTTAGACAAGGTTTCATTCCTAAATTCCCAATGAAAGTTATCTGAGTGCATAGGTTCCATCATAACTATAGTACCTTGTTTCTAAATGCATTCATTGTCCCAAATAATTACCCTTTAATCCAAATTTAATACCGTCACTTCTTACATCTCAAGTTACTCTAATTATAGGTGTTACAACCTTAAAATTTCAAGAAAAATCATTAAAAATTAAATCTAGGCACAAATCTCAAGTTTTGAAAATTCTGACAGTTGGTCGCCTGTGAGTACGCTTGAGAGGTAGCTCAGGCGCGCAGACTAAATCACTGTTTCTTGGTTTTTGCTGAAATTTCCGAACTTCCTAAGTCTAATACTAAACTGATTTGATTCTAAACATATGATTTTCATCCTAAGCTAGTTCTGAGACAACCCTAAACTAATCCCATCATCTTTCTACGTATCTAGAGTTTTCTTTCTAATTTATAATCACCATGATCAATCCTTTTCTTGTTTCAAAAGAAAGTTAAAACACCCAAAACAAGTTTTCCAAATCACCAGGAGTTGCAAACGAAATCTAACTCGATTAACACCTCGATCAAACATAAAAAATACGAAGAAAACATGCAATTCCTCCAGTTTCAAGGGTTTGCTACTTGCCTCTTTGAATGAACCCAAATTTTCCGAAAACTCCTTCTGTGTTCGTTTTCTGAGCTCGACCGCACCTCCTAGATTTCTCCAATTCAAATCTCCACCGTTCTGTTTGAAGTCCTCCATGAGTAGATTAAAACCATAAAATTTCAACCCATTCCAACGGTTGGATTTTCCTAACTTGCCGTTCGAAGTTGGCTGGTCGGCCATCTCTGCAACTCTTTTTGTTTTTAATTTTCTCCTTTCTTTTCTCTCTTCTTTCCTTCTATTTTTTGCTTCATAGCTTATGCACGAATTTTCCTCTCATTCTAACTTGTTTTCAAACCCTAAAACTCTCTTTAAACCTCTCTTTTATAGTCTCACTAATTGATCAAACCCTAATTAGGCTTAGCTTACTTAACCTCCAAACTAATTCCTCTTTTACCCTTCCTTTTAATTCATCTCCTTAAACTCTATTTTAAGGAATCTCCTAATTAAATTTGGTGCTTATTCTTATTCCTAATTCTAACCTTTTAATTAGACTTTTATTATCCACTAAAAATACCTAAATTTTGGGTCCTAAATAATATAATTACCATTAAGCCCTTTTTCCTCCCTTTAAGCCTTAGTTTCGTTATTTACATCCAACTAAGATAAATTTTGGTTTAATTGGATTTGTTGACTTAAAATTTTTTATATTTCTCCTTTCATGAATTGAACAAAATTTGAAATGACCAAATTACCATTTCTCTTTAAATTCCTATTTTAACCTTTAAATCTCTCTTTAATTCTCCTACTATTACATTTCTTAGTATTTTCTCCATAATTTATCCCTTATTTATTTATTTTATTTTTAGGAAAATCCAGGGTTTTACAAACCCGCCCTACTTACAGCTCTACGCTTGAGCGACCCTCTGTTAGTTTTCGTAAAAATTTGGATTCTGTGGCCAAATTAATTTTTAATGATTTTTATGGGAAATATATGATTGAAACACCTATAATTAGGATAATTTGAGATGTAAGAAGTGGTGGAATTAAATGTGGATAAAGGAATAATAATTTGGAATAATGAATGTAATTTAAGGTCATAATAGTTGTCTTAAAGGATTAATATGACTTGGCCCAGTTATACTAGGTTCCAGTGAGTGAAGCTTTTTCCTAAACATTATAATAGACCATAATTGCCCTCTGTAAGGAATAAATACTAAATTAATAGATTTTGATACCATAGGTCATTAATGAGGAAATTTAAACAGTATTAAATAAACTATAAGGAAAAGCTTAAACCAAGAAGTGAATTAAATAAAGACTCAGTCTTATGAACTGATAACCTAACTAACACCTAAACAAGAATAGTTTGAGAGTGTATATAGTGATAAATTATGTTTTGAGTATTAGATCAAGGTTTTGGGTATGTTTTTCATCAAATAGAGAGTTTTAGAGTTTTAAAAGAAATTTCTTGTTATATTTCATAATTTGTGTAATCTCACTTATTTCCATATTTTATTTGGGGATATTTGGATTTGGAATCATGGACATTATGATGGAATTATTGGATTCACTTTGGGTATCGCGGAATGGGAGAATTTCCTCACTTATGTGTCTTGAGTAGAGATGTGTATTATGGATTGAGAAACATTATACATTGGTTGGTAGATTTTAATTGTGAATAAGGATTATGTATGTGTTGTGTGTGTTTGGTGTCTTGTAAAACCCCGAATTTTTGAATATAGTAATATAATAAATAAATCTAAATATTGGATAATAAGTTAGATAAACTTGAAAAATATTAATGAATAAAGGATTAATCCAAGTATTGGAGGATTAGCATTATGTTCCAAGTATGTATGTATTAGTAATTAAATAAATGATAGTAATTATGAGTTATTGGGAATTGGAATAGTAATTTAAATTAATTGGAAGATTAACTATAGATTTGACTTTAATTAATAGTAATAGGAAAAGTGAAGAATTAATTTAGAATAATTGGGAAAGTAACTTAAATATGAAGTTTGGGAAAGGCAGGTTTTAATCTAAGTGTGTATTATAACCAAGAATACTATAGATAATATATTTGGAAATTTTAGAAGAAATCCAACCGGTAGATATGAAGTTATCAAGAGAAGGGTATTTTGGTCAATTCCTACTAATTATTGGTAAATAATTAAATAGATTAATTAAATTATTATTAGACTTGAGAAATTATGTTAGACTTAAGTTGGGTTTAAATTGCTTATTAATAATGATATTTATAGCTTAGTAAGTGGGAAAATTGCATATTAGTAATTATAGTTGATTAGGAGCCTTAAGTTGAGGAAAAGAGGAGTTTTTGGTGTTTTGGTAATATTTAAAAATAGGGGAAACAATTAGCACGAAAATAGATTAAATTAAGAATTTCTTTTGTATGGGATATTTAAAAGAGGAATTAGAAAGGAGAGATAAGATAAGAAAGTTTTCCAAATAGAATTAGGAATCCTAATTAGAAAGTTTCCTAAACCAATTAGGACTTGTATTTGGGTGAGCCTATAAAAGGAAGGCTTTAGGGAAGATTTTGGGTTTCCTACTAATTGAAAAGTGAGGAGAAAGGAAGAGAAAATTCGTGCTCATAAAGGGAGGAAAATATAGAGAGAGAAAGGAAAGAAAGTAAGACACTTTTTAGAGAAAAGAGGAGTTTTAGAGAAGTCTGACCAGCAAACTTCGAACGACGATCTACAGAGATCCAACCATTGGATTGGCCTCAAATTTGAAGGTTTTATTCTAGGCTGGTGGTTCTTCTATCTGAACGGTGGAGATTCGATTTGGAGATCCCTAGAGGTTGCGAAAATTTTAGAAAATCGGCTACAACTTGAGGTTGTTGGAAAAGAAGATATTTCACATTCTTGAGGCAATTAGTAACACCCCATTTTGTTTAATCGTTGCATGATTTTAGGTTTGAACGTTTGGGTTTGATCTGAAATTAATATATGATGATTTGAGATACTAAACCATATATTTTATACAGTAGATTTCGTGGGTATGAATGATCTTAGATTGGGTTTATGAAATCTGTTAAGTATGCTTTCTAGTGTTGATTTTCTAAGGTTTTGATTTACATCGGTATTTTGATTTGTTTAGAATGATTTAATAGATGATATTAGATGTGCTAGAAGTGGTTTGAATTGTTGGAATCATGTTTTAATGAATTAAAAGAGAAAAATTACAAAAATCGGATTTCCAGATTTAGCCGTAGTTAGTCGAGCGCTTGGCAGAGTCGCCTGAGCGACTCGCCTATGTTTTTTTTAATTAAGTCGCCTAACCAGATCGCCTGAGCGACCAGGGTTGAGCGATAGAATAAAGGAACTATTTTACTCTAGTTTGCCTAACGGATCACTTGGGAGTGACCGTTGATTTTAAATTTTCGTTTTAAAACAGTCGACTGCCCAACCAGATCGCCTGAGCGATGGGGTTGAGCGACCAACACTGAAGCTTGGTTTTTCTTAAATTAAAGAATTATTCCAATACAAAATGATTTTAAATGAATTTAAATATATGAACCAATAGATATTAAGTGTTTACAACTGTTTTCAATGATCTTTTGTATTGAAAACAATTTGAAGAGTGATTTAGGTTAGTTTGCAAAAAGGTTGTCTTTGGAAATAAAAGGATTTTGAGGACTATTTCACAATCTGATTTGAGTTGATTCTTACTCAGTAAAATATATTTTAAAGTATTTTGATTTCTGAACTTCAGAAGAACTTTACACCAGAAATATAATAAGTATTGGTAATAGGTTTTGGATTATTGATTGAACATGAACAAACTATTTTATATACAATATTGGAATGTGGATTATTTGTACAATGGTTTGGTGGTCAGATTTATTGATTACCTGCTTGGTGGCAGATGTGCGCACATCAATCCACGGCGCACGCACGATGGATGGCTGCGACCTCCTCGGGAGAAATGGGGAATGAGAGTCGCCACTGCCTGATGGGGTGCAGGCAGACAATTGGGTGCCTAAAAGGCTGACTATTGGGTGGTCTGCAGCTTGAGATTTTGTTTAAGTGCCCGGCTACAGTTGGGGGAAGTCCGTAGACACCCCGGTGTCGGGTGACTGGTCCCACGGGTTATCCCTAGTTAATCTTGATTGAGTCAACTCATGTAAGACCCCGAAAATTTCCTAATTTAAAATTAAATAATAAATAATATTTATTTTTTAGGATTATACTGATGGAATTGATTCATAATTATAGGTGATCACATTGATAGCGGAGATCATGAGTTTGGCGCAGATCAGGCCGTTGGATCGTGAGATCTCGAGGTAAGAATTAAATATTTTGATGCTGTGTTCTGATTGGTCGGTTGTGTAATGGGTGATGCTTGTGCGTTGCGTAGGATGGTTGGTATTTAAAATAGGGTTTATACCCTAGGGAATACATTTTGTATTCTCATCGTATTAGTTTGTTCGTATTGCGGCTGAGAACAACTGCAGTGGACGAACTGAAGAAGAAGAAGAGAAGAAGGAGGGAGAGAAAGACCGTAGTTCTTGAGTTTCTTATCTTTCCAAGAGCCTTGTGCGTCTGTGAAGAGGAGAAGTTATTGCTGGTTAGAGGAGGAAGAAGGAAACGAATGATACAGGTAGGTAGCACACCCTATTTGTCGTTCGATTGTTGTTTTCCTATTGTTTGATCGCCAATGCATGATTATTCGTTGTATATGTGTATTTTTAGTTTGATTTTAGTAGAATATATGTGTAAGAATTTCTCAGAACAAGAAAAATTTAGATTTTAATCTCGGTTTGCCACAGATTTTAGGGCGCCTAGCACGATTGCCTAGGCGATAGTGCGTGCCCGTGTATTGAAATTAACACCGTATTAAGCCGCTCACCCATCGCCTAGGCGATGGGGTAGGTGACCAAAACGTGAACTAGCGCCTTGAGGGACCGCCTGGGCGATCTCTGAGCGCTAGTTGAAACAGATAATTGATGAATTTTGAACTCCCGCTCAGACAGGTCGCCTAGGTGACCAGTGCTGGGCGACCTCAACAGAAAAATGTGATTTTTCAGAATTTGATTTTTAATTCAAAATAAAATGATCTTAACTGAATTATATCAATTAAATTAGATGATTTGAGACAGAATTAATTACCCAAATTACTTGTTTTCTATAAAAACATTTGAGGATTTATTTTAGGTTTATAGTGGCCTAAATTGAAAAATAATTTGGAACTTATGAGATTTTAAACTTTAAAACCTTTTGACTGAGATATATACTTAGGAAAAATCTATTTTACACATCATAATTCAGACTTCTATAGATAGGAACTTTATATTAGAAATTCAATCCAGTTATACTAATTTGATAAAAATTTACAGATCAGACTATTATATGCCACTAGGCACTATTACTTACATACGGATGAGTCCTTAGGGATGTTGGTGTCTAGTGGGCATAGCTGAATATGGATCCATAGAATAAGCTAGATAGCTGAGGGGTATTTCCTTTGGGTTGATTTACTCCCATGTGTGAGCGCTTCCTTTGCAAGTTAGTTTGCTCTGGAAGATCCCGTGTCTGTAGGGTCATTTTGAGCCTCGCTGGTGATTCGTGTACATGTGGATCAGCGGCCATCTCCATGTATTGATTCAGGTGCTACATGCTGGTGGTTCATGCCAACTCTATGAGTATGTGCGCAATAAGTCGATGACAATGGCTCTTATCGTCAGAATAATATTAGGGTTTGAGTGTCATAGTAGCTTTGCCAATAAGACGTATGGTGGCATAAAATTAACGAGTGTCTTCTCAAAAACTTATATTTCGTTGTGAGTCCTACAATGATACTAATGTTGTTATACACCTGTTACTGTTACATTGACACATGTGAGATCATGTATACTCTATCTTATGGTTGGATGTGGTTACTTTGTTCATCACAATTATAAAAGGAATTGATTTGACTTTAGATGATTTGGATTATGCTGAATTATTTTGGATTTGGTTTTTTATCATCTTTATGTCTGATACATGACACTGAGAAATGATTTATTGTTGATTTGTTCTTTTCGCATGTTATGATTTGATTAAACGATGCCTGCTGATTCGTGTATTATCGAGCATGAAATGATAACCTTATTATATATATAACTGTTTAGCATGCATCGTGTTACCTACTGAGATATTCGTATCACATACCTTTTATTTTGTTTTTGTTTTTCAGCTGATATGCGAGAGGGGGATCCAGGTTTTGATACTCAGAGAGATTTTGCATATTTCTTACCGGAGGACTATTTCTATCCGGATTGAGCTGAGGTTGATGAGAGAAGACATTTTGATTTTGATGGTTATTTTGTTTATTTGGATATGATGTATTCAGAGAGAGAGAGAGAGTGTGAGAGTTATTAGAACCGTTTTATTATACCAGACGTGATACATTGATTGGATGGTCATTTATTCTCCTCATATTTATGGTGATGATAGACATTACACTTTCACATATTATATTATTCTGCACTCTGATATTCGCATTTAAGTTATTATAAATTTTAGTTTGGTATTCTTGTTGATGTTATTTTTGGGCCCAGTAGCACTTGGATTCGGGTTGGATGCCGGTTTTGCATTGACCGGGGTTCAGGGCACTACAACTCACTTTTCTCACCTGTTCCTAAACCAGCATGCATGTTTGATTGAGTCTTGGGGGGACTACATGTGTAAAACCCTAGATTTTCCTAAAAATAAAATAAATAATTAAGGAATAAATTATGGAGGAAATACTAAGAAAGATAATGGTAGGAGAATTAAAGAGAGATATAAAGGTTAAAATAGGAATTTAAAGAGGAAGGGTAATTTTGTCATTTCAATTTGTTAAATTCATGAAATAAAATAAGATAATTAGTTATTAAGTCAACAAATTCAACTAGACAAAATTGTAGCTTAGTTGGATGTAAAATAATGAAATTAAGGCTTAAAGGGTGGAAAAAGGGCCTAATGGTAATTATAAATATAGGTAATTTGAGTGAATAATAAAAGTCTAAGTTAAATTTAAAATTAGGAATAAGATTAAGCACCAAAATTAATTAGGAGATCCTTTAAAAGAGAGTTAAAGGAGTTAAATTAAGGAGAAGGGTAGAAGAGGGAATACACTAAGTATATTAGAATAAGCTAAACCTAAGTAGAGTTGGACTAGTAGGGAGGCTATAAAAAAGAGGTTTAAAGAGTGTTTTAGGTTTTGAAAATAAGTTAGAAGGAGAGGGAAATTCGTGCATAAGTGATAGGAGCCAAAATAGAAGGAGAGAAGAGAGAAAAGAAATGAGGAATTAGAAAGAAGAGAAGTTGTAGAGATGGCCGACCAGCCAACTTCGAATGGCGAGCTAGGAATATCCAACTGTTGGAATGGGCTGAAAATTTAGGTTTTGTTCTACTCATGAAAGACTTCAGACTGAACGGTGGAGATCTAAATTGGAGAAGTCTAAAGGGGTGCGGTTGAGCCCCAAAAACAGGCATAGGTGAAGTTTCTCACAAATCTAGGTTCATCATCAGCCAAGTAGCAAGCCCTTGAAACTGGAGGAACTGCATGTTTTCTCGTGATTTTTATGTTTGATCGTATTGTTTTTGAAGTGGGATTTCATGGGAAAAGTTTATTTGTTTATAAAAAGTTGTTTGGTGATTTGACTTTCTTTTAGAACTCAAGAAAAGGTTGATCATGGTGAGTTTGAATTTAAAAAGAAATCCAAGATAAAGAGAAAGGTGATAGGATTAGTGTAGGTTTGTCTAAGAACTAGTTTAGGATGGAAATTAGATGTTTAGAATCAAAACAAGTAAATAGTATGTATAGAAAGTTCTAAAATTTCCGTAAATTGAAGAAAAACAGTATTATAGCTGGAGCGCTCGATACACCGCTCGAGCGCTACCTCAGGCGATAGGCCTTTGAAAAATAACATAACCTGAAAACCTAACCGCTAGAGCAGTCGCCCGAGCAACCCTTCGAGCGACCAACTGTCAGAAATTTCTAAACTTGGAATTCGTGCCCAGATTCAATTTCTAATGATTTTTCTTGGAATTTTAATGTTGTAACACTTGTAAATAGGGTAATTTGAGATGTCGGAAGTGACGGAGTTAAATTCGGATAAAAGGGTAAATATTTGGGACAATGAATGTAATAAGAATCAAAGAAGACTAGTTAAGGTATACCTATGCACTCAAACTACTTTCATTAGGATTCTAGGTATGAAACCTAGTCTAACAAGTCATAATAGACCTAAATTAACTTTTGGAAAGAATCAATAGCATAACCTAATGGTTTTAGAGATTTAGGGTATTAGTTGGTAAATAAAGATTTAAAAGTAAGGATTTTAGGATGAACCAAAGTGTAGGATTTGGAGCAGACTTTGTAAGAAATAAAAAATAACCTGAATACTGAATTAGAAAGATAAACTAAGTATGCCCACACTAACACGACTCAAATCTGAACCTTTTATTTAGAATTTGTGTATACTCTCGTACTTTTCTTATTAAATGATCTGGAACTTTGTTTAAGAACTGTTTAATGGTTATTTTTGAACATCTTTTGGTTGGGCACCGTGGTTTTGGAAATTATTGCTGGACACAGCACTTAGGACATGTTTATGATAATTGGTACGAGGTTTATCACTGAATATTGAGTCTTTGAGTTATTCAAGGTTTTGATTGTGAGTTGTGTCTAGTGGGCAATGCTTAGTATGGATCCATAGCTTAGCTAGGAAATGAAAGGGAATTGGTTGGTAAGTTATTCTTGTTCGGAACTCGCCAGTATGCGGTCCGTTGTACTAGCAGGTGCGGGCGACGTAGGCAGCAATCCTCGACCGTTGCAGGTGCGGCCTGGTCTTAGCCGATGTTGCTATCGGTAAACGGTTTTTATTTTGTTATTCAAGTTACCATCCGCATGCTTTAATGAGACATTGACTTTCACGAGCTTTATGTTGGTTATATCGGTAGGTTACTTTTGACTCGCACATTGGAGCTATGATTTGGCCGTGCTTGAGGATCACTTGTGACTTGCACATGCACTGGTATTAGACGTGTTGTCGTGGGTTCATTAATCTTTGATCGGATTGGTATGGCCTCCGCGGAAGTGGTACCCTTTATGGGATTTTATTTGGACTGTGGATTGTACTAGCCAACCCATGCGTGGGTGGTCCGTGTTGATGGTTGACGGAGGAGATGGTACTGATTGCAGGTGCGGGCTCCATCTATCATGTAAGTCATGATGTGGCGAACTATGGGGGCAAGAATATTCTTATTAAGTGGTTTTAGTTCGCGAGTCCTATTATGTCATACGTGTTTGTTCTGGATTGGTAATTGTTATTGTTATATCATTGAATGATTGTGGTATTGGTTTTATCGTTCACCTCATGACTAGTATTGTAAAATTATGGACTGTTTTACATCATGCATATTTCTACTTGTTGAGATTTATTCTCACTTCGGTTTCTCTCCATTTTTTGGGTACTCTTGGCAAGGACGTCAAATTTTGGGCTAGTTGCAACTAGGTAGTCTATATAGATGTAGGATGCTCATGGAAGTTGAAATCCTTGTATATCATATCCGTTGATTAATAAAGAGAATTTGAATTTAAGTTTCCACATTTACTTTGATTATAAAGTTAGAAAAAGTTTTAAAGTATCCAGATTCTTTAGTTGCTTTGTTTATTTACCATAACACCTCGGGTTTGGGAATGGACCTGGAACCGGGGCGTTACAACATGAGTGGTGTAGGTCCCTTTACTTTGATCTTATCATTTTAGCTTAGATGATTTGGGTCTGGAGTGTGGCCCCGTTGGAAGGCCCATGGAGATGCCAATTTAGGCTTTAGAGAAAGCCTAAGTCCCATTTGGGGGGTTAAGTTGGATAACCCTTTTGGAATCGGTGTATTTGGTTTGGATATGATTTAAGAATGCAAAATTATTTTAATTGGTTTAGATTGTTAAAGAGAGCCCATTGGGCTTGGAGGGGCCCATGGACTTACCCAAGTTGCTTGGATCCACCCTTGAGATGGGTCTGGGTTGAGCAATACGGGCGTGGGCCCCATTTAAAGGCCCACAATGAAGGATTATTGGGCCTTGGATGGGCCCATATCCCAAGAAGGGTCTCCGGTTATTCAGAAATTAAATTGGCTCATGGCTGGTTGATTTGGATGGGTTTGGATCTGATTTATTCCTAAAAATCAGATTTCTGTAGCTTCTGTGACATGTTCGTATATTACATACGGATTGGTCTGATCTGTATATACCATACGGATTAGACCTATTCGCTTTGTGTGTACGGGTAGTACAGGAAAATACAGAAGCTGAATTTTCTGGTTGGGGGCGGGGGGGGGGGACAGGTTCCCTTCCTTCATGTGAGTCTGGTATTATATGTGGGTTACTGTGTTGACCCACAGTGGCTTCCCAATTTCTTTTTAGCACAATTAAACCTATTTTCAGTGGTGTAGACCAAAGTAAATAGCGAGAAGAACTAGGGGCCCTTCTCACTCTTCTGAGACGAAATCCCAGGGACTTGAAGAGAGGGGGAGGCTTCCCTCCTTTGGTTAAACATCAAGGTTCTCCCCCTTGTGAGAAAGGGGTTGAATCGAAGGCCCGAGAGGCCATTTGCTTGTGTTTACGGCCAAACCTTTGCCCATGCTAAAACTACAATCAAAACATGCATAACAGAAAACTACTGTGATCAGTGGGTGAAAACATGCCTTGTGTTCATGGATTCAACACGCTTCAATGCGAAAGCAATCTGCAACAAGAAAATGCTGCAATAAAGTAATCCTATGGAAGGGATAACGGGATTTAAAGGGGTACATTGGATTCAGAGGGGAGAAAGACGAAAAAGGAGACCATCAAATTTATTTGAGATCAGCCATACACCATAACTCACCCCTTCACGCCCTCAAACACCTTTACCATGGTGAGGAACTCACTTAGACATATTAAATAAGGACAAATAGCCCTTCATCTTCTTAGGCACTGCTTATATGGCCATGCCCTTTAAGGCATGGCCTTTGATCGTCTTCCCCAAAACTTAAACCACCAAAAAAGATTGTGAGAACGAAAAGAAATAGAGAAAGAGAAAGAACTGCTCACAAGTAGGCCAACATGATCATATTCAAGTAAAAATGGAATATTTCAATTATAACATAGCCTAGAATTCTTACCTTGAGACGTAGGTAGCCTTTGATGTGCTTGGAAACTCCTCTAAAGAGCTTGACAGGTGATTGAGCTCTTCCTTCCCTTCTCCCCAAGAGATCCTTGAAGTTTTTCTTAGTTAGTGTTAGCACTTGATTTTTGCACCCCTAAAATGAAGAAAAATGAAAAGTCAAACTAAAAAGTCAAACCCCGAGGGGGTCAAAAATTGACTTTTTAATCTAAGGAGAATTGGCCATCAAACTTCATCTCATTAAAAAGAGCTTTTCGACACGGTTCTAACGCAACTGAGTTTTTTAGAATCGGAGTCCGGATGAGAAAGTTATGAGTCGGTCAAACTTTTGGGGAGCAAAAAGTCTTGACCCCAATTCAGCTGCCCGAATTGATTCTAATGGATAGGTGGTTCTGAGCTGATTCCAACGACACTAAGTTTGCTGAAATCGGACATCGGACGGCAAAGTTATGAGTAGTTGAAATTTCAAGAAAATTGCCCGTTTGGAAAAAAAGGCAGCAAAAAGCAGAATAAATCAATAAAATAAATAAAATAAATGTATTTTTTAATATATTAAATATTTTAATTAAAGAATCTCATTTTATAATAAAATAATCAAAGAAAATCGGATAAAAATCTTGCAAAAAATCAAATTTAATAAAAGGTTTGAAATCTAGCATTTAAAAAATGTGCTCGCCCGTATTTGAAGTGCGGGCGAGGCATGCCCGCACTTCAAATACGGGCAAGCCTTCTAGAAGCGGGACACGCGTCCCGTATGGCGACTGCTGGCTGATTCGGCGAGATTTGAAAATGTGGGGATTTCGCCCGCATTTGAATTACGGGCAAGGCATGCTCGTATTTGAAGTACGGGCAAAGCATGCCTGCACTTCAAATACGGGCACGAAAAAAATGCCTATAAATAGGAGGCCAGCCCCCCCATTTGTGTAAGCTGGTCCCCCAGGCCTCTCTCCCTCTCCTTCTTCACCCTTTCCACGTCCAACCCCTGCTCAAACTCTGTCCCACTCAAAACCAAAACCCAAAATACCCAAAATTCCCTTGGATTGCACCATTTCCCTTCACATTTCATCCCTTTCAACCCTGAAGTGAGGAATCCTTTTTCCATTCCATTTTTAGAATTTAACGGAGGTGGGGAAGCGCTGCCGAAATCACATGGAGAACCGACACTTGTCAGAAAGAAGAAGGTAATAGAAAAGGGGTGTTTCTGGTAATGTAATACTTAACATACCTTAAATCTGACTTTGTTTCTAAATTATCTCTATTTACTGTTTATTTTGTTATTTCCATCTCACTTGTTTGCTCTTGTTGTGCATGGCTTTGAACTCCTCACGGTGAGAGAGTGATTGTATGTAAAGTAGGTGGGAAAGGTTGATTTTACTATTAGAAATAAGTCATCTTAATCTCCAAATTTGGCACTTTTAAGGAGGTATTTGTCCTAAAACATCTCATGTATCCCATACTCTTTCCCTCTCTTCCCTTTTTGGTGATGGCCATGAGTGCTTGAAAGAAAGTTTGCTCCCTAGAAGAATGCACAAGAAGGGAAAAAGAAGGCTTTCTAAGCCAAATGAAGCAAATGCAACAATATGAAGAAGCTGAGAACTCCAGCAGAGGTCATCGGACGTCCCATGAAGGCCACCGAACTGATCCCGGCCAAAATCAATGCAAAACTGTAAAATCAGGCATGCCCGTATTTACTATACGGTCTGGGCATGCCCGTATTTGCTATACGGGCAAGCCTGAACCGTATTCTATTTACGGTCAAGGCCAGCCCGTATAGCAAATACGGGCAGCTTTAAAAATAACTTAAAAAATATAATCTTTGGCCCAGTTGGACTTAATCCGACCCGAATTGGTTATGACCCGACCCAATAGGTAATTTGGACTGTTTTAAGTCCACTTTTGGACCATGGGCCTAGATGGGCCCACCAAGATACTCTTGGGCCCACTTATGGAGCCCATTTTTGACTGGCATATACCAGGCCCGTTTTCAATAAGCGGGCCCAGGCCATTTGCAACCTGGCTAATGGGCCAAATCCAAGCCCACTAGGCCCTTAACATGTTTAAATAATTTAATCAAACAAATAAACTTAAAAGGGTTACCCAATAACCCTGCTGGGCTCAAGTCCAACCTTGGCAACCCACGGGCTTTCCAACAGGGCCCGTATCTGACCCACCTAACCTAAATAAAAAGATAAAAATAAAATGAAAGGAGGCCCATACCTCCAGAGGGCCCCACCAGACCAAAAGTGGCATGCTGGTCTAGGAAGGGTGAAATTGACTCAAAAACCAAGGAGACCCGAGGGACCCGTCATACCGACGAGGCGGGTCGGGGTGTCTTCGGACTTCCCTGGACGTAACCGAGGACTTAGCTAGATCTCTAATAAGCGGCAGACCAGACTTAGACCCGGATAGGCAATCCTTGTGTCTGCCTGCACCTCTCAGGCAGTGGCGACTTCGAAAAGTCCCGAGACATGCATGAACACACGTGCGCACCAAGTGCGATCTAGATTTAAGTGCGCACAGTTAGGATGATGAGAGGGAGAGATTTAATGGGGTTTTTGGATGATTTGATATGGTTTTGGGGTTTGGAAGCAGAGAACATTGATTTTCGGAGGCTGGAGTTGCTGAGAAGAAGGAGAGAAATCAATCAAAAATCACCAACCCTTGAATGGTGCCCGTATTGTCCATTTTTATAGTGCATTGCTCGCAACTGTACATATTGTACGGTTGCTTCACAACAGTACAATATATATGGATGGCCTACTCTTCTCTGACGCGCGTAGCACGTTGGTTTGTGTGCCAATCGCAACCGTACATACAGTACGGTTGCCTTTAGTTCTACCAGGTTAGAGCAGGGCACCACACCATGCGATTTACCGCTGGATCAACGCGCCAGAAAAGGGAAAAAATAAAGCAACCGTATGGATTGTACGGTTGCAGCCAATATTTTCAAGATTGGCCTTTTCTCTCTCCTTTTTTTGTTTTTTCCCATTTTGTTTTGTCTTTTAGCCTTTTAATTACCATTTTACCTTTGAGTTTTTTTTGCTCATATCTTCTTCATCCGGACTCTGATTCGCGCAAACTTTATTGCGTTGGAATCGTTTCGGGGTTTCCTACCCACCGGAATAGTGTATGACAGTCAATCCAAGCTCAGGTGGCAAGACACTTTTGTTTCTCTGGGTTTAGATATGTTTCAGGGTTTTGCTGTTTTTAGCACATTTTTGGTTTGAGCAAAATTTGGGGTGCTTATAGCAGATATGTGTAACCTGCTTGGTGGCAGAGATGTGTGTGTAACCTGCTTGGTGGTAGAGATGTGTAACTTTCTTGGTGGTAGAGATTTTTACTTGCTATGTGGCAGAGATATGTTACCTCTTGCGGGAGAGATGGGTTACCTCTTGTGGGGGAGATGTAATCACGATGTGATTGCATCCTACAGGATAGATGCGTGTGTTACCACCTGCGGGTGAGATGTGTTAACTCTTGCGGGAGAGACCTCCTGTGGGGGAGATGTGTGTGTTACCATCTGCGGGTCATATGTGTTACCTCTTGCGGAAGATACCTCATGTGGGGGAGATGTGATTACTACGTGGTTGCATCCCACATGGGAGATGTGTGTGTGAGTTACCACCTGAGGGTGATGGAGCTATCTCCTGCGGGAGGAGATGTAGATGCTATATGTTCACATTCTGCAGTTGAGTTATGCTATCTTCTGTGGGGGGTGCCTGTAGTCTTAGAGGTGTGTATTCTCCTGCGGAAGAGGCGTGGATACTATGTGTTTACATCTTGCGGTAGAGGTAGGATACTACCTGAAGGTGAGCTTAATCACTAATTATATATGATTTGTTTTCTTTTAAAAAGAAAGAGATTGATTGATTGGTTTAGCCATGTTTTGATAAGAATGGTTTTAAAAGAAATATTAAAATAACACGATGAATTGTTTTGGAAAAAGCATTTGTATTAATTTGGAGAAAATTGTAGATTTGACTTATACGACTTGTCTTCTTGTTTTAACAATACTTGTGATATTGTTTTGCAACTCATAAAAGTTTTGTAAAGTATATGTATATATGTATAAACTTTTTTCTTTCATGCATGTTGCTACTTGCTAAGTTTTTATATCTCATTCTTGCTTTTAAATGTTTTGTTTTCAGGTGATCTTGGAGAGGACGCCTAGGGTTAGTCTGATAGTGGGCTTGAAGTGTAGAATATCCAGAAGACTGGAGTAAGACATTGATATAGGTATTTTTATTTTCTTAGAATAATAGTAGATGATCTAGTAGAGTTTGAGAGTTAGTTACATTGTAGTTGCCTTTCATTTGATTAATTGATGTAATAGTAAGATATAGATTCTAACGAATAATTTAAGCTTCTTAGCACTTTGATAACTCTTAAATCTTTTAGTCTTATCTTTTGAGCTAATTGTGATGTACTACAAGTTAATGCCTTGATCCGAGTCCTGAAAAAAAAATTGACTCGGATTCGGGGCATTACATGTCTAGCGGGCATAACTGCGTATGGATCTATAGAGCTAAGTTAGATAGTGAAGAGGTATTTCCTTTGGTTGGTTACTCTCATTTTACGATTGTGCTTCCTTTGCAAGTTAGTTTGCATAAGGAGGTCTTCATGTATAATAGGGACTCATTTCAAATATATTGTTACTGGTGAGGTTATCCCCGTATGTGGTAATAAGCGGCTACCCCCATATTCAGATATTGTTGCTGCATGTTTGGATGGTACATTCTAACTCCATATTTAGAGATATATTGTTGCTAGTATGGAGGTTTTACGTGTTTATTAGGTGTGCGCACGTGATCTCGCACGTGAGGCGCATGCAGGATGCGTGCCTCGGGACATTCAGAGTCGCCATTGCCTAAGAGGTGCAGACAGACACCAGGGTGCCTAACCAATCTAATATTTGCTGGTCTGCGGCTTATTTAGAGATTCAGGTAAGTTCTCGGTTACATTCGGGGAAATCTGAAGACACCCCAGCCCGCCCCGTTAGTCTGACGGGTCCCTCGGGTCTCCCTGGTTCGAGTCAACTCAGTCTCACCATATTTTTCCTAGTCTAGCATATTTGTTTATTTGGTCTAAGTGGGGACCGCTGAGGGTGTAGGTCCCCTTTATTTTATCTTTTTAGCCTTAGGTGAAGTGGGTCGGATATGGGCCCTGTTGGAAGGCCCATTAAATGTCAAATTGGGCTTTAATCAAGCCCAAGGCCCATTAGGGTTATTGGGTAACCCTTATTGGATTCGGTTATTCATTTTTGGGATTTAATTATATTTACAAAAAATTTAGTGGGTTAAAGTTTTTGAGGCCTAATGGGCTTGGGGATGGCCCATGGGTGATTAACTAAGTGGCCTTAGACCCATTATCGAAACGGGTCTTGGTTTAGGCCGGACTGGATATGGGCCCCGTTGGAAGGTCCACGATGCCTGGATGGGCTCAAATGGGCCCAAGTCTCAGAATTGGGGCCTGGGTTGACCCAAAGGCCCATCTGGTTCGAATTAATTAATATTGGGTCGGGTCGGATGGATCCGAGTCAAGAAATCAAATTTTATGGGTTAAATGGGTCCATCCGTACATACCATGTGGATCGGACATGACCGTAGAACCAGTGTGGTCCAGGCCTGATCGCACATGTTGTGTGGTCGGGCCTGAACCACTTTGAGTATGCGGTTCGACCCAAACCTCGAAAATGGCCAGAATCCTGACTAGACTCTGTTCACTGGCTTCTTTGGGACGTCCGCCAGCTACTGTGAGTTCCAGAGTGAACTCATAGTAATATTATTGTCTCATCTTTGGATAAAAGCTCTATTTCCATGGGGCTTTTTTCAAATGGTTGATCTCCTTCATCTTGGATGATGTTTAAAGGCAGGAAACTGGGGTTCAAGAGATCCGTGTTTGGTGTGATCACGACCTCCATTTTCGTCATCACAAAAGAAAAGCCAAGCACATCCAAAAGCTCAATATTTTGATCCATTCGGACATTGCATCACATACCCATCCAAGCTACCCATGGATCATCACATAGGATCACCCATGAGAAGAAACATACATGAAGCTGACCTAAAAGATATATGAGAATGACGTGTGTGTGTGAAGTGACCATGTACACAGATCAAAAGGAAACTTGCCATCTAATACTACTCATATGTGTGTGTGAAGCCATCAAAGAAAAAAACCTAATCCTACTTTAAAAAGCATTCTTATGTGTGTACCTAGTGTTCATTTTATTATTCACAAGAAATATATTAAAAAATAAAAATAAAATAAATGATGGTGTGAGTACAAAGTTCTGTTATATGTGACTATAGAAAAGGATGAGAAGTATGCAAAATACGTAAAACAAGTAAAAACATGATAGCAAGCACCCTATCCTAGTTGAAAGGAAGAGGGAAAGGGAATCAGGGGTACATAAGGTCAAGTAAAGAGGACAAACCCCTCTTTAAATACAACAAATCAGTAAAGACAAGAGATAGATCTATCTTAAAATAAAAACCCTCTTCTACTTTTGTTTTGTTTCACCCAACAATGATTACCTCTTCCTCCCATTTTTCGCATGGGGAGTCCCCCTTACCATGGGGACTCCAACGACATGCACAAAAGAGTAGATGATAGGTAGAAAGTATAACAAAAAAATAAACCTCAAAGAAAGTAACAATATATTATCAAAGAGATTTTATTTTGACATATATGAAATAAAGTACAATAAATAGGCTCACCCTTGGATTACCTTCTCTTTTGAACTAGTGGTGACCCCCAGATGAAGATGGACAGCACCTTGGTATATCTCCTTTCTTCCAAAGAAGTCCTCTTTCTTGCACTTGAAATAAAGGTAGAAGGGTGAAGAAAGAGTTGAACAAGTTTTGAGTAGAGTTTTGGGTTTAAAAGAAAGAAGAAAATAAGTGGAGGAAGTGTTCGGACATAGTGGGGGCAGAAGAAGAGCAAGGGAATGGCCAACCATGAGAATGGGGATGCTACCCCCTATTTATAGGAGAAATTTTTTGTATCCGACAATATAGGTCGGATACACATATTTTCATGTGTATCCGACCACATATGTCGGATACACTACGTTTTACTTGTATTCGACCATATATGTCGGATACAAGTAGATAAGATCAAATTAAATTCGATCTTATCCACTTGACAGGTGTTTAAACGCATTCTACACATGCATTAATTTATTTTTTTAATTTAATTTAAATTAGATATTTTTATAATATATCATTATTTTATTCTTAGATTTTTTCATTTATGTCCTTTCTTTATTTTTCGCCACGTGGGTAGTTTTCCCGAGATTTTGACTTACCATAATTTTCTCATCTGATGTCCGATTTTAGCAAACTTAGTAACGGTGGAATCAGGTTGAAATCCTCTATCCACTGAGCTAGAGTTTAGCAGCAAATTTAGGTTTTTAGCAGAAGTGCAAAACTGCTACCCCAGAGCTGGTTTTGCTCATAACTTTCTCTCCGGGACTTCGATTCCAGCAAACTTGGTTGCATTAGAATCATGTCGAGGTGCTCTTTCTGCTGGGACAAGATTGGACAGCTAATCTGGGGTTTAGCAGAAAGCCGAATTCTGCTTTCCTCAGGTTTGACCAGTCCATAACTTCTTCATCCTGACTTTGATTTGAGCAAACTTAGTGGCGTTAGAACCATATTGGAATCCTCTATTCAATGGTAAGAAGTATGGTGGTTGATTTGCACCAGATCAAAAAGTCAACTTTTTGACCCCTCAGGGTTTGACTTTTTCAATTAGGATTTTATTCTTTCATTTTTCGGGGTGCAAAAATGAGGTGCTGACACTAGCATTACTCTAAGACGTAAGGTGGCATAGTAAAGGCGTAGTAACTTCTTAAAGACTTATCTTACTTCATGTAACGCCCCAAATCTCGATTTTTTTTTCGGATAAAGGCATTACTTAGTGATACAAAATAAATTAGCTCAAAGGATAAAATAATAAAGAACTAAAAGATTCACAATGCGTTGAGAAACCTAATTTATTCATTAAAACCTATTACATCAATTGTTCAAATGAAAGGCAACTATAACTCAACTAACTCCTAAAACTTTACTAGATTACCCACTATTATTCTAAGAAAATAAAAACACCTACATAAATATATTACTCTTGACCTTGGGATTTTTTAAATCTTCAAGTCCATTATTTGTATATCCTAGTGGTGTCCTCTCCAATAAACCCTAAAAACAATACATTTGAAAACAAGGGTGATGTGCGCGCGTCGATCTATGGTCCACACATGATCTGGAAGGTGCACATGTGCGTGCCTCCTTTAGGTTAATGGTTCCCGATGCGTTATCTGGTGAAAGCACAAAGAATCGTATGCTTTCGGGATTGAGAAAGGATGTAGGGGATGAGGAGTCACTACTACCTAATGGGGTGCAGGCAAACACCAGGGTGCCTAGTGTTTATCTATTTGGTGGTCTGCGGCTTTGAGATTCTGGTTAAGAACTCGGTTACAGTTTGAGGAAGTTTGTAGACACCATGGTCCTCTCCATCGCGTGACAGGTCCCATGAGTCATCTTGGTTATGAGTCAACATGATTAAATGTCACCTATTTTTGACCAATATGCAATCTTTATTTTAGGTCTAGGCAAGACCATCTATGTGGTGTAGATCCATTTATTTGATTTTATCTTTTTATCTTAAAGATGATGTAAGTCTGGTATGTGGGCCCCGTTGGAAGGCCAACGGGTTTACCAATTTAGGCTTAAAGAAAGCCTAAGTCCCATTTGTGGTTGTGAAGACGGATAACACCCTTTAGGATTTGGTTATTTGGTTTGGATGTGATTTAAAAATGCAAATTATTTTAGTTGGCTTCTTTTAAGGTTCTTAAGGGATCCATTGGGTTTAGAGGTAACTCTTAGGAGGTCTAAGTAGCTTGAAATCCAGATTTAGGGTGGATTTGGGTTAAGCAAGAGGGGTGTGGGTCCCACTGGAAGGCCCACATGAGTTCATTATTGGGCCTAAGGTAAGGCCCAGTGTCCCAAAGTGGGTCCTGGTTATCAAGAACCTTGTTGGTTTAGTGATACACCTTAGAGATTAATTTTAATCTTGTTTAATCAAGAAAAACCGAGATCTGTAGCCCTCTGTAATAAACCGTATACATCATATGGTTAGTCAAAACCATATATGCCATACGGTTGTAACCAAACCGGTCTGAGTATACAGTTGATACAGAAATAAGCAGAGCCTTGATTTCTCAGGGGGGAAACAGGGTTCCCCACCCTATGTGAGTTTGGTGGTGTTTGTGGGTCACTGTGTTGACCCACAGTGGCTTTCCGATTCCATTTTAAGCATAATAAACCTATTTTTATGTGTTTCAACCAAAAAGGAATAGAGGGAGGCTAGGGGCTTTCTCTTTCTCATGCTTAAGGTAAAACTTAAGACTTTACAATGGGGAAAAGATTCCCCCACCTTGGTTTTAATGCTTGAGATAAGGCTTCCTATTAAAGGAGGCTAAATTAAGGGCCTGGGAGGCCTCAAGCTCGAAGTCTACAACCAAACCATTTCACATGCTTTACAAATAACACTTAGATCATTAGAATGTAAACAATTGCTACACAAATATATTGATTAGATGAAGTGTGTGTAGATTGTTCATGAAAACATGCTAAATGAAGAGGAAAAGAGCTTGATCATGTTTCTAAACAATAGTGACATGCTTGTGTACATGCTTTGTGTATTTAAAGTAGGCAAGGAACATAACTTGGACATTAATCAATGATAAACCTAAAATCCATATAGTGGTGTGTGAGATGCAATTTAAGTGTTCATGTAAAATCACATGTGTGCGCGGTGGAAATCGCACGGTGGGGCGCCCGTGGTTCGGGTGCGTGCCTCCTGAAGGGTAAAACGGGAAAAGGGAGTCGCCACCGCCCGATGGGGTGTAGGCGGACATCTGGATGCCTAAGTTTGTCTAGTAGGTTGGTCTGTGGCTTGAGATTCTAAGTAAAGTCTCGGTTACGGCCCGGGGAAGTCCGTAGACACCTCGGTCCACCCCGTCGGTTGACGGGTTCCATGGGTTTCCCTAGTTTGAGTCAACTCACTTATGGTCTTTCTCACCCGATTTCCTAATCTGATATGCAAGTATTTTTGTTAAGTCTGGTGGGGCCACCAAAGCGGTGTGGGCCCCTTTAATTGATTTTATCTTGTTTTATTAGATGATTTGAGTATGGTTGGGTGGACCCCGTTGGAAGGCCCTCGGATGCCTTGGTGGGGTAAGCCTAGCCCACGTGTCCCCTGGCGGGCCTCTGTCTAAGCCTACGAGGCCCTTTGGGCTTTGGTTAAGTGTGTTGATTTTATGAGAATCTATCGGAGAAATCTTTTGTGTCCGAAAATACATTTTGGATACAAATAAAAACATGCATATCCGACCATATATGTCGGATAAAAAAAGGTGAATTTCCAATATTTGCAGATTTACCCCTGGATTTGACCGATTTGACTGATTTGACTGATTTGATCGATGTAACAATCGAGATAATTTCAAATTAACCCCCAGATATTTACAGATTCACCCCTGAGATATTTTTTGAATTTTTGATATTTGCGGATCTTCCCCCAGATACTTTTTCCTGCTTTTTTGCCACGTGGGCAGTTTTCGGCAATGCTGCCATAGAACTTGAACTGCTCATATCTTCTTTATCTGGACTCCGATTCTGGCAAACTTAGTTGTGTTAGAACTGTATCAGAGTCCTCTATCTATTGGGATAGGGTTAAGCAGCTGATCTGGGGTTTAGCAGAAAGTCAATTTCTACTCCCTTCGAGTTTGACCGGCCTATAAATCCTTCATGCAGACTCCGATTCCGACAAACTCAATTTCGTTAGAGCCATGTTGAGATTCTCTATCCATCGGGATAAGGGAAGATGGACAATTATCACTTGATCAAAAAGTCAACTTTTGCCCCCTTAGGGTTTTACTTTTCAGCTAGGTTTGCATTTTCGGCATTTCCTAGGGGGTGCAAAAATGAGTTGCTTACAACATGCTCACATTATCCATTCCCCATGCAAATACAAAGAAAAAACATATAAGAATTATCTAAAAAAAAGACAGGTAAATAAAGAAGGAATATTTAAGGGATACATTGGATAGGAAAGAAGGGAGGGAGAACATGCTCTCCTTTTATCAAATAAAAAGAAACATGAAAAGTGCATTGAAGTGAGACTATAGGTGATGTTACCATAGTCTCTCATCCTCTCCTCCTTAGTTCAATCACTTCCCTTTACCATGAGAGTCTCCTCTTTATGAAAGAACAAAAAGAAAGAAGAGGTATAGGAATAGGATGAGAAGGACGCAATATTTCTATGGCATACGCTTCAAAACATGCTCATCTTATCATTAACTCAACATTACACGAGTCTCATAAAAGAAGCTTACCTTGAAGGAAGAAAGCTTCTTTGAAGTATCTTGAAGGCTCCTTGAAGCCTTGATAGCAGCTAAGCACCTTCCTTTAGCCACCCAAGTGTTCTCTTAGCTTTCTTGTACATCGAAATGGAAGGAGGAGAAAATTAGTAATGGTTTGAAGAGGTTTGAAAGGGGTTAGTGTAAAACCCCGAAATTTCTAGAATTTTTAAATTAATTAAAATCTAAAATTTAATGCGATTTTTGTTAAATCTATGATTGGGTTAAAAAGATGATCACGTGGAAGAAGGAGATCCAGAATACGCAACAGATCTGACCGTTGGATCATGAGATAGTGAGGTAAGTACTAAGTTAAGAGTTATTTTTAATTTGATTGGTTAGTAGTATAGGATTTGATGGAAGGGAGATATGTGGAATCATGAGATTAAAAAAGGGTTTTATTAAGTGAGTATACGACTAATCAATCGTATATTCTCTTGCGGCTGAAAGAAGAGGAATAGAAAAACCGAGAGAGGGGAAGGAGGACTATGGAGTTTGCTGTTCTTGAGGAGATTCAGTTCCAGAGGGTCTTGTGTTGCTGTAGAGTGAGAGATCAGCACCTACACTAAGAGGAAAGAGGAAGAAGGAGTTCTTGGAACAAACAAAGGTAGGTAGCACACTTGTTTAGTTGATACTGAGTTTTATTGAGATTTGATCTTTCTACATGATCTAAAGGTATGATATATATGTTTTAGAAGATATTAGAGTTGATTTGTATAGTTAGATTATTGTTTGATGTATAAAAACTAGTTTATGAAAGTTGGATTAGTCGCTGTTTGTCAAGCGCTTGGCACGATCGCCTGAGCGATCTAGTTGAGCGTCTTGCCTGTATATTTTAGAAAGTTTAGAGTGTAGGTCACCCAGCTGATCGCCTGAGCGATGGGCTGAGTGACAGTTGAAAGTAATTTTAGGCTAGGTCGCCTGGGCGACCACCTGAGCGCCATTGGTTTTGAAAATTTCGTTTTAAATTATTAGATCGCCCAACCAGGTCGCCTGAGCGACGGGGTTGAGCGACCAACTCAGTATTTTGATTTTTCTCAAATTGAAGAATTATTCCAAAATAAAATGATTTGAAATGAATTTAAATACCTAAACCAACAAATATTGAGTGTTTACAACTATTTTCAATGATCTTGTGTATTAAAACAAATTGATGAATGATTTAGGTCTGTTTGCAAATTGGTTGTCTGATTGAAAATAAAATGGCAGATTTGTTTACCATCTGCGGATGAGATATGTGATTACCACCTGAAGATGAGATGTGACCATATGTTGGGGGAGATGTAATCCAGATTGGATTGCACCCCACAGATGTAGTCCAGATTGGATTGCATCCCACATGAGAGATATGTGATTACCACCAGCGGGTGAAATGTGACCTTCATGTGGGGGAGATGTACTCCAGATTGGATTGCATCCCACAGGAGAGATATGTGATTATTACCTGCGAGTGAGATGTGACCTTCTGTTAGGGGAGATGTAGTCCAGATAGGATTGCATCCCATAAGGGAGATATGTGATTACCACTTGCAGGTGAGATGTGACCTCCTGCGAGAAAGAAGTGTTACCTCATGTGGGGGAGATGTGATTACTACGTGATTGCATCCTACATGGGAGATGAGTGTGTGAATTGTCACTTGAGGGTGAGGTTAGCAATCTCCTGCAGGGGAGATGTAGTTCCTACATGTCTACATCCTGCAGTAGAGGTATGCTACCATGGGATGGTAAGATTTATTAATTATGTATGACATGATTTCATTTAAAACGGAAAGAGTTAGATTTATCGGTTTAGCTATGTTTTGATTAGAACGATTTTAAAAAGGAATATTAAAATGATATGAATAACATGTAGAATTGTTTTGGAAAAAGAAAAGAAAAGAAAAGAAAGAGAGAGACTAATTATATTGATTTGGAGAAATTTTATATCGTATTGTCATCTTGTTTATTTGTATTTATATAATGAACTGCCTTTATTTCGAGCACGGATTTATTGTTGGGTTTGTGCCGTGATTACTCATTTATCTTATCGAGCATGAAAGCATGATTATTTTCTATATATATATAACTGTTTATTCATGCATAGTGTTACCTACCGGGATATTTGTATCTCATCCGTGTTTTGTTTTCAGCTGATCCACGTGAGAGCGATCTCGGGGTTGTCAAACAGGGGGAGTTGCAGATTACTGTGCTGAGGATTATTCGTATCTTGATTAGATTACTATTTAGAGGTTGTCATAGTTGTTACTTTTATGGATACTTTATGATTTAATTGATTATGAGAGAAAGTGTGTTAGAAAATCCATTTACCAGACTTATGATTTTATATTGATGAGATAGTTTGATGTTTATACTTAGCCATGCTTATTGGTAAATTCGATGTTTTAGTTTTCCGCACTTTGATATTCAATGGAATTATTTGAATTTAAATGTTTGGTATTTAGTTGCTTTGGGCCTAGTAGCACTTCGGATTTGGGTTCGGTGCTTGATTTGCATAGACCTGGGTTCAAGGTGTTACAATTAGGAGGCTTGGAGAGTGATGAAGAAGGAGGAGAGGGAGGTCTAGTTCGTGTGGGGGGGGGGGGGGGTTAGAAAAGGAACCCAAGAACAGTCAACCCCATGTACAGTGTAGGTTGGTTTTTATAGACATAGATCGAAACCATATACTATATACAGTTTAGACAAAACCATATACTTTATACAATTTTATCTGTCATTTCAGCAATGATCAGATTTGTCCACGTGACAGATCTGCACAGAGGATAAGATTTTGATTAAATCTTCCAAAACCGTATTGGAAATGCGGTCTTGTCATTTTTAGCTTGTTTTCATAAAACTGTATTGCTCAATACGGTTTATTTGATCTCACTTGATTAGATATAATTTTGACAAATTTCTGACAAGATTTGCAAATCTTCTAACCGTACCTGGTATACGGTCAAGGCATAACCGTATATAGCATATGGTTTGACCAGATCTCCTGACAGATTTTTGACAGATCTGCAATCATCAGAAAATCTTTCCAACCGTGTAGTATATACGATTTTGGCACAACCGTATATACTGTACGGTCATGTCATATCCTTTAAGATTTGATTTGATCCTAATTAGATCTTGATTTGACCTTGATTAGGCCAAATTAGATACGGTTTGATCTGATTTGACGTTTTGTCCTTTAGTGCTACAGTTTGCCACTTGTCAGGTCTTGCCAAGTATCCAGATTATCTGCATTTTATTGCCCTTTTTCTGTTTCACTCATATTTTCTTTATCCGGACTTCGATTCATGCAAAATCAGTTGCGTTGGAATTGTGTCGGGATTTCTTATACATTGGAATAAGGTGTGGCAGTCAATTTGAGCTTGATTAGGGAGTTAAATTCTTTGTCCTGTCTTTTAGGGTTTTTATTTCTAGCCTTTTAGTGGGGTGCAAAAATGAGGTGCTTATAGGTGAGATATAAAATCTCAACAAATAAAAACATGCATAAAAGAAAACAGTCACATATAATCTTTTCAAACCTTTCATGAGTTGTAAAACGATAACCCAAATACTGTTAAAATAAGAAAACAAAGTCATATAAATCAAATCCACAAGTTCCCAAGTTAATACAAATAGTTTTTCCAAAACAATTCATAACATTAATAAAATCCTTGTAATATCATCATTCATTTCTAGAATTAACCATTGCCATAATATAACTGAATCATTTCATCCTTCCTTCAAGGAGGTAATCATCTTCTCCTCTTAAGGAGATAAACCAATTTCTCCCATCAAGGAGATACCAGGTAGGTAATAAACAATCTCTGTCACCAAGCAGGTAATAAACATGTTTGCCACTAAGTAGGTAATAAACATCTCCGCCACTAAGCAGGTAATAGTCTTTGCCACCAAGCAAGTAATAAACATATCTGCCACCAAACAGGTAATAAACATCTCCGCCAACAAGCAGATAATAATCTCTCCCATAAAGCAGGTAATAAAAATCTCTACCACAAGCAGGTAATTCACATCTTTACCATGAAGCAGGTAATACGCATCTCTGCCACCAAGCAGATAATAATAATTCAGGCCACCAAGCCTTTGCAGAAACAATCAACATAGCAATCCATGGCATAATTCCACTCCAAGATACATGGAGGAAACCCAAATCATCCCAGGATACATGGGAGAGCACAAATCCACAAGATACATATAAAATCAGAATATCCATATTCATTCATTAAGCCCAAAACAACTTGCCAATATTTAATCAAAAGCTCTTAAAGAACCATTTTCATGTATTTACCATAAATAGCCTAAAGTTGCTTGGAAATTAATTTGAATATTTTTAGAAGTTAAAACATAGTTAAAATCATTTTAGAAGAGTGTTAAAACAATAAAAAACAATGAAAACCCCCTTTTTTACTAATACAAGTCACACTTTTCCACCAATTAGTTTAAAACTACATATTCTAGTCTCAACCATACCAAATTTGATTAAATTTGATGAAGACCTTTCCTGCAGTCTAAACATGTTTAGAATCATCTTATGAAATTGTACGAATCATCTTAATCCAGTAAGTCCACTACCCTAGGCTAAGACCACCTAATTCCATCAAAATGTACCTAAAATCTTTAGAAAAATCCAAACAATACGTAAGCTAGTGCAAATACTCTCAAAATACCCTAATTTAGTTGGTACATGAGTTGGAATCCCATAAAAATCATTTTAGAATCAAATTCTAAGTCAAAATATCAATTTATAAAAACCTGACATGGGCGCTCAATGTGGCATTCGAGCCCCAAGTTGGGCGCCTTACAATTACCATGTTTTTATACCCAACGCCCTAGGTAGTGTTAGAGCCTTAGAGCTAGTGCTAAAAAATAGCTCTTTGGTTACAAAATAAGTCTGGTGCCTTAGTTGGCATTCAAGCCACATATCGAGTGCTCGTTATAATTTGAAAATTCTGGGTATTTCTATAATTCATGAAATTCCAATCTAAATCTAAATAACAATAAACCAACTCCTCAAATCACTTCGAAATCATGTGGTTTCATCCTTAAAACATGGTAGATCATTCCAAACACATCAAAACATGGATTCACAAGTATTTTCAATCAAAACCTAGGAAAAACCATACATGTTTGACAATTTGGATGGATACAAGTACAACATATCAATCCATTCAAACACGGTTAGACGATTAATTCGGAAAACATGCAAACTTTTATATTTAGAGGGGTTACAACTTGCATTTTTGAAGAAAACCCATTCAAAATCCTTAATCTTTTTCTTTCTCTTGTTCTTCTTCCTCTTCTATGTTCTTCATGATCTTTCTCTATCTCTCTTTTCTCCAGCTATATAGATCCTTCAAGAAGAATAAGAAAACCTTAATTTTTCTCTATCTTCCTCTTTTATACATACCCAACTAGGAGTCCTATATTTCATTGGAAACTTTGCTATTTTTATCAACTCTCTTTCTAATTCTTTTCTCTTAAATCCTAACAAAAGAAACTACTATTTTACTTAATTTTCGTGATATTTTATTTCCTTATTTTTAAGTATTACTAAAACACCCCATAACTCCACTTATCCCTCAATTTAAGGCCCCTAATTAAATATAATCACCAATAGGCCCTTCTCCCATTTATTAGGCTATAAATCTTACTATTTTGATCCAAATTAATCCCAACTTAGGTCTAACTTAATTTCTCTAGTCTTATAATTGTTTAATTAAAATATAATAATTTGACTAATTGGGAAAAGACTGAAATGCCCTTCTCCTAATAATTCCATATCTAACCGTTGGATCTCTTACAAAATTTCCATATTTAGTGCACAAATCCCCAAATGTCCAGATTTTTATCTAATCTCCCAATTTATTTCAAATAAAATCATTAACTCTTCATACATTCATATTTAATTCCTTTTATTGGTTTACAGAAAATTTGGGGTTTCACGCTTCACGAGTCCTGTAATGTCACATGTGTGGTTTGATGAATACTTTGGATTTATTTATCGTAGATTTGGTTTATCATTATACCTCAAGACTATTTTATAAACTATTGGACTATTTTTCTAAGCATTCACATTGCTACTTGCTGATATTTATATTTCACTCCAGTTTTCCCTATTGTTCAGGTATTCTTGGAGAGGACGTTTAGACTTGCATAGTGCATCAAAAGGGGTAGAAAATAGTGTTGAACCATACTTTAAATAAAGGATCGAATTTAGTATTTTTGACTTTTAATTTAATTTGTGAGAGAGTTAGTTGACCAAGAGATTCAATGTGCAATTGAAAGAAAAATTTATTCCTATTTCATGCTTTAGCCATTGTAACTCCGCGATGAAATTTAAGTTTTAAAATTCCTGAGTTTTTAGTTTACTTTGGTCCACAAACACTAAAACTTCAGGTTCGGACTAGAAATATAGATTTGGGGTGTTACATTCAACTCCTACCACCACTCCTACCATCCCACCACAACCATCCACTCCACCACCACCATCTATTACTGCCCATGTCCTCACTGCCATTCCTATTAGCCCACCACCATCGCCCACTACCACCCACCACCACTAGCATCATCGCCACCTTTGCCACCTCACCGACCCTAGCAATAACCACCCACTCCCACTCACCCATCACCATTATCCCAACCCATTATTTTATGTAAATATATATTTTTTTCTTTTCTTCCCATTTCTCATCTCATCCAAATGCTAGAAAAGAAAAGAAAATCATTATTTTTCTTTTCTCTTCTCTTCTCCTCTTTTCCATTTTAAGTTTCTTTTCTTTTCTTCCTAAATCCAAGGCTCCGAACACAACCTAAGCTATTCAATTTTTATTCTTTAGATGAAGTGGTATCAACAACGTTTCATTTTGTTAAAGTAAACCATCATGATCCAAATTCCCCACTATTTTCCGAGAATTTGGTAGTATGTTTGGTAAGGTCTTTGATGCTAACATCTCGAGTGAATCGTCCTCATATAACTTTATTTATAGTATATCATTTGTAACGCCCCAAATCCATACCTAGCAAGATGTTGTCCGCTCTAGGCCCAATGGGCCCTCATGGATTTGTTCTCAAGGGATAACACGAGAAAACTTCCCAATGGTCACCCATCCTAGCACTGCTTTCACCCGAGCACGCTTAACTTGAGGGTTCCAAGGGGATTTAGTCCCGTGTTATGCCTTAAAAGGCCTCTTGCTTTGTAAGGGATCACAAGACTACTTAGAACATCCCCGAGTGTTGTGGGATCCTAACCATATGCACATCCTTGCCTGGTAGCTCGCCCAGTGAGATTACGCATTCACTTGCCCACTCAGACAGCCAAGATGTCATATCATTTCCCCTTGATAAACCTCTACTTGCTGGAATTTTCTTTAAAGTATTCAACAAATCCAATGTTTGGCTCAAGTCACATTTCAGTGTCTTCTAGAAACTTGCTTCTCTTGTGGGTATTTATGTAACACCCCGAACCCAGGTCTATGCAAAACAAGCACCAAACCCGTATTCGAAGTGCTACTGAGCCCAAGCAAACTAAATACCAGACATTTAAATTCAAACATTTCCATAAAATATCAAAGTGCAGAAGATAAACATCGAAATCACCAATGATTGTTGTGTGCACCTCAATTCGCAGGTCGCACGCAGGGATCTTTGGGAGGTGCACGTGAGTGCTTGTCTCTTTTAGGGATTTGTTGTTCCTGGTGTGATATTTGGTGAAAGCACAAAGAATCGGGTGCCTTCTGGATCGGGAAAGGAAATGGGGGATGTAAAACCCCTAATTTTCACATAATAAATAAATAAATAAATATATAAATAAAAGAAAATATGAGTTAAGTTATAATTAAAATAAAAAGTGAAGATTTAGAGGATAAGTAATTCAAATAGGTAATAAGTTGTAAATAAAGGACTTTTAAGGAAATTAGCCTAAAAGGGTATTTTGGTAATTTTCAGAAAGTGTAAATTATGAAATAAATCATTAAATGATAATTAAGGTTAGAAAATAGAAGGAAATAATTTATTAAGTCAAGTTAGAAATAAAATAGTGATAACTAGAGCATAAAAGAGGAAAAATGGTAATTAGGTAAATTCGGGTCTTAATTGGGAGAAAAGTAACTTAATTTGGGTTTTAGGTGATATTTAGGATTTAAGTGAGTGTTAGGCACGAAATTAGGTTGTAAGGAGGAGTTTAAATAATAAGAGATTTAATTAGTATTGTTTTAGTAGAAAAATAGTAGGTGGAGAAAAAGTAGGAATTAATTAGGAGTTAGACTTTAATTATACCACCCTTGGGTTAGCCCAATTAAAGGAGCCTATTAGGGTTGATTTAGGACTTCTAAAGCCAAGTATAAATAGGAGAGTAAGGTGAGACAAGAGAGAATTTTCGTGGGTTAAATCTTGAGAGAAAAGAAGGAGAGAAAAGAAGAAGAAGTGTAAGACCCTGATTTTTGGTGAGTTTATTTATTTATTTAGTTATTTATTTTGATATATAAATTGTGTTTATCAGGTGATTTTTGTGGTTTGAGGGCTTAGCCCATACTCGTATGTACAGGCGTTATATAGCCGTTTTTCCGGAAAATTATATTATTATTATTATTATTAAAGTATAGTTGTGTGATTAATAACGTAAGTGGATGCGGAACATGTAGGGTTTTTCAGTGGGCCAGCGTGCATGGGATCAAGGAAATGGGAGAGTGATCGAGTGGCGTATGTATCAAGGTAAGTATACTAAAAAGGGGAAAGTAGGGTTTTGGGGTTTATGGGAATACGCGTATCATACTTACGGAAATATTTTCGTTAGTCTGGATATCAGGAGAACTGAGCGATTTCGGCTGGAGTGGCGATTAGGGTTCTGCTCGTGAAGAACCAGAATCGCAAGGGCTAAGGGAAGGATTTTGGAGTTGAAGTTCAGTGGGTTATTTCTCTCTGGTCGAGAGGATTCGTTCGGCTATATTTTCATTTGCGCGCGCAGCAGGAAATTCGCGATCGGCCGATTGGGGAAGAAACTGTTGTTCTGGGATTAAGCGCATACATGTGAGTAGCACTGATTTACAACCGAGGTTTTAGTTTATTTGAAATGTATTTTGAAATGCATGGTCGTATTGTGATCGTATTGTGAGTTCTGTGTTTTTCTGGAATACCGCGAGTTACGAACGAAGATTGAAAAATTAATGTGAAATTAAAGTTGTTTAGATTAAATCCAAAATGGGTTGGGAAGTCTTCTGGGAGCATTAGGAGTGAAATGGAGCAATAACAGACCTAAAGAAACCAACCAGAGTTAGAGATCTCGAAATAACAGAGACTCGAAATTCGCAGTGGGTATCCGCCCACTTGGCGCCCACTTGCGCCCACTTCGGGAAGTAGGCGCCTAGGAAATTCGATCTGGCGCCGAGCTCGCGCCAACCTGGCGCTCAGCTCGTGCCTACTTGAAATCGGTGCGCTTTTCTCGCGCCTAGCCCGCGCTCTTCTCGCGCCTTTCTCCCGCTCAGCTCGCGTTCACTTAGCGTCGAGTGAGCGCAGGGTCCTTTTCCACCTATTTTTCTATCCGCCGACTGGCGCTCACCTGGCGCTCACTTCAGGAAGTGAACGCATACCCAATTATACTTGCCGAACTTGATTTCCGACTGAACCAAGGGGGGATTTTGATGTCTTGGGGTTTATATCACTTCACAAATCACTTGTTGGTAACCTTGGAACCTACATTTCTTATTTACTTCCTAGGAGAATTCTAGTGGCAACTTCTTAAAGGCTTCTAAGGATGAGTTAGGTTATTTTATATATGATTGCGCTGGATACCAAAACCCTAGGAGTTCTTAGTAGTTTTCTCCTCGAACTTGTACACTGTTCTAATTGAGAAATTATTGACTTGTGGTTTTCATTTGTTTTGGGAAATGCTGAAATGTATTGTCTTGTTATAATTAACTGTGTTTTGTATTCAAATGGCATGGTTTGTGGAAATGAGAAATACTGAAAGTATTGAGATACTGTTTGGTCCAGAGGGACAGGTTGTAAAACCCCGAATTTTCCCAAATATTAAAATAAAATAACAATTAATATTCTTTAGGATTATTATGGATGGAAATAATTTATCATTGTAGAGAATATCATTATTAGTGAAGATCAGGAGTTTGGCGCAGATCGGAGCGTCTGATCGCGAGTTATCGCGGTAAGATTAATATTTTAAAGCTAAAGTATTTCTATTGGGCGATGTGCATTGAGTTTGTTGTGTGTGCGTTGCGTGGGATAGAAGGTATATATATATATATATGCTAAAATAACCTAAACGAATAAGTTGGGAAGACTTGCTCGTATTTGTTAGCCGCACGACGGAGAGCGGTGGTGAGAACGACCAAAGAAGAAGGAGGAAGAGGTTGCTCTGGTTTTCTTCATCCCAGAGGAGTGCTTTTGAGTCTGAGTGTTGCTGTTTAGAGAAGGAAGAGGAGAGCACACGTTCAAGAGGTAGGTAGCACCGATTTTCGTTTTGTTTTGTGTTCTGGAGGTTGATCGATCGTATTGCATGTTTTAATGTTATATATACATGTATTTAGCTTGATATCATTCATATAATTATGTTAGAATCATCCTGGACATGAAAAATCAGATTTCTAAACATTGTATGTTCGTTTTTGGGAGACCGCCTACCTCTCTGCGCTCGGCGATCCTCGGCGCTCCTAGGCGCTAGTTATAAAAATTGAGGACGCCGGAGACCGCGGGACGACGGACCGCGGGTGACCTATTTTGTACTACCGCCGACCTTTGACCGCCTAGGCGATCCTGAGCGATCCTAGGCGCTCTAGCAAAAAAAATGCAATTTCGACAGTTTTTCATCCCCTTTTCTTCTCCAACCCTTTCCCAGACAACCCAAGCCTCCCGCATAGCACCCTTAGCACCCTTATTACATGAAAGACATTTAAGTAAATGTCCTGTGTATTTATTGCTCCATTTACTTAAGTCTTTACATGTAAATAAGGTTTTACCCCCCATTTGGAATCAATAAAAATACTTCCAAGGCCTAATTCCCAGCCAATAAAAAGTCAACTTTCCAGTTCATGCCTAAATCCCGGTTTTTATCAAAAAGCCCGGTTTGGGTTTAATACCCAGATGAGTGATTCAGGAGCCCATAAAATTGTAGGAGATGTGTTTACCCTTCAATAGACTACAACCAAAATTTGAGCTCGAAACTCCTTGTAGATTTGTCTAGAAAAATTATATACCAAAAGTCAGCGTTTTTAACTAGACTTAGAATATTTTTGGGGTCCGAAACTTTTTGTCTCAGAATTGATTGATTATTGGTATGGTGACCTTATTAGGGATCCTAAGACTATTCCACTCATCCAAAATGTATTTTGAGAACTTTATGACATTCATAGTCCCTAAATCATTATAAAATAGGGTATTTGGATTTCCACCCCTTGTAACACTTCTCTAAGATTATTCTTAAGGTGTCCCTAAAGTCCAATTACACTAAAAAGTTTATATTAGATATTTAACTACCTTGTTTTATGATTTAGTACAATTTGGGGTTTAAAGAGGATCAAATTCACTTGAAATGGTTACAAGGATTCTATATAGGTAATTTCCTTATGAAAATATAATTGGACTGTGGACTGAATGCCATGATGGCTATAAGAGATTGTATCATCTGCGGATGAGATATGTGACCACCTGCGGGTGAGATGACCTCCTGCGGGAGAGATGAGACCTCCTGTTGGGGGAGATGTGATCCTGATTGGATTGCATCCCACAGGGGAGAGACCACCTGCGGGTGAGATGAGACCTCCTGTTGAGGGAGATGTGATCCTGAGTGGATTGCATCCCACAGGGGAGAGACCTCCTGCGGGAGAGATGAGACCTCCTGTTGGGGGAGATGTGATCCTGATTGGATTGCATCCCACAGGGGAGAGACCACCTGCGGGTGAGATGACCTCCTGCGGGAGAGATGAGACCTCCTGTTGGGGGAGATGTGATCCTGATTGGATTGCATCCCACAGGGGAGAGACCACCTGCGGGTGAGATGAGACCTCCTGTTGGGGGAGATGTGATCCTGATTGGATTGCATCCCACAGGGGAGATATGTGACCTCCTGCGGGAGAGATGTGACCTCTTGTGGGGGAGATGTAATCACGATGTGATTGCATCCCACAAGGGAGATATATGTGATTACCACCTGCGGGTGAGATGTGACCACCTGCGGGTGAGATATGATGACTCCTGCGGGAGAGACCTCATGTAGGGTAGATGTGATTACTGCGTGATTGCATCCTACATGGGAGAATGTTGTTATCAGATTGAGACTTACTATTAATTATGAATGACATGATCTACATTTGAATCAGAAGAGTTTGATTTATATTATATTGCCTTTCTAATTGAAACGAAGGTTACATAATAAACTCTCTTTATTCCAAACACTGATTAGATGTTGGTTTCCTGTGGTGATTAATCATTCTTATTATCGACCGTGACTACCTGATTATTTTATCGTGCATGAATGATTACTTTTGTATATAAACTGTTTCTAGCATGCATGTGTTACCTACTGAGATAGTTGTATCTCACCCCTACTTCATATTCTATTTTTCAGGTTATCTTGGAGAGGACGCCACGGGTTAGACAGATAGTGGGTTGAAGTCTAGAAATTCCATATGAAAAGAGTAGGGTGATTTATATAGCTGTATTTATTTGGTTGGAATCGTAATAGATGATTTTGTAGGATATTAAGAGTTAGTTAAATTTGTAGTTGCCTTTCATTTGATTAGTTAATGTAATCGGATGACTCAGTTTCTAATAAATGATTTAAGCTTCCTAGTACTCTGATAAATCTTAGTTCTTTATTTCCTTATATTTGAACTGATTGTAATGTACCACAAGTTAATGCCTTGATCCGAGTCAAAATGAGAAAAAAAAAATGACCCGGATTCGGGGCGTTACACAGGTGATGAACTATGATGAGATACACATGATGTGGAATGAATGGTTTTTACTTTAAATGTGAAATTGAGATTATACGATGTTTTACTGTTTTGGTCTAGCTTGTCCTGGATCCAGAGTTTAAGCTTAGTAATGTAATGTTATTTGTTGGTTGTTGGAATTGCATGGCCTTGTGTGTTGCCACGACCGGTGTAGAGCAGCCAGAAACCCTGAGTAGGCCTGGTTGTCAATGCAGAAACCCGGGGAGTAGGCCTGCATTGGATGACGAAACCCTGAGTAGGCTGTCATTTCAGAGTTTCCGAAACCCTGAGTAGGCCGGAACTGTGTACATGGAGGTGTGGAGTGTCTACTTGGCATGTTTAATTTATCAACTAAACGATAGTCATGACATTGACCGATCGATGTGTTATTGTACTTAACTGAGATGTGATTTGACCGATGAGATGGGTTTTGGTTTGAACTTGATTCTGATATGAGTTGTTTAATCGTACGGAACGTTTATCGATGCATAGCTTTGAACTGGGATTAACTATTTCTGCATGCATGTGCTACTCGCTGAGATATTCGTATCTCACTATGTTGTTTTGTTGTGATTTTCAGATACTCGTGGTGAGGCGACTACTGGGGTAGATCCTGCTGAGGCTTATAGGGAGGAAGATTATTATTACCTTCCTTAGACTTGTAGGTTACCTTGTTTCGAATTTGAGTACTTTGAATATTTGAGGTGTATTAAAGTCTACTTGGGGGTTGAACCATATGTTTCTAGTTAAGTCAAAACGTTACATTTCTTAGATGAATCAAATTGTACACTCTGACAGGTTATTGTTAGATGATTATCCAGCGATCATATTTAATTATCGATCCTTGCCTAACCTCTGTGAGACGTGTTATATCTTTATTGAACAACACGGATCCGGGGCGTTACAAGAAGGTTGCTGGAGATGTCCAACTAGTCTCCATCAAATCGTGATCGGGGAAAATCCGGACGGTGGATTAACTTCAAATTTGGAGGTTTTGGTTACAACTGATGGATCTACAATGTGAATGGTGAAGATTGGAATTGGAGAATTATAGGTTGGTGCGCTTGGGAGCAGAAGTTTGGCCCAGATTTAGAAACTTTAGGAAGAAGATGGATTTAGCGCATGAGGCAAGTAGTAACCATTGAAAACTGGAGGAATTGCATGGTTTCATTTTCTGTGATTTATTATGGTTTAGTTTTATTAGCTGGAAATGATTTTACATGGAATCGAATGGTTTATTGTAAAACCCCGAATTTTCACATAATAAATAAATAAATAATAAATAAAGGAAAATATGAGTCTAAATCCTAGTTGAAATAAAAAGTAAAGATTTAGAGGACAAGTAATTCAAATAAGTAGTAAGTTGTAAATAAAGAAGGAATTTTGATGAAATTAGCCAAAAAGGGTATTTTGGTAATTTTCAGAAAAGGGTAATTAATAAATAAATCATTAAATAATAATTAGGGTTAGAAAATAGAAGAAAATAATTTATTTAGACAAGTTAGAAATTAAAAGAAAGTAATAAAAGCCTCAATGAGGAAAAGGGTAATTCGGAGATTACAAGTCTTAATTGGGAGAAAAAGTAATTAATTTGGGTTTTAGGTGATATTAGGTTTTAAATAATTAATATGCACGAAAATAGGTTGTAATTAGGAGTTTAGGTGATAAGAGATTTAATTAGTATTGTTTAAGTAGAAAAATAAAAGGTGGAGAAAAAGTAGGAATTAAATTAGAAGGTGTTAGACTTTAATTAGACCTTGGTTGGGTTAGCCCAAATTAAAGGAGGCTATTAGGGTTGGTTTAGGACTTGTAGAGCCAAGTACAAATAGGTGAGTAAGGTGAGACAAGAGAGAATTTTCGTGGGTTTTATAATGAGAGAAAAGAGGGAGAGAAAGGAAGAAGAAGGTTTCTGGAGATGTCCGACCAGTCTCCATCAAATCACGATCGGGGAAAATCCATACGGTGGATCGCCTTCACATTTGGAGGTTTTGTTCATGACTGATGGATCTACAATGTGAACGGTGTAGATTGGAATTTGAGAACTCTAGATTGGTGCATTTGGGAGCAGAAGTTGGGTCCAAAATTAGAAACTTCAATGGAAGATGGATTTTTAGCGTATGAGGCAAGTAGTAACCCTTGAAAACTGGAGGAACTACATAATTTCATTTTCTGTGATTTAATATGGTTTGAATGGATTAGTCGGAACTGGATTCACATGGAATCAAATGGTTTATATTTTAGAGTTTTGTGTTCTTGAAGGATTTGCTAAAGTAAGGAAGAAATCTTGGTTTGATCATGTAAATATTCATAGGATGATATTTAATTGATGCAAATTAATCTATAGTGTTTTAGGTATGTTTTAGAATGTTAGTAGAATAAATTAGACCAAGGAAACATATAGCAAAAGCCTAAAAATCCGAACTTTATAAATCAGGGAAATTCTGTAAAAATTTGCACGAACGCCTAGGATTGCCCAAGACCGCCTAGCCCTGTAGAGGTAGGCGCTCTATGCAGAAAATTCAGGTTTAAGGTATTTTTGGAATCCGAATAAATCTCTAATAATTTTTCTAGCATCTTAACTATTCTAACATCTTTATGAAGGCCTAATTGAGGTATAGAAATTATAAAAATTTAATTTGATGAACATCCAAATATTTAATATCTTATTGGTAAGATAGTGTATGAAAAGGCCTAAACAATGGGGAATAATGTTAGAAATAACATACCTGGTATTTATAGCTTATAAACATTTTCTAAACTTTATTTTAAGGTTGTAGAATATGCTGGAAATTATAAATACAGAAAATTGAAATAGATACTATCTTAGGTATTAATATGGGAACTTGGATTATAATAAGGGGATTAAGAATGAAAACTCTAAGCAATACTTGAATTACTTTGGTTTGTGATTTAAATATGAATACTGATTTTCTGGAAATTACATTAATTCTGATTTCTATGAGATTTATGTTTAGGAGTTTTATTTTGGACTGTGGATTAAATGCCATGATGGCAATAAGAGAATTGTACCATCTGCGGATGAGATATGTGACCACCTACGGGTGAGATGTGTAACTCCTGTGGGAGAGACCTCCTGTTGGGGGAGATGTAATCCTGATTGGATTGCATCCCACAGGGGAGATATGTGACCACCTGCGGGTGAGAAGAGACCTCCTGTTGGGGGAGATGTAATCCTGATTGGATTGCATCCCACAGGAGAGACATGTGACTTCCTGCGGGAGAGATGTGACCTCTTGTGGGGGAGATATAATCATGATGTGATTGCATCCTACAAGGGAGATATGTGATTACCACCTGCGGGTGAGATGTGTAACTCCTGCGGGTGAGACCTCTTGTGGGGGAGATGTAATCATGATGTGATTGCATCCCACAAGGGAGATGTGTGTGTTACCACCTGTGGGTGAGATATGTTAGCTCCTGCGGGAGGAACCTCATGTAGGGGAGATGTGAATACTACGTGTTTGCATCCTACATGGGAGAATGTTACTATCGGATTTGTGAGATGGACCATTAATTATGAATACATGTTTTATCGTTAATCTTCTGTTTTATCTATCGATAACATTTTTTTATTGGTATTTACGTATGATTGCATATCCTATTGCTTTATTTGGAATTGGCCATGTTGATTTGAATTCATCGCCTTATCGTTGATTAATCGTATACCTCATGACTATTTGCCTACATGAGACTGTTTACTTGCATGCACCTACTACTTGCTGAGATGTAAATCTCACTTCGTTTTCCCTTATTTTTCAGGTTTTCTTGGAGAGATCGCGAAGATGGGGTTTTAATTTGATGGGTAGAATTGTAATTGATATTAATGTCACATGTTGATTAAACAAATGTTATTGTAAACTGAATTGGTTAAATTGAATAAAGAATTGTTTTATTTCCCACCAGAACTCTGATGTAATTAATGAGTTTTAAAAATTATTGTGAATCTTAGTGTGTAACTGACCCCAGCTTCGTGGTAACACCTCGGGTTTGGTTGTTAAACCGGGTTCGGGTTGGGTGCCGTTTTGCACTGACCCGAGTTTGGGGCGCTACATTTATATTTTAGAGTTTTGTGTTATTGAAGGATTTGCTAAAGTAAAGAAAAAATCTTGGTTTGATCATGTAAATATTCATGGGATGGTATTTAATTGACCCAAATTAATCTAGAGTGTTGTAGGTATGATTTAGAATGTTAGGAAATTATTTTAGAGGCCGTTTGGTAACGCTTTTTTTTAAAACAATTTGAAAACTAAAAACAATTCCAACTGTTTTTGAGTTTTTGAAAACAAATGACAAGAAACCTGTTTGGTAACAATCATTGTTTTTTGGGTTTTTGAAACAAGTAGCAAGAAACCCGTTTGGTAACAACTGATAAAAAAAAACGATTCAAGTTTTCAAAATCAACAAATATGCATTGCTATACAATCTGCAAGCCCGTTGAGCTAAGACAAATTTGCTATGAAAAAAAAGGGAAATCAAAATTTCATACCATAAATTGTAAAGGAAATCAAAATTCCGTAATGCTAAATTTCCTTCCTACATGCTAAGGCACAAACCATCAAATCTTGTTGATGAAATCCCATCCGTTAATCAACATAGGTCTATGACCGTCTGTAGACACCCCAAAATTGCACGATTTTTGATAAATCATGAAAGAGAGAAATATCTTATTGGAATTTTCAATTCTTAGCATTGGATTTGAGATACTTAACCCATTTGAATCCAAAACCATAAAGGAAAGGCCCGAATTCAATCTTTTGTGCAAAGTCAAACTTTTTCCGGTTGAATTTTGTTGACTTTTGACGCCAGAAAATGAAATATTTTTTAAAGCAAGATTTCAAGATAATTTTTCCCGGTAATCAGGTTTTTAGCCATGTTATTGCATAAAAGAATTTTTTGAGATTTTAAATCTTGACAAATACCTTGGTTTTAACATGTTGAATCTTTTTACCGAACCTGAAAAACCGGAATTTAGCCTGAAAAACCGAATACCTTGGTTTCAAGATAATTTTTCCCGGTAATCAGGTTTTTAGCCATGTTATTCACTTGGAATTTGGTTCTGGAACTATTTTTAATGGATTCAAATGGGGGGGGGGGGGTGTTCGCTTATTTACATGTAATATCTTAAGTAAATGGAGATTAAAAAATATGAGGACATTTACTTAAACGATATTACATGTAAATAAGTATTTCCTATGTTAAAATTCGGATAAAAGCTTCTTTTTTTGTATTCGACAGATAATGTCAGATACAAAACATCTTTATTGTATCCGACAGATAATGTCGGATACAAAGGATCTTTATTGTATCCGACAAGAGAATTGCTTGTATCCGATCTGAGTTGTCGGATACAAGGTTTTTGCTCAAAATTAGGGTTTTTCGAGAGTTTTCACCTTTTACCATCATATCTTTCATTTAAGGAGTGGAAATCTCGGAAATAGCCTTAGGGTTAAGTGTGGGGGATTCTAGACATCATTTTGTGTCTACCATTAGGGTTCCCCCTAACCCTAGCCTTTGCCTAGAAATAGGAGGCTCCTCCTTAAGCAAATAGCCAAGAAGTTGGAGATCAAAGAGCTCCGAGTAAAGGAGGGAACCGCTGCTGTATTGCTTCTAGAAGCCCAGGTAAGCCTCAAGCCTCTCTTTATTTTTCTGTTCTTACATTCTAGGTATAGCTCTCTTCTTCTACCTTTCTGTGGAATAAGGCCTATTCTATGTGTGTGAAAACCTTTCCTCTACTCAAAGTACATCGAGACTCCCCATAGCCCTAAAACGTGAAGGCGGGATCTAGGGGAAACGAGACTGAGGATTGATCCTAGTGTTAGAACCTTATTGGATAAGCCTTTTGATTCTATGAAAACCGTTTCATATTCAAAGTACCCCAAGATTATCTCGAAGAACCATTAAACGGGGAGAGAGAACTAAGGGAAGCGAGAATGGAATGGAACCCTAGGTTGTTCTAGAACCCCATTTGATTGATATGAATGCATGCTATATGTTGTTATATTGTTGAAGAATGGATTTTTACACATGCACACATAGCACTTGTTTTGTCGGATTTGGCTTATATTTTTGATCTATTGCCGTCATTGTGGTAGATCTAAAATAAATAGCTCCAAGCAATTCTGGGATGTTCGTTATCGATTTCAATCAAGTTTATTTCAAATCTTGAAGACCTCTAGGTCTAACCTCTCGGTTTTGGGCATTTTTGCTCACTTTTTGGGGTTTTTGGCATATTCTTTCCAATCGGAGAGAATGGTGAGCAAAACTTGTGCCCCATTTCTTCCTAGAGGTTCTTCAATATCTTGTTAAAATGATTTTGATTTATCTTGCACGGATTCGACACACCTTTCACTGTTTTGAGTTGATTTTCTTTAAAAGGGCTTAACTTGACAGCAGCTGTACCCCAACTTCGGATACTCGTAACTTCATCGTCCGGATGAATTTTGGAGTGATTATAGAGCCATGGGAAAGGTGAGGCTGTCTAGTTTATGCCTGTAAAATTTCATTAATTTTTATCAAGCGGATTTTTTACACCTCTCTGTCGAAGTTGATAGGTCAATTCAGGCTAGATTGCGGAACCTGTCACTTCGACTGAGCGCCGTGTGTTTGTTTTAAGTCCGATTCGAGTGATTCTTATTTCTGAGCTTTCCTTTGGAAGTCTAATTTCAAATTCAGTTGGTTCCATAATTTTTTGACTCCATTTGTGTCGTGGGTAACAGATTCACTCAGAACTGTTCAACAGCACTTTTCTGGGTAAATCTGTGATCTTCAGGGCCTGTTCGGGAGATCACCCAAGGCACATCCGAATGAATTTTTGTATGACACTAGTTTTATCTAAAATATGGCCATACATACTTTATTCACACCAAAGTTCATGGATTTATATGGAGCCGATGTTTCTAAGTAATTTTCTAAACTTGCCTACTTGTCACTTTTAGTTATCTCCAGCAGTAGATTTCAAAGGAGAATAACTCATAGGATTTTAACCGGAATGGATTGAAAATTTGCATGAGTCTTATATTTATCATAATCTTTCAAATGGATTTGGTTTGATTCAATCTAAACTAGATTTGAATGATTTCAAGACAAATGGCTCTATTTTTTACCGAATTTTCCAGATTTGACTCAACTTGGTTTTGTGCAATTTTTACTTTGATTTCCATCCATTAGTGATATTCCAGAAGTGATATTGATATAAAAGAGGATCTGGAATTCATTTGGATTTCTCATGTGGAAATATCACATATTTGTTTAATCTTTTCCCAAGGCTTTTGATAATTTTAGCAAGCTTTCTCATTTTTTGCATGAACAACACTTGGAAACCACCTTGTGTGGGTGAATGGGGGTGCCTAAAACCTTCCCCCGTTCATAATCTAATCTCCTTACCCATTTCTGGATTTGATTTTCAAGTAGAGTTATTTTTTCTCTAGATTTGTCTTTTTGCTTATTTTGAATCTTTTGGTGTCCATTTACACCCCAAAAATTGAATGGTGGCGACTCTCCCATTTTCGTTGAGCCTGTGTGTTGACGGAGGGGAATCATCCCGGTGATTTTTCCATGTCTCACACCGTCGGAAATAAAGGGGACCCATTAAAAGGCTTAGGGACGGTAGTTTCTTAAGGGTATTTCAGTCAATAAAAATGATAACAGGCCTTGCGGATTTCGTTGTGTTTAAACGAAACGAAAGAGGCAGGACCAAAGAAAAATAGAGGGAAGCTCAAAATTTTCTGACCTGGATTAAATTATTAGTAGCGGCTGCGAGCTCCTCACAGTCGAAGCTCTTCTACGAAGGCTTGGGAATCGAAGTTCCTCCAAAATCGATTTGATCATTAGCGTTGCAAATTCAAGCCAACTTCCTTTTTAAATTCCTTCTTGATATCTCAGAGCTTGTTAATGACGCTCTTGTGGAAAATCTTCTTATTGATTTCCTCTTTATGGCGTCGATCAAGTTCCTCCAATGCAAACCGTGAGATTCCGGCACCAGAGCTTCGTGAACGATCAATTTCTCCGTAGAAGAGTAGCTGCTGCTGCAACTACTGTTATCTAAATCCACGCCCAAGATAGGGATTTCTAGAACACCTATTGGAGAACTATGATCATCATTACAATCCATTTTGTTCACACCATCACGAGACTCTGTTTCGTAAAATTTTTTGGTTTCTTCGGTTTCTTCAATTTCCGTATAGACAACAAAAATTAGAAGAATCCAGAGATTTTCCCATGGAAGAATGAAAAGAAACGAAGCTTATGTTCTGCAGAAACCATTTAGGCTTCTTGGGATCCCCATATTAAACGAAGCTTACCTTTGATTTCTGCTTCTTCTCTCACTTGGATGCCCTAGTCGTAATCTCGGGGAAGAGGAGTTCCTGTCGTCGTCGTCTGCGTGGAGAAGAGAGACAAGAGCTTTTGTATCGAAGAGAAGAGAAATGAGTTATTACAAAAATGCCATTCGAACAAAAATGATTCAGTGTTTTTAAAAACGGAATTTTTCGGTTTCTGAAAACCGGGTTATTTTTCAATCGTTTCTCTGAAAAACAGTTTAAAATTTTTTTCAACCAAACACGTTTTCAATTTTCCGTTTCAAAAAACCAAAAAACTGTGTTTAGACACGTTACCAAACACCCTCTTAGACTAATTAAACCCAAAGGCTAAGCACAAAAATCGAAACTTGAAGAAATATGAAAAGTATTGAATAATCATGGGTATGATCATGTGGATAGTAATAGGTTGGAAATTAATTGATGCAAATTAATCTAGAGGGCTTTAGGTATGATTTAGAATGTTAGGGGATTAATTTATACTAATTAAACTCAAGGCAAAAGCCTAAAAATCCGAACTTGGTAAATCTGGAGATTTTTAATTGAAATTTGTACGAGCACCTAGGATTGCCTAGCTTACCAGGGTAGGCGCTCTATGCAAAAAATTCAGATTTTGGGGATTTTTGTAATACGAATAAATATTCAATAATTTTTCTGATAAGTTAAGCATACTAGTATCTTTATAAAGACCTAATTAAAGTATAAAAAGTTATAAAATTAGATTGGGAAAATTAACTAATTAATTGGAGGTTATAATGAAAGATTGTTGCATGAAAATGTCTAAATGGTATGAGATAATGTTAGGAATAATACAACTGGTAATTATGGATTAAAAACATCTTCTAAGCTATATCTTAGGTCTGTAGGATATGCTAGAAAATAAAAATACAGAAAACTGAAATAGAAACTATCTTAGGTATTAAGATGGGAACTTGGATTATAATACGGGGATTAATAAGGAAAACTCTAAGAAAGACTTGAGTTACTTTTATTTGTGCTTTAAATATGAATATTGGTTTCTGGAATTGTATAAACTCTGATTTTCATCAAATTTATGATTTATGAGTTTTATTTTGAATATAATTGGGAAATTGCATATGTTATTCTGAAAAAGGCTTTATTTTGGGTTTAGAAGGATTGAATCATGTTTTTTCTCTTGGGATTGAATATTTTGGCGTGGATTGGATTGTGGTACGATATTATTCGCTTTTCTTTTACGGTTGAGTGATACGGCTCCTGTGGTTGAGTTGATACTAGCTTTTACGGTAGAGATGGGTAATCCTCTGTTGTAGAGATGTGTAATCCTTTATGGGTAAAGGTGTGTATGCCTCCTACAGTAGCATGTCCTCCCATATGTGGTTTTATCGTGGTTTGTGTCAGTGGGCTTAGCTTTATATAGATCCATAGTTTTGGCTGGTTAGCTAAGTGGTATTTCTTTTGGGTTAAGTTACTCCTATGTGCAAGCGCGCTTCCTTTTCAAGTTAGTTTGCTCTGGAAGGTCCTATGTCTGGAGGGACACCCTGGTGCGTCGTTGGTGATTCCCTGTACATATGGATAAGCGGCCATCTCCATGTATTGATTTCGGGGCTGCATGCCGGTGGTACATGCCAACTTTGTTGAGTTCGTGTGCAATAAGTCGATGACTACGGCTCCTATCTAAGGTGATGTTCATGGGTTTGAGTATCATTAGTAGCTTTGCCCTTACGTCGCACGGTGGTATTGCTTGTGGTTGAATATCATCTCAAAAACTTATCATCTTTGTGAGTCCTACAGTGACACGTGCTTTATCGCTTTCGATGGTTTTTTTTTTCGATAACATCTTTTTGTTGGTATTTACGTATGATTACATGTCTTATTGCCTTATTTGGATTCAGAATTGATAACTTGAATTTATCACCTTATCGTTGATTAATCACATACCTCATGACTATTTGCTTACATTAGACTGTTTTAATTGCATGCACTTGTTGAGATGTAAATCTCACTCCGTTTTCACCTATTTTTCAGGTTTGCTTGGAGAGATCGTGAAGATGGGGTTTATTTGATGGGTAGAATGTAATTGATATTATTGTCCACATATTGATTAGACAAATTTTATTGTAAACTGATTTGATTAAATTGAATGAAGAATTGTTTTATTTCCCACCAAAACTCTGATGTAATTAACTAACTTTAAAATTTATTGTGAATCTTAGTTTGTATTTGACTCCAGCTTCGTGGTAACACCTCGGGTTTGGTTGTTGAACCGGACTTGGGTTCTTACAGTAGCGAACCGGGTTCGGGTTGGGTGCCGGTTTTGCATTGACCCGAGTTTGGGGCATTACAGGGGAATGGGAGTCGCCACTGCCTGATGGGGTGCAGGTAGATACCCGGGTACCTAGTGTTTGTCTACTAGGTGGTCTGTGTGACGCCCCGGACTTGGACATGTTCATTAAAGATATATGCCGGTTTCGTGACATCAGGTAAGGTCCCCATAGCATTTCTAAAACCTAATTGGCCAGTTTATATCAGAGTGCGCTAATATTTAAAACAACATAAAATACGAAAAAGGTGGGTTTGAGTGTTGACAAATTCTAAACCTGTATATACATTTCCACAATAAATGTCTACCACTATAGTTCCACTAAGTTTCACATGCTCTCTCACTATATACAATATACATGATTCAAAAATATGACATCCACCAATAGAATGCCCACCACTCCTAACCAGGGTAATAAATATCCTCCGGCCTATGCTCCGAATCATCCTGAAACTCTGCCCCAACACGCAGCTCACCAGCAGAATCTAAAAATAAATCGGTAAAAACAAAACGCGTGAGACTAACGTCCCAGTAAGTAGCACAAATGCATGATAAAACAGTTTATGCAGCTTTTCTATAATGAAATAACATGCTCATAGATAATCATCCATTCATCCTCATGTAAATAATAATCAAACTAGTCAAGAGTCATAAATAAGGATCCGATAAAATCCGATTAATCTAAAACACAATATCAGCCAAACCACATCTAATGATGACGTTCAAAGCACATCCAATCATGCTAAGGAGCAGTCAATGTATCATAATAAGATTCATAATGTGTATCAAACCAATGTCTCATGCTACAAACTAAAGGAATATACTCAATGCACAAACCAATTTCCCAACGCATAAAACAAGTGGAACTTCCATCCACTGCCATTCAACCAAGGGCAAGTGAGATCTACACCGTCATTGCCAGTCAACCATGGCCAAGTGAGATCTACACCATCACTGGAATTCAACCACGGCCAAGTGAGATCTACACCGTCACTGGCATTCAACCAAAAGGGCAAGTGAGATCTACATCGTCACTAGCATTCAAAATCCATATTTATAGTGGATGCAGGTTCACTACCTTTACCCCTCAACTAGGGTGAACAACAGTCCACCCTAGTTTCATCATTCAAATCACAAATCAATCAACACGAATGTCATAAAATTCTCAAAACACATTTTGGACGAGTGGAATAGTCTTAGGATCCCCAATAAGGTCACAATACAAAAAATCAATCGATTCCGAGACAAAAAGTTTTGGATCTAAAAAATATTCTAAGTTTGGTTAAAAACCTTGACTTTTGGGTATATAATTTTTCTAGAAAAACCTACAAGGGGTTTTGGGCTCAAATTCTGGTTGTAGTCTAATGGAAGGTAAAAATCTCTTCTAAAATTTTATGGGTTTCTGAATCACTATTTTGGGTATCAAACTCAAAAAGTGGCCTTTAATGAAAATTGGGAAAACTGGAAATTTAGGCATGAACATGAAAGTTGACTTTTTATTGGTTGGGAATTGGGCCTTGGGAGTATTTTTATTGATTCCAAATAGGGGGTAAAACCTTATTTACATGTAAAGACTTAAGTAAATGGAGCAATAAATACACAGGACATTTACTTAATGTCTTTCATGTAATAAGGGTGTAACACCCCGAACCCGGTTCAGTGCAAACCGGACCTGACCCGAACCCGAATCGCTACTGTAACAACCTGAATTCAGTTCAACAACCAAATCCGAGGTGTTACTGGCCCATATCAAATATACATCAAGAATATATCAGACTAAAGAATTAAATAATCCATTCAATTAATTAACTATCAGAGTGCGAAAACAAGTATTTGCGGAAGTGTAGTCTAAAATCCTCAATAACCAATATAGTTAATCATCAACATTAATATCAAAGTTTGGTAAAAATAAAAGGTCACTAATCTCTCATCTCTCTAGTGCATCAAACCAAATGAATAATAGTCTAATCAAAATAACTAAGTCTATATCAATCCTCCACCTCAGACAATATCCGGGTAAAAGTAATCCTCCGGTGAATACTCAGCTACTTCTCCCTGGAAATCACTATGATCCCCTTCTCGCGTATCAGCTGAAAAATGAAATAAAAGTAAGGTGAGATACGAATATCCTAGTAGGTAACACATGCATGATTAAACAGTTAATACAAGTAAAATAACAGTTTATGCACGATTAAGCAATCTTGACTAAGCAGCCTCGTATAATCATTCGTATCAATCATGAATACAAAACAGTATGATAAACAGTTCTAAAGATGAATTTCAGCAAGTTCTATTATAAGAATCCAATATCAAAATCAATAACATAATTCATACTTTGCTAGGATGCACTAAACAGTCACATTCGATCAATATCTCAATCACATGCCTCCCGCATGTTTACAATAATAATAAGTGTTTGTAATTTCAGTGTTATTGTAGGACTCACAAAGATAGATAATTTATTTCCTAATGTCCTAAATAACTTCCTAATTTATTTTTCTGTAAAACAGGGAATTAGATAATTTATTTTGGTCTTAAAACATCTTAATTAATTATTAAAATTGTCTAAAAATATTTTGGAATTGAATCAGGTTCGAAATTACGAAAATCTGCAAATTCTGCACAGAGCGCCTAGGATTGCTCAGGATCGCCCCGGCGGTCAAAGGTTGGCGGTAGTGCAAAACAAGTCGCCGACGATAAGTCTTCCAGCGATGTTCGGCGGTCTAAAATTTATAACTAGCGTCGATGAGCGCCGAGGATCGCCAAGCACAGTCGAGGTCGGCGGTCCCCCAAAAACGAACAGAAACACTTTAAAAATGTGATTTTTCTCGTCTAATATCATTCTATCATACATATAACATTGTTATCAAACTAAATACATCAATATATCATGTAAAAACATGCTTTGACGATTAAACGAACGTAAATACAAAAACGAACGAAAACAGTGTCACCTACCTCTGTTCGTTCGTTGTTTCTTCTTCTCTCTCTAAGCAATGATACTCACAGATGTAAGATACCCCCTGGATGATGGAGAACACAAACTAGGCGTCCTCCCTTCTTCCTCTTCTTCCTTAGTTGTTCTCGGTCGAGCGGCTGTCACTTGCGGCTGACAATACCAACGAGAATACAAACGTATACGTTTAGGTTATTAAACTATTATATATACTCCTTGATCCCATGTATCTCACATACAAAAGACTCCATACACAAGCCCAATCATAGCTCTTAAAATTAATCATACCTTGATATCTCATGATCGGACGGTTGGATCTGCGTCCAACTCTGGATCTCCACAAATTATATCATCCCTTACATTAATAAAATATTTCCATCAATTATAATTCTCTAGGATATTATTTATTAATTTATTATATTATTTAAGGAAAATTCGGGGTTTTACAAAGGGTGCTTTGTAGAAGGCTCAGGTTATTTGGGAAAAAGTTGGGGAAGAAAAGGGTGAAAACTGTCAAAATGGCATTTTTCTGCTTGGGCACTTGGCTAGGTTGGTTTTTCATGCTTTCATTTGGCTGGACGCTTGGACGGGCGCTTGAGCTACGCTTCAGGCGCAGGCCAAACATCAAGGTTTCTACAGGTTACGCAAAGACCCGATTTTTTGGGGTTTTTCTCTCACCTTTCACTACCAAATTTAATCCAATGACTCTAAAACTTTGGGAATATCTTCATAAATAGTAAGGAATACTTTTTATATGATTTTAGAACGAATTAACCCATAAATCACAACAAATCCGTAGATGTTCTTCAAATGAACCCTAAAATGCCCAAATTTGCCAACTAACTCTAGAATTCAAATTCACAACAATTTTAAGCTCGAAATCATCAAACATCACCCAAGAATGAAAATCTAACTATTTCCAACCAGATTTTACGCCAATCAAACGAAGAAACTTCAAATCACAGGAAATCCACGAAACAAGTAGTTCACGTTTAAACTTTTAGTTCTTCGCAAAAACAGTTCGAAAGGTGCTACTTACCTGGTGATGCGCAAATCCACGCTAGAATCTCCCTTTCTTCTCCTTCTTCCTCTCTTTCTTCTCCCTCTCTCTGCGTTTCTCCAACCCTTGACGAACAGAACAAAAAACTCTCGAGTTCTTTCTTCAAACAACACCTATATATATAAAAATTCTATTAAACCAATTAACATTAAACCAGTTTTACTTGAACCGAACCAAACCCAACTAAAATAGTTCAATTGAATCAATTACACCTACTATAACGGTTCTACTGAAATGAACCGATCCAACCAAACCTAACCCAAATCAACTAAACCCAAATCGAACCAAACCACCTATTTCTTTTAAAATTTTGATTTAATTAATCTAATTAAATTCACTAATCCCTTATTTACCCTTAATTAAAGTATTCACTCTTAATTACAATTTCTTAAAATTCAGGGTCTTACAGTCTGTGGCTTGAGATTTCGAATAAGTTCTCGGTTACAGTCCGGGGAAGTCCATAGACACCCCGATCTGCCCCGTTGGGTGATGAGTCCCATGGGTCATCCTAGTTAATTTTGGTAGTCAACTCTTTTATCTCACCTGTCCTAAGCAGATATGCACTCATTTTGATTGGGTCTTATGTGGGACGACTTAAGTGGTATCAGTCCCCTTTATTTTTTATCCTTTCCATTAAGTGATCTTAGTTTGATTGGGCAGTCCCCGTTGGAAGGCCCACAGGATCCCAGATGGGCTAAGGCATAACCCATATGTCTTTTTTGTAGGCTTAATCTAAGCCTAAAAAAGCCCTTTAGGGTTTTGGTTTAAGTTTGATTAATTTTATTTAGGTTAAGGTTAAAAGAAGTTAAGATTAAGTTTTATGCCTTTTAGTGGGCCTGGATGATATGTGGGCCCCTTAGGTGGGTTTCCCAATGGGTTCCTTTTAATTTATTACCTTAGTTTTAATTTGATTCCAAATGTGCTGGGGATGGGCTTGGGGCCCATCTTCTAGGCTTGGATTGAAAAACCCAAGTCTTTTGTGGGTAAAGGATGTATATCCCTCCCCTTTTTGATAAACGGGTTTCTATTTGAAAGAGATAGGGCCCAATAGGCCCAAACCCTAAGTCCCAGCCAAATCAACTAAAAGTATCCAAGCACGTCTCAAATTGGGCTTTAATTGGGGCCCCAAAGGGTCTGGCCCTTAATTAGGTTAATTCTTGCTTAATTAGTCAAAGTGAGTTGGTTGGAATGGGAGGGCCCCGTTGGAAGGCCCATTGGTGTCCAATTTGAGCTTACTAGGTCCAAGGCTCACATTGGGTTATGGAAGAGCCCAAAACCCTATTGGATTTATTTGATTTAATTAAAAGGGACTTAAAATATAATTAGGAAACAAAAATTTGCATTTTTGATTTTTCTGGGTTTGACCGAAAAGACAGTTCGGTGTCTTTTCAGTCAAACCCTATTTACTCATGATCGAAATTAAATTTTGGTCATGCTAAAAATAAGCATGACCGAAATTTAATTTTGGCTATGAAAGATATAAGCTTGACCGAACTATGTTTTCAGTCAAGCATGAAAAACACAAAAATGCAAATTTTAATCAGGTAATGGGCTCCCTAGTTCTCTGGGGTAACCAGGGTTTCTTTGGGCCCCTGGGCAGGCCCACAGTTGTATGATGTTGGGGTATTTACCCTAATTCAATTACCTTAATCCACTTTTAAGCCAATAAGAGGGGGGGGGGGGGGGGGGTTAAGGCTTGGGGCCTTGTTCCTCCACTTTGAGCTGAAACTCAAGTGATAAAACAGGGACCTTAAGTGTCCTTGTTTTTGTGCTAATGACATCCCTCCTTTCCTCCATGGGAAGAGAAAAGGATGTGGCCTGATTGGCCTATGTCTCGATCTAACCGGCCAAACCATATTCATACCCACACAATCCATATTCAAAGCATGTGAAAAGAAAGAAAAGCACAGCTCTTGAGAGTATGCCATAGGTCAGTGACTGAACATGCATGCATGATGTGTTCATAAGATAAGCAATATTAAAGTAAAAAGTGAAGAACCCTAGGCATGCTTGCTAGGTGGAACTTCATACATGTGAACCATACTTTGCTGTGCAAGTGGGGGAAATAAAACATGGAGGACTTTAGGAGAGAAGACATACTCCCAATATGAAGAAAGAGTGTGTGAGCCATGCTTCAAGTGTACATGCTAGACCACTAAATCAGTACAACTATTCACATCAAACAAGATAATAATAAAATAGCACAAGAACAATTAAAAGAAGACAAGTAAAAAGAAAGGGTTTTAAAGGGGTAAATTTGACATAGGGAAGGAGAACATGCTCTCCATTTATCTAGTAGAAAGAGACATGGGAAAGTGAACTTAAATGAGACTTAAAAGTGACCTTGAAACACTCTCTCAACTCCCCATTTAACCTAACTTTCTTCCCCTTACCATGGGAGGTCCTTTGATGAGAAGAAGTGAGACTAACATGGAGCAAGGAGGAGGAAATGGGGGAGAAAAGATGTAGAACATGCAAACAGTAATCCTCAAACTCAAAACCTACTTATTTTTACATGTATTTCATATATGTGGTGTAAAAAGGGGAAAGGAAGCCCACCTTGGAGGAAGAAGTCCTCCTAGTGTTGCTTTGAGCACCCTTGAAGTGGAGACAGTAGCTGGAGCCTTTCTCTTCAAGTTCCAAATGTCACGCCCCAGAACCAGGTATGCCTCTCCAAGGCATCCCCCTATTCTAAGTCGTGACGGGTTGGTCTTTCGACCTAATGAAATGCAGAATATTCAAAAACTTTTTCTACTGTGAGTGGAAGTGCTAAACAGTTCATATATGTACGTAATAATAGTGTACAAGAAACAGTGCAGTGGTGGACTACAAAACAATTTAAAAAAAAAACTATTTGGAGATTACAAAATGTGGGTGACTAATCACTCCTCTCAAGTATACGATTTACAATCCAAAAATAACTATACATGTACAACAGAAAGGAAAAGCCTAGGGCCTATAGTAATCTTCCTCTCTATACCCAATAGCTTTCTCCTTGCCTCTATCCCCAGCCCGATCCTTCACATTGGACGTCGACGGATCTAAAAAACAATATAAAACAACTTATGAGACGATAGTCTCAATAAGCAACACATGCATGCACGGTGAAAACATAGTTTATGCATATATCACTCGGTTAAATCATGACATGCTGTTATTTGAAATCATAAGTAAGATATCACAGTTCAGAGCCGTAAAAGTTGGTGCATGCTTGTGCGTCGGTGTACATGTAATCCATTTAATAACAATCCTCATTCAATCTTATCACTTGGCATCTAGGATGCTTAGTATATACTACACATGACTACATCTAGCTTCACCGATTACACATGGTGGCTAGGCATCCACACCGATTACCCTTGATGTAAGCATCCATACGCCGATTACCCTTGATGTACAGGCATCCATTTCCGATTACCCGTGGTAAATGGGCATCAGCCACCGATGTTGCTGGTGTCGGGATGATATCACAATAGAGAACAATAGCAATAACACTTGGCCATGGCATATATATACAAACAATCCTATTTAAGTTTATGGATCCATAACTTAAGGGTTCATTATGTTGATGTGTTCATTCATCAAATTCACAACAAGTATAACAATAAAGAACAGTAATAATAACACTTCAAATTTCCAAGCTTGTGTGGAGGATGCTAGTTCTCTATCTCCAAGTTAGGGTGAACAATGCTCCACTACCCCCAACTGAGATGAACTACTTACACTACCCACCAAGACTTACTGTTGTGGAGGGGCTAGTTCACTATCCCCAAATTGAGGTGAATATCACACACTACCCACCAATATCCATCATCCACAGTGGTTATCAATTGGGCCAATGCCCTTTGGCATGCCTCATGGAATCTGGGCCACTGCCCTCCATACAATATATTTATAACAATGGGCCACTGCCCTTTCATCTCATACTAACAAGTAATGGGCCAATGCCCTTAATATCATGCAATTTAACACGGGCCATTGCCCTTCATACTATATGCCAAATGCTTGGCCGAAACCCTTCATATTAGGTGTGATGTACTCACAATGAAGCTCAATAATAAAATAATAGCTTTTCAGGAAATTCTACTTTTCATGACTCATTTGGGCAATCTATGCCTCAATTATTTTGATACTTGTACAACTTGGTTTTGGTTCCTGATTTCTACTTCCAAGGGTTGTTTGGAAGATGTTTGAAGTGGTAGAATCAAGTTATCCTACTTCTAGAGAAATCTAGGACAGAAACTTTCTACAAGACCTTCCTTGGTAAAACGTACCAAAAATCCTTGTTATTTAGGATTTGGTGATAAATCCAATTGGAACACTTTCTAGAAACCTAACTCTCACTTATACATAGGTTGGATATGAATAAAAACAATTGGTAGTTTGATCTGGGCTAAAAATCACATTTTTGGAAAATCTGGACATGGCGCTCGAGCCTGCTTCTAGCGGTGGAAAAACAGCTCTCGGGTTCTTCTGGTTTGGGTAGGTCGCTCGATCAGTCGCTTGAGCAGCCATGCTTTAAGTCACTTCCTAAAAAGACCGGCCGATACCACGCTCGAGCGGTATCTCAGGCGACTGGGCTTCTCTACAGTTCGCGAAATCCGAACTTTTGGGAAAAATTGGTTTTCTCAAATCTCACTCATTTTTGGTGTTTTTGGCTCTAAATTGCTCCTAACATGTGTGGTTATCTATTTCCCTACAAAACCCCTAAAAGAAATCACCCCTATTTGTACAAATAAACACTTTCATGTCCAAACCCTAACTTTCCCATTTCACATACGAAAATGGCCGAAATTGGAAAGAATAGGTTGGGGTGGTGTTGCTTACCTCTTGCAATCACTCAGGCAAACTGCTTAGCTTCCAATGCAAGCCACGAACAACAATCTTGGTTGCTCTTTAGTTGGTGCTCCACAAATCTCCAACCAAAGCTCCAAACTAAAACCACCACTTGGGCTTTTCTTTTTCTTGCAAGGAACTTTCTCCAATTGGGTTTAATAATGAAAGGGGATGAAATGGGGAGAAGATGAGGAGAAGATGAAGAAGAAATGAGAGTGTAAGAGAAGAGGGAAATGAAGAAGAGAGTGGAGAAGGGGTTTGGTCGTATGGGGTTTCCTTTTGTCTTTCCACACTTAAGCAATTTTTCTCACAAGACACAAAGTATTACAATTTTGCCACTCCACCTATTGTACACACAAACACTTAGACTTAGCTATTTTTCTCAAAATAATAAATCGTAGTTAAGACTCGCGGGATTGCTCACCTTCACAGGCTACTGACAACCTGGACTTAGCCACTTGGTCGGCTTCAAGTCTGGGCTTTTCCAGCTTCACCTACACAATAAGTTAACTAATTAGGGTGTGCTAAGGGTATTGGAACTGGGGTTTCACACCAAATGTCTTTTTCAACTTCACTCTTGGTTAAAATGGAAGAAGGGGGGATTTGATGGTGATTTGAGAGTGTGTGGAAGGGGTTAGGGTGCTTGGGAAGTGTGGAGAGGGGTTAGGAGAGAGGGGCGTACGGGGGAGAGGGGTGGTGTAAAACCCTGGGTTTTCCTAAAATAAAACAAATAAATAAATAGATAATTAATAAATAAACTAGAGAGATTTAGAAGTGAAGATAAATTAGAAAGGAAAAATAGGAATCAAGTATAGGAATCTAATTTATATTATAAAAGAGAATTTGAAGAACTAATATTTATGTTTTAAAATTTCAAGTTATGAAGAGAAATAATAATAATAATATAATTTAAGGAATTGTGAAGAAATTTAACGATTAAGTAAGGACATTAAAGAAAAGGGTATTTTGGTCATTTCTAATTAGTCAAATTCATGAAAAGAATAAAACAATTAATTATTAAGTTAAGAAACCTAACTAGACCAAATTTTAGTTTAGTTGGATTTAAAATAATGAATTTAAGGTTTAAAAGAAGGACTAAGGACTTAATGGTAATTAAATTATTTGGAGTCCTTAATTTTGGAAATATGGGAGGATATTAAGTGTTTAGTTAATATTTAAAAATAGGGATGAGAATTAGCACGAAAATTAATTAGAATTTCTACAAGGGTAAAGTTTAAGGAAAATAAATAAATAAATAAAAATAAGAAACATGCCTTTAGCATATGTCGAACCACCCTTCATGTTTGGTTTGGATGTAAAACCCTGGAATTTTGAGAAATTTTAATTAAGATTAAAATTATTAAATAAGCACAAATAGAGAAATAACAATTCAATTAAACCATTTGGGTGGGTTGGTTAGGTTTGTAGTATAATGGGTTGGGTCAGTTTATTGAACTAGTTAAATGGTTCAATGGTTTAAATGACAAAAAAGAAAAAGAAAAAGGAATTTACGTTTAATGAAAGGGGGTATTACATTAGGGTTAGAAGGAAATGAGGAAAAAAACGAGAGGAAAGGAAACTGTGGAGGAAGAAGAAGGAAGGGGGAAGAAGAGAAAAGAGAAGAAGAATAAAGGAGAAAGAAGAAAGGAGGAAGAAGAAAAAGAGGAGGAAGAGAAGAGGAGAAGAAAACGTGGAGGAAAAGGAGAGGAGAAGAAAACGTGGGGAAGAACAAGAAGGAGAAGAAGAAGAAGAAAAGGGGAAAAACATGGAGGAGAAAGGAGAGGAAGAAAAAGAGGATTTGGGCATGTGAATTTCTCAATCGTAGGTAAGTAGCAATTTCTTTGTTTTTATCGATTCTTGTTAATTACTGTTGGGTTTTTGTTTCTGTTTTGATTGATTCCTGTTGGGTTACTGCTATTTCTGTTTCTATTGCTGTAAATTGATGTTTATGTTAGATTAATTTGCTGAGCCCATTTGTTGTTTATGTTAGATTAAATTGTTGCACCCAATTGCTATTTATGTTAGGTTACTTTGTTGTTTTTATGTTAGATTAATTTGCTATTTATGTTAGATTAAATTGCTGTTTACGTTAGATTAATTTGTTGACCTCAATTGCTGAACCCAATTTCTCTATTGCTGTATTTCATATTTAATTTGCTGAACCCAATTGTTGTATTTACAGACTTTTGTTAGGACCTTCGATGCTTGGATGTTTTTGTATTTTCATATTATGTTAGGAGTTGCTATTTTGGGTTGGGTGTTGAGGTAAGCTTAGGATCTGATTGGAGTTGCTTGAAGTACTCTGATTGAGTTGCTGTTAGTGTAGGAGTTTGATTGTGAGAATTTATTCTCCAAATCTTGCCTAACTGTTAGTTGCTGTTAGTGTAAGAGTCGCTGTTAGTAACTGTTAGTTGCGGTTAGTTGTTGTTAGTTGCCGTTAGCTGATTAGAACCTACAAATGATCATGTTATGGTAAAGAAGCTGATTAGAATTTGCCAATGGTTATGGTTATGTTGTGGAAATTTTAAAAGGAAAAGATCCCATTCCTTGTTAAGAATTGATAGTTCAGACCCAATCCCATTACATGTGCTTGCTTGTGCTATCTCAAAGGGTCCTGCCATATATGTAAGTATTGCATCTGAAGGCTTTTATTGATGGCTTCTAGTGACAGAGTTTAGCTATAGTGTTTATTACTGCAATTGTGACAATTTCGGTGGTTTGCGAGGGCTAGGAGTTTTCGCGTAAAAATTCATATTAGTAGTCTAAAATTTAATTTAGGGTATTTGTGGTTGAATGGAATTGGTTTAGGACAAATTGGAACTGGAGGTATTGCAAGAAAAATCTAGAAAAATTGATGATTTCCGTCCAGTAGGTTTTGCGGCAGATTGTAACCACCTGTAGTAAAACAGTCATAACTTCCTGTAAGAGACTCCGAATTACGAACTATTTGTTGCGTTGGAAAGTAGACTCGTAGAGCTTTCCAATGACATATGGCATGCATATCAATTCTTTATAGATTAAATCAGGTTTAACATTCAATTAACTAGTTAAAATCAGTTCTGCAGAGTAAACAGTAACTGCAAACCAACTGTGGATAATTTGTATCAATATTTTGCGAACATGAAATTGATTTATTTCTAACTTGTGTTCTTCAGTTCACCTCGATTGGGGATCTTGGACTGTTGTCCACCCTAGCTGGGGGTAAAGGTAGTGAACTGGCATTCACCGTAGGTATGGGTATTTAATATGTATGGTTGATGTGCTGTGGGTAGTTGACCGGGCGACTAGCCTAGAGTTGATTGGCAGTGATTGAGTAGTTTCATTTGGCAGTGACGGTGTAGATTTCACTTGGCCGTGGGTGATTGGCAGTGACTGTGTAAATCTCACTTGCTCATTCTATTTGGTTTGAGCATTGGAAAACTGGTTTTGTGTTGAAGATATTATTTTGAATTGTGGCACGAGGCATTGGTTCGAATAATTGATGCGCAAGGTTTTACGTTACAAATCCTAGTATGATGATTGAACTGTTTCTTATAATAGATTGTTTCTTAACATGATTGAATGGAACTTGAATGTTGATATTTGTTGTGATTTTACTGATACTGTGCTTCGAATTACTCTGACTTTATCGGTTCTGTAGTTATGGCTTTGGAATGGTTTAATTTTTATTTACATAAGGATGATCGAATTATTATCATTATTTTGATAGAGTTTGACCGTATGGTGTTCGAGCATGTTATTTAATTATTTGAAAACTGCATAAATGGTTTTTATCATACATCGTGCTACTTACTGAGCCAATTGTCTCACGCGAGTTTTGTTTTACCGGTTTTGTTTTCAGATCTTGCAGGTGAGACGTGTAGCGTGGCCGAGTTTGAGGGTTATCCAGAATACAGGGTGTGAATCTTAGTAAACTTTAATTTAGATCTGTGTATGTTTGATGGTTTAGTTTTTTAATAGAGTTATATTGCATATATGTTTATCTTGTGATTATCAGGTATTAGGGACATAGTATAGCCTTGTATTTACAGGGGTTATATAGCCGTTTTTCTGAAAATTTTAGGATTTTATTATAAGTGTATTGGTTAGTTCTTTAGATTGTTTTCTTCACGCTTTGGCCCCTAAATTAGTGCTCGGGAGCCAGTAGCGCCCCTACCTGGGGTAGACCTGGTTCCGGGGTGCTACATTGGATGGCTAGGTGATTGGCTTTGGGGATTTAACCCTTAGTTTAGGAGAAGGTTATATAAAGAATGGGTGCTTAGGGTTAGGTTTCTTTAGTTGGCTGAAAACTAAAGATAAGGAGAAGAGAGAGGGTTGGGTGTTAGAAGAAGAAGAGAAAAAAGAAGACGAAGAAGAGAGTGGCTGTAGGTGCCCCTTCCTCCATTGGTGTTTTTCTCTCATTACTGGTTTGGTATTCATTAGATTGAGGAGAAAAGATTTGTGCATAAAATCTGGAGAAAAATAGAAAGAGGGATAGAGAGAGAAAAAAAGGTGTTTATGAAGAAGACAGAGTGCTGCAGATTTTTTACCAGCCCTGTTCGAATTGAGATATAGAGAAATCCAGCCGTTGGATCGACCTTGAATTTGGTGGTTATGATATTGACTTGTACAACTTCAATCTGAACGGTGGAGATTTGATTTGGAGAAGTATAAAGTGGCGCGAACAAACTCAGAAAATCGGTGGACAATCAGGTTTCTTGGAAGAATGAGTTCACATGTTGAGGCAAGTAGCAAACCCTTTGAAAACTGGAGAAATTGCATGATTTTCGTGTGGTTTAGATGTTTTATCATGTTGTGTTTTGATTCAGATTTTGGTTTGAAAAGTTGAGAGATTTATAAGTTGGTTTTGCTTTCATACACTTTTAAAGAAATCAAGAAAAGTGATGATTAGAAGATATTTAATTAAGTAGGAAATCTTAGATCCACTTATAATTAATGAGAATAGGTTAGGATTGTCTTAGAAGTAATTTAGAATGAATATGAGATGATTAGAAACAATTTAAAATTATAAAAATAATTGAATACTTCGGAAATCAGAAAACCGAGAAAAACAGTGAAAATTGGCCGAGCACCCAATTGGCCGCTCGAGCGCAATCGTAGGCGTCTCACCTGTGTATTTTGAAACAGAAATAAAACAGAACTTGAAACCCAATGCCCGGTTGACCGCTCGAGTGCCATCGCGAGCGGCTAAGAAGGAATTTACTAAGTAATGGACGCCCAACAGATCACTCAAGCGCCTAGTCGAGCGACCTCTATCAGAAATTTCCAGATTTTGTAATTCGGGCCCAGATCTAATTTTTAATGATTTTTTTTGAAATTCTAAACTTGTAACACCTGTGTGCGCACCTGATTTTGGTCGTACGACAAGGCGCATGTAAAATGATGGGTGCCTCGGGATTGTTTGGAGTCGCCACTGCCTGATGGGGTGCAGGCAGACACTTGGGTGCTTAGGTTTTCTATTAGGTTGGTCTGCGGCTTAGAGATTCTAAGTAAGTTCTCGGTCACGGTTTGGGGAAGTCCATAGACACCCCGGTCCGCCCCGTCAAAAGACGGGTCCCATGGTTTCCTGGTTTTGAGTCAACTCAGTTGGTTTCACCCGATTCCTATTCTAACATTCACAGTTTTGGTTAAGTCTGGCGGGACCGCCAAAGTGGTGTGGGTCCCTTTACTTGATTTTATCTTCTTAGCTTAGAGTGATTTGAGTCTGATCGGGCAGGCCCCATTGGAAGGCCTGCTGATCCCTTGGTGGGCTTGGTTAAGCCCATGTGTCCCCTGGTGGGCCTCAGTCTAGCCTAAGAGGCCCTTTGGGCTTGGTTCAAATGAATTGATTTTATTTGATGGTTCAAATTGAAGGTTTAAGTGATTTACATGCACAGGTGGGCCGGGATTGCTTTGTGGGCCACACAGTTGGTTGCCAAGTGATTTGAAATTATCTTTATTAACTGTGCCAAAATGGGCTAGGCTTTGGGCTTGGGGCCCTTTACCTGGGCTTGGGCTTGAAAGCCCAAGACTTCCTGGGTTAGGGTTTAGAAACCCTAAGTTAGCTTGGTTGAATGGGCTTTAGCGGGCCCGAGAGGCCCTGCCCGTGGTCTCGGCCAAATCATGCCTAAGTCTAAGCTAGCATGCTTCCAAAGTGGGCTTTGGCAGGCCTCAAAGGGTTTGGCCCACTCAATTCTTTTAATTTTCTTATTTAAGCACAATTGAATGGTTCGGGGCTGGGTGGGCCCCGTTGGAAGGCCCACTTGAAATCAAATTGGACTGGATTGGTCCAGGTTTCATTTTGGGTTTCCGGGTGACCCGGAAACCTTGCTGGTTCATCCGGTTTGGCTATAAGATCACAAAAAATGACATGGCAGCATGGAAAAGCAACAATGCAATTTCAATGGTGTAGCCGACCTGAGATGTCGGCTACACACAGAAGCACTTGTAGCCGACCTAAGTTGTCGGCTACATACCACAACATGCTGATCCGACCTGAGTTGTTGGATCAGTTAGAAAATACCATTTTTTGGGTTTCGGCAATGGGCTTGGGTTTCAGGGCCTTCTAGGATGTTCCAGCATTTGTGTGGGCCCTTGTGTGGACCCACAGTGGTGCAAATGGAATCAACTTGGCTTCTCTCAAAGGGGTTTCAAGACCAAGCTGTGGGAGATGAACGGGGGCTTCATCTTTCTTTATTTTGGGTAAATCCAGCACAGGAACGGAGGTCATGTACCTCTGCTCTGGTTGCTTATGGCCAAGGTGAACAGCAACCGAGACAAACAACCAAAGAAAGCAAAAAAAGAAATCACATAAAGCATGCTTCACATGGGCATATTCCACATCATGATGTGCATTGTGTGTGCTTATTGCATCTAAGGACTAAAACTGATCTATGGACATGAAAAATCCCTATAAATAATAGGACACTTGGAACACCTAAAGGCATTCCTATTAAGCAAATGTGCAAACATACACCCATAGCCCATGTATAAACCAAAGTGGGGTGATCTTGTATGGTCGAAAACAGTAGCAAGGGTGGGGCGAAAATCATGATATGTCACCCGAAAATAATAACAGAAGTAGCATGCACATAGTTCCAAAGAACCCTAACAAGTTCACCAAGCAATGAGATAGCACGCGTGCATGCATGGAGGTGACCTAGCATGCATAATCATACAAAATACAGCTAAAGGAAACTAGCATGTATCATCCAAAAAAAAAAATCCTTCACATAGCAGCACCCACGCGACCTATTCCCGTAGCCTTAGAAATACCTAAAGAAGGGAAGGGAAAGGGGATTACATGGGGGGTACATAAGAGCAAACAAAGGGGAAACAAGCCTCCCCCATTCGAATGAGTCAAAGGGTGCACAATAACATCCTAAGGATCCTTAGAGCCATACGTGAATGGGACTTCCCCCTCCCTTGGAGGCATACACATACTCCCCTTATCATGGGAGTTTCCACATTCAACATGGAGAGGGAAATGGTGGGAAAAGAACACTACTCATGCTAGAAATAGAAGGAAACAACATGCTAAGAAGAGAGAACAGTCAACATGCTTGAAACATGCCCATTTTGATTTATGTTAAACAAAATGTTATAGGAAATATTACCTTAGGGTTTACAAGTCCAGAAGAGGCGTATTTGAGCCTCCTTGAGGCAAATGAGGTGGCTGGAGCTCTTCCTTTGGCCACCAACAGCAGCAAACCTCCTCCTTGCTTGGGGAAAGTGGAGAAGAAGAAGAGAAGAGAGAGTGTGAGAGCCTTAGGGTTATGCTTGAAGGATTTGGGGAGCCAAAGGAGGGCAAGAGGAAGGGGTTTAGGAGCTGGAACCAAGGGGCAGAAGAGGGGGAAACAGCAAAAATGAAGCCAACCCTCGAGATGGGGCTGCAGTTGCCTTTTTATAGATAAATTTTTGTATCCGGCATTTAATGTCGGATACACTACACTTCCTTTGTATCCGGCATTTTATGTTGGATACACTACACTTCCTTTGTATTCGACATAAAATATCGGATACAAACACAATTATTTTAAAAATTTAATTTTCTGCGCGTATCTGTCAGTGAATTCGCGCGAATCTCACGGGCAAATCTCTTGTATCCGGCAATATATGTCGGATATGAATAAAAGCATATGTATCCGACATATTTGATCATATACAAATTGAAAAATTACAGATTTGCCCCTCGACTTGACCGATTTGACTGATTCGACCGATTTGACACTTTTGGATATCTGCAGATTGCCCTTTGCAACTTTTGGTTTAGTCCCTGAGATATTTAGCAAGTTTTTGATTTTTAAAGATTGCCCCCGAGATATTTTGCTGCGTTTGCTGCCACGTGTGCAGTTCTTTTGCCACGTGTGCAGTTTCCAGTTTTACTGCTCGGGAACTTCAATTGCTCATATCTTCTTCATCCGGACTCCGATTTGGGCAAACTCAATTGCGTTAGAACCGTATCGGAGCCCTCTATCCAATGGGACAGGGCTAAGCACCTGTGACAAAAAGTCAACTTTCGGCTCCCCCTCAAGTTTGACCGGTTCATAGATCCGTCATCCGGACTCCTATTCCAGCAAACTTAGTTGCGTTGGAACCGTGTCAGGATTCTCTATCTATTTAGATAAATCAAGGTGGCCAATTATCACTTGATCCAAAAGTCAACTTTTGTCCCCTCAGGGTTTGACTTTTCCGCTAGCGTTTGCATTTTCGGCTCTTCTGGGGGTGCAAAAATGAGGTGCTTACAACCTGTTATTAGGATAATATCAGATGTAGGAAGAGGTAGAATTAGATTTGGATTAAAGGATAGTAATTTGAGATGATGAATGTAAAGATGGATTCTATAGAGATGTTTTGAGTAGAAAGATAACCTATTTAGATCTGGCTTTGGGTAACATTACCTATTCCTAAACTTCACTATAGAGCCAAGTTACCCCCTGGATGCACTAAATAACAAGGTTAATAAGTTTTGACACCTTAGGTTTTAAATGAGGAAATTTGGATATTATTGGATAGTATAATTAGGAAACTTTTAGTCAAGACTTAGGAACCTTATTATTGCTTACGAATGTGAACTATAACTTGTCTAAAACTTAAATAATTATGATTCATATACGATAACATTTATGAAATCTGATTTAAAGATTTAATCGTGGTTTTGGGTGTATCTTCTTTAAAGAGCTTAACTTTGGGGTTAATGACTGAATTTATTTTTCTTTCTATTACGGTTGAGTGATACTACTTCCTATGGTTGAGTTGATACTAACTTTTACGACAGAGATGGGTAATCCTCTGTAGTAGAGATGTGTAATCTTTTGCGGTAAAGATGAGTAATCCTTTACGGTAAAAGTGTGTATTCCTCCTACAGTAGAAGTGTGTATTCTCCTGTGCTAGAGATGCAATTACTATGTGTTTTTATTAATGAGATTGAGATATGTATATGTCTCCACGTATGTGGGTTTGTTTTATTACGTATGTGATTTGGTGTATACCTAGATTATTGACTTCACGTATGTGATTATTTCATGGCGTATGCCTCTTGTTCTCACGTATGCGGCTATCTCACGGTGTATGCCTTTTCATTCAGTATTGATTGATACGTTATTAAGTTATTAAATGTTTTTGATTGTGAGATGTGTCTAGTAGGCTTAGCTCTTATATGGATCCATAGAGTAGTTAGTAAATAAAATTGTTTTCTGGAGTTCTTATTCTGTGTTATAGGCATTCCATCATCTCGAGGATGGTATCGCTCTGGTATCAGTCGGTTGCTACGTTATCCACTCCATTATCGGTTGGACCGTACATGCTAACTCACTCCGGTATCTGTTGAGTACTTCTGCCTAGTGTTGAATAACCTGTCCGGTATCGGCTGGTCCGTTTATAAGTCGTTTAGGTAGCATATTGGCACATGTTTGTAGTAACTCCGTTTACAAATTCTATTAGTCATGTGATGTCACATGTGTGGTTTGCTAATTGTTATGATTTATGTATTATTATTTTTATTATCATTGATCTGGTTAATCGCATACCTCATTACTCGTTTTATAAAATTATGGACTGTTTTATAGTATGCATATTGCTACTTGTTGAGATTTATCTCATTCCAGTTTTCCCCATTTTTCAGGTATTCTTGGAGAGGTTGACAAGCATTGGGATATTATGTAAAGGGTACCCAAATAGATGAGAAACCATAATTCGTTCAAATGACGCATGTAAATGTTAAAATTAATTGTAATTGAATATTATTTTATGTTTCCGCAATATGATTCTGATAATGAAATCAATGAAAGTTTTAAATTATTCTGGATTTTAGTTGCTTTTTCCCACATATACTAACATTTCGGGTTTGGACAATTGATCCAGAACCGGGGCGTTACAGGTGGGAGAAGAGAAAAATCACTCAACCCTTCAAAATGAGTTGGTTCTTGCCTTATATAGGTAAAAATAGCATAACTGAAAACACAGTACGATTATGCTATTTTTGTGTATAACCTAAATAAAATTTCGGTTATACACAAAACACTTGTGACCGAAATTAAATTTCGGTCACATTAACATCCAATCAGAGTGATTTGTGTCAGAGATTCGCTTAGAGAATCCTGACACAAAAATCGAGGACAAAATTTGAGAACCGAAATTATATATTTCGGTTATTTTTAAATCTTTTTAGATTCTCACTTTCTCTCCCCTATTTGTTTGAGATGATGTTTAGATTTTTCATGATTCCTCATAAATGAAAGAATCGGATTTTTTATTTAATTAATTAATTAATTAGTTAAAATAAGACATTTTTAAAAAATAATATATTTTAATCAAGATATTTTTTTGGTGTTTTGTCTTTTCCCTATTTCGTCTTTTAGCCCTTTAATTTGCCATTTGGAAAATGTGGCTTGTACATTCATCACGTGGATAGAATTTTTGCATTTATTTACAATTTTGCACTTAGGGTTGTTCTGCTCATATTTTCTTCATCTGGATTCCGATTCTGGCAAGCTCAGTTGCATAAGAATCGTGTCGGAATTTCCTATCCATTCAGATAGGTTATGGCAATCAATTCAAGCTTGATTAGAAAGTCAATTTATGCTCCCTAGGGTTTAACCTGTCTTTTTGGGTTTTCATTTCTGGCTTTCAGAGGGGTGCAAAAATGAGGTGCTTACAATCATGATTAAAAGTAACATCCAAACTATCTCATCAAAAATAAAGTCATAGGTCTAGTAAAATAGGTTTCTATCACTCTCTCTCTCTCATAGTCATCCAAGTCATAGAGTAACAATAAAAAGAATCATCTAAATCAACCTCCAAAGAAAAGTCTAATCGGGATAAAAGTAATCCTCTGGGCAAAAATCAGCAATCTCTCCCTGTATGCCAGCCCCAATGTCGCTCTCACGTGGATCAGCTGATAAAACAAAACAAAACAAAACACGGATGAGATACGAATATCCCAGTAGGTAACACTATGCATGGATAAATAGTTTTATGTATATAAAGAAATTAACATGCTTACATGCTTGATAAGATAAACGAGTAATCACGATACAATCTCATTAATAAATCAATACTCAAGATAAAACAATTCATCATACAAGTACTATCTCTGATCTGAAGATATTGCCGGCCATCATAATTGCAACCACTATCCCATTAATGAAATACTCAACATATAGGCCAAATAAACTATTGTATGTGAAATGTCAACGATCTATCTCAAGTGCATAAACAATACTCAAAACTCAAACCATCACAGATATTGTAGGACTCATGAAGAAAAGTAAGCCTTTGAAAAGATACTCTCCGTTCACTATGCCACCATGTGACTTATGAGCGAAGCTAGTAATCACAACCCTCATAACAGCAACTGGGATTTGAAATATGAGGCATAGACATCAACTTATTACGCACAAAACTCACGTACCAACAACTGGTATCTGAAATACGAAGTTCCGCATGTACCACCCAAGCATGTAGCCATTGGTATCTGAACATGGGGATGGCAACTAATCAACACATACAGGGCACCTCGCCAGCAACTGGTATCTGAAATGAGACTCTATTGTATATAAAGACCCCCCTCCCCTCCCCCCCAGTACAAACTAACTTGCAAAGGAAGCGCATACGCAAACTCAGAGTAACTGTAAGACCCTGATTTTTGTGAGTTATTTATTTAGTTATTTATTTTGATGTATAAACTGTGTTTATCAGGTTATTTTGTGGTTTGAGGGCTTAGCCCATACTCGTTATATAGCCATTTTTCCAAAAAATCGTATTATTATCATTATTATTATTAAAGTATAGTTATGTGCTTATTAACGTAAATGGATGCGGAACATGTAGTGTTTCCGGTGGGCGAGCATGCATAGGATCAAGGGGTTAAAAGGGTTGATCGAGCGGCATATGTATCTCGCAAGGTAATGTACAAATAGGGAAAGTAGGGTTTTAGGTTTAAGAGAATACGCGTATGTACTTACGGAAATATTGTTGTTAGTCTAATACTCAGGAGCTCAGGAGAATCGGCTGGAGAGTGTGGCGACTAGGGTTCTGTGCTCGTGAAGAACAAGTATCGCGAGGGGTAAAGGAAGGGCTTCGGAGTTGAAGTTGAGTGGGTTCTTTCTCCCTGTTCGAGACGAATTGGTTGGGTAGTTTCTGTGTTCGCGTGCGTGGCCGAAGTGGTGATCGGCCGAGGTTTTGCTATACTTTGGAATAAGCGCATTCAGGTGAGTAGCACTGATTTACAACTGGGGTTTTGTGTTTTATGTTTTCTCGAGATTATTCTGATGCATGGTTGTAGTTTAAATGATCTCTTGAGTTTTCTTTTAGTTTTCTGGAATGGCATGAAACAGAGTCGGAGACCAAAATTTATCTTGAGATTAAATGTATTTAGATTAAATCCAAATATGGTTGGGAAGTCTTCTGGGAGTATTAGGAGTGTGGTGGAACAATTACAGACATAAACAAACCGGCCAGTCATGTAGATCTTGGAATAACAGAGAAATGAAAATCACAGGGGGTATCCGCTCACCTCGCGCTCACCGGCGCTCACCTAAGAGGTAGGCGCCCCGTTAAACACGACCCACCGCCGAGCTCACGCCCGGCTGGCGCTCAGCTCGCGCTCAACAGAAAACCCTGTGCTCATCTCGCGCCCACCTCACACCCGTCTCGCGCTCGGCTCACGCTCACCTAGCGTCGAGTGAGCGATAGGTCGATTTTACCCCATTTCTTCACCGCCGACCGGCGCTCACCTCGCGCCCACCTCAGGAAGTGAGCGGCAGACCCTATTTTGCTTACTGAATTGGAGATTTGATTTAACTAAGAGTATTTGGGTTACTTGAGGATTAAACCACTTCACTATTCACTTGTTTGGGAACCCTGGGAATCTATTTTGCCTAGGAAACTATTAGAGGAAAATTTAGTGAACTTCTTAAAAGCTTTCAAGTTGAGTTTAGGTTATTCATGAATGTTATGCCGGATACCAAACCACTAAGAGTTACTAGTACATTTCCTCTGTTTTATACACTGTTTTGATTGAGGAGTTATTCTATTCTGGTTTCACTGGTTTGGAAACTTTAAATGTATTGTAAAGATTTCCTTGGTATGAATGAATTGAGTTTTACTTTCAAATGACATGTGTTACGGAAATGAGAAAATACTGAAAGTACTTGAGGTACTGCTTGGTCCAGAGGGACAGGTGATGACTTGTGATGAGTTTTACATGATGTGGAATGAATGGTTTTATTTTGATATTGGAATTGAGATTATACGATGTTTTACTGTTTTGGTCTAGCTTGTCCTGGATCCAGATGTTTAAGCTTAGTAATGTGATGTTATTGTTGGTTGTTGGAATTGCATGGCCTTGTGTGTTGCCACGACCGGTGTAGAGCAGCCAGAAACCCTGAGTAGGCCTGGTTGTCAATGCAGAAACCTGGGGAGTAGGCCTGCATTGGATGACGAAACCCTGAGTAGGCCGTCATTTCAGAGTTCCGAAACCCTGAGTAGGCCGGAACTGTGTACATGGAGGTGTGGAGTGTCTACTTGGCATGTTTAATTTATCAACTAAACGATAGTCATGACATTGACCAATCGATGTGTTACCGTACTTAACTGAGATGTGATTTGTTTGATTAGAACCAGTCTTGAATTTCGACTTGAGAATTGATGTTGGTTGTTTAACCGTATTCAGTGTTTGTCGACGCATAGTTTAAATTGTGATCAACTATTTCTGCATGCATGTGCTACTCGCTGAGATATTCGTATCTCACTCCGTTATTTGTCTTGTTTGTCTCGTACTCAAAGCACTTTAAAAACATACTTATACAGAGTAAGATTCATCCTATTCAACTCAAATCAAGTTTGGAAAGCCAAAAATCCATTTATAACCAAAGTAGGACATGTTTTAGTAGAACGTACCCAAAATATTTATTAAATTATTTTTAATCAAACGATTAGTGAAAATAGTTTGTAAACACTTAATATTTGTTGGTACATAGGTTTAATTCCTGTAAAAATTATTTCAATGTGTAGATTTCTCAAAATTCAGAAATTCATATTTCTGTGTAGATCGCTTGACCCACATGCTTGAGCAATGTGGTTGGGTGGTCTTGGTACTACAGTTTTGATCAGAAAAACACACTAGCGCTCAACATGGGCACTCAAGCGGTCATGTTGGGTGACCTATTTAACTAATAAATTTAACTGGCACTCAACCTCTATCGCTTAAGCGATGGGTTGAGCGATGGTTCATAAGGGATTTACAGGTGAGGTGCTTAATAGGATCGCTTAAGCGATCATGTCGAGCGCTCGTCTAATAATGGCTATTTTCTGGAAATCCGAAACGTATTTTCTTTGCAATAGACCCTATTTTTTCCATAAAAATCATCTCTAATACTTCCGAAATCATGAATATATCACTCCAAAACATGCTATTCGATCTAAACACAATAAAACAACGATTAACGATAAATCAGTGTGCTACCTACCTATTAATCCCTTGAAGAATGCCGTCTATCCTTCTTCCTCTTCTGTTTCCTTAACTTTGGATCTGATCTCTCCTTTTTCAGCGAATCTAAACTCCTTCAAGCAACCAGAAGCTCTCCAAGGTCAACAACTCTCTCGTTATGCCTTCTCTTTCTTCTGCTGCAAGAGACAAAACACTATATATGATCAAAGGCATATGGTACCTTAAGAAAGAAAACCCTATTATATTATGTGTGATCCCATACATCCCATCTCTATCCTTTACCATACATCTTCCCAATAAGACGTAAAATAACCCTTTAAACTATACTCACCCTTTTATCTCAAGATCCAACGGTCGGATTTGCTTCATACTCCGGATCACCTTCATCCATGTGATTACCTATATAAATTCAATCATAGATTTTTTGTAAGAATCACATTAAATATTTAGATATTTATTTAATTAAAAAATCTGGAAATTTCGGGGTCTTACAATTTAGGGAATAACACAATGGATTGCCATAAAGCTGCTATATATAAAGACTCTATTAATAAATCAAGCAGGTCATATGGCCCTTCTATCAGATACCCTTAGACTCGTAGAAGAAGTTGATCCAAAGCTTTTGAGTCAATGCTCTAATGAGTTGAACTCGCTGGACTTAGCCATTAACCTTGACTTGGATCCTACTCAATCTAAGGCTTTAAATGTGTTGTCAATTGTGCAAACAGGTAGGAGATTTGTGAAGGATCCTCTGGCAAAGCCCATTAATATCTCTAAAAGCTCTACCTTTGAGGATCTCAATGACAAAGAGTTATTGTTGTGTGATTTAGGCTCCCAATATCCTATGGGCCTTAATTTTAACTCAAATCATGTGGATTCATTCTCGTTGTGCTCATGTGACAAAGGAGATGAAGGCCCAAATCTTCTGTAAGTGCCTCATTTTTGCACCCCTCTAAATGCCAGAAATGAAAACCCTAAAATACAGGTCAATCCCTAAGAAGCAGAAATTGAGCTTTTTGATCAAGCTTGAATTGACTGCCATACCATATCCCAATGGATAGGAAATCCTAACACAGTTCTAAAGCAACTGAGTTTCCCAGAATTGGGGTATGGATGAAGAAGATATGTGCAGAACAACCCTACGGGTAAAACTGTAAATAAATGCAGTGAGCCTGTCCACGTGGTAAGTGTGCAAACCACATTTGCCAAGTGGCAAATTAAAGAGCTAAAGACAAAATAGGAATAAGACGAAACCCAAAAAGAAAATATCTTGTATTAAAATAATATTAAATCTTTAAATATCTTAATTTAATTTAATTAAACAAAATTAGAAATTAGATTTCTTTAATAATTAGAGTATCTAAACATCATTTCAGCCAAATAGGAGAGCGAAATCCCAGATTTGAAAAGATTCGTTTGGAGCCGAAATTGAATTTCGGTTACAAACAATATACAATATAATCCAAATTCAATTTCGGTTCTTGGATGTTTTGAGTCGACCACAATGTCAGAGTGACCATTAGTGATCTTTGATAAGATTTGGTTGATTTTACATTCTAGTAGCGGAAATTGAATTTTGGTTAAGGGAGAAACTAACTATAGCCGAAATTGTATTTCGGCTATACATAGAAACTATTGTGATCGAACTTAGTTTTTGGTCACCTTAAGTTTGGGTATAAAAGCATTTTTTTAGCTCATTTCAAGAGAGTTGAGCCTTGCTCTCTTCTCTACTCTCTCTCCCACAAACTAGATCTTTCTGCTACCCTTCTCCCTCACTCTCCTAGCCTTCTAACCCTTGCTAAATCCCTCAAAACCTCTCATACCTCCATTAAAGCACCCATACGCTCCTAAGAACCAACTTTGAAGGGATGGAAGTTGCTCTAGCTGCTGTCAAAGCTTCAAGGAGACCCCAGACACTCTCAAGAGGACCTTCTCCTTCAAGGTAAGCCTCCTCCACACCTTTTATGTAACATATATTGAGCTCACAATGATATGAGCATGCTTTAGAAGCTCATGCCAAAAGATCCATGTCTCTATTAATTTGTTCTTCTTTTATTTCTTTATTTATGTTTTGCTCTCTTCATTAAGAGAAACCCCACATGGTAAAGTGGGAGAGCCATGGACGAATGAGAGAGAGGGTTGTGTTTTATGTCTTAATTAATATTCAGATCTAATGATAAGAAGGATGGATTCTCAAGGTACCCCATGCATGGGGACATTCATGACATAAGGGAGCAAGTCATGGGAATTTAATGGCATGTGATGTTATTTTTTTCTCCTCCCCTATTTATTCTGGACTCAATGTATCCCGTTAAACACCCCCCCTCCAAAAATCTCCTTTCTTTTAAGTTGCCTTCTAGCTCTTTACCTCATTTTTGTGATTCTCTCAAGTATTATTGAATGATTGAGCAGTTCTTTGTTTGCATGTGGTACACAAAAGCATGTCACACACCACTGTAGTAGATACATGCCACCTCCCCTTTTGTTTGACTGATTCATGTGTCCTTTTGTGCACTTTAAGTATAAAGCACAAGTGTAACGCCCCAGATCCAGGTTTATTTAAAAACATAAACCCGAACCTAGTACGTTAGGATAATGGCCCAAAACAACTATTCCAGACTTACAAAATTTCAATAATTATAATCAGAGTGCGGAAATAAAATAATATTATCTTCATTGAAGCGCGGAAATATAAAATTAAAAACATCCATTACCAAATCCATCAAAATAAGTCTGGATAGGTCAACTAAAAATAAATCATCATCCACCAATGTCATCTAAATAAAAGTAATCTAAAACAATCCCTCCAAATACTAAATCAATCAATGTATGCTCCCTAGACCTACACAGGAATAAAATAGTCATCTTCCTGGTAGTCAATAAAATCCTCTGGAGTATCTACCCTTGTAGCATCCTCACCAGGAATATTTGAAAACAAAACCGATAAAACAAATATGTGAGAAACAACACCTCAGTAAGTAGTCATGCAAATAATTTGTAACAATAAAATATGCCATGATTAATCAGACTAATCTCAGTAATACAGAACAACAATAATTAAATGAAAATAGAAATAACCACAAATCATTCAACCTCATGGGACTCATGAAATAGAAAACCAGAGAAAAAGAGTAGACATATGCCAATATGCTACCTAACTGAATTACAGGTGGACCAGACGCAACTGCAGACTAGCTATTCGACACCAATGGAAGAACCCAACCGACAACCGGAATGAGTTAGCATGTACGGCCCAACCTATCCAGGAGTGGGGTAACGTAGCGACCGACCTATCCAGGAGCGGTGCCATCCTCGAGATGATGGAATGCCTATGACACAGAATTCAAACCCCTCAAGAAGACATTTCATTTACTAGCTAATCATTGGATCCATGCAATTGCTAAGCCCACTCAACAGTGGAAAACAAACCAGGTGATGGACATATCCCCCAATAACACCCGCATATGCGGAGACACAACTATTTCAATAACAAACCCGCAATTGTGGAATAACAAACCAGGCAACAGCCTTGTCACAACTGTGACCCAAAATGTCACGACCCTGAACCAGGCATGCCTCTCCAAGGCATCCCCCAGTCCCTGGTCATCACAAGTTGGTCTTTCGACCTAATTGAAATGCGGATAATTTAAAATTTTTCCTAATATGTGTAAAGCCCCAAACCCGGATCAATGCAAACCAACATCCGACCCGAACCTGGTTCACTACAGTAACAACCCGAATTCAGTTCATCAACCAAATCCGAGATGTTACTGGCCCATATCAAATAAATATCAAGAATATACCAGACTAAGAAATAAATGATCCATTCATTAATTAACTATCAGAGTGTGGAACATGTGTGTGTGGAAATATAATCTAAAATCCTCAAGAAACTAAGATATAGTTAACCATCAAAATCAATATTAAAGTCTGGTAAAATAAAAAGGGTCACTATTCTCTCATCTCTCTAATACATCAAACCAACATATGAATAATAATCTGATCAAAATAACTAAATCCATATCAATCCACAACCTCAGACAAAATCCGGATAATAGTACTCCTCCGGTGAATAATCAGCTAGCTCTCCCTGGAAATCACTACTATGATCCCCCTTTCACGTATCAGCTGAAAAATGAGATAAAGGTAGGGTGAGATATGAATATCCCAGTAGGTAACACATGCATGTTTAAACAGTTCATATACATAAAAATAACAGTTCATGCACGATTAAGCAATCTCGGCTAAGCAGGCTCGTATAACCATTCGTATCGATCATGGAATACAAAACAGTTCTAAATATAAATTTCAGCAAGTTCTATGATAGAAATCCAATATTATAAATCAATAGCATAATCCATACATTACTAGGATGCACTAAACAGTCACATCCAACCAATATACCAATTACATGCCTCCAGTATGTATGCAACAGTAACAACATGTGTTTGTGATTTTAGTGTCATTGTAGGACTCACAAAGATAGATAAGCCTTTTGAGATGACTCTCGACCAAACGCTATACCACTGTGCGGCTTAGGAGCAGTGCTACTAATGATACTCAAGCCCCATGCAGCGCAGCTTAGACAAGAGCCGTAGTCACTGACTTATTGCATACGTACTCATCAGAGTTGGCATGTATCACCAGCATGCAGCACCAGAATCAATACATGGAGATGGTTGCTTATCCACATGTACAGGGAATCACCAGCAGCTCACCGGGGTGTCCCTCCAGACATAGGACCTTCCCAAACAAACCAACTTGCAAAGGAAGCGCGCTCGCACAAGGGAGAAACTCAACCCAAATGAAATATCCCTTAGTTATCTAGCCACAACTATGGATCCATAACCAGCTATGCCCACTAGACTCCAAAAATCCCTAAAGTCTAATAATTCTATAAGGGTTGGTGCTTAGCGGCATATAAAGGGTAACTCTGACATTTCCTTCAATATTCGGGTTAACTGAGTTAAACTTATGATCTGAATTCTCATTATGTAATTATCTGGTTTATAGTGTAATTTAGAGATGTTCTGGTAACTGGTATTTCAAATGATAGGTCAAATTTTCCAAAGACTAAATTTCACAGTTTTATACAAAGTTTGGCAACTAGTGTCCTAAATATCTCCCTAATTTGTTTTTCTGTAAAACAAGAAATTTGATAATTTATTTTGGTCTTAAAACATCTTAATTAATGATTAAAATTGACTAAAAATAGTTTGGAATTGAATCAGGGTTTGAAAATACGAAATTCTGCATTTTCTGCACAGAGCGCCCAGGATCGCTTCGGCGGTCTAAGGTAGGCGGTCGTTCAATTTCGGTCACTGACGATAAGTCGTCAAGCGGTCTTGGGCGGTCTCGAATTTTGCACTAGCGCCTAAGAGCATTGAGGATCGCTGAGTACAATAAAGTTTGCGGTCACTCAAAAACGATCAGAAAGTGTTCGTAAATGCGCTTTTTCCTATTCTAAGCATTCCAACAATACATATAACGATTATATCATGCTTTATACATATATCTACATCAAAAAAACATGTTTTGGAGATTAAACACACATAAATACAAACATGGATGATAAAACGGTGTCACCTACCTCTATGCGACTGTTCTCTTCCTTCGCTAACTCGCAGTGCTCGCAGATGCAAAGCACTCTCCAGACGATGAGATACCAAGACAAAGTCCTCCCTTCTTCCTCCTTCTTCTTCTCTGGTCATTCTCTGTCTCTCTCTCTTTCTCTCTTGCGGCTATGGCTGATGAATACCGAATACAAGCAAGCATTTCCACCGTATGCCATTAGGTTATTCTAACTTATTTATATATACTCTATTCCATGCATCTCACATGCATAAGACTCCACACACACGCCCAATCATATCTCCTCAAAATTAAAGTGTTAATCATACCTTGATATCTCTCGATCAGACGGTCGAATCTGCGTCCAACACTTGATCTCCACTGATATCACGCTCACCTACGTCAATAAATTACTTCCATCAATTATAACTCTCAAAGATATTATTTATTAATTTATTATATTATTTAAGGAAAATTCGGGGTCTTACAATATGAGTGAAGTGATATATAGTTGATGCTTGTGTGTAATAAAAATGTACAAGATATGAAATATCTGTGGTGGATTACAAAATAAATCATATGACTGTTTGGATATTCAAAAATATAGGTATCTAGTCACTCCTCTCAAATAGAAGGGTTACAATCCAAAAGTACAACAAAAATAAAGTAACATCCTAGGTAGTGTGAGACATGGAAAAAAATCAATTTAATGACTTCCTAAATCATCACACGGGATTGGTTAAAAACAAAGAGTCGCCACCATTCTGTTTAGGTGTGAATGGACACCAAAATCATCAAATAAGCACAAAAAGGCAAAATTAGGGGTAAAATAACCCTATTTAAAAAAACCAGAGATTGGTAAGGGGATTAGGTTATGAACAAGGGAAGGTGTTAGGCACCCCTATTCATCCACACAAGGTGGTTGTCAGGCATTGTTCATGTTAAAAATAAAGAAGGCTTGCTACTAAAATCATAAAAAATAAAAAAAAGACATAAGTGTATGGAGTACTGATCCTTCAATATGATCATACCATTCCTAGGGTTTCATGATTAAAATAAAATTGAGATAAAAATCAGATGAAACCAATCTAAAGAGAAACCTGAAAAATTAGCTTTAGGCTAAACCATTAAAAGGTTGAAAAGCTAGATTGAAATCTCTTGATTAAATCATTGAAGGATAAAGTTACTTGGAGTACAGATTTGATTCGGATCTCTCAATAGTGGAGAAATAGAACCCCCACTCAACCCATGTTGATGAAAAAACATCAAAAGGGAGAGTTTAGACCATAGGATCCTTTCTCCAAGATTTAAAACAATTTCAAACTCATAGCATGAAACCCTACAGGTTACTTTCAGGCTTTTGGTTTTAGATCTACCATATTGATCATGGTAGATCCAGAATCCTAGCCAAATATCACCAAAATCAAGAAAACAGTGCTGTAGGTGCAAAGGTGTGAAAAATCCAAATTTTAGAAAGAAGTGTGGATCTCATGCTATAAACATCATGGATTCATAGAATTCCTCCAGATTCAAAATAAAACCATTAAAACATTAACAGGATAGCAAAAGCAATCACATCTCCCAGATTAGAGCACATGGGGGTCTACCCTACGGATCCACCTGTTCTCTTTTCCCCTAGCTCTTTCTTCATGTTTTACGGCTAGAGAGGATTCTTGAGGTACTTGGAGATAAGTTTGGGGATACAAACACAACAGAGGCCTTATTCTATAGAAAATGAGAACAACAGATTATGGGGTGCTATTCTAGGGATCCACCTGTTCCCCTTTTCCCTAGCTCTCTCTTCACCTTTTACGGCTAGAGAGTATTCTTGAGGTACTTGGAGATAGGTTTGGGAATACAAGTATAAACTAGGCCTTATTCTACAGCAATGGAGAAGATTAGATTATTTCTAGAATTGAAAACAGAAAATAAAAGGGAAAAGGGACTTATCTGGATTGAGCAAGCAGAGCAGCAGGGATTCCCTTCTTCACTTGGAACTGTTCAGACTTCAAATTAATGGCCATTTGCTTGAGGATCTGCCCTCTATTTATAGGCAAACCTAGGGGCATGGTTGGTCCAGGGTTTGCTTAAGATAGGGTTTCAGATTGAATTAAAAATAGAGATAATGCCAATCCATTGCCAAATAGGATAAATAAGAGAATTCGAATCTCTCAGAGAGAGATTTGGGTGCAGATAAGGCTCAAAAATAAAAAAAGGCTAAATTCGCACAAAAAAGCCCGTGCCCGTATTTTCAATGCGGGCGTGTCTTGCCCGCATTTTAATTACAGGCACGGCATGCCCGTAGATAAATTGCAGGCACGACCAGCCCGTAAATAAAATACGGGCATTTCATGTTTGACCAAATTTTATACTTTTTTGACCTATTTCTGCACAGGAAATACTTATTTATATGTAATATCGTTTAAGTAAATATCCTCGTATTTTTTAATCTCCATTTACTTAAGATATTACATGTAAATAAGCAAACACCCCCCTCCCATTTGAATCCATTAAAAATAGTTCCAGACCTAAATTCCCAGTGAATAAAAAGTCAACTTTCCAGTTCCAAGCTAAATTCCGGTTTTTCAGGTTTGGTAAAAAGATTCAACATGTTAATACCAAGGTATTCGTCAAGATTTAAAATCTCAAAAAATTCATTTATGCAATAACATTGCTAAAAACTTGATTATCGGGAAAAATTATCTTGAAATCTTGCTTTAAAAAATATTTCATTTTCTGGGGTCAAAAGTCAACAAAATTCAACCGGAAAAAGTTTGACTTTACACAAAAGATTGAATTCGGCATTTTCCTTTGTGTTTTTGGATTCAAATGGGTTAAAGATCTCAAACCCAATGCTAAGAATTGAAAATTCCAATAAAATATCTCTTCTTCAAGATTTATCAAAAATCATGCAATTTTGTGGTGTCTACAGGTAGGTCTATAGTAATCCTCCTCTCTGTACCCTACTACCTTTTCCTTTCCTCTATCCCCAGTTCGGTCCTTCATACCAGACATCGATGGCTTTGAAAAACAATATGAAACAACTTATGAGGTGAATGTCTCAGTAAGCAACACATGCATGCTCGGCAAAAACACAGTTTATGCAGATATCATTTGGTGAAACCATGACATGTGGTTAGTTGAAAGTATAAGAAATCATCACAAATCAGTGCCATACAATAGGTGCAAATCTGTGTGTAGGTGTACATGATAATCCATTTAATAAGCAATCATTCATTCAATTCTTATCACTTTTTAACTAGGATGTTTAATATATTATGCACATGACCTCATCAAGCTTCACCGATTCTACATGGTGGCTAGGCATCCACGCCGATTACCTTTGACGTCCATGCATCCATTGCCAATTCCCCGTAGCAAATGGGCATCGGCCACCGATGTTGCTGGTGCCGGGATGATATAACAATAGAGAACAAGAACAACAGTAACTTGGCCATGGCATTTATATACAAACATTCCTGTTTAAGTTTATGGATCCATAATTTAAGGGTTCATTATGTAAATATTCATTTCATCAATACCACATCAAGTGTATCATGCACTCATGCATGTAAAATTCTCAAGTTTAGCCCATGGCCTTACCTGAGTCAATCTTGGGCCAAGCCCTCTTTCATTTCTCATGGAATTTTGGGCCATTGCCTTCCATACAATACAACAATATCGGGCCACTGCCCTTCCCATATCATGATCACAATATATAAGGCATGCTAAACAAATGGGCCAATGCCTTAAAATAAATTGCATGCTTAGAAAGATAATCAAATAGTAACAAATGCATTTTCAACAGAAAACCTCACAATTCATGGCCTACTTGGCAACCTAAGCCCCAACTCTTTGGATACAAGTGCAACTTGAATTTGGCTTTGGTTTTCTACTTCCAAGGGTCATTTGAAAGATGTTCCAAGTGATAGAATCAATTTATCCCACTTCTATAAGAATCTGGAATGTAAATTCTCTATAAATCCTATTTTAGGGAAAATGTACTCAAAATCTTTGTTATTTGGAATTTTGAGATAATTCCAGTTGGTATACTTCCTAGGCACCTAAATCCTACTTGTACATTGGTTGAATTCCAATAAAAACAATCTGTAGTTTAATTTGGGCTAAAATCCAAAATTTACAAAAATCTGTTTAGGTCGCCCGAAGGCGTGCTCGAGCGGTGCTTCGGGCGTTCGGCTTACTTGGGAAACTAGCTCTCGGATTTTGAATTTCGAAAAAAGGCATAGGCGGGGCGCTCGCATTCGCGCTCGAGCGGCCTCACCTGCTAACTAATTCCTATGCCGACGCCTGAGAGGTCGCTCAAGTGGCAGTTCGGACGCCCTCGTGATTTCTCAAGTTTTCGAAAATCCGATTTTTCCTAACTTCTAGGTTTTGTCAAATCTCACTCTTTTATATGGTTTTTGGTCTCTAAATTGTCTCTAGCATGTGTGGTTACCTATTTCTTACAAAACCCCTCAACAAAAATCCCTCCTATTTACATGGATAAACGAATTGATACCCAAACCCCAAAACATACATTTTCCATACGAAAATGGGGAAAATGAGAAAACTAGGTTAGGGTTGTGTTGCTTACCTTTAGCAATCAACTAAGCAAACCTCCTAGCTCCTATTGCAACCCACGAATAGCACCCTTGCTTCCCTTTTGGTCGTTTGCTCCATGAATCCCACCAAGAAACCCAAACGAAAATCACACCAACTTGGGTTTTTCTTCTTATTTTCTTGCAAGAATCTCTCCTCACACTTGGCTAATTTGATGGGTGGTGGAAGGATTAGAAGTTGAAGATGAGAGTATAGAGTGGTAGAGGAGAAGAGAGTGAAGGAGAAGATGAAGATAAGAAAGGGTGATGGTGTTTCATACGAATGGAGCAAGGTGAGCTCCTTCACACTTAAGCAAATGTTCCCAAAACTTTTCCAAGGCATTTCCAAGTTTGCCCTTCTCCTCCTATTGCACACACAACACATCACCACTTAGCTATATTTTTCGTCTTGACAATTAAATTTATTTACTAGTATCGGGATTGCTTACCTTTATCCATTTCTGACGAGCTTGGACTTAGCCACTTGGCTGGTTTCAAGTCTGGCCTTCTCCAACTTCACCTATAGAATAAATTACACTGTTTAGGGTGTGCTAATGGTATAGAAATCTAGGGTTTCACACAAAAACCCACACAAGTGGAACTAGGTCATATGTCCAAACTCCAAGTTTCAAAGGGCAACTGTGTCCCGGATGTGTATCGAATCCTTCGATGCACAAAATACACTCAAATAACCCAAATACAGGAGTAGGAACTCTTAAAATCAAGTTTTGTTTAAAAGGAAATTATTTGGAACAATGGTACTAAGTTAAAAAGCCTCTTTGGTAAAATATACCCAAAATCTTTATAAAAATTAATTTTAAACATCCGCTAATGCAAACAATCTCTAAACACCCTAATCTTAATGGTACATAGGCTTATATTGAATAAAAACAATTTTGAAAACTAGGCTGGTTGGAAAAATTCTGAAAATTTGACAAAGGGCGCTTGAGCGGCATCGGGTGCTCGAACGGGCGACATGAAATCTAGATGAATTCAGGGTTGGTCGCTCAAGAGGTCCTCGAGCGACGCTTCGGGCGTTCTCCTTCTAAGTTTTGATCACTTTTGGGTTTTCTGGAAAATAAAAGCACAGGCGGGGCACCCTCAATATCTCTCGAGCAACATCGAGCGCCTGCGAACACCATCTTAAGTCCCATATGGGCGCTCGAGCGGCGGTTCGAGCGGCCTATCGCAAACTGAATTTTTCTGCAACTTCCAAAAAGTTGCGTAAATCATTAAAAAATTAAAACTTGAAATCTACAGCATCAAAACCATACTAGATCATTCAAGAATATTTCATAAACATGTTAGAACAGTTTTGAACAATTAAAACACAATATAATACGCAAACAGATCATCAAACATGCGAATAATCAGGGTTATCATATAAACATCGAAGTTCTATTAATGCAACTTTTCAAGGGACTACTTACCTTGTTTGGGAACTAACAACTCCTCTAACACTACCAAAATATCACCCCAAAGACGATCCAACAATCACAGCAAGCCTTAATCTCGTCTGGTTCAAAATCACACCTTTAAGAACTCATAAACATGTTCTAATCTCCCAAAACAGAAACTTATTTCAACTTATTTCTTACCTATAATGTCTAGACGAAATCCTCTCTTCTCCTTCTACAAAATCTGCTCCAAAGTTGATTAGGATTAGGGTTTGATCAGTAGGAAGAATGAGAAGAAGAGTAGGCGATGGGTTTGGCGGCTGTTCACTTAGTTTGAACGTGAACAGTTGCATAATAGCTTAGGTTATTTTATTGTTTTTCTTTTTCTTTTTTTACTAAAATGCCCCCTTCATTAAACCAAACACAATCAAACCAATCAAACCTAAAACCAAACAAATTTTGGGTCAACCTCCACTCTTTGAGGTTCGACCACCACCCCTATTTATTCTTATTATTTTTATTCCTATCAATTACTTACTAGATATATTACATCAAATAAAAAATTGTTATATTAAAATTCTGTTCAACCTAAAAATCATGAACTCACCTTAGATAGGTTCCCCAATTTCCTCCGGGTCACCTTGGATTTCTCCGGGTTGAACCAATTCCTCATCTCCTGCATTGTTAGCAACTTGATCAGTCTATTTATAATTTCAACTATTTTATTAATAAAATCTGGGATTTTACAACAAGCATAGATCCTTACTTTGAAAGCATGACTAGATTACACCAATTTTTTTTTAATCCTTTAGTGATTCCCCCATGCACGACATGTATCTGCTGATTTATAGTATGCTTTAAACTTTTAATCGACTATTTTATTGTATTATTGGTATGTTTGAGTGGGTATGCACTGTGGTGTGGCCGCTTAGACCCTTGACGTAGGACAATCGAGCCACTTTCCTATTCTATTCCCACGAAGAGGGAAAGACTGTCACACATATAGAGAATGGGACGTTTAAGGTCCCACTTAATCACAGGGATTTCATCCCAAGGTGGAGGGTAAGGCCCTTAGCCTCATCCCCCCACTTCTTTTTGGCTTAAAATTAAATTTAATTAGTTAATTGGGCTATAAACCCCATTCTCATATCACTGTGAGCCTGCCCAGGGGCCCACAGAAGTCCTGGTTATCCCAAAAGACCAGTAGACCCAATCCCCATCCAAAGAAGCAAACTTGGAACTTTTCTGTGCTTGACCGAATCTCAGGTCGGTCAAGCACTTAACTGCTCATAGCCGAAAAGAGGACCCGTTCACTTTAACCAAAGAGGACCCATTCACTTTAACCAAAAAGAAATGGGATGTTCATCCCTTATCCACCAAAGCCTTCGGTTTGCTAACCTAAGCCTAGGAAATGGGTCCCAAGCCCATTCCTAGTCCATTTGGTATCAAAGATAAATAAAAATCAAAAGAACCATTGTGGGGCCAACCAAAAGGCCCACAACCATCCAGGCTCACAAAAAATATGAAATCCTAATCTTTTCAACTTTAATCCAATAGTTAATAATCAACCAAACTTAACCAAAAATGCTAAAGGGCTTTTCAGGATTAGACTACGCCCAGAACATGACATATGGGCTATCCTGTAGCCCATCTTGGATCCCACAGATCTTTCAATGGAGTCCACCTACCTGACAAAGATCACTTAATAAAGAAGATAAAATCCAAAGGGACCCGCACCATTCGAGTGGTCCCACATAGACCTAATAATGAGTGCATATCAGTTTAGGACGGGTGAGACCAATGTGTTGACTCGATTATGTGTTAACCAGGATGACCCATGAACCCTGTAACCCGACGGGGCAGATCGGGTTGTCTACGGATTTCACCGAACCATAACCAAGCACTTAGCCAGAATCTCAAGCCGCAGACTACCTAATAGACAAACATCAGGCATCCATGTGTCTGCTTGTACCCCATCTGTCAGCACCTCATTTTTTCACCCCCAGAAATGAAAGAATAAAAGTCTTAACTAAAAGTCAAACCCTGGGTTTACTCAAATCAGATTCAAATCAACCACCATGATTCTTCCCTTTGAATCAGAAATTCTTACACAATTCTGACGCAACTGAGTTTGCTCAAATCGGAGTCTGGATGAAAAAGTTATGAGCTGGTCAAACTTAAGGGGAGCAGAAATTGCCTTTCTGCTCAAACCTAGTTTAGCTACCCACTTTGATCCCAGAAGATAAGAGATCATGACACAGTTCCGACGCAACTGAGCTTGCTGGATTTGGGGTCCCGGAGAAAAAGATATGAGCAAAATTGGATTCTGGGACGCAGTTTTGCATTTCTGCTAAAAACCTGAATTTGCTGTCAAACTTTAGCTCAGTGGAAAGTGAATCTCGACTTGATTCCAACGTCACTGAGTTTGCTAAAATCTAACATCATATGAGAAAGTTATGGCCAGTCAAAGTTTCAGAAAAACTTCCCGCGTGGCGGAAAAGCAGAAAAAGACAAAACAAATAAAAATCTGGAATAAAACAATCATTTTTATAAAATATCTTGATTTAATATAATTAAAATAAATGAAAAACAAAATAAAAAATCGGATAAATATAAAAAAGTTTGCAAAAATGGAAAAGAGTTTGAAATTCGCACAAATAAAATGTGCGCGTCCGCACTATATGTGCGGATGAGTCAAGTTCACACATACTGTGCAGATTGATCCTTATCCACAGTGACAGTTGTCCGATTCGCCAAGATTCGAGCACGAGGAAAATATGGTCCACACATGGTGTGCGGACAAAGCCTGTCTGCACCCTATGTGTGGACGGAGCCTGACCGCATTGTATGTGATGTCAGGAAATTTTGTCTATAAAAGGGGGCCCCAGCCCCCATTGCCCAAGACTTTTGGCCATCTCCTTCATCCCCACCTGTTCCCCTGCAACCAATAACATCCCAAGCCATCCCTTTCACCCCAAAGCCTTACAAAATACCCAAAATACCCCTCTTTCTCTCCCTTTCTTTCATCTTTACCCACAAGGAGACTTGAGGAAGGGGATTGTTTGGAGCAAGGGGAGTGTTCCAAGGTGCTGTCCATATTCATCTGAAGGTCATCAATTGTCCAAAAGAAAAGATAATAGCTAGGTAAGAATATTTGTGGTATTTTGTTCAACACATTTTGGAATAGAGTTCTTTTAAAACAGTTTCATGTTGGTTGTTCTTAGATATACTTCTCATAATCTTGTTCTCATCATTTGTTTGCTTTTTGCATGCTAATGGAATCCCCATGGTAAGGGGGATACTCTATTCGAAGTTGGGAGGAGAGCCTACTTTGTAGCCTAAAAATGGGAGTCATGTAAATAAGTTTCTTTTTTTTATATGCTCTTTTTATTGTTATTTTCTCATTAAGAGGGGTTTGTCCTCTTCATATTCTTGTTGTATCCTTAAATCTCCTTCCCCTCTTTCCTTTCAATTAGGGTAAGTTATTTACTATTTTCATGTGTTTGCATGCCTATGTATTTCCTACTCATGTCCATGGCCATGCACAAGATCATCTCGTCTTCATCTAATCACCCACTTTCATACATCATCCAACATGTTTTCTTTCCTTAGAAGAGCATGAAATAAATATTACATGCATATGGGTAGCATCTCTAGGATATGATTAGGACATCCTTTGGTCATTCTTTCTTATCTCATATGAATAGTAGTAGGGTATGTCTTCATTTGTCGTTTATACATATGATTCTCTCACATACACACTCTATTTCACTTGCTGTTTTTAGGAAACCAACATGACATACACCTATTCATTTTAGCTTGGTTAAGATCCAATCATGAAATCCTTTTAGTACACTAGCACACACACCCTCTAGATCATCTTCAGTATCTTCAACTCATCTTCGAAAACATGCTTGATTTCTTAAATCCTTTCCCTTTTTACCTACTCTTACCATGTGACTAATATTGTTGTTTTCATGAATGTTTTTCCTGGTTTTGTTTAACTCATATGATGGTTTATAATGGCCAAATGTGTATGTGAATGGATTGGTCATTTGGTGTGTGTTTGAGCCTTCTTGTGCCTTCTATCTCTTCCTCTCAGAAGGGAAGGAGGCAGATCATTTTTGGATACCAAATGGGTATCTCTAGAATCCCTATTTTAAGACTCAAATGACTGCTCAAAATCAAAGGATTTCCCATTGATGAAATGCCATGAAAGCATGTATTTCAGGTTGAAAAGTGAGCATTAATACCACTGTGGGTCTGTTCAGAGACCCACAGCAAGTCGTGAGTGTCCCTGGGAGGCCAGCGAACAGAACCCACAGGAGTTTTGGCCATTTTTTGGGATTTGGGTCGGATCCGCATACTCAATGCTGATCAGATCCGACCGCACTATATGTGTAGTTGTGCCTGATCCGCACAAGGTATGCGGTCAGGCCCAGTGAACCTCCAAAATTCGTTTTCTTGGACCCAGATCCATCCGGGCCGGCCCGGCCTTAATTAAGTTGAACCAATTAGACTTTTGGGCCAATCCCAAGCCCATTTTTGAGACCTGGACCCACTTGGGTCCAATAAGCCATTGTGGGCCTTCCAACGGGGCCCACCTCTAGTCCGGCCCGAACCAGGGCCCATTTCGATAATGGGCCCCAAGGCCATTTGGATAATTACCCATGGGCCATTCCCAAGCCCAATGGGCCTTAAAAGCTTTAACCCATTGATTTTGTAAATATAATTAACTTTTAAATCAAATAACCTAAAACCAATAATTAGGGTTATCAAATAAAACCCTAAATGGGAATTGGGCCTAACCCAAGCCCAACATGGTATCCAATGGGTCTTCCAATGAGGCTTATTTCCGACCCATTTCACCTAAGGCTAAAAAGATAAAATCAACTAAAACAAAGGGGGACCCACACCTTTGGTGGTCCCCGCCTAGACTTAATAAGTGTATATGCTGGCTTAGAAAATAAGGGTGAGATTAAGTTGACTAGAACCAGGGAGACCTGAGGGACCCGTCAATTGACGGGGCGGACCGGGGTGTCTTCAGACTTCCCCGGAACGTAACTGAGACCATAGCCGGAATCTCTAAAAAGCCGCAGACCATTCAAAATAGACCTGAATAGGTACTCCGGTGTCTACCTGCACCCCATCAAGCAATGGCGACTCCATTTCCCTCTCTTACCCTTTAGGAGGCACACAACACCCATGCGCCCCAGTGCCCCGTCGATCTTGACGTGCACACACCATCAATCAGTGGAGACTCCCCATTTATCTTTATTTTCTTCCTGAAATCCTGACTCTGAAAGCGTACGATCCTTCACGCTTTCGTAGGAGAGCGTGCTGGGCCATTCCTGAAAGGAGGTACCCATGCAAACCTCCCAGTAGTGCGACGTGGATCGACGCGCGCACATCTTTTTTCAAATTTCTTCAAGTTTGGAGCCTACAAAACCCTGATTTCAACCCCTACACTTTTCCTCCTATCCTCATTCATCCATTTCTTTCCCTAGAAACTGGAAGCCAAAAAGATCTGAATTGGCTAGTTATTCTTAAAAACCACACTTGAAAGGGGTTTTGAAAAAAAACCTTATAAAGTTCTTTCCGACTCTTCCTCCCCCCTCTTGTCAAAACATGTTGATACCTGAAGTGCACTGAGACCCCCTGAAATATTGGTGGAGGAGTTTGGTAATACAAAGAGAAGAAAATTTTATGTTTCTTCTACAAGCTTAGTTGATTCTCTAATACTTTTTAAACCTAACAATTTGTGTTCAAACAAGTTGGATTATAGTGATTCTTGCTTGGATTGGGCTGCTGGTTCTAGCCAACATGTCACTGCTCCACAAATGTTCTAGCATGGAATTGTCGAAGGATCGGCCAACCCTTGACAAAAAATCGTTTATGGAATTTCTCTCAGATATTGTTGTAAGACCCCGAAATTTCCAAAATTTTAATTAATTAAATATCAGAATATTTAATGTGATTTTTTACTAATTCTGTGATTGAATTTATATAGATGATCACATGGATGAAGGAGATCCGAATTATGAAGTAAATCCGACCGTTGGATCTTGAGATATAAGGGTAAGCATAGTTTAACGGGTTATTTTAAGTCTTATTGGAAAGATGTATAGTAGATGGTAGAGATGGGATGCATAGGATCATAGTTAATATAATAGGGTTTTTCTTATTGTAGCATACGCTTGGATCGTATACTCCTGGTTTTGTCTTTGGCGGCTGAAGAAGAAGAAGAGAGCCTGTGCGTGGAGTGTTTCTGGTCTTGGAGAGCTTTTGATTGCTTGAAATAGTCCAGATTTGTTGTAGAAGAAGGATTGGATCACAATGTAATGCCCCAGATCCAAGTGTTGTTTTTTTTTTCTTTTAACGGAGCAGGGTATTACTTGAATAATAAACAAACAATGAAGTACATGGTGTAAAACCCTGGATTTTCCTAAAATAAAATAAAAAAATAAATAGACAATTAAGGAATAAACTAGAGAAATTTAGAAGTGAAGATAAATTGGAAGGGAAAAATAGGAACCAAGTATAGGAATCTAATTTATATTATAAAGGAGAATTTGAATAGCTAATATTTAAGTTTTAAAATTCCAAATTTTGAAGAGAAATAATAACAATAATAATATTTGAGGAATTGTGAAAAAATTTAAAGATTTAGTAAGGAAATAAAAGAAAAGGGTATTTTGGTCATTTCTAATTAGTCAAATACATGAAAAGAATAAAATAATTAATTATTAAGTCAAGAAACTTAATTAGACTAAATTTTAGTTTAGTTGGATTTAAAATAATGAATTTAAGGTTTAAAAGAAGGAATCAAGACTTAATTGTAATTATGTATAATTAGGGTCCTTAATTTAAGTAATATGAGAGGATATGAAGTGTTTAGTTAAAATTTAAAAATAGGGATGAGAGTTAGCACGAAAATTAATTAAAAATTTCTTTAATAGTGAAGTTAAGGGAAAATAATTAGGAAGAAGGGATAAAGGAGGAAAGGGTTTTATATTAGAAGGGGAACAAACCTATTAGGGTTGCTTATTAGGGGAGCATATAAAAGGGGAAGTTTTAGAGAAGGTTTAGGGTTTCAAATAAGCCAAAATGAAGGGAAGAAGAGAGGAAAAATTCGTGCCCAGATCTAGAGAAAAATAGGAAGAGGAATGGAGAGAAGAAAGAGGGGTTTCATGAAGAAGGAGTGCTGCAGATGGTCGACCAGCCAAGTTCAAATGGAGATCTAGAGAAATCCAGTCATTGGATGGACCTCAAACTTGGTGGTTATGATCTTCAGTCCTGGAACTTCAATCTGAACAGTGGAGATTGGATTTGGAGAAGCCTAAAGTGGTGTGATCAAGCTTAGAAAATTGGTGGATAATCAGATTTTTGGAAGAATGAGTTTACATGTTGAGGCAAGTAGCAAACCTCTTTTGAAACTAGAGAAACTGCATGATTATCGTACGTTTTATATGCTTAATCGTGATTTATTTGATTTAGATTTCCTTTTGAAAAGTGGGGAGATTTATAAGTTGATTTTGTTTTCATTCTCTTTAAAGAACCAAGGAGAGTGTTGATTTTTAGAGATTTAATTAGGTAGGAAAATTCTAGTTCAACTTATAATTATTGGAAACAAGTTAGGGATGTCTTAGAAGTAATTTAGAATGGAAATAAGATGATTAAAGACAACTTAAGATTATAAAAAGTATTAAACACTTCGGAAATTAGAAAGCCCAGAAAAACAGTGAGATTTGGCCGAGAGCCCAAGTGGTCGCTCGAGCGCCAATACAGGCGCCCTGCCTGTGTATGTTGAAACAGAACTTGAAAACCCAACGCCCAACAGGCCGCTCGAGCACCCAGTCGAGCGATCTCTGTCAGAACTTTCAGATTTTGGGATTTTGTGCCTAAATCAAATTTTAATGATTTTTCTTGGAATTCTAAAGTTGTAACACTTGTAATTAGGATAAATTGAGATGTAGGAAATGGCGGAATTAAATTTCGATAAAATAATATTAAATTGGGACGATGAATGTAAAGATGGACTATAAAGAGGTATTATGAAGTAATAGTTGGACTTAACCTATTTAGACTTGGTTTTGGTTAGTATACCCTATTCCCAAACTTCACTACAGAGCTAAGTCACCCTCTGGATGCACTAAATGACAAGGTTAATAAGTTTTGACACCATAGGTTGTTTAAAGAGGAGATTCAGGAAATTCTTAAGTGAGTATTAGGAATAACAACCAACTAGGGGATGAATTTTACTAAACCTTAAAATACTGATTGGTAAGCTATCTAACACTTAAATATAAGTAATTTAAGAGTGTTCATAGTAATAAATAGCCGTAAAGACAATTAATCAAGGAATTGGGCATATGTTGGTAAGATAACATGGTTTAAGGTATGGAATGTTGTTTTCTATTTATCACCGTTTAAAACCTGATTTGGTTCTCTATATCTTTGAGATTTTAACTGAGGTTTTTGCAAGGATTGTGGATGTTGGACTCGACACATAGGTGTTTCCTCGTATGGGGGTTTTATTATTGACATGTATATGTCTCCACGTATATGGGTTTGTTGTATCACGTAGGTGATTTGGCGGATGCCTGGATTATTGGTTTCGCTTATGCGGTTATTTCATGGCGTATGCCTCTTGTTCTCACGTATGCGGCTATCTCATGGTGTATGCCTATTCATTTAGTATTGATTGCTATGTTATTAAGTTATTAAATGTTTTTGATTGTGAGTTGTGTCTAGCAGGCTTAGCTCTTACATGGATCCATAGAGTAGCTAGTAAATAAAATTGTTTTCTGGAGTTCTTAATTCTGTGTTATAGGCATTCCATCATCTCGAGGATGGTACCGCTCCTGGATTGGTCGGTTGCTACGTTATCCACTCCGGTATCGGTTGGACCGTACATGCTAACTCACTCCGGTATCGGTTGAGTACTTTTGCCTAGCGTGGAATAGCCTGTCCTATATCGGCTGGTCTGCTTGTAAGTCGTTTAGGTAGCATATTGGCACGTGTCTGTAGTAATTCCGTTTACAAATTCTATTAGTCCTGTGATGTCATTGGTGTGGTTTGCTGATTGTTATGATTTGTGTTTTATCACTATTATTATTATCATCGGTTTTGTTTACTTGTATACCTCATTACTTGTTTTATAAAATTATGGACTATTTTATAGCATGCATATTGCTACTTCTTGAGATTTATATCTCACTCCAGTTTTTCCCATTTTTTTCAGGTATTCTTAGAGAGGTCGACAAGCATTGGGATATTATGTAAAGGGTAGTCAGTAGATGTGAATCAGTCATGAGTTTAAAAGTTACTTGTAAATGTTAAGTTCATTGCAATTGAATTTTATTCCTGCATAATAACTCTGATAATAAAATGAATAAAAAGTTTTAAATTATTATGGATTTTAGATGCTTTTGCTCATGTTCACTAACACCTCGGGTTTGGGAAATTTATCCAGATCCGAGGCGTTACACATGGCATAGAAAGGTTGTGATAAATCACAGTATGCTAAGGAACTTTTTAATTCATTATCAAACTTACAAGAGTTATAAGTGGAAACATCAACTAAGAACTAATTTACAATATCAACTCATATTTAGGTCTTAACTAAATACTACCCCGTTCACAATTACCCCAAGCTTGTCGACCTCTCCAAGAATACCTAAAAAATGGGGAAAACTGCAGTGAGATATAAATCTCAACAAGTAGCAATATGCATGCTATAAAACAGTCCATAATTTTATAAAACAAGTAATGAGGTATGCAATCAACCAGATCAATGATAATAATAATAATAATAATAATACATAAATCATAACAATCAGCAAACCACACCAGTGACATTACAGGACTAATAGAATCATAAACAGAGTACTACATACATGTGCCAATATGCTACCTAACCGGTTTATAGGTGGACTAGCCACTATCGGTCAAGCTATTCAACACCCAACGGAAGTACTCAACTGATACCAGAGTGAGTTAGCATGTACGGTCCAACCGATCCAGGAGTGGATAATGTAGCAACCAACCAATCCAGGAGCGGTATCATCCTCGAGATGATGGAATGCCTATGACCTAGAATAAGAACTCCAGAAAACATTTCCATTTACCAGCTACTCTATGGATCCATTAAGAGCTAAGTCTGCTAGATATAACTTCACAATCAAAAACCTTTTGAGTACACAGAGGTATCAACATCCCAAGTACATGGGCATCCCCGAGTACACAGAGGTAAAACAATGATTCTGCCAATTTATCGATGAAACCATATGCAAATATTCAAAAATATAATATTGAATGTAATAAATTGCTCAAATCTGCAAATAAATAGAAAACACAATCCAAACCTTGAAAACATGTCATCTTTACCAAAATATGCCCAACTCTTTGATTAAAAGCTTAAACAGTAATTTATTAATGTGAATACTCTTAATTTACTAATATTTAAGTGTTAGATGACTTACTAAATTGATATATTAGGTCTCGCTTAATTTCACCTCCTAGTTGGTTGTTATTCTCAATAATTTACTCAATAATGTCAAATTTTCTTCTTTTAAGAACCTAAGGTGTCAAAACTTATTAATATTGATATTTGATCCTTTCAGAGGGTAATTTAGGTTTGTAGTGAAGTTTAAGAATATGTAATATTACCCAAAATCAGATCTAAATAGCTAGGTTAAGTTCATATGTTCCTCAAAATACCTCTATAAAATCCATCTTTACATTCATCATTCCAAATTACTATTCTTTTATCCAAATTTCATTTTGTCATTTCCTACATCTCATATTACCCTAACTACATGTGTTACAACTTTAGAATTCCTAGAAAAAATCATTAAAAATATATTTTAAAAATCCAAAATTTGGAAAATCTGATAGTGGTCGCACAACATCGCGCTTGAGTGGCCTGTTGGGCATCCATTACTGGGTGAAAATTTGCTTAGACGCTTAGTATCGTGCTCGAGCGTCCTCTCGGGCGTTAAGTTTCAAGGTTTTGTTATTTTGTTTTAAAAATACACAGCCGAGGCGCCTGATTTTCCGAATTATAAAATACTTTGTATAATTTTAATTGTTTTTAATCTTCATATTTTCATTCTAAATCACTCTTAAAACAACCCTAAACTATTCTCATCAATCATATTTTAATATAAAGTTTAAATTAAATCCCTTATGATCAACACTTTTCTTGATTTCTTAAAAAGTATATGAAAACAAAATCATCTTAGAAAATTCTCAATTCTTCAAACCAAGATCTAAATCAAAACAAACCAAGATAAAACATCTAGATCATATGAAAACATGCAATTCCTCCTGTTTTCAAAGTGTTTGCTACTTTCCTCAACATATGAAATCTTTCTTCCAAGAAACCCGAATGTTCTCTAACTTTCTGAGATTTTTGCACCACTTTAAGCTTCTCCAAATCAAATCTTCACCGTTCAAATTGAAGCCCTACGGGTTTGGAACATAACCTCTAAATTTGAGGTCGATCCAACGGTTGGATCTCACCAGATCTTAATTCGAATATGGCTGGTCGGAATTCTGCAGCACTCTTTCTTATTCATAGAACATCTTTTTCTTCTCTCTATCCCTCTTTCTATTTTTCTCCAGCCTTATGCACGAATTTTCTCTCTTCTTTTCTCCTCATGATTGACTTAATGGAAACCCCAAACCTTTATTAATGCCTTTCTTTTATAGGTCGCCTAATTAAAAGTCCTAATTGGTTTAGGAAACTTTCCAACTAGGATTCCCAATTTTATTTGGTAACCTTTCCTATCTTATCTCTTCTTCTAATTATTTTCTATTAAATATAATTTATAAGAAACTTCTATTTTTCTTTATTTTCGTGCTAATTTAATTCCTTATTTTAAAATATTACTAAAACACCTCATTATCTCTCATATTTCTCAAATTAAGGCCCATAATTATTCATAATTACCAATATGCCATTTTTCCTTCTTTTAAACCATAAATTTACTATTTAAATTCAAACCTAACCCAAATTAAGTTTAATTAAATATTTCTAATTCTATTAATTACTTAGTTAATTAATTTATTAATTGGCCTATTAGGAAAAGACTAAAATACCCTTTTCTTTACTATTCCATATCTAACCTTTGGATATTTTCCAAAATTTCCATCTTTATTCCTCATATCATTCTTGACCATAAAATGCACTTGGATTAGTATCAGTCTTCCCCAAACATCCATATTTAATTTATTCTACCTATTAATCAATTCTTTACTTTCTATTACTATTAATTACTCTTTAATTCTTCCTAAAGTCAAATCCATAATTATTCTTCCAATTAATTGAACTTATTATTTAAATTCCTAATTACTCAAAATCACTTTTATTTATTTATTTAATTACTAATATATCTTTGGATTATAATGTTAATCCTCCAATACCTAAATTAAATATTTACTTATCAATATGTTTAGGCTTATTGAATTTATTCTTTAATACTTAGATTTATTTTATTATATTATTATTATATTCAAAAATTTAGGATTTTACAAGGTTAAGGAAACAGAGGAAGAAGAAGAAACGTCAGTCTTCGAGCGATCAAGGGGTAGGTAGCACACCGATTTATCATTAATCACTTGTTTTATTGTGTTCAAATTGAATAGCATGTTTTGGGATGAAATATACATGATTTCAGTTGAATTAGAGGTGACTTTTATGGGCAAAATAGGGTAGAATATAGAGAAGGAATGTTACGGATTTCTAGAAAATAGCCACTATTAGACGAGCGCTTGACACGATTGCTTAGGCATTCCTGTTAAGCGCCTCGCTTGTAAATTCCATATGAACGATCACTTAACACTTCGCTTAAGTGAGAGTGGTTGAGCGCCTACTTAAGCTTCTTAGTTAAAAAGGTTGCCCAACATGACCGCTTGAGCGCTAGTTTATTTTCTAATTGAAACTTTAGCACCGAGACCGCCCAACCACATCACTCGAGCGCGTGGGTCGAGCGATCAATACAAAACTACGAATTTCTGAATTTTTGTGCAAATATACATATTGGAATGATTTTAAAAGAATTCAACCTATGTACCAACAATAATTAGGTGTTTACAAATTGTTTTCACTGATCATTAGATTAAAAATAATTTGATAAAGATTGTGGGTACTGTGAACACCTCGGGCGCACGGAAAAGCGTATTACATGTTTTATGGAGTCCCCACTACTTGAAATGGTGCAGGTAGACACCCATTGATTTTTTTTGGTCTGCACCAGTGATTCCGGATAAGTGACCCGATTGCAACGTTAATCTAGGGAAGTCCTTCCTTGAACACCTTGGGTTGCCCCACTGAAGTGGGTTCCCTTAAACTAGTTGGATCGTATTTGGGGTTGATTTATTATTATTATTAATTTTTTTTATCTTTTATCTTTTATATTTTTTTATTTATTTATGATCACATATATACAAACATTGGAGGAATGGTGGTTGCTATGCTACCTCCCATACAAAATAAAACATAATACATATGTACCAAAAAATTCAAAATAAAGAAATCCAAATCAAAGATTCCAACATGAAGCAATGTACTCGGCTACTCCAAAAAAATTTATTTATTTATTATTTTTTTTATTCTTCTTTTCCTTTTCCATTTTTTTAATTTTATCTTTCTCATATATACAAGGGATTAGAGGAGTGGGGGATTGCTATACTACATCCTACATACATATAAGAATTCTAAAGCAAAGAAACTCAAATTAAAAAGAATAAGAAATGGGGGCTGATTCGACCACTTCAAATAAAATGTTTTAGACTCTCATTTATAATAACATATCTATATTGGGAGAATGGAGGGCCATTATGTTACATCTCATGTAGTAAAATGAATAAATAAAACAAAACAAGAACAAATGTAAGTAAGAAAATCACAATAGACAAAAAAAAAAAAAAAGAACATGTTCAGCCATAAGAAAGAATTATCACTTCAATATTTGTTTAATCTACTCTTACCTTTTCTTTTTATTATTATTTTTTTTGTTTAGCAAGAATGACTAACTACTAATTTACAAAGGAAACCAAAAAGTGAAACAACTTGAACTACTGTGATATCCGCATTCAAAGATTCATATCTCCCTCAATTCTTAACCAAATTGTGCGAAATCTGATTCCTTAGAATCATAACTTTAAGCACTAAAATAACCTATAACAGTTTTCGAAAATTCATTTTAATTTAAGAGATATGAAGCTGCAAAATTTACTATTAGACATTTCCTTGTGAAAATCTGAACCAAAGAAAAATTAAAAATAAAATACCTACTCATAGTGTAGGGTCTCGAGCATATTTTTACATTAAACTCAAATAAAAATACCACAAATCTCATGAAGGACTCCAGACTTGAATTGAACTAGAACTAGGTAAAAAAATTGGTTTATCTAGAAAACAGGTGCAAGCCTAATGCAAAAACAAAATTCAGAACTTTACATCTTTGTCTTTTTTTTTTTTTTTACACCTATGTCTTTCCTTGCATTAGCCTTTTGCATAATTCATCTTAAAGGGAAAGCAATAAGGAAGCCAACAGAAGATTCAACTGAAGGAGTGTGAAAAGATTAAGATGGGTTTGAAAGTGATCAACATATGCACAATTGAAGCATTTAAGTTGATGTTCATGGCTGAGAAAACAGTGTAAATCCTTGTTCAAATCCACTTTAAAAGCATCTCAAAATCCTCACTAATCACACTACAAAAGAATCTCATAGACTTTAATGAAGAAAAGATAACTTCAAACAAAATTTTGAGCCAAAAAAAAAAAAAAACCTGTTTCTTTGACACTAGAACAAGTAATCAAAGCTTTAGTGTTGCTAGATAGCAGCTCCTCTCCTTTTGTTCAAGGTTTCAAGCTCAGGTGCTATGAACAATTAGGTGCTTTTTTCAGTGGAGAACCTTCTCCAAGTCTCTCCCTTTCCCCCACAAGAATCTCAAGTTACATTTTTTTTAGCAATCCTCCCTCAGTTCCCTGGACGTCCTCCTTCTTTTCTCCACTTCTTCTCCACCTTTTATTTTTTTTAAAGAGCTCCCTTTGCTAATGGACGTCCTCCATTTTTTTCTCTAAGAGACTCCCCTCCTTTTGCTAAGAGACTCCCCTACTTGCTGCCCCTCTCTCTTCTAAGACTCCTATCCTTTTTATAAGAGACTCTCCCCCCTTCAACTTCTTCTTTTTTTTAACTCCCAAACCTCTCATCTTCTAGACCTTTCCTCTTTCTCTCTTAATGACTCTCCCTTGCTTAACTTCTTTTTTTTTTTTTTAACTCCCAAACCTCTCATCTTCTAGACCTTTTCCTCTTCCTTTTTTAGTGTGTAAGTGTGAAAACTCACACTCCTTTTATGGCAAATGTTTGACAAATTATGTCTTCTAATAAATCTTCAAGATGTGCAGATTAAATAATGAAAATTCAGTGAATTTAGTAAAGAAGAAGAAGACGATGTTGCCACACAGCTACCACGCCGCTGGTAGCTCAAGGAAATGGAAGATTTTCTAAATAGAGCATTTCTTGTAAAGGCACTTGCGAAGATCAACGCCGCTGCCACTTCGCTGGCAGCACATAAGTGAATCAATGCTTTGAAAGAAAGGTACGTGCACTAGCGTCGTAAGGCGACGCCGACACGCCGCTGGTAGCGTAGAGCGAGATTGAAGATTATATGATAAGCCGTGCACATGCCGCGTTCTCTCCCGCTAGCAGCTCACTGGCAGCGCGCCCTTAATTGATTCAACTTGTTCTGAGCGGGACTTGAGTTCGCTTCCAGCCGTCTACCCCGATCGCTTCACGACGCCACCAGCGCTCGACACGATCTGAGTTTTCTCCTTTAAATAGACGTGCTGTAATTTTTAGAATAGACTTTTTCTTTGGATCAATTTGATTTCAGATCTTGAGGTGTTTGAGATTCGATCAAATCTTCTTTAGAGAGTCGGTGATCGAGTGAGGGGGAGATCTGAGATAGATCACCTGGAATTGAAGGTAGAGGATTCTTCTTCAATTCGGAACTTCATCTGATCATGTGATCGCCTGGACTGGTGATCGGCTTTGATTGATGCGTAGGTGGATTCCTACTGCATTGGATCGTCTCAGTGGATTCTGAGGTGATTGTTGCGATCTGGATTGATCGTGTTCTGCAGCTTGTGGATTCAAGCTGTGTTGCAGTTCGTGGATTCGAACTGTGGATCACTGGTGAGTGATTGTTTGCGATCTGGATTGATCGTGTTCTGCAGCTTGTGGATTCAAGCTGTGTTGCAGTTCGTGGATTCGAACTGTGGTTTGCTGTTGAGTGAGTTCAATTGTAAAGGTTAAGTATGTGCTCCTTTGTAATTGTCTTTTCATTCAATAGTGGAATTTCGAAGGGTTAGTCGCCTCATATAGACTCGAGGTTTTTCCTGGATCTGGATTCAGGTTTCCTCGTATAATTCTCTGTGTGTATGTTTCCGCATTGTTAAATTCTTAATTGTTGTAGATCGTGGACCTATAGAGTAGTCCTCTACTCTTTCATAGTGACTCTTCCTTGCTCAACCCCTTTTTTTTTAACTCCCCATAAGCAACCACCACCTATTTTAGGCTAGGTGTTTCCCTTCACCCTCAGTCCCCACAAGGGTTTAATACTTCCAAGAGAGTCCCAAAAATTCTTGAGAGAATTCAAGTTTCCAAGAGGTAATGAGTTGGACCATATGTCCAACTCATCTTGCCTCTTGGCATTATTTATTTATGAATCTTATTCTTATTATTTTTTATTATTTTATTTTTCATTATTATCTTTTTTTTTAAAAGTAAATTGTCCAACAACCATATTGGAAAACCCAATTTCTTTTAATAAAAGAGGTCCCAATGTTTTAATGCCACATTAACCACATGGCAGCCACCATGGCACACACGTGGCTGCCACATGGCACCCAATTTCGGTTTTATAAAAAATTCTCAAACTACCCTTCATTTATTTTATCCATAACTTAGCCGTTTGAGATCTGATTTGAGCACGATTTGGTGCATCGGAATCGGCTTAGAATTCTTTTTATTATAGGCTTGTTATTTCAAAAATATGGGTCCACTATAAAAACCTTGATTTACATGCCCACATATGTACCGGTTCAAGATATGCATCTTGGGTAATTCTATGGTGCAAAAATGTGATGTTGATAGGTACGTTCTACTAAAATATGTCCTATTTTGGTTATAAAAGGATTTTTGATTTTCAAACTTGATTTAAGTCAAATGGGATGAATCTTACACTTGTATAAGTATGTTTTTAAAGTGCTTTGAGCATTGGAAATATTTAGGAAGGTTTTGTACCAAATCTGGGTATGTTGAGTTACAAGTTGGATATTGAACAAGCTTTGAAAACCCTATATGCCACTAGGCACTATTTCTGATATGCATTGATATTAAGTGAGTACTACTTATTGGTGTCTAGTGGGCATATCTGCATATGGATCCATAGGGTTAAGCTAGAGAGTGAAGAGATCTTTCTTTGGTTGGTTACTTCTAGTTTGCGTACGTGCTTCCTTTGCAAGTTAGTTTTCATTGGGAGGTCTTCATGTACAATAGGGTCTCATTTCAGATACCAGTTGTTGGTGAGGTGCCCTGTATATGTAGATTAACGGCCATCCCCATGTTCAAATACCTGTGGCTGCATGCTTGGGTGGTACATGCCAAATTCCGTACTTCAGATACCAGTTGTTGGTACGTGAGTTTTGTGTACAGTAAGTTGATGTCTAGGCCTCATATTTTAGATCCAGTTGCTAGTATGAGGGTTGTGATTACTAGCTTCGCTCATAAGTCACATGATGGCGTAGAAATGGAGAGTATCTTTTCAAAGGCTTACTTTTCTTCATGAGCCCTACAATATCTATTATGGTCTGAGTTATGAGTATTGTTTATGCATTTGGGATATATTGTTGACATTTTGCATATAGTGATTTATTTGGCCTTATGTTGTGTAACGCCCCGGATCCGGGTTACGTGGACTAAACCATAACTCGTCACCGAAGAGTTACTTATCCACCCAGGAACGCAAATCAGAGTACAGGAAACACAAAAAAAAACATTTAAATATATAATCAGAGTCAACTAAACCCATCCCAAATGAATATCATATCTATATTCTGATACTCACATGATCTAAACGTTTACCCGCCAATATCGTCTCTTCCAAGATCTGAAAACAAAACAAAACAAAACGGTCTGAGATACGAATATCCCAGTAAGTAGCACATGCATGCTTATAAAAATTTTTCACAGTTCTAAAACATGCTCCAGATTAAAATATGCATCGGAAACAATAACGCGGATAAACCGGAAAATCCCACTGTAATATATCAATAGATACAAGACAACTAGAATAAGTCTACATGCCAATAAAATCTGAATATCAATCATAATCAACAAATCATAGCAGGACTCGCGGAAATTTGACTATTTTGATGCAGCACTTCCCTCATGGAAGGCCTCTCCATTATGGAGGAAATGCATTAAGGAGATTGCAACACTTCCCTCATGGAAGGCCTCTCCCTCATGAAGGAAACACATTAAAGAGATTGCAGCACTTCCCTCATGGAAGGCCTCTCCCTCATGGAGGAAACGCATTAAAGAGATTGCAGCACTTCCCTCATGGAAGGCCTCTCCCTCATGGAGGAAACGCATTAAAACTAAAATCTCAACCTTTTTCATCTCAACCATTACTTTCCCAAAATTATGTTCATGCACTATGCTAGATTGCATCTCAACTATTACTTTTCTCTTTACTATTATTAAATTGAACTTATCTCATTTTTAATTTAAACTACAAATCTTAAAATTCACTTTTAAACTACAAACCTTAAATTTTGATTTTTCTTTTAAAATGTAACTAAAGTGTAATTATTTATTTGGGGGTTGAACTTATTTGTTGAATATAACTAACATCTAAACTAAAAAGTAATTATTTAGGTTCTGTATACTAATTTATCAATACAGTATAGGTTTTACACTAAAACGTAATTACTTTCTAAAATAAAAATCAATTTTTAATTACTTTATCCTTTTTTGCATCAAACGTAAATATTTCTTTAAAATAAACATCAATTTTTAATTACTTTATCCTTTTTTTCATCATAACAGTCCCTTTTTTTTTTCCATTTTCAGTCCGTGTGTTTGTCATTTTCAATGATTTTTCTTGCTCAACTCCTCTTATCAAAGCGCCTTAAACCAATTCGTATCATCAATTTCCATCTTAAACTTAAACTGAAGCACATCAATGTAAATTAAGCATGAGTTTTTTCAACATTTAGAAAATCAAAACCTCATCTAAAATCGTGAGAAAAATAAGAACGAAAAACAAAGAAGAGCTACTTACCTTCTCTTCCTCTTCCCTCCTCTCCTTCTTCCTCTTCCCTTCTTCCTCCTTTTTCTGCTTCTTCTTTCTTTCCTTCTCTCCCTCTGCCCCTTTTCCTCTTCCTACGGATGAAGGTGAAAATAGAACCCTTGGGGTTCTATATATATAGTCCTATTAAACCGGTTAAATCAATGACCCATTAAGCCGGTTTACTAAAATGAACCGACCTCTTAAAATAAACCATTAAACCAACTAAACCTATTTAAATAAACCCACTTAAATAAACACTTCAATTTATATAATATTTTTAAATGAACCGAACCCCATTAACCAACTAACCTACACACTAAATCGAACCCAAGAAAAATTAATTGATTAACCCATTAAACCTCTAAACCAAATCCCACTAAAACTAATTAAACTAATTAAATTAAATTTTTTTCACCTAAACCAAATAAATCAATTGAATAAACCTAACCAATACTAAACCACCAAATCAATTAACCTGATCCAATTGAACCAGCCCAAACTAAATAAAAGACAATTTGATTTAATTAACCTCATTAAATCTTTTAATCTCCATTTAATCTTAATTAAACTTCTTAATAAAATCCAGGATCTTACATGTTGAGTATTTCATTATTGGGATAGTTGCTGTGATTATGATGGCCGGCAATATCCTCAGATCAGAGGTGGTAGTTACATGATGAACTGTTTTATTTTGAGTACTGATTTATTGTTGGGTTTGTATCATGATTACTCGTTTATCCTATCAAGCATGAAAGCATGTTAATTTCCTTATATATATGTGAAATTTTTTATTCATGCATAGTGTTACCTACTAGGATATTCCTATCTCATCTGACTTTTATTTTGTTTTTCAGCTAATCCACGTGAGAGTGATCTCGGGGTTGGAATTTAGGGAGAGTTGGCTGACTATTGCGCTAAGGATTATTATTATCAATATTAGTCTTTTGTTTGGAGGTTGATACATATATAATTTTTTTATTGTCACTTTATGATTTGGATGACTATGTGTGTGTGTGTGTGAGAGAGAGAGAGAGAGAGAGAGAGTGATAGAAAACCATTTTTCCAGACTATGATTTTATTCTGATGAGATAGTTTGATGTTGTACTTAACCATGATTATTGGTGAATTTTGATGTTTATCTTCCGCACTCTGATATTAATTGGAATTGCTTGAGTTTTAAATGTCTAGCATTTAGTTGGCTTTGGGCCTAGTAGCACTTCAAATACAGGTTTGGTGCTTGTTTTGCATAGACCTGGATTCAGGGCGTTACAATTGTAGCATCAAATATTAAATCTAAGAGAAATATTAGAAGATTTGGTTTTCATAATTTCTTTTGGTTTGCTTTTGAAGGACAAGCAGATGGATTTTGGATCCTTCAGGATGACACCATCAAGCTTGATGTTTGAAATGTACAAAATGGATGATTTTCATGGAGGTAACAAATCAACAAGGTAGAAAAATGGTAATTACTGTAAAACATTGGATTTTTTTTTCTAAAATAAAATAAAAAAATAAATAATTAGGAAATAAATTATTGAGAAAATACTAAGAATAATAATAGTTGAAGAATTGGGAAGAAATTTAAAGGTTAAGATAGTAAATCAAAGAGAAGGATAATTTGGTCAATTCCAATTAGTTAAATTCATGTAAGGAATAAGATAATTAATTATTAAGTTAAAAAATTTAACTTGACCAAATTTTAGCTCTGTTGGATGTAAAATAATGAATTTAAGGTTTAAGAGATGGATTAAGGGCCTAAGGTAATTATATTATTTAGGGTCCTTAATTTTAGCAATATGAGTGGATAATAAGAGTCTAATTAGAATTAAAAATTTAGGATAAGAATAAGCACGAAAATTCACTAGGAAATTCTTTAAAGAGAGTTTAAGAAAGAAAAATTAAGAAGAAAGGGTAAAAGAGGGAATAGACTTAGAGTATTAAAGTGAGGTTAACCTAATTAGGGTGTTCTAATTGGAGTGGCTATAAAAGAAAGATTTAGAGGAGTTTTAGGGTTTCGAAAATAAATTAGAATGAGAGAAAAATAGAAGAAAATTCGTGCCTAAGCCTGGAGAAAATAGAAGAATAGAAGAGAGAAAAGAAAGGAGAGTTTTATGAAGAAAGAAGAGTTGTAGAGATGGCTGACCAGCCAACTTTGAATGATGACCTAGGAAGATCTAACCGTTGGTTCGTCCTAAAATTTTGAGGTTATGATCTACACATGAGGGACTTCAATTTGAACGGTGGAGATCGGATTTGGAGAAGCCTAAAGGGGTGCGATTGAGCTCCGAAAATGGGTGTCCAAATAGGGATTTTTTGCAGAGATGAGTTCATACCAAGAGGCAAGTAGCAAACCCTTGAAACTGGAGAAAATGCATGTTTTCCTTGTTTTTTAGATATTTTGATCAAGGTGTTAATTTATTTAGATTTCATTTGCAAAGCTTGGTGATTTATAAAACATGTTTTGGTGTTTCATGGGAGATTAAATTTTGAAAGAGAATTTTAGATAAATTGAAAGTAGATGGGATTAGATTAGAGATTGTCTCAGAATTAGTTTAGATTGAAAATCATATGTTTAGACACAAATACAAATACTAGAAGATTTAGGAAGTTCGGAAAATCAGCAAAAACCCAGAAAACAGTGTTTTTGGCCGAGCGCTCGAAAGATTGATCGAGCACAACTATAGGCGCCCCGCCTGTGTAATTTTAACAGAACTCAATTCTCCAACGCTCGTTAGATCACTCAAGCACCTTTTCGAGCGACCTATGTCAGAAATTTTAGATTTTGGGATTTGAGCCCAGATTTAATTTTTAATGATTTTTCTTGGAATTTTAAGATTGTAACACCTGTAATTAGAGTAATGTGAGATATAGGAAGTGACGGAATTAAATTTGGATAAAAGGATAATTATTTGGGACAATGAATGCAATTTTGAATTAAAGTAGTCTAGTTAGGTGGAATATGTGAACTTAGCTTAATTTCATTGGGAATCTAGGAATGAAACCATGTCAAACATGCCATATTAGACCTAAATTAACCTCTGGGAAGAACCAATAACATCATTCATAAGTATTGGAGATTTAGGGTATTAATTTGGTAAATGAGGATACTAATGAATGGATTTTAGTAAAGGTTGTGATCAAAGTGTAGAATTTGGGTAAAACTCATAGAAAAGAATTATTAAATTGTCTATTGATTAAGAGAGGATACTTTAAGAATGCCACACTGACATAACTCAAATCTGAACTTCTCATTAAGAAAATTTTGTATGCTCTCGTACTTTTCTTATTAAATGACCTGGAACTCTGTTAAGATTTGTTTATTGGTTATTTTGAATATTTGTTGGTTTGCCACTGAGGTTTTGGTGATCATTGTTGGACACCTTATTTGACGTGTTTATGTCTCCTTGTATGGGGTTTATCACTGAATATTTCATCATAAGTTATTCAATGTTTTTGATTGTGAGTTGTGTTGTAACACCCCGGTTCTGGGTCCATTTCCCAAAACCCGAGGTGTTATGGTAAGTAACAAAAGCAACTAAAAATCTATTCAATTTAAACCTTCTATTAATTTCATCATTAGAGTTATATGCGGAAACTTGAAATAATATCGATTTAACAAATAAACTTTAAACAATTACAATGTTTTTAATCTCAGGAAGCTAATCTATAACTAAACTGACTACCCCTTTACATACTAGCCCAATGTTTTCGTCCTCTCCAAGAATACTTGAAAAATTGGAGAAAACGTGTAACACCCCAGATCCGAGTTACGTATAAAAACATAACTCATCTCCAGAGGTTAATATGTAACATAGGATCGCAATATCAGAGTGAAGGAAAAACATGAATACAACAATAACTATATAACAGAATGCGCTAAAATAATCCCAAACGGAAATAAACTCACATGACCAAGTAACTACCCGCAAGTATCGTCCTCTTCAGGAGCAGCTGAAAACAGAAAACAAAACAATACGGAATGAGATACGAATATCCCAGTGAGTAGCACATGCATGCACAACTACATTTAGCTTAGTTCTAAAACATGCCATGGTTATAAACCATATACAATGATGATAACACGCATATTCCGAATAATCTGACTAAACTTCAATAATCCAATTTATATCAGTGCGGAAAACGATCAGGTAAATCAAGCAATAACAATCCGTTTCCAATCCCGAAGATAGTGATAAAATAATGATTAACTGACAACAACATAGCGAATAACCATGATTTCGTATCTCAAGATATAATTCCAGATATACCAATGTCATATAACACAAAGTCTTCTCATAACCATGCCCACACCTCAAAATGTATATCCGGCCTACTCAGGGTTTTGGATATTGAAATGACTGCGTCATCCAATGCCAGCCTACTCAGGGTTTCGGCATTGACAACACCGAACCACTCAGGGTCACGATGCTGCTCTACATCGGCGAGAGATAAAAATACCCAATAACCGGTAAACAATATTCCATGAACCATAAATACCAACAAACCAGCGAATAAAACATATCAAGTCAAACAAAATTAAATACCAACATTGGTCAATGTCATGTAGTTGTTTACATTGGTTAATTGACATGCCAAGTAGATACTCCACACCTCCATGTACACAGTTCCGGCCTACTCAGGGTTTCGAACACTCTGAAATGACGGCCTACTTAGGGTTTCGTCATCCAATGCTGGCTTACTCCCCGGGTTTCGGCATTGACAACCAGGCCTACTCAGGGTTTCTGGCTGCTCTACACCAGTCGTGGCAACACACAAGGCCATGCAATTACACCAATGAAGCAATAAAATCACATTACTAAGCTTAGACACTGGATCCAGGACAAGCTAAATCAGTAGTAAGTATAAAACTAGCAAATCAGCCCAATGTATTTTCCATCATGTAAAACCGACATATAGATCAATATGTTCAAGTGCATAACATAGGTCACTCAGGACCAGCTTACTCCCTCATGGAGTCCTCAAAGTAAATTCTCAAATAATTTCCCAGAACAAAATAAGAGACAATTCTAAATCGGCCAACAATATTCAAGTAAAACATTTCTGAAGTGCACCATGAATTCAAAGGTGAACTAGCATAATAGTGTAGATGTATTTCAGCACAATAAATATGGCTTCAAAACTGAATTTTCAGAAGTAAACACATTATACAGAAACAATTACAGCATCCAAACTTCAATTAAACATAAATCAGCAAACAGCTCCTAGATTCTCAATTTCGCTTTCATAAACCAAATCAATCAAAATGAATGTCATAAAATCCTCAAAACACATTTTGGACCTCAAAATGTTGTAAGTCTGGTTAAAAACGTTGACTTTTGTTATATAAATTTTCTAGACAAATCTACAAGGAGTTTCGGGCTCAAATTTTGGTTGTAGTCTTTTGAAGGGTAAACACATCTCCTAGAATTTTATGGGCTTCTGAATCACTCATCTGGGTATCAAATCCAAACCGGGATTTTTGATAAAAACCGGGAAAACTGGAAATTTAGGCATGAACTGGAAAGTTGACTTTTTATTGGTTGGGAATTGGATCTTGGAAATATTTTTATTGGTTCCAAATAGGGGTAAAACCTTATTTACATGTAAAGACTTAAGTAAATAAAGCAATAAATACACAGGACATTTATTTAAATGTCTTTCATGTAATTAAGGGGTTGTTTTCAACAAATTGGGTACGTACGCTGACCTTTAGTGCTTGGCGCGAGGTCGGCGTGAACTCGGTTATACAAATACACTTCGCGCATACTAAAATACACTTGGCGAGAGAATAGCGCGAACTCGGCGGATACTAAGAATCGATCTCGCGCTAACTAAAACCCTTAGTGCGAGATGAGTGCGAGCTTAGCGAGAACAAAAACTTATTCTCGCGCTGACTAAAATCGTTGGCGCTAGGTAAGCGCCAACCAAGCGGACACCCTCTACGAGTTTCGACTCTCTGTTAACTCTAGATCTCCATGACTGACCCAATTTCTCACCTCTGTAATGACTTTTCTACACTCCTACCATCTTCTAGAGACTATTAGACAAGATTTGGAATTAATCTAACAATCTGTATTTTTTCGTTCTAAAATTTTACCAAGAACATACGCTAAATCAATATTCTCAGAAAATATGCATACGGCTAAACCCAATAGACAAAACCCAAAAAAAAAAAAACCTCTGATTAAAACGATGCTACTCACCTCTGGCATGCTCAAATCCTTGCACTGCAACTCAGGGAACTGGAAGTGAAATATCGATCGTCGCTCAAAACCTTCTCTGGTCACACGGTAATTTTTCTGAACACCCTCTAATCGATGAAAACCCTCCGATCGATGAAACCCCTTTGATCGACTGGAACACACAATATTGCTATTCTTCCAAACGCCCTAGGACTCCCAGCCGAAATCCTTCGAACTCCAAAAGTATGCGAAACCTATGACCTAAATACCTTAAAGTATTTATACTCCTACGCTCGACCACTTAAAGCTCATGATCCGGTGCATGCTCGCCCCCAGATCTCCATACATGCGTAGCCTCCTAGTCATTTGTTCTAATGAAACTATTCTCTACATAATCACCACATAAAAATTTATTTTATTTTAAAACCACTAAATTCAACCAAAGATAACTCAGCTAACCTATTTGTCATTTTATAATTTCTCCTATATTATTTTTCTTTTAAGTATTTTGCTCTAAATAATTCCCTTTTCTCTATTTCTAATATTTTCCATTAATTAAACTAATTAACAACAAAAATCTAATATTTTTAATGTGATTAAAAATTCGGGATCTTACAAAACGGGAGTGAGAATAAATCTCAACAAGTAGCAAGGTGCATGTATGAAATCAGTCCATAATTTCATAAAAGTAAGTCATAAGGTGTAAGATTTAACTCAAAACAACAACTAGAAAAAAAAACGATAATATAGAAATCACAGCAAACAGCATACCACCCTGTAACATCACTCAATGAAAAATAATCACAAACACCAGGAAGTAAACCAAATAACCAGTAACCATCTTCCCACCGAGTACACGGATCGAGGAAGTATTCCGCCGAGTACACGAACCGAGGATATAAACCAAGTAACCATCTTCCCACAGAGTACATGAATCGAGGAAATTTCCCACCGAGTACACGGACCGAGGATATAAATACCAATAACCAAATCCGCTATGCGGAAAGAATAAACCAGGCACCTGCCTTGTCACTACTGTGACCCAAAAACCCTCACAAGTGGAGTCAAATATATTCTTCCAAGTCACTGATTTAATGGGCAAAATAATCCAGGTATATATAAAATCATTCAGAACTCAAAACATGTTCAGAGGGTCCAAATACAGGTGTAGGAACTCATAAAATGAAGTTTGGTTAAGAATAGAATTCTTTGGAACAAAGGTATTAAGTAGAAAAGCCTCTTTGGTAAAATCTACCTACATTTCTTATAAAAATGAATTTTAAGCATCCGCCAGTGCAAACAATCTCTAAATACCCTAAATTTGATGTACATAGGTTAAAAATGGATAAGAACAGTTCTGTAGTGAAAAACTAGGTTGAAAGGCAAAATTTCCAAAATCTGACAGACAGGGCGCTTGAGCGGCAGTTGGGCGCTCGAACGGCCATACCATTTGGTCGTTTCAGGGTTGGTCGCTCGAGCGACAGTTCATTCTAGAAAAATTGCTCTCGGGTTTTGAAGAATACAAACGGCGCTTGAGCGGCTGCTCAAGCGGCCCGATACGAAGAAAATGCGAAAAGTTGCTAAAATCAATAAAAATTCGACAACTCAATTTCCAATGCATCAAATCCATTCTAAATCATTCTAAAACACTTTCATGTTAGAACAATTTAAACAATATAAAACTTCGTTTATAAATCAAATTGTATCAAAACCAATCATATAACCACACTTTAACAGTTTTTTAGAAAACCCCAAACAAACAAATAACACTTACGAAAATCCTTGTCTAAACGAGCATGGTTGTTTTTAAATCATCTCATAATATATATCTAAATAATAAAACACGAAAATCATGCAATTCCTCTAGTTTTCTATATGTTTACTACTTGCCTTTTTGATGAACCCAGATTTGTTGAAAACTCCTTCTGTGCCCATTTTATGATCTCGATCGCACCTGTAGCATCCCAAATCGTGATGCGATAACTTAAGAAATTAACCAAGGCAATTATAATCTAATCCTAAAATTTTTAAGAAAAACTGCTATATAACGCCTGCAAATACAAGAATGGGCTAAGCCCTCAAACCAAGACCTGATAAACACAACACATATAGACCATTTACATCATTAAAAAAAAAACTAAACCATCCAACATCTACAAATTTAAAGTAAAGTTCACTAAGGTTTTCACTTTCTTGCTCTCTTTCTCATTTACAATTTATACAAGATCCAAAAATATATTCTACAACTATCCACAAATTAAATCTATAACCATCAAAAGGTTGCCTTCTATAGTCTAGTTGGGATGAAAATAGTAATCCTCTGGTCTAATCTGGATAACCCTCAGCTTCTGCCCCTTTACACGTCTCACTTGCTGGATCTGAAAACAAAACCGGCAAAACAAAACTCGCATGAGACAATTGTCTCCGTAAGTAGCATCATACATGTTATAAAACAAGTTATGCAGTTTTCCAATAATTAAATAACATACTTGAACACCATACAGCCAAACTTTGCCAAAATAATGATAATAAGTCAATCTATCCTTATGTAAATAAAATTAAACCATTCCAAGCCATAAATAAAAAGCCGATAAAGTCCGAGTAATTCGAAGCACTATATCAGTAAAATCACAACAAATATCAACATTCAAATTCCATCTAATCATGCGACGAAACAATCAACTATAAGAAGCAGTTCAATTATCCTACTAGGATTTGTAACGTAAAACAAACCTTGCACATCGGTTACTTGAACCAATGCCTCGTGCCACATTCCAAAAGGACATCTTCGATACAAAACCAATGTTCCCATGCATAAACCAAATAAAAAGGCAAGTCTATAATTTAGATTAAGAATAATCTAGTTGTTGCCATCTCATGATTTACTAGAAGAAAGCCTGGAAATCTCCTTATGGAGTAGCCCTCTCCTTGGTTTGGTAAGTACAACCAAATATAAAACCATTCTCAAACCACTATCATGTCAAACTTGATGAGGGAACCACGCCGGGTCTATATACCTCATCCTAACGCCATATTTGATGAGGGAGCCACACTGGGCCTGTGTTACCTCATCCCAACACAACATAATACCTAATGAGGGAGCCACATAGGGCCTGTGTTACCTCATCCCAACACAACACAATACCTGATGAGGGAGCCACACTGGGCCTGTGTTACCTCATCCCAACACAACACAATACCGATTATGCCTACTAGACCACAATAGATCACGACACTAAGAAAACATAAGAATGACAGGAAAATAGCTGATTATTGTTGTCTCATTCTTCGTATCACAACTAGTGAAATCTTACATTCATATGCACATACATTGTCTTCAATACCAACATTGAACAAATTAGGATTAAGCCAAATTCATGAGTGGAGAACACCAACAAAAAATATACACCTTGACTTGCAATAATTGTTTATTCTGCAGATCTGATTCTCACTTGTTAATTAAGTACTAAACCTCATTTAATATATCAATAATGGGAATTCATGCTATATATCACTGGAAAGATTTACAAATCTAGTTTCCAATGCAACAAACGGTTCATAATTCGGAATTTCCTACAGGGAGTTACGACTGTTTTACTACAGGTGGTTTTAAGCAGCCGTGAAATTAAATGGACAGAAACCATCAAATTCTCATGATTTTTCTTGCAATACCTCGAGTTCCAATTGGTCCGAAACCAATTCCATTCAACTACAAATACCCTAAACTAAATTTTAGAATGCTAATACGAATTTTTATGCGAATATTCCTAGCCTTCGCAAGCCACCGAAATCTTCATAATTTTAAGACAGCCAAACAAAAGGGCTGCTATGATTTAACTCCAAATTGCTGCTATGCAACAAACTCAGATTTCCCTCAACCCAAAACTAACATTACTTATGATTAAACTTTTCATTCCCATAGCTTTTATAAAGATTGGACTTCTGATAATCCTTTCCAAGTCCACACCAAACCTTCAAAACCTAAATTTAGATAAAACCTCTATAAAGTGCCAAATTGTATTCCCTTTTGCATGATTGAATTTTTCTGATTTATATAACCACAAAGATACTTCATATACCGCAGCATATAAGGACTAAAATAATACTCCCTAACAATCCTAACCATGCTTTAACCCTCCTAACTCTCAAATAAGAATAAGACTATTCTTTACTTATGGAACCACTATAACTTTCCAGCAATAAGAAACCATAATTCGAAAACTAAAATTCTGCACCTAAGTTAAAATCTGAACCTCATTTACATCTCTCATCACAACTAAGAAACCATAAACGAATCTAAACCTAAATTCCAACTCTGAAACAAATACAACAATCTGAACCTAGTTTACCATAAACAAGCCCACTCAACCACATGAAATCGAGAAAATCACAAGGTAAGGTGTTTACTAGTTTACCAATCATCACAAATAATAACTAGTGAACAAGATTGCAACACAACAAAATAATCTGCTTATTCAATTTCTTAACAAACCACAACATCTAGGAAAACATCCCAAAATAATCTTATATGATAAATAAAATTTGTGCATTTGGCAACATGTTGGTGAAGCCACACGAACCTAAGCAGACAGTCACACGGCTGCTTTGTTTTGGGCTTTTCATTGCAACAACAAACAAACTCCAACTTCGACTCATGTTCAAAAGAAACCCAACAGAAATCTTTTCCAACATAAACCCATCGGAACCCAACAGAAACCAAATAGAAATCTTTTCCAACCGAAACCAAACAGAAATCTTTTCCAACAGAAACCAATTGAAACCCAACAGAAATCTTTTCCAACAGAAACCAATCGAAACCCAACAGTAATTGCTCAAAACAGAAATTGATCGAAACAGAACCCAACAGTAATCTATAGGAATCAATCGAAACAGAAAAGGAAATAGGAATCAAAAAAATAACAAACGAGAATCGATTAAAATGCTACTTACACAGATTTCACAGATCCACGCCCAAACCCTTTCTTCTCTGTCTCCCTTTTTCCTTCTTCTTCTTTTTTTCTTGTTAAACCCCAATAGCAACAAACAAGGACGCCCCTTCCCTCTTCTTTCTTTTTTTTTCTTCTTCTTCTCCTTTCCCCCTTCTCTTCCTCCTTTCTTCTTCTTCTTCTTCTGCGACCTCCCCCTCTCCTTTGTCCCTCTTCTTTTTTTTTTTTTGTCTTTTCTTCTTCTAAACCAACGACCAAAACCCCAATTAAAAGAATCGAATTTTTTTTTTACTTGAACCATTTTAACCGGTTCACTTAAATTGAACCAACTCATCTAAACCTAACCACTTAAACCAACTCCAAATAAACCACTAAACTAATCAATAACCCAATTAAACCAATAACCAAAAGAACCAATTAAACCAAATGAATTTTAATCCTCCATTGTCCTTATTTAATAATTTTAATTAATCTTAAATAAAGTTTCTCAAAATTCTGGAGTGTTACAGCACCCCTCTAGACTTCTCCAATTCAAATCTCCACCGTTCAGTTTGAAGTCCTCCATGAGTAGATCAAAATCCTAAAATTTCAACCCATTCCAACGGTTGAATCTTCCTATCTCGTCATTCGAAGTTGGCTAGTCTGTCATCTCTGTAACTCCTATTTCTTTCTAAATATGATTTTTCACCAATTTTCTGGGTTAATTCGCACCACCTTAGACGCCTCCAAATCCGATCTCAACCGTTCAGATTAAAGTATCACATGTATAGATCATAACCTCAAAATTTCATGACGATCCAACGACTGGATCTCTGTAGATTGATGTTTGAAGTCTATTGGTTGGACCTCTGCAGCACCTCCCTTTTCTTTTCTTCCCTCTCTCCTCTCATTCTCTTCTCCCCTTTATTTTTCTCCAAGGCCAAGCACGAATTTCCCCCCTTTTCCTTCTTATTTTGGCTTACTTTTCAAACCCTAAACCTTCCCTAGGCCTTCCCTTTTATAAGCTCTCTTAATTAGAAGTCCCAATAGGTTTAGGAGTCATTCTAAATAGGTTTCCCACTCTTAATTGGAAAGCTTTCTATCTTACCCCTCATTCTAATTCCTTTTTAAAGAATCTCATAGAAAAGAAGGATTTATTTTAATTTATTTTCGTACTAATTTAATTTCTTATTTAAAATATTACTAAAACACTCCAAAGCTCCTCTTAACCATAATCACCAATATACCCTTTTTCCTACTTTTAAGTCATAATTTGCTATTTAAATTCAAACTTAATCCAAATTAAGTCTAGTTAAATATTTCAAGTCTAATAATTATTTACTTACTCAATATATTAATTTGGCTAATTGGAAAATGACTAAAATACCCTTTCCTTGTAATTCTATACTTAACCTTTGAATCTTTTTTCCAAAAATTCTCCTCTTTATTCTTCACATCAATCTTAACCATATAATGCACTTGGATTAATACCTATCTTCTCCAATCCTTTATATTTAATTTACTCTCCTAATTTATCTAAATCAACCCTTCTCTTTCTTATTTAAATGAAGCCACTATTGAAATTCATAATTACTCAAATTTATTGTTTATTTATTTAGTTACTAATATCTCTTTGGATCATAATAATATTACTCCAATACCTAAATTAAATCTTAACCTCTCAATGTTTAGGCTTATTTAATTTACTTTATTTTAGGAAAATCATGGGTTTTACATGTGTCTAGTGGGCAATGCTTGGTATGGATTCATAGCTTAGCTAGGAAGTGGAATGAAATTGTTTGATAAGTTATTTCCTGTTCGGTACTCCCCAGTATGAATTTCCATTGCAGTTGTAGCCTGGTCTTAGGCGAGTTTGTTGATCGGCAATAGTTTATAGGTTTGACCATCGTAGCTGTGACGATGGCAGCAATCCAGATTGTCGATCGGCAATGGTATTGTTAATCGGCCTGGTCTTAGCCGAGTTTGATGATCGGCAATGGTTTGTTCCGCGTGTGTGGGTTTCTTAGCCGAGTTCGGCATTGGTTATTTGGGTTACCACCGCATGCTTCAATGAGACATCGACTTACACGAGCTTTATATTGGTCATGTTTTAGGTTACTTGTGACTCGCACACTTGAGTTGTATTTTGGCCGTGCTTGAAGTTCACTTGTGACTTGCACATGCACTGGTATTAGCCGTGTGGCCGAGGATCCATATATCTTTGATTGGATTGTTATTTCTCTGGTTTGTTCATTCCGCAGTTGTGGGTTTGTTGTTATTGATTTGGATTGTACACGCCAGCCCATTTGTGTTTATCGGGGGTGATCCGCATTGATGGTTGACGGAGGAAATGGAAGTGACTGCAGTTGCGGGCTCCATTTATCATGTAAGTCGTGAGGTGGTGACAATGGGGGCAGGAATATCTTATTAAGTGGTTTTAGTTCATGAGTCCTGTCATGTCACACATGTTTGGTTTGATAATTGCTTTGTATATGTTATCGTGGTTTTGTTTTATAGTTTCACCTCATGACTATTTTTGTAGAAATTATAGACTGTTTTACTTTATGCACATTGCTACTTGAGGAGATTTATTCTCACTCCAGTTTCCCCCATTTTTCAGGTACTCTTGGCGAGGTCGACAAGCTTGGGGATATTTTGTAAAGGGTAGTCAGTAGTTGTGAACCAGTCATGAACTTAGAAGTTACTTGTAAATATTAAGTTTATTGTAATTGAATTTGTTTCTGCATAATAACTCTGATAATAAAAGGAACAAAAAGTTTTAAATTATTCTGGATTTTAGATGCTTTTGCCTTCATTCACTAACACGACGGGTTTGGGATATTTATCCCGATCCGGGGCCTTACAATTACTTTTGTTCATGCAAGCCTCATCAAATGCACTCAACAACATCAATGGGATCAACTAAAAGCTCTAGTTGATTGTCATGAGTACCTTGGCTCATAACAGGAAACTTCAATGTTGTTGTTGACCAAATTGAGAAAAGAGGAGGAAATTTCTATAAGGTTAGTCAAGCTAGAAACTTAATTTTATCAACGACTATAGCTTAATAGAACACACTCCTAAATGTTACAAATATCCTAAGTGTAATGGCCATTTGGGTTTAGGTAAGGTTCTTACAAATTTGGATAGAAGTCTATAATTCTGATTGGATTTTCCTTTACCTTGAAACTAGAATCAATCAATAACCTATTCTTGGCTCTGACCATGGTGTGCGCACTTGGTTTCGCACGGGCGAGGTGCATGCAAGGATGCGTGCCTCGGGACTATCAGAGTCACCACTGCGTGAGAGGTGCAGGCAGACACAAGGATACCTAATCGGGTCTAATTTTCCTAGTCTGCAGCTTATTTAGAGATTCGGGCAAGTTCTCGGTTACGTCCGGGGAAGATCCGAGGACATCCCGACCCGCCCCGTCGGTTTGACGGGTCCCTCGGGTCTCCTTGGTTTTGAGTCAACTATTTCACCCTGTTCTAATCTAGCATGCATTTTGTTTGGTCTTGTGGGGACCATTGGAGGTGCGGGTCCCCTTTAACTTGATTTTATCTTTTTATCTCCTTTTGGTTAAGTGGGTCGGATATGGGCCATGTTGGATGTAACGCCCCGAACCCAGGTCAGTGCAAACCGGCACCCGACCTGAACCCGGTTCGCTACTGTAACAACCCGAATTTAGTTCAACAACCAAATCCGAGGTGTTACTAGCCCATATCAAATACATCGTCAATAATATACCAGACCAAAGAATTAAAATCCATTCACTTTATTATACTATCAGAGTTGCGGAAACAAGTATGTGCGGAAGTGTAGTTTAAAATCCTCAAATAAACATATAGTTTGATCATCAATCATTAATATCAAAGTCTGGTAAAATAAACTGGTTACTATCTCTCTCATCTCTCTAATACATCAAATCCAAATGAATAATAATCTAATCAAAAGTACTAAGTCTATATCAATCATCCACCTCAAACAAGATCCAGATAATAGTAATCCTCCGGTGTATACTCGGCTATCTCTCCCTGGAAATCACTAAGATCCCCCTCTTGCGTATCAGCTGAAAAAATGAAATAAAAGTAGGGTGAGATACGAATATCCCAGTAGGTAACACATGCATGATTAAACAGTTAAGTAACAGTTCATGCACGATTAAGCAATATTGACTAATCAAGCTCGTATAATCATTCATATCATTCATGAATACAAAATAGTTTGATAAACAGTTCTAGAAATGAATTTCAGCATATTCTAATATAAGAATCCAATATCAAGATCGATAACATAATTCATGCTTTGCTAGGATGCACTAAGTAGTCGCATCCAGCCAATATCTCAATCACATGCCTCCAGCATGTATACAATAATAATATCAAGTGTTGTGATTTCAGCGTCATTGTAGGACTCACAAAGATAGATAAACCTTTTGAGATGTCTCAACCAATTGCTATACCACCGTGCGACTTTGGAGCAATGCTACTAATGATACTCAAGTCCCATGCAGCGCAACTTAGACAAGAGCCGTAGTCACTGACTTATTGCACACGTACCCATCAGAGTTGGCATGTACCACCAGCATGTAGCACCAGAATCAATACATGGAGATGGTCGCTTATCCACATGTACAGAGAATCACCAGCGGCTCACCGGGGTGTCCCTCCAGACATAGGACCTTCCCAGACAAACTAACTTGCAAAGGAAGCGCGTCGCATATAGGAGTAACTCAACCCAAATGACATATCCCTCAACTATCTAGCTACAACTATGGATCCATAACCAGCTATGCCCACTAGACTCCAAAATTCCCTAAAATATAATATTTCTATAAGGGTTGGTGCCTAGCGGCATGTAAAGGTTAAATCTGTCAATTACTTCAATATTCGGTCATCTGAGTTCTGAATTTTCTATATACAGTTTTCTGGTTTATAATGTCATTTAGAAGATGTTCTAGTAATTAAATACAAGTTAGGTTTTCCAAAAACTAGGTTTCTCCCTTTTTTTCAAAGTTTGGCAACTAATGTTCTAATTACCTTCCTAATTTATTTTTCTGTAAAACAGGGAATTAGATAATTTATTTTGGCCTTAAAACATCTTATTTAATCATTAAAATTGTCTAAAAATAGTTTGGAATTGAATCAGGGTGTGAAATTTCGAAAATCTGCAAAATCTGAACAGAGCGCCTAGGATCGCTCAGGATCGCCCTGGCGGTCTGTGGTTGGCGGTAGTTCAAAATCGAACGCCGACGGTACGTCTTCAAGCGGTCTACGATTTATAACGAGTGCCTAAGATCGCCAAGCACAGTCGAGGTTGGCGGTCATTCGAAAACGAACAGAATCAGTTCCAAAACATGAATTTTCTCATCTAAACTCATTCTAACATATTTAGAACATGATTATCTAAATATATACATCATTACATATCATAAAAACATGCTTTTGTCGATTAATCACATGTAAATACAAAAACGAAGGTAAACGGTGTCACCTACCTCTTAAACAAACGTTCCTCTTCCTCTCTTCTCTAAACAACGATTCTCTATCACCCAGCAATACCCTGGACGATGAAGAACTCAAAACCAGGCCTTTCCTCCTCCTCTTCTTCTTCTTCTCCTTCAGTCGGGTTTGTCGCTTGCGGCTGAAGTTGACGAGCGAAATAGTAACGCGTATAAGTTTAGGTTATTTTAATAGGTATTTATACTCTTTGATCACATGCATCTCACATACACAAAATTCCATACACACGCCCAATCAGAATACATACCTCGATATCTCATGATCGGACAGTCAGATCTGCGTCTAATTCTGGATCTCCACTAATTAGATCATCCCCTACAATAATAAATTATTTCCATCAATTATAACTCTCAATAATATTATTTATTAATTTAATTTATTATTTAAGCAAAATTCGGGGTTTTACATTGGAAGGTCCACTGGAATTCAAGTTGGGCTTGAGCCCATGGCACAGTGAGGGTTATTGGGTAATCCTTATTGGATTTGGTTGTTTTGGATTGATTTAAACATGTAAATTAAATGGGTTAAAGATTTTTAAAGGCCCAATGGGATTGGATTGGCCCATGAGCAGTTAACCAAATGGCCTGGGGCCCATTTATTGAAAACAGGCCTAGGTTTTGGGCCAGATTGAGTGTGGGCCTCGTTAGAAGGCCCACAAAGCCTTGGTGGGCCCAATGTCTTATAATGGGTTTGGGTTGACCCAAAAGCCCAATAGGATCAGACTACGTTAAAATGGGTCGGATTGGGTCTAACTGGGTCAGGGAAATTAATTTTTTAATTAATTACTGAAATGAACCGCATATGTAATGTGGTCTGGGCAGAACTGCAGACTGAATGCGGTTCAGCTCGGGATTCGAAAAATGGCCGAAACGATGGCTGGAACCTGATCGTTCATCTTCCAATGATCTTCGCGACCCGCCCTAAGCTTTCAAGCAAACCTTTTGGTAGTTCAAATGCCTCCCCTTGGCTCAAATAGCATCACCCTTTAAAGCTTTCCAAAACAAGATCGATCTTGATCTCTATACAACAAATAAAACATTAAACAAGGGTCTCAGGTACCCTTGTTCGGCGTCAACTACAATCCCCCTCACTTGTTCTTAAAAGAACTCAATGGAAGAGCAAAGAGACTTGATTCTCTCTCTTGAATCAAATAACTCATCTTTATGCTCATGCCTAGCCCTCACAAACAAGTACATTTGTTGAATGAGACCGAGAAAAACATGCATGAGAACAGCATGAGAACAGCTCATATGAGAATAACTCTGTTAATAGTAAACCCTAAAAAAAGAAAGAATCTAAGAAGTAAAAGAAAACATCTTGAAACCAAGTTAAAACTTTTAGACCAATTAAAAGATAAACTCATATGGACTAAAAATATGAAATCTTTTGTTGATTTTTATAAGTGAATAAAATAAACCCAAAATAGATTTTGAACACATCTTGCATACATGCATGTAATGTCTACCTTTTCTTTCTTTTTAAAGAAGAAGTTGCTTAAAAGAACAATGAGTAAAAATGATTAAACATGTGTGTGGAAAAGTGTTCCTGCAGATGCATGATCATGAATGAAGTCTAACTAACAAATCATAGCAATAATTACATACCAAAGGAAAGGAAAGAGGGAAAGAAAGATTTAGGGGTACATCTGTAACGCCCTGGATCCGGGTTATGTAGCGGAACCGTAACTCGTACCCGAGGAGTTAGATAATTAAACCATAGGATTTATATCAAAGTGTAAGAAGACATGAAATTTGCATTTATTAAAATCAGACAACAATATCAGAGTTCGTTAATAAACCCAATCACTAATCCACAATGAAAAGAACAATTACAAATCAATTGCTTACTCACTATATCAAATGTAATCAACAAACAAATGTAAAATCCCTAGGATCACTCTACAAAGTAATCCTCTCCCCTATACTCAGGGAACTCAGCAACAGGCTCAACCCCACCAAGATCGTCCTCACCGGAATCTGGAAACAAAACAAAAACGTAATGAGATACGGATATCCTAGCAAATAGCACATGCATGCAATAAAACAGTTTATAATAGTTCTAACAACATGCTTCGGTAGTAAAACATGCATCAGTGACAATAACCAACCTTGACGAGTAATCCTAGAAATCAAACCCAACATATATTCTAATAAAGGAAAATACCGATAATCATTGTATAATAGATGTAACATGTCTGTGCACATGTGAAATCGCACACGGCGGGGTGCACATGATTCGTGCGTGCCTTTGGATGGGTAAGATGGGAAGTTGGAGTCGTTACTGCCTGATGGGGTGCAGGCAGATACCTAGGTGCCTATGTTTTTCTATTAGGCGGTTTGCGACTAGAGATTCTAAGCAAGGTCTTGGTTACGGTCCGGGGAAGTCCGTAGACACCGCGGCCCGCCCCGTCGAATGACGGGTCCCATCGGTTCTCCTGGTTTGAGTCAATTTTGGTCTATCTCACCCGATTCCTATTCCAACATGCACATTTTATTGAGTCTTGCGGGACTGCCAAAGTGGTGTGGGTCCCCTTACTTGATTTTATCTTTTTAGCTTAGAGTGATCTGAGTCTGATTGGGCGGGCCCCGTTGGAAGGCCTGCAGGTTCCTTGATGGGCTAAGTCTAGCCCACATGCCTCTGGTGGGCCTCAGTTTAGCCTGAGAGGCCCTTTGGGCATGGTTCAATTTGACTTGATTTTATTTTAAGTTTCAATTTGAAGATTAAGTTCAATTTCATGCAAAAAAAGTGAGTCTGAATGGATTAATGGGCCCCTGAGTGGGCCTCACCTTGGTTGCCAAGTGTTTTGAGTTATTTTTGATTAATCTTTGCCAAAGTGGGCTAGGCACGGGCTTGGGGCCCTTGGCCTAGGGAATTAGGGTTTTGACCCTTCAGATTTGGTTGATAGGCTTGACGGGCCCGGTAGACCCTGCCCGCGGTCTCGACCAAACCACAACCTAAGCTAGGCCTGCATGCTTCAATCGGGCCTTTGGTGGGCCTCAGATGGTCTGGCCCACACAATCCACTTAATTATCTTATTTAAGTTCACGCATGTATGTCGGGCTTGGTGGGCCCCGTTGGAAGGCCCACTATGTACCGCATTGGACCAGAATGGTCTCAGTTCCATTTTGGGTTTTCGGGCGACCTGGAAACCCTACTGATTCATTTGGTTCAAATAATCAAGCAGGAATATGGCATAAAGCAAGAAAAACTAAAGAGTTGAAATTTGAGTAATGTAGCCGACCTAAGCTGTTGGCTACACACATGCACAAGTTTAGCTGACCACTCAGGCTGGCTACAGACAGAAGCAAGTGTAGTCTGCCTCCTTGGTCGGCTACAAACAAGAACAAGCTAATCTGACCTGAGTTGTCGGATTAGCTCAAAAGTGGGTTTTTCGGATTTCTACAGTGGGCTTGGGTTTCTGGGCTTATGATGATGTTCTAGCAGCTATGTGGGCCCCTGTGTGGGCCCACAGTGGTTCGAATGGAGCCATTTGCTTCCTTTTTGGGACTTTCAAAACCAAGCTAAGAGAGATGGATGGGGGCTCCCCCTCTCCCTTCTCTTGGATAAAATCCAGCAAAGGAACAGAGGTCATGCACCTTTGTTCAAGTTGTTTTTAGCCAAAGGGAGCAACAATCAATACGAACAAGAACAAGGAAGTCAATTAAAGCATGCTTTATTGGGCACATTTCACATCAAAATGTACATGTGTGTACTCATTTGTCCTTAAGAAGTGAAGAAACAGACCTAGATTTGTTTCCATGCCAAGTTACAATGAATTACAGGACACACCAAAGATCCAATGTGCATTCCTAATGAGTAAGGGTATGAGTATGCACATAAGATGTATGCGAAGCCGAGTGGTGTAGCTTCATGTGATAAAAAACAGTGAGCAAAGTGATGCAACACATGATAAAAAATGCACAAAAAAGTAGGGATAGGAGATGCTGATATAGCCTTAACACTAAAGCATGAAAAAAGCATGATGAGAAATGCATGAAATAGTAGAAAAAGAAGATGCTAATATAGTCTTAACACCAAGGCATGCATGCTTTTCATGTTGATGACTTATATGAAGACTTTAGGCATATATGAAATGGATGTTAAATGAATATCATATATGATTCTCGGCATGCTAATATCGACTCATGCTATTCCCTTAGCCTAAAAAAACATCTAATAGAAGGGAAGGAAAGGGGGTTAAAATGGGGTACAAAAGACAAGCATACAAAGGGGAACATCATCCCCTGTTCGAATGGAGCAAATCAGTAGTAAGAGGGATGATCTAGAGACCATTAGAGAACGCGCACATATGGAACTTCTTCCTCCCTTGAAACCATATTCAAGCTCCCCTTACCATGGGAGTTTCATTATTCCAAGATGATGAACACAAATAGAGGAAAGAGTCGTGAGCATGCTAAAAAAAAGGAACAAAAGCATTCCAAAGGTGGGAGATACCCAAATATGCTAGATGCTCAAATATGCTTGCAATATGCTCATTTTGATTTATGTTAAACAAGATTCCATGGGGAACACTAACCAGCAACTTTGTCTGAAACACCTGTACGTATTGAAGCTTATTGTGTGGTAAAGCTTGGGATCTATAGGCTATCACCTTTATGAAAAGAAAAGTTTTGGAAATGGCTGCCATAGAGATTAGAGTGAAAGCCACTGTAAATCTCAAAAAGAAAAAGATAAAGAAGGTATATTCTTGGAATGAACTGTAAACTCAGGTTTTTTAAGGGTCAATGCCTTCTTTAAAAAGAAAAAGAGATCAGAAAAGGCTACCTATTTCTGATGTGCGAAAGCCACCAAAATGAAGTTGGGATATGTCTATACTTTTCAAGATTGTTTACACTGAAATAGCCTTCTATATGTATGAAGTGTAAAAGTAAAAAATGTTGCTCATTTCTCACAAGCATTGACTCATTAGTATGCATATGTGCTTAATATCTTGAAGAAAATTTATAGTATGAGAAACCATAAAGGAAATTTTGCTCTTTGATATGAAATGTACCACATCTGAATTAACTTTGATAGGTACTTCAAGATCAGTTTTGTGATAAGTACTTCTTAGATTGAATAAGTTGTTTATCTGGATGATTTTTGGTTATGCTAAAATCTCAGCTTTGTGTTTGGAAGTAGGAGGATGTCATGAAAAATTGATCAAACCTCTTTTATAAATTTCTGCATTGAATCTGTAGTTTTCTTTGTGTGTGCATGTGCACCTTCTACGCCGCCAGTTGCTCGCTGGCAGCGTATTTTGTTTGCCTATATATAGGTGAAAGTGCGATTTTTTTACCCCTGTTCTTTTTCACCCTCTTCACTTTTCCCTCGCCTCTCGCGTCGTGTCCCGGTGCTGATGTCGCTGTCACCTTCTTCCTTCCTGCCTACTATTCAGGTAAAAAAATTTTTTATCTTCGTCCTGCTTCTCCATTTTCTGCTTCCTAGTTCTGTAGTTTTCTCTCATTATTCTAAGCTAGGGTTTAGTAGTTTTTGTTCAGCCATTAGGGCTTTCTCGTTTTGTTGGTTGGTGCTGTCTGTTTTCTCTTTCTCTTCTATTTCTTTTTACCATGCCTCTCAAGAGAAAGTCGAGAACTGATTCTCCTTCAACATCGTCTCCTCCTGTGAGGTCTCCTCCTGTGAAGTCTCCTCCTGTGAGGTCTTCTCCTGTTATTTCTTCTCCTCCAGTGAGACCTCCTTCCCCTTCTCATTCTTCTGAACCATTTGTGGGGAATGGTTTATCTGATTTCAATGCATTCTTCAAGCACAGGCCACTTCTTCTGGAAAGGGCCATCAAGCTTGAGTCTTTTTCTGAATCCCCTTTCTACTCATTGTTTTCGGACAATGGTTGGAAAAAATTTGCTTTGCTTGGTGGTTTTGCCTATCCGGACCTGGTCCGTGAATTTTACTCTAATCTTCATCATCTCCATCTTGCCAATCAAGGCTCTGTAAAAGCCTATGTCAGGGGAATTTCTTTCGACTTCTCGAAAGAGCTTATTTCCTCTCTTCTTGAACTGCCTCTTGTTGACTCTCCCTCTTTTAACTTTCTTGAGTCACACACTGATCCTCCTATGGAGTCCATCATTCCCTCTCTAATCGTTCAGGGTGCTCCTTCTTCTATTAAGAATAAGCCCAACTATTTGCCTCATGGCTCTCTTCAAGATCTTCTCCGGATCTTGAACCTGTTTGTTTGTGCTTCTCTGGTTCCTTCTGATCATCACTCAGAGATCTCTCACCATCGGGCAAGACTTCTTCATGCCATCTGGAACCGAGAAAGTATCTGTATTCCTTCCATTATCTTCCATCAGATTCTTCAGTCTCGGAATTTAAAATCCAAGACTGCAGCTCTTCCTTTTGGAATTTTCATCTCTTACATGTGTGTTCATCAGGGGGTACTCCCGGATCCGACTGAATTGATCATTCATCCCCGTCCTCCCATTGCTTCCTCCACTCTGACCCGAAGTAAACGTGCAAGTCCGTTTCGGGTGATGTCTTCTGATCCCTCCTCTTCTCAGTCCTCTCTGTCCAGCTCTGATGCTGTGGCTATCATAGAGAAACTGAATTCAATGCAAGCTTCTCAGGAGGCTTTCTATTCAGAGGTTAGGTCTCACATGCTCATGATGAGCATGTTCAAATCAGAGACTCAAGAGAAGCTGGGGCAATTGATAAAGGATGTCGATTTTACATGTGGAGAAGTACAAAGGGACGTTGCTGCTCAGCAACGTATGCAAAATGAAGCGGATCATTTTCTGGAATGCATTCGGAAGACTCAGCTGGAGATGGATCACAAGCTCAGTTGGCTGCACTCCAGATCCCAAGATGCATACAAGCACTACTCAAGGTCTTGGGAACCCAAACCACCTTCCAGAAAGGGGGAGAAATTTGGATGATGCTACTGGAGTTTCTGTTTCTGTTGATGGTTTGGCTGGGTTGATGCTGATGCTTGCTGTTTGCTGTTTGCTGCTGTCTGTTATTCTTTTTGCTGTGGATATGATGTTTTTTTTGTTATGTTCTGTTCTGGGTGTTTTCTTCTGAATATGGGTGTATAAGGGGAGTGATAAGTAAGGGGGAGAAAATGTCTGTCTTTCTTTCTTGAACATTGTAATGATTCTGTTATCTGTATATCTTTTTGTAAATGAATGAAACTCTGGATTCGTCCAAATCATTGTGTCTCTCGTTAACAGTGTGGTTTTAAAATTCTTAAATGGAAATCATCATTAACTGAGGTTGATATTAAACTCTGGTGTAAGGTTGTTGTCAGGCATTTGCCAAGGGGGAGATTGTAAGTGTGAAAACTCACACTCCTGTTATGGCAAATGATTGACAAATTATGACTTCTAATGAAGCTTCGAGATGTGCAGATTAAACAATGAAAATTCAGTGAATTTAGTAAAGAAGAAGAAGTTGATGCCACCACACTGCTACCACGCCGCTGCCACCCCGCTGGCAGCGCATAAGGGAATTCGTGCTTTGAAAGAAAGGTTCGTGCACCTGCCGCGTACTATCCCGCTAGCAGCTCGATAGCAGCGCGTTTTTAACTGATTCAAATTACTCTGAGCGGGACTTGAGTTCGCCACCAGCCGTCTACATCGATCGCTTCACGACGCCACCAGCGCTCGACGCGATCTGTGTTTTTATTCTTTAAATAGACGTGTTGTAATTTTTTGACCGTGACTTTTCTTTGGATCATTTTTGATTTCGAATCTTGAGGTGTTTGAGATTCGATCAAATCTTCTTTAGAGAGTCAGCGATCGAGTGAGGGGGAGATCTGAGATAGATCGCCTGGAATTGAAGACAGAGGATTCTTCTTCAATTCAGAACTTCATCTGATCGTGTGATCGCCTGGACTGGTGATCGGCCTTGTTTGATGCGTAGGTGGATTCCTACTGCATTGGATCGTCTCAGTGGATTCTGAGAGGATTGCTGCGATCTGGATTGATCGTGTCCTGCAGCTTGTGGATTCAAGCTGTGTTGCAGTTCGTGGATTCGAACTGTGGATCACTGGTGAGTGATTGTTTGTGATCTGGACTGATCGTGTTCTGCAGCTTGTGGATTCAAGCTGTGTAGCAGTTCGTGGATTCGAATTGTGGATTGCTGTTGAGTGAGTCAAATTGTAAAGGTTAAGTATGTACTCCTTTGTAATTGTCTTCTCATTCAATAGTGGATTTTGAAAGGTTAGTCGCCTCATATAGACTCGAGGTTTTTCCTGGATCTGGATCCAGGTTTCCTCGTATAATTCTTTGTGTACTGTTTCCGCATTGTTCAATTCTGAATTGTTATAGATCGTGGACCTTAAGAGTAGTCCTCTACTCTTTCAATAATCAATGCACATCCTCATGCTACCATCCTTCTTCTGAACAAATAATACTGTGCACCCCAAGGTGAGGCACTCGGTCTAATAAATCCCTTCTCCTTCAATTCATCAATTTGTTTCTTGAGCTCCTCCCTTTCAGGTAATGACATCCTATAGGGTTGCCTAGAGATAGGAGCCGTGCCTGGTTGAAGCTGAATTCTAAACTCGATAACTCTAGGGGGTGGTAATCCTGGCAATTCATCAGGAAATACATCTACATATTCAGATACCACTGGAACCTCAGTGATATTAGGTGTATCCCCCACGGATTCATCTATGGCAATAGAAGCAAAAAGTGCTATCTGGGTATCAACTCCTTCACAATGTAAACAGTAAACTGGTTGCTTTGGCTTGTTAATGATGACTGCCCCTTTATAACAGTCTATAGTCACGTGATGCCTGTACAACCAATCTATTCCCAAAATAATATCAAACCCAGAAAATTCCAATTCTATCAAGTCTCCTGGTAATTCTATCTGATTAATCCTGATCATGCAGTCTCTATAGATGATCTGGACTGCAGTAGTCTCACCCAATGGTGTGTACACAAATAACATGGAATCCAAAACAGTAGGTATAAGACCAATACAGTGTGCACATGCAGGAGAAATAAAAGATCTAGATGCTCCAGAATCAAATAAACATACTGCAGATCTACCATGACTAAATAAAATACCTCAAATAAGTTCCGGTGCCTTGGGTTCCTCCTTTAACTTCCAAAACCATTACATTTCCATTGTGTTTTCATTAATTTTCCAAATTAACAATCCATGCTCAATAACCTCAGAAATTTAATCACTTACAATTCCTTGTCCTCAATATCCAATAAGCACGCTATATCTTATATGCTTAATCAACCATCATCAATTTTTCCGTTTCAAACATGAGCATTAAGCAATTAAAATTGTATTACAAACCTCAAACATTCATCTTACTGTTTATCTTAGAATCAGTTGCTTCTCGAGATCTTCAATTACCTTCTGAATTATACTTTAATAATTTTTTTATTTTAATCATGCAATGCTAATAAGATAATTCTACTTTACAATTAGCAAACTATATCATAACAGACAATTATATAATAGACGAGCAAGAAACATACCTTTAGCAATACTGACTCCAACAAAATTCTTAGAAGGAACTCTCAACTTAGATTTCCTATTTAAGGGTACTATCTAGTGAGCACACATTCCCATATCAACCTAAGGCCTTCTACCTAAGGTTGGAATCTTATTTTCTCTGATACCACCTCTATAACGCCTTGGATCCAGATCTCATATCCAAACTTGGAGTGTTAAAATAATAGTGGCCCAAAAACACACTAAACTAGACAATAATTAAAATGGAACTTTATTCTTAATCAGAGTGCGGAAGAAAAATATTAAATCTAAACAAAAGTGTGGATTACATAAATCAAAGTATCCAATAATTCCACCAATTAATAGTAACCATTAAATTAAAATGTTTGGTATAGGTTTAACTACAATACTCTAAAATAACCCATGATCAACTACTATAAACTTCCTACTCAACTGAAATATAAAATAATATTGTTTCCTAGTCCTACACAATGAAGTAATCTTCTTCTTTGTAATCAGAATAGTCCCCTTGCGAATCAGGTTCCACAACGTCCTCACCAAGATAATCTGAAAACAAATCCGATAAATCGATGTGAGATAATAAAATCTTAGCAAGTAGCCATGTAGAAAAGAAACATTTATACAGTTCTAAATATGCAAACGAATAATCAGATTAATCCAACAATCAAATCTCAAAAATAAGCATTCACGATAAGTCTTCTAGGACCCATGAAATAGAAAATAGAGAATCGACAAGCTATTTCAATATGCAACCTAACCGGTTTATAGGTGGACCAGCCGCTACTGGTCAAGTTATTTGACACCCAATGGAAGAACTCAACCAATACCGGATTGAGTTAGCATGTACGGCTCAACCAATCCAGGAGTGGGTAATGTAACAACCGACCAATACAGGAGCAGTACCATCCTCGTGATGATGGAATGCTTATGACCCAGAATCCGAACTCTAATAACATTCCATTTACTAGTTACTCTATGGATCCATGTAAGAGCTAAGTCCACTCAACAGTGGCAAACAAAAAGCAATCAATTTAGATACCAGAAACAACATTAGTAATCCACAACCAATCCAAAACCAGGTAGTAGACATACGTCACAAAATCTGCATACGCAAAATAAATAATATAGTCATACGCCAAGCGACATATGTGATCATAAACCCACATACGTGGAGACAAATACATGTCCAAAATCATGGTTTCAATAGGCAAATACGATTTGAGTGTAAATTAAATCATTCAATGCTCAAAACATGTTTGGATAGTCCAAATACAAGTGTAGGAACTCTTAAAATCAAATTTCATTTAAAAGAAAAGAGTTGGGAACGATAAACTCGGATAAAAGCTATTTTAGTAGAGCGTACCCAAAATCTTTATAAAAATTCGATTTAATTAACGACCAATGCAAACAATCTCTAAACACAAATCTTATTGGTATATAAGTTGGAAATCAATAAAAACAATTTTATAGTGAAAAGCTAGGTAGGTTTCAAAATATCAGCATTTGTTGTTAGGGGCGCTCGAGCGGTGTTGGGCGCTCGTGTGGGCGTCCATTACAAACAGGTTTTGAAAAGGTTCTTAGAAGGTTGGTCGCTCAAGAGGGCGCTCGAGCGACCACTCGGGTGTTAGGTTTATCAAAATTGGTCAACTCTCGGGTTTCAAAACTTTAAAAAAAACACAGGCGGGGCACCTTGAGTAGTGCTCGAGCGGCGACGAGCATCCGCTCTTTACAACTAGCACCTGGGGTGACTATCGAGCGTCATTGCAGGTGTTCGTTATATTTCGTAACTTTTCGGAATTCACGATTTTTCAAAACTTCAAGTTTGCCTTTCCCGATTTTAAACACCTCGAATCACTTCCAAATCTTGGGTTTTCATCTTCAAAACGCTCTAAACTATTCCAGATGATCAAATACATTAAACTACATGTTTCCATATCAAATCATTCACAAACAATCGGAAAACTCTCGTTTAAACACATTCTTCAATAAACCAAAGTATATATTTGTTTATGCAAGTTGTAAGGGGCTACTTGTGATATCCTGATCCTACATTGGAAACAGATGAATACCCGGTATGATATAAGAGTCAGGGAGAACACTTAACCAAGCGAGTGCCTTTTGAGGAAAAAACCGTGCGGGCTAAGGCCCAAAGCAAACAATACCTCGCTAGGTTAGGTTGTTACAAATGGTATCAAAGATAGATCTGAGTCCAGTAGTCCGTGGCTGATGTGGGTCCTGGTGGTGCCCATAGGAGGTGGTTGGACCAATGAGGACGGGCCCATGAGGGGCTGGCAAGCTTCTAGGTAGCCACTGCACAGGGACATTGTAACGCCCCGGATCCGGGTTACGTAAATAAAACCGTAACCCGTCTCCGGAGGTTAAATATAACACAGGATCACAATATCAGAGTGAACGAAAGACATGACGCTAGCAAACTAGATAAATAGATTATGTTAGGAAAACACAAACTGAAATAAACTCAAAAGACCAAGCATCTACTTGCAGGAAACGTCCTCTCCAAGAGCCGCTGAAAACAAAACAAAAAACAATATGGAATGAGATACGAATATCCCAGTGAACAGCACATGCATGCATGATTACAGTTTTCCAAGGTTATAAAACATGAATCGAAATAATGCATGGTTAGTGAGGGCGATAACATGATTAATCCGATTAACCTCACAATGATATAACCGATAAAGGTGATATAACTAATGAAAATTCCAACAGGTAAGTCCGGCAATTCATGTCCGCATTAAATCGTAATTAAAATCTTGAAACCACTTATAACCAGATAGCAACATTACGATGAAAACATAATCTCAAATAACTCGGGATTTCGATTTTTGGAAGTGTTTATCATGGGCCACTCTGCGCCAATAAACCAGCGAATAAACCACGTCATATCACATAAAATCAAATACCAACATTGGTCAATGTCATGCCTATTGCTTAAATTGGTGAATCGACATGTCAAGGCGACATCCACAGCTCCATGTACACAGCTCCGGCCTACTCAGGGTATCGGAACTCTGAAATGACGGCCTACTCAGGGTATCGTCATCTAATGCCGGCCTACTCCGGGTATTGGCATTGACAACCAGGCCTACTCAGGGTATTTGGCTGCTCTACACCGGTCGTGGCAACACACGAGGCCATGCCATTATTCCCAATAAAGCAAAACCATTACATTACTAAGCTTAGACATGGATCTAGAACAAGCTAAACCAAAACAGAATAATCAATGCATAAACTCATCTCTAATAATAAAATACACCAACCACTGGTATTCCCATCGACAACACAAACCAAACTCATCATAGGTCACTTAGGACCAGAACGGTAACTCATAGAAATTCAGTTGGTATTCCGACCAAAACACAAATCCCAACCGGTTGTATAAACGTTTACTCAAACTAAGAATTTTTATAAAATCTACCCATCACCTTTGTAAACTGTTAAAACTCCGATTAAACAGTGTTACAAACTGGCAATAAATAGTACATGGTGAACTAAACAGAACCAAGCACACCTGGGACCAAACAATTAGCTAAACTACCCACAAACCTTTAGAATCTAACTTAAAAATCTTATAAATCCTCCCCACAATTAACAAAGTAATCTCCTTCGGTTTTGACCCCTTTATTTTACTCCCAGAATCCTAATCAAGCTCCTAGGCAAGTGTTTGAAGAATTCGAGTGGAGAAAAACTGCTCAAAATGGTCAGCCGCTCAACCCTTGAGAAATGGGTGGGTGCGCTGACCTCAAGCCTGTTGTAACGCCTTGAATCCGGGTCATTTTTTTTTCTCATTTTGAATCGGATCAAGGCATTAACTTGTGGTACATTACAATCAGTTCAAATATAAGGAAATAAAGAACTAAGATTTATCAGAGTGCTAGGAAGCTTAAATCATTTATTAGAAACTGAATCATCCTATTACATTAATTAATCAAATGAAAGGCAACTACAAATTTAACTAACTCATAAATCCTTCTAGATCACCTACTATTAATCCAAGAGGATAAATACAACTATATAAAATGTCCTACACTTGTCTTCAGGATTTTCTAGACTTCAACCCACTATCAGTCTAATCCATGGCGTCCTTTCCAAGATGACCTGAAAAATAGAATATAAAGTAGGGGTGAGATACGAATATCTCAGTAGGTAACACTATGCATGTAGAAAACAATTTATATAGATTGGGAAAATAACAGTGGTTTCATGCTCGATAAAATAATCGAGTAATCACAGTCGGTAAGGTAAACGATTAATCACAATATAAAATCATTCTCAAAACAGTGCTCTAAATAAATAAAGTTTATTATGTAAATTTCGTTTCAATTATTAGAACAATGTATTATAAGTCATAAGTACCTAGTTTCAATTTATTTTATTTTGTATTTCCTTAATTCCATAATATTCAATTTTTAACAATTTAAACTAAGTCTTAGCAGTTCTGTACACTTATGTCATTTAAGCATTTCATTTAAATAAACAATCTCGTTAGATATGTCTAAACCGATCAATCAATCTCAGAAGCAATCATATAATTAATAGTAGAAATCCACCTTCAGGTAGTAGCCTACTTCTGCCGCAGGACGTAAACACATAGTACCCACACTAACTCCGCAGGAGAATGGACATCTCTACTACTACAGGTACCCCCTGTAGGAGATAGCATAACTCGACCGCAGGATGTGGACACACAGCATCTACCTCTACCGCAGGAGATAGCTTCCTCACCTTTCAGTGGTAACTCACACACCCATCCCCCATGTGGGATGCCATCACGCGTTTCAGAAACACGTGTTTTGTTTTAAATAAAGTGAGTGCCGAGTGACTGTCAGTCGGCGATCACGGGCACTCAAAATATTTCAACTAACGCCGAACAGCGCTGAGGAGCGCTGAGTGCAAGCATGGTTGGCGCTCTATCCAAAACGACAACCGAGTTTCAAAAAATCATTTTTTGTATTCTAATCGCTTCTAACATTCATATAAGATTAATATCAAACTATATACGTATATTTACAACATAAAAAGAACATGCAACTTGAATCGAATAATCCCATAACACAAAACAAGCGTTAAAACAAAGTGCTACCTACCTCTGTTCGCTCAAGATCCTTTCTTTCTCCTCTTTTCTTCTTTGTGTGGGTTTGATCTCTTCTTTCACAGCAGCCCGAGCACTTCTGAGATTACGATCTCCCCGGCTTCTCCTTCTCTCCTCTCGGTCTCCCTTTCTCTCTCGTTCGTTTTTCTCTCTTCACCCGCAACCTCCAAAAGCTAACCCCAAACACATATGAACACAATAGGCTTTATTAAACCCTATTTTATTCTCCCCTGATTCCACGCATTGCACTATTGTCGGGTTCGTTACTTATCCACCAATCAGATTTAATAAGGACCTTTAATCCACACTTACCTTGATATCTCGCGATCCAATTGTCAGATCTGTGTCAAACTCTGGATCTCCTCTATCAGTGTGATCATCTATAATTATAATTAATATCCTTCAATAAAATTCTCATATTTTCGACTTAAGGCTCCAAATCAAACATAATTACCAATATGCCATTATTCTAATTATTAACTTTAGATATCATTGTTAATAGGAAATCTGAACCCAACTTAAGTCTATTATCTTTTCTCATGTCTAATAATAATTTGATTGATGTATTTAATTATCTACCGGTAATTAATATGAATTGACCAAAATACCTTTCTCTTGATATTTTCACATCTACGCATTCAATTTCTTTCAAAATTCCTAGATTTATTCTCTTTGTCATTCTTAGTCCGTTATACATCCCAGATGAATCGTGAGTACCTCAAATCATATGCTATATTAAATCTCTAATTTATTTTGACAAGTTTATTGACATACCCAATATTCATATTTACTCTTATTTATTTATTTGCTGAAAATTCGGGGTTTTACACCTGTAGGCGCTAGGTCAGCGGCAAGTCGGCGGAAGCTGATTTTGTATAGCCGCTGGGTGCCGCTGAGCTTTGTCAGTGGGCGGCACTGTAAAACCCCAGTTTTGAGTAGAAAAAAAAATGGAGATTGTATATATATATATATAAAATAATAATGATAATAGAAATAATAGTAGATAAAATAAAATATATATATATATATATACATAAATATGGACACCTGGATTTTTGATAGGTTTAATAAAAATTTATTTATTGCTGGAGATTGTGGTCATTAGTTGGAAAAGAAAATAAGGTAGAATATTATTACGTAATTAATTGCGAACTTAAAAATATTGTAGTAAATAGGGAATTAGCAAATAAGAAATCCAGGTAAACTCAAGTTGGATGAGGGGTAGAAAGGGAATCCCGAGGGTTAATTAAACACCAAGGGTGAATTAGGTTAAACCCTTGCGACGCCTATAAATAGATAACTAATATAAAATTTTCCGGAGATTGGGAGATTGGGAAAAGTTGCTGCTTTGAAATTAGGGTGGCGGCCGAATAGCTTGGGCCTCGAGAGGACTCCATCAAAAATGGCTGGAAGCTAGAAGAAGATCTCCAATACGGGTGAGTAGCATTGTTTTAAAACTGAGGATTTGAGTTTATTCGTGAATTTATTCTGATGCATGAGTGTTTTCTGAGTTTTCTGGAAGAACTTCTTCCGAGCATGAGTTTGAATTATAACTGAATGTAGGATAAATAGAAATATGTTTAGATTAATTTCAAACCTACTTTGGATGTATTCTGGGGATATTAGGAGACTACTGGAATAGTTACAGAACGAAAAAGATCGGCCAGAGTCGGAGATCTGGAAATAACAGAGAGTCTGAAAACGCAGTGAGCATCCGCCCACTTGGCGCTCACTTGCGCTCACTTCGGGTAGTAGGCGCAAGTTAAATGTATACTATCCGCCGAGCTCGCGCCCACTTGGTGCTCAGCTCGCGCGCACTTAAAACCTATGCGCGCATTTCACGCTCACTTCACGCCCACTTCGCGCTCACTTGAATTCGAGTAGGCGCATACCCCAATTTCAACCCTAGAACTATCCGCCAACCTTGCGCTCAGTTCAGGAGGTGAGCGCATGGTCTAATAAACTTGCCGAATTGTAATTTTTGACTAAACCAAGTGGTTTTTGGATGATTTGAGGGTTAAACCACTTAACCAATCAATTGTTTGGGACTTTGGAACCTATATTACCTATTCAATTAATAGAGGAAAATTAAGTGGAAATTCTTAAAGGCTCCCAAGGCTAAGTTTAGGTTATTTGTAGGTGATGTACTGGGTACCAAAACACTAGGAGTTCATAGTTAGTTTCCTCTTTGTTTTTATACACCGTTTTGATTGAGAAATTATTAAAGTCTGGTTTCACTTGTTTGGAAAATTCTGCATGTATTGTAAAGATTTTCTTGGTGTGAATAACTGAGTTTTCTTTCCAAATGGCATGTGTTACGAAATTGGGAAAATACTGGAAGTACTTGAGGTACTGTTTGGTTCAGAGGGACAGGTGGTGAACTGTGATGAGTTATACATGATGTGGAATGTATTGTTTTATTTTGATGATTGGAATTGAGATTATACGATGATTTATTGTTTTGGTTTAGCTTGTCCTGGATCCAGAGTCTAAGCTTAGTAATGTGATGCCTTGTTTTATTGGGGTAATGGCATGGCCATGGAGTGTTGCCACGACCGGTGTAGAGCAGCCAGAAACCCTGAGTAGGCCTTGTTGTCAATGTCGAAACCCTGAGTAGGCCGGCATTGGATGATGAAACCCTGAGTAGGCTGTCATTTCAGAGTATCCGAAACCCTGAGTAGGCCGGAACTGTGTACATGGAGGTGTGGAGGTCGCTCTGGCGTGTTAATTAACCAATCAAATAATTACATGACATTGACCATTGTGGGATTTTTGGTTTATCTAGATATGTAATATGTTATGGGATTGTGGTAGCCTTGGGTTTTCAGTTGCTTCCATCGAGTTATTGCCTGCTTATTCGTGTGATTATTCGACGCATATCTTGTAACTGGTAAATTGTATTTGTGAATGCATGTGCTGCTCGCTGAGATATTCGTATCTCAGTCTTTTGTTTCTGTTTGTTTTTCAGATACGTATGGAGAGCCGATAATTGCGGGTTGTGTATTGGGCCATGTGAGTTATTACTTTGGGTTATTGTAGCGCACTTTGTTTCGTAATAATATTGACTTCATGTTTTCTTTACTCTGGTAGTGCGATCCTACTATTTTAATAACCTCTGGAGACGAGTTACGGGTTTTTCCTTGTGACTCGGATCTGGGGCGTTACAGGCACTCAACGCATACCCCCAATTTTTCCCCGGTAGGGTTTTAGGTCTTTGTTAATTCCATTTCTTCATGTCTGACCTAAATCTAACTTGCTATAACCACTCGGCCATACTCCTCACACCTCTAATAGCCATTTAAGCCACATTGAAATTAATTCCAACAACCTACGTGCTCCAAATCCCAATTTCACTCAAAAAACTCAATTCAGTCGCTAATAAATCACACAACCGATAACCTTCGGCTAATCTCAGGTATTAGGCTTCAACACACGGAGTAAAATCAGTGCTACTCACCTGATTTATTGAGAATTTCTTCTAGCTTCCAACCTCTCTAATAATCACCTCCGAAAAGAAAAGTTTGAACGGCCGATGACCTCAGATCTATAGTAGTATCCAGATCTGATTAGATCTGAGCTCCACTTTATTTAATAACCTTGGATACTTCACCTTCCTCCTGCAATCCAGCTATCAGAGCTCGGCTTCTAATCTCTTTCGTTTTTTCCCCAACCCGAAATTTTGAAAATAGCAGCCTATTTATAGGCTTCGCTGAGGTCCATTTTTACCCTGATTTATTGATGGCTCGCCCACCCTAATATAATTTTATTATTATAAATTTTCAATTAATCTTATCCACCACTTATTATATTTTACGCCCTTTCCCAAAATTTCAAATTTTCCCTTGCCTATCCATTTCCTAAATTATTCTTTAAAAAAAATTTATTAAAATTATTATGGAATTACGAATTTGACCTTAGTCGAAGATTCGGGGTTTTACATTCTCCCCCTACAAAAATTTCGCCCTCGAAATTTACATATTAACCTTCATGCTAACCTTCAGAGTCAAATTCAAAATTTAACTTCAAATCCATTTCTCAAAATATTCTTTAACTTAAAAAAATATATACTGTAGAAGAAATCCGCAAGTCTTCTATCATCAATCTGTACATATAAATGCATCCGCTTATATGCAAGTTTGAGAAGAAAATTGAAAATTTCTCCTAGCTTTTAACTTGCCTCAAAATACCACATCCACAATACATATTTACACCCGCCTATTAGTACTAATACATATCCCAAATTGGACAAGTTTCATACTTAGGTGCAGTTCCACATGCTACCCTGCTTCACCACACCTTGAGCATGTCCTAATGCAACTGGCTCAACAAGCACATACAATATCCAGCAATAATAGAACATTAATTATTCACCCATCCTCAAATATACTCATATGATCGATATATCTTTTACGCATCAACCAACACCCATCATTCCGGTGCAAGACAACTAATTTCCTCCAAAGATGATTCCGTAATTTCCCAAAGTTCCCGAACAGTTACTTATACAAACCCTAGTTATTATCTAAGAAAATTTTTAATCCTTTCGGTATTTGAACTAATGGAAAAAATGTTTAGTTGATCCAACTACAATTGTTTTACCATTTTCTTCTTTATAACCATAATTATCTTAGTTAAATAATAACAGTTTCTAAATATAAAAAAAATTCCTTAACGAACCAGATACCTAGTACCTTGTGTCGAGTGGGGCAGACTTAGGTTTAAAATCTAGGCCACGCACTCACTAAAATAATCTCAGCGTTCCGTATATAAGATTTCATGAAACCCTTCTTATCTGCGTGCCTAAAACCAGCTCTAACCTGCGCTCACCGCCGCTTGGTATTCCTCTTCTTGGCGATCTTCCTCTTCAACTCCAACAGCGATTCTTCACTCCCCATTCGATACAAGAGGTATGCCCACCTCCAATCTTTACTTCTATTTTTCTTCTTCTACAAATTTTTTTTCTATGCACACACCTGCGGTTAGGGTTTTCCTCTGCAAAAGTTTGATTCAACTCAAATCTTTGAACAGTGGTTTAATCGGTGATTTATTCCCCTTCTAAAAGCTTAAAATTATCGATTTAAACTGGTTTAATGTAACGATTTGGTTATTTATTTCGTTTGTGCCAAAAACCCCAATTTCTGGTTGCATCAAAAATCATGCGCTGACCTCTTTTGACTGAGTGGCACTCAGCCAACCTTGGCACATGACCATTTTCTCTTCTAATTTCTTCAATGATTTCCGATTTAGATTTTATTTTAGCACTGTTCTAATTCATTATTGTATGCTTTTGCTTGAATTTGTTTTCTTTAAATTTCATCTGTTCTAGCAGCTCTTTTACTAACCCTGTTTCCTTTTTGTTTTTCTTTATTCTCTATTTCAATTCTGGTTTGTTCCAACTCCTAGATGGCTAAGACTTCATTAGGAAATCCCTCTAAAAGAGCTAGGGTCGAGAGCAGAGATTATAGGTTCCATTCTGACAGGGAGAGGGAGGTATATGAGAGACACTTACGCCATAGAGCTACCCCATTGGAGAGGGATGTCCGATTTGAGGACTTTGCTCCTTCTATCGAGGAGATTTCCAGGGTACGTGGATGGTTACCTGCTTTCAGTGGTTTTGCTCCTACCTGCGAGGAGTTAGTCCGGGAGTTTTACAGTAATATTCATGATATCTCTCCCAATCACTCCACCTTCCATGTTTACATCCGAGGTACCCGCTTTTGATTTCCCCCGACTTTATAGCTGCCGGCCTTCGTATTCTTAGGGTAGAGAATCCGGTCTACCCCTATTCTGGTGAGGCCACACTAGAATATTCTGCGGTCGCCACCTTTCCTGTGGGTAAGGCAACAGAGTATACCAGAGTTGGTCCTCTTCCTTCTACTGGCTTCTCTGTTGATACCTATATTCTTATGAGGATCATTTTTACCGATCTCTGGCCTGTTTCCCGTTTTTCTTCTCTCACTAGCTCCCGCTCTCTATTCCTTTATGCCATACGGAGAGGTGATTCCATCGACCTTCCTTCCGTGATTATCTCGATCATGCTTGGGGTTCACGAGGACCGTAAGAGATCTATTGCCCTGCCCTACAGTTGTTTGGTAGCTAGGCTCATAGCTGCTTCCCTGGCTCAGTATCCCAGATTCACTCCTTTGACCCCGAGTCAGCCCATTTGCAGAGCTACCACGAGTCTTGCTCGCGCTAGGAGGCTAGCTGATATTTCTGCTGATCCTTGCCCCTTTGCCCCTTCGACTTCTACTCCTGATATACCTTCCTCTTCTTTTGCTCCTCCTCCTACTGATAAACCTTCGTCTTCTTATGTGCCACCTTCAGTCGATATTCCTTCCTCTTCTGATGCTCCTCCCTTTGCCTCTACTATCGATGGTCCTCCGCCTACAGTGGATCCCTCCTCTATTCCTTCTAGTTCCACTGCTCCTCCTCTGTCCACCCTTGCTGGTCTTGTCACTTCCATATCTACTTTGATAGATGAGTTGAGGTCTACGAAGGAGTTGATGAGAGCGCTGGCCTTCCACATGGCTCACATGACTCGAGAGATGGGCGAGATGTTAGAGACTCAGACAATGATATATCGGACTCAAGAGTCAATTCAACGACATCAGGAGTCGATGGAGATGTCGATATCAACCTTGCGGGCCCATGTACAATTCATGCATGCCTCACATCGCAGATTGTTCTAGTTTTTCCTAGATGGCGATGAGTTTGATGCTGATGCCCTAGCGGATGGTACTACTGGCGACAGGGGCCTTGTAGGAGATGATGATAGGGCGGGAGGGGGTGAGGGTGGGGCTAGTGTGGCTGGCCCCAGAGATGGAGATGCAAATATAGGAGGGAGTACTGGCGATGGAGGAGATGATGCAGGACCGTCTAGCTGACTTTTTATTCCTTGGAGTCTTTATATTTTCTTTTTGGAAAACATATGTATATTTCTTATTTTCCCCTTGTTATAGTGAGTCACTATCTTTTTATTACTGTTATAGCTGTACTCCAAGCCTTGTACTTGTTCTTCATATATATATTATAGATCCTTTTTTGTTTACTTCCTGTCTATTTTTAATTTCTACTTATTGTTCCTAGGTGGAAGTTCATTTGCTTTTAATCACAATTAATACTGCAAATTTAATCTAACCGATTAACAATATAATATTTACCATTAATACGGATAATAATCTTAATGCCTTATATCGCATATAACAAATCATACCATATCAGATTGACATAACGTAAAGAATCAAGTAACTTACCATTAATAATATTAATTTCTACCAGATCTGAAGAAAACAATCTCAACCTATTTTTCCTATTCCAGGAGTGCTATCTAACGAACACACAACCCCCAATGCCATCCTAAGCTTCCTATTCCTATATCATGTCTCCTTTCATAACTCTAATATGTCTCTGATACCATCTGTAACGCTTCGGATCCGGGTTACGTAAATAAAACCGTAACATGTCTCCAGAGGTTAAATATAACACATGATCATAATATCAGAGTGAAGGAAAGACATGATGCCAGCAAACAAGATAAACAGAGTACGTTAGGAAAACCCAAATGGAAATAAACTCACAAGACCAAGCATTTACCCGAAACGTCTTCTCCAAGAGCCGTTGAAAACAAAACAAAAACAATACGGAATGAGATACGAATATCCCAGTGAGCAGCACATGCATGCACGATTACAGTTTTCCAAGGTTATAAAACATGAATCGAAATAATGCACGGTTAGTGAGGGCGATAACATGATTAATCCGACTAATCTCACAATGATATAACCGATAAAGGTGATATAACTAATGAAAATTCCAATAGGTAAGTCCAGCAATTCATGTCCGCATTAAATCATAATTAAAATCTTGAAACCACTTATAACCAGATAGCAACATTTTGATGAAAACATAATCTCAAATACCTTGGGAATTCGATTTTCGGGAGTGTTTATCATGGGCCACTCCGCGCCAATAAACCAACGAATAAACCACGTCATATCACATAAAATCAAATACCAACATTGGTCAATGTCATGCCTATTGCTTAAATTGGTGAATCGACATGCCAAGGCGACATCCACGCCTCCATGTACACACCTCCGGCTTACTCAAGGTATCGGAACTCTAAAATAACGGCCTACTCAGGGTATCATCATCCAATGCCGGCCTACTCCGGGTATCGGCATTGACAACCAGGCCTACTCAGGGTATCTGGCTGCTTTACACCGGTAGTGGCAACACACGAGGCCATGCCATTACTCCTAATAAAGCAAAAACATTACATTACTAAGCTTAGACATGGATCCAGAACAAGCTAAACCAAAACAGAATTATCAATGCATAAACTCATCTCTAATAATAAAATACACCAACCACTGGTATTCCCATCGACAACACAAACCAAACTCATCATAGGTCACTTAGGACCAGAACGGTAAATCATAGAAATTCAGTTGGTATTCCGACCAAAACACAAATCCCAACCGGTTGTATAAACGTTTACTCAAACTAAGAATTTTTATAAAATCTACCCATCACCTTTGTAAACTGTTAAAACTCCAATTAAACAGTGTTACAAACTGGCAATAAATAGTACATGGTGAACTAAATAGAACCAAGCACACTTGGGACCAAACAATTAGCTAAACTACCCACAAACCTTTAGAATCTAACTTAAAAATCTCATAAATCCTCCCCACAATTAACGAAGTAATCTCCTTCGGTTTTGACCCCTTTATTTTACTCCCAGAATCCTAATCAAGCTCCTAGGCAAGTGTTTGAAGAATTCGAGTGGAGAAAAGCTGCTCAAAATGGTCTGCTCAACCCCTGGGAAATGGGTGGGTGCGCTGACCTCAAGCCAGTAAGTGCCAGGTCAGCGGCAAGTCGGCGGAAGCTGATTTTGTATAGCCGCTGGGTGCCGTTGAGCTTTGTTAGTGGGCGGCTCTCAGCGCATGCCCCCAATTTTTCCCCGACAGGGTTTTAGGTCTCTGTTAATTCCATTTCTCCATGTCTGACCTAAACCTAACTTGCTACAACCACACACCCATACTCCTCACACCTCGAATAGCCATTTTAAGCCACATTGAAATTAATTCCAACAACCTATGCGCTCCGAATCCCAATTTCACTCGAAAAACTCAATCAGTCGCTAATAAATCACACAACCAATAAACTTTGGTTAATCTCAGGTATTAGGCTTCAACACACGTAGTAAAATCAATGCTACTCACCTGATTTATTGAGAATTTCTTCTAGCTTCCAACCTCTCTGATAATCACCTCCGAAAAGAAAAGTTTTAACGGCCGATGACCACAGATCTATAGTAGTATCCAGATTTGATTAGATCTGAGCTCAACCTTATTTAATAACCTTGGATACTTCACCTTCCTCCCGCAATCCAGCTATCAGAGCTCGACTTCTAATTTCTTCCGATTTTTCCCCAACCTGAAATTTTGAAAATAGCAGCCTATTTATGGGCTTCGCTGAGGTCCAGTCTTACCCTGATTTATTGATTGCTCGCCCACCCTAATATAATTTTATTATTATAAAATTTCAATCAATCTTATTCACCACTTATTATATTTTACGCCCTTTCCCGAAATTTCAAAATTTCCCTTGCCTATCCATTACCTAAATTATTCCTTAAAAAAAATTTATTAAAATTATTATGGAATTACGAATTTGACCTTAGTCGAAGATTCGGGGTTTTACAGGCGCATGTCTTGGGCTGGGTATCCTTTCCCATTTATTACGTCTGAATACCCTGCGATTCTTGAATGTATTTGAATGATGATACAAGAGGAGTAAAATCAACCTAAAACCCAAGCGTCCATTAGGGGCAGCAACCCTCACTTTTTGCATCAAATTGAGTAAACCCTAGATTCTGGGCTACCTTAGCCCTAATTTAGGAAGCCAAACTAACTTTGATCAGGGGAACCACTTGTAACGCCCTAGATCAAGGTTTATTTAAGAACATAAATCCAAACCTAGTTTGTTAGGATAATGGCCCAAAACAACTAATTCCAGAATTAAACAATTTCAATAATTATAATCAGAGTGCGGAATAAAAGATAAATTCTTCCAAGAAGTGCGGAATAATAAAATAATAATCATCCAATATTAAACCATCAAATAAAGTTTGGATTCGGGTCAACTAAAATAAAATAAATCATCATCCACCAAAGTCATCTAATTAAAATAGTTCAATAATCCCTTCAAACACTAAATCAAAACTTATGTATGCTCCCTAGACCTACACAGGAATAAAATAGTCTTCTTCCTGATAGTCAAGATAATCCCCAAAAGTGTCTACCCCTGCGGTGTCCTCTTCAGGATTATCTGAAAACAAAACCGATAAAACGATAATGTGAGAAACAACATCTCAGTAACCAGTCATGCAAATAGTTTGTAACAATAAAATATGCAATGAATAATCAGGTTAATCTCTGAACAAAAATACAGAATAATAATCAAATGAAACTTTAACAAACAAAAAAATTCAACATCATGGGACTTATGAAAAAGAAAACCGGAGAAAGAAAGTAGCCATGTGCCAATATGCTACCTAACCAAATTACAAGTGGACCAGACGCAACTATTCAGACTGGCTATTCAACACCCAACGGAAGAACCCAACCGACAACTGGAATGAGTTAGCATTTACAACCCAACCTATCCAGGAGTGGGTAACGTAGCAACCGACCTATTAAGGAGCAATACCATCCTTGAGATGATGGAATGCCTATGACACATAATTCAAACCACTCTAGAAGACTTTTCACTTGCTAGCTATTCTGTGGATCAATGCAATTGCTAAACCCACTCAATGGTGGAAAAACCAAACTAGAGATTGGACATATTTCTCAACAACACCCGCACACACGGAAACACAACCGTCTCAATAATAATAAATCTGCATCAACAGAATAAACAACCAGGCATCAACCTTGTCACAACTGACCCAAAAATCCACACAAGTGGCACCAAGTCATATGTCCAAACTCCAGGTTTCAACAGGCAACTATGTCCCGAATGTGCATCGAATCCTTCGATGCACAAAAAACAGTCAAATAACCCAAATACAGGTGTAGGAGCTCTTAAAATCAAGTTTGGTTTAGAAGAGAATTGTTTGGAACAACGGCACTAAGTTAAAAAGCCTCTTTAGCAAAATGTACCCGAAATCTTTATAAAAATTAATTTTTAACATCCGCCAATGCAAACTATCTCTAAATACTCTAAACTTAGTGGTACATAGGTTTAAATTGAATAAAAACAATTTCGTGGTGAAAAACTAGGTTGGTTGGATGATTTCCAAAAATATGACAGAAGGGCGCTCGAGCGGCTTCGGGTGCTCGAACAGGTGACATAAAAATTGGGTTGATTCAGGGTTGGTCGCTTGAGCGAAGCTCCGGGCATTCGCCTTCTAGGTTTTGATCACTTTCGGGTTTTTCTGAAAATAAAATCATAGGCGAGGCGCCCTCGATATCGCTCTAGCGGTATCGAGCGCCCACGAACTGATTCTCGAGACCCATACGGGTACTTGAGCGATGGTTCGAGCGGCCTGTCGAAAACTGAATTTTCTGATTTTTTCGAAAAGTTGCGTAATTCATTCAAAAATCGAAAACTAGAATTCTACAGCATCAAATCCATACTAAACCATTCAAGAATACTTTATAAACATGATAGAACAATTTTAAGCAAATTAAAACACAATATAATACACAAACAAGTCATCAATCATACGAATAAACATGATAATCAAATAAACACGAAATCTGTTTATGCAAGTTTTAAAGGGATTAACTTACCTATTTTTGGAACTTAAACCTCCTCTAACAGCACTTAAATATCACTCCAAAGAATATCCAATCGATCACGGCAAGCCTCTATCTCTTCTGGATCAAAAATCACATCTTTAAAAACTCAAAAACATGTTCTATCTTCCAAAACAGATTTCTTTCGAGTTTGTTTCTTACCTGAGTTTTTCTGAATGAAAAATCCTCTTTTCCTTCTCTAAAATCTGCTCCAAAAGACGCTGGTAGGTTAGGGATTGATCACACCAAAGATGAGAAGAGGAATAGAGGAAGAAGGTTGGTATGGACGGCTGTTCTCTTGGTTTTGAACATGAACAGCCGATTGCATGATTAGGTTATTTTAATATTTTACTTCCTTTTACTAAAATACCCTCTTCATTAAACCAATAAACCTCAAACCATTCAAGTCTCAAATCAAACCAGATTTGGGTCAACCTCCACTCTCTCTATCTGGGTTTGACCACCTCCTCTTGATTTTTGTTTAATTTGATCAATCACTAAAGCAATCCTAAATATTAGCAAATAAAATTTCTACTTAACCTAAATCTAAAATCTCACCTTAGATTAGCTTTCCATGTTCTCCAGGTCACCTTGAATTTCTTTGGGTTGAACTAATGCCTTATCTCCTGCTGTATTAATAACTTGATCAGTTTATTTATTAATTATAATTATTTTATTAATAAAATCTGGGATTTTACACTACTTACCTCTTTTCTTAGATTAGATCCTCCCCAAACGACTCCAGAAATCACTTTCTAACAAATTCAAATGAACACAACAACTCCTTTGCTGTTTAAATCATACGAATATACTTTTCAGAACTTAATAAACCCAAAACCAAACGAGTTGGAGATAAAACCATAAGTTAATATGTTCCTTACCTTAAATTCCCACGAAATCACTCCTTGATCTGAGCAACCAAAAGAAACAAAAATCAACACTTTGAAGAACACGTATGGAGAAGTAGGCGACTGTTTCTCTCCTTCTCTTTTGTTTCTCTTATATGTGAATAGCAAACTTCAAATTTTATTTTCTTTTTATATTTTCGTCCAGCACTACTAATTAACCCTAATAATCTTTCCTTTTACCTTCCTACCCTTCAAACCATTCAAACCATTGTATTAACTCTCACTAAAATCCATCTTAGTCGACCACACCCTTCTCTTGTGGGATTCCGCCACTTATATAAATAATTTACTCATATTTCTTTTAAATTACTTATTAGTTATTTTCTCATCATCCAACATCTATAATAATAATAATAATAATAATAATAATAATAATCTTAAAACTAAAATATAAAGGCACCTTATATTTAATTCTCCAAGTTCTCTGGGTCACCCTGCAACTCTCAGGGTTGAACCAATTCCTCATTCTCTGCATATTAATATTAAAAATTAATATAGTTATTTTATCTCATTTATTTATTAATAAAATCTAAGATTTTACAATAATATTAAGGGAATTAAGTTAATAAAAGAATTAGAGTTTAGAAGTAACAAGGGAATTTTAGGAATACGAGTGTGCGCGCGTCGGAAACGCAGCACGGGAAAGTTCGGAGTCGCCACCGCCTGATGGGGTGCAGGCGGACACCTGGGTGCCTAAGTTTGTCTATTGAGACTTTGGTCTGCGGCTTGAGATTCTAGGTAGGGTCTCGGTTGTTGTTTGGGGAAGTCCGCAGACACCCCAGACCACCCTGTCGGATGACGGGTCCGTGGGTTCCCTGGTTTGAGTCAGCTTGCTTTGGTTTCTCACCCGATTCCTAATCCGATATGCAACTTGGTTAAGTCTGGCGGGACCACCTGAGTGGTGTGGGTCCCTTTAATTGGTTTTATCTTGATTATTTTTAGGTGATCTGAGGCTGCCTGGGTGGGTCCCGTTGGAAGGCCTAGGATGTCCTTGGTGGGCTTGGTTAAGCCCACGTGCCTCTGGTTGGCTTCTGTCTAGTCCTAGGAGGCCCTTTGGGCTTAGGTTAGTGAGTTGATTTTACTTAATTGTTTAAGTTGGAATTTTAGGTGAGTTTCATGCAAAAGGTTGGTCTACATTGGTTTGCGGGCCCCGGGGTGGGCCCCCATGATGGTTGCCAAGAGTGTTTTGGACTTATCTTTATTTGAATCTGCCAAGATGGCATGGACATTGGGCTTGGGGCCCATAGTCCAAATTTGGGCTTGAAAGTCCAGCTCTTTGAGGTTTAGGGTTTGCACCCTCCCTTGGTTCAGTGAGTGGGCTTTGGCGGGCCCGATAAGCCCGAGGTCTCGGCCAAACCATACAATTCAAGCATCGTTCCACAAAACAAGGTTAGGGTGGGCTGCATAGGGTTTGCCCCGCCCGGTTTGGTTAATTTATTTATCTGGTTTATTTGCATGCGGACGGATTTTTATTGGGCTGGGTGGGCCCCGTTGGAAGGCCCACTAAGATGCCGAGTTGGACCGGCGGTCCATGTCCCAAGTTGGGTTTCCGGGTGACCCAGAAACCCTATTGGTTCACTTGGTTTGGTGGAAATCATCACAAAATTCGACCAGAATCACAAAACACAAAAAAAATTGCATTTTTTATCGTGTATCTGGCCTCAGTTGTCGGATACACATAGGCCACAGGTGATCCGGCCTGAGTTGCCGGATCACCCTGAAATGGCCTTTTTTGGGGTTTTGCCATTTGGGGTTGTTTCCAAGGGTTCCTAGGGGCCTTCTACAAGTCATATGGGCCCCTGGGAGGGCCCACATTGGCTCAGGTTGGGGAGAAGCCTCATTTTGATCCCTTTTGGGATTTCCCAGCAAAGGCAAGGATGCCAACAAGAGGACCTGAGGTAGGGGCATGCGTGCTGGTACATCCGGTTGCTATTGGGACTTCCTAACAGGTGGTGAAGAGGTTGGGAGGCATGCTTAAGGACACAAAAATGGCATGTGGCTAGGGTGGAAAGTGTCTCAACACTCGACCTTTTCCGGTGTAAGGAATCACATAAGGAATGGAGGGGAGGCCAGGGCTGCTGTCCTCTCCCAACTGGGCTGTGGACAGCAACCGCCAAGGATCCCACAGCCAGCAAGTCCCAAGTGAAAAGTCCTTTGGTTTGTTCCCCCAAAGCAAGGAAACTCACACATGTACTCGCAACGGCCATTCAACAAAGCACGTTATGCATACATCAATAAGAAGTGACAAAAAAAATCTGCTTTGGGTGCTGGGAACAGCAACCCTTTAAGGAAGTTGAGGCCTATTTTTTGGGGGTAGCAAATACGTGGGAATGGGGGCATGCTTATCAACCACGAAACAGCAAATTAAAGGGGCCAAGGGAGGGGCGTGTTAGAATTACGAAATAGCAAGTAAATCGGAGCAACGGGAGGATGCATTAATGCATACAACAGTAGCATGCCGGCTAAGTGAAAACAGCAGCTATGATGGAGCAAAAATCAGGGCAAATTGCACAAAAACAGCAAGAGAAATAAGGCACTTGTGTGGTCTTAGCGATGAGGAAAGACATACTTCAAGGGAGGGTCGGTTCTAGCATGCATAGATTAAAAACTAAGCTACATGTATACAAAAACAAGGACCTAACCTAGCATACACCACATGTAATTTACAGCAAGGTCATACTAACTACATCCATGCATTTCACTTAAAGAGACAAAGAAAGGAAAGTAGGGGGTTACATATAGGGGTACAAAGGATCACATGCTAAGGAGGAACATGCTCCTCCCATAAATGCTTAAAACCAAACCCGAAACGGTAGCTTGAGAGACACACAAGCACATGGACGATCCCTCATCCTCTCCCTAAAGTTACACGTACCCTATCTCTTACCTTGGAGGCCTCCATATGGCCAAGTAGGAACAAACATACAAGGATGATGCAAAGATAACAGCTCCAAGTGAAGGGTGGATCAAACATCACCTTAATGGCTCATTTCCACTTATGTAATGTAAAATGCTACAAGAAACCAACCCTGAGGTGTGAAGGGGTTCTGGAATGATGTATGAAGCTCCTTTGAAGTGGAAACAGGTGCTGGAAACCTCTCCACCAGCAGTAACAGCAGCAAGCCTTCTTTTTGTTTCAATAGAGAAGATGAAGAAGAAGAAGAAGAAGGCAAAGGTTGTGTAGTCTTGGGATGAAGTGGGGAGGTTATGGAGGCAAAAAAAGGGTTGAAGAGGGAGGGATTCGGGTGAGAAAAAGTGGGGGAAGAAAGTTGAAAAACAGCAAAAGAAGCCAACCCCCGGCCAGAGGTGGCTGCTGGGCTTTTATAGACAAACTTAATGTATCCGGCATTAAATGTCGGATACACTACATGTCCTTTGTATCCGGCATTTTATGTCGGATACATTGAACCTCCTTTGTATCTGACATAAAATATCGGATACAAACACAATCATTTCAAAACATTAATGCCGCCGCGAATTTGTCGGGGAATCGGCGCGAATCTCGCCGAGCAAATCTTTGTATCCGACATTTAATGTCGGCTATACACAAACATATGTGTATCCGACATATTTGGTCGGATACAAATCAAAAAATTACGGATTTGCCCCTCGACTTGACCGATTCGACCGATTTGACACTTTTGGATATCTACTGATTGCCTCCTGCGAAATTTTGCTCTAAACCCTGGGATATTTTGCATTTTTGGATATTTACGGATTGCCCCTCGAGATATTTTCTTGCGCTACTTGCCACGTGTGTGGCTTCTTGCCACGTGCGCAGCTTTCTGGGTTTTGTTGCTCGGAAACTTCGACAGCTCATATCTCCTTCATCCGGACTCCGATTTGAGCAAACTCAGTTGCGTTGGACTCATATCAGAGCCCTCTATCCAATGATATAGAGCTTAGCACCTGTCTCGGGGTTCAAAAAAAGTCAACTTTCGGCTCACCCTCAAGTTTGACCGGCCCACAGAACCTTCATCCGGACTCCGATTCCAGCAAACTCAGTTGCGTTGGACTCATGTCAGGATTCTATATCCATTGAGATAAAGTAAGGTGGCCAATTTTCACTTGATAAAAAAAGTCAATTTTCGACCCCTCAGGGTTTGACTTTTTAGCCGGGTTTTGTATTTCCGGCTCTTCCGGGAGCGCAAAAACTTGTCTGCAGTTTTGCTTCAAGAAGTGAAAGGAGGAGGATAAAACTTGTTTGTAGTTTTGCTTCAAGAGGTAAGTAGCAAACACTTTGAAAACTGGAAGAATTGCATGATTTTTGTGTGTTTTGAATGATCTATTCAAGTTTTTGTCGAATTAAATAACTGTTTGAAGTATTTGAGGATTTTTGGGTTGGAAGTTGACTTTGTAATCTTAAGATATTCAGAAAAGGGTAAAAATGGAGGATTTATTTTAGGTTTTGTGGCTAAACTAGTGTTTACCGTGTGTGCTGCCGAAATTTTGTTTTTTGGGATGTGTTGATGCGTTTCAGAGGGTAAAAATCGCTTAATTGAATCGCTGGCGATTTTTCGGTGAAACGGGGCGGTGTGCCAAGCGAAACGGAGAAGGGAAATGCAAATTTGTTTTATTTTTATTGGCGAAATGGGGTGGCGTGCCAGAGAAATTTCCCCAAAATCTACAAAAACCAAAATTTGCCCATTTTTTTGCCCTTTTTATTTTTTTTTTGCCATTTCGACGAAATTTCGTTTTGCCACCCATCGGCACCAAAAAGGTAAACCTTGGGCTAAACTAATAATTAATTAATGAAAATAGGATGGAAATGTCTTAGGAGTGTTTTAGGATGAAAACAAATTGGATAGAATCCAAATTAAGTGAAGAAAATAACTTACATTTTGTAAAATAGAGAAAACCGGATTTGCCAATGTGCCTTGGCACCCGAGCATGTAGACACCCAAATTGCACCAAAGAATGAGAAAATGAGGAAAGAATTCAAGATTAAGATATACATGTTAATAAGTGTATTTTAATTTGAAAAATCTTTAAAATCATAGTAACCGTATCATACATATGGCTATTTTCATTTTTGTTTCCACTGTATTTTAATTCTGTTGTAACCGTATGATAAATACGATTGCAACTTATGAATTTTAAGTGAGCACTAACGTGGCATCCAGAAGCTTTGGCCGTTACGGGCGTAACAAAATAGAAACCGTACATTAAGTACGGTGCCTCAAGAACCTTACTTTATATATAGTTCTTCAAGAACCATATTATATGTATGGACCTTTGAAAGCACCCAAGATTTGTGCGTAATTTACAGTCTCTACCTCTCTATTGAAGCCCTTCAAGAACCTTTATATATGGTTCTTCAAGAACCATATCATATGTACGTTTCTTAATGATTTTTATCATTTTGAAAGCATCCAAGATCTATGCTTAATTTATAGTCTCTACCTCTCTATTGAAGCCCTGATTTGGCTATTTTACCCTCCAAAATTGGCTGAATTCCTTCTAATTCATGCTTTAGGCTTAAATTTGAAGCATTTTGATACATTTTTGTGTTTACCCTTGGGAATTTTTTGTCACACTTTGTGCCTATAAATATAAGGTTTCTCCTCATGCAAAGGGCTGCAAATTTTGAGGGTGAGAGCCTTACTTAGAAAGGGGAAGCTCTGCTGGATTGCACACTTGAAGAAGGCTTTGCTTGCTTTGATTGAAGAAGAAGCTCACAAGGTATAATCTCTTTTAAATTCAGTGTCTCTCTTTCAATTCTACCACTCTCTCCTTCTACATTTCTGTAAAATAAGGCCTCGATGTATGTAGCCCAAACTATGATCAAAGTACCTTAAGCCTCTCTCTAGCTGTAAAGCATGAAGAGAATGCTAGGGGAAATGATCTATGGGATGGATCCTTTAGGATTTAGAACCCTTTTAACTATGATTTTGGTTCTTTTCTTTTGATAATGCTTTGATTTGCTATTGTGTGTAATTTTTTACTTCAATTGTGAGGAATTTTGTGGATCTAGGCTACCTCATAGCCTCAAATATGAAATTCCTTCATATTGCATGATTTCTTATACACTTTACACAGAGCACACATCCACTTGAGTTTTTCTTCAAGTCTAGGCATGAATCTTTAGATCTACCACGCTCAATATGGTAGATCTGAGGTTTAGCATTAAAATTATATCTTAGGACTTTTGATTATCTTTTTTTTAAATGGTTTTGATCTCTTGGAGAAGGCCTCATGGCCAGATCTCCTTGGATATAAGCAAATTCAAGTGAACTTGGGCTATTTTGGCTCTCACTCTCCAAATCAATAGGAGATTTGAGCCAAACCTTTGCCATAAATGTTTTTAGAACATTTTTATTTCATTATAAGTGTTTTAGATTGGATTAAGAGAGCTGTGTGCACATACCTTGTGCTTATGATGTGGTTTTCACTTGATTTCTTTAGATCTGGACTGAACATGAGCATCAACTTGGTTTGTTCGTAGCTTTGTCCTTCGGATGAATTTTTGAGTGATTCCAGTTGCATGTGAAAGGTACAATAGTCTAGATTAATCATGTTAATTTTAAAAATCTTTTGTTAAACCGTTTGCTCACACTATTTGATTGAAGTTTAACAGGTTTGTTATACACAGATTGTTGATCCTGTCACTTCAATTAAGTACCATTGGCTCATCTGAAATTCGATTTGAGTAATTTTTTTTCTGAGTCTTCTTTGATGATTTTTCTTTAAAAGACACTGGTTTTATAATTTTTCAATCGATTTTGAGCTATGTGTGTTTGATTAACCTTGTACTGCTCAATACCATATTATAGGATTAATCTGTGATTGAGTTGACATGTTCATAAGCACACATGTACCACATATGGATGAAGTTTTGAATGAAGCTATGCCATTGGAAAGAAGACATTTCATACTTCATTCATACCAATTTTTATGGATTAATATGGAGCCAACCTCCACTAATAGGCTTATGAAGTAGTGCTGGTCATCACTGTCACTGTGATGAAACAATAACTTCAAACAAGTACAACTCCTTCAATATTGATTTCTTTTAAATGATTTTTCTGTAGTGTTCTGAGCATCAAATAATCTTTCAAATGACTTTGATTTCATCCAATTTGAGTTTCTAATGAGTGAGTTATGATAATTAAATGTGTACAACTCAAATAGCTTTCTATGTATTGTTTTTTAGATTTGTCTGGTTCTGTTTTTCTTTCATTTTTGCTTTGATTTTCTATTTAATCATGAAGTCCCGAGAGTGATAAAGCCTTAGAGAGTGTACAAATTAATTGGATTACTCGAGGTGAATCACACATTTGTACATGCTTTGTTTCTCTTCTTTTAAATGATTTGATGTATGCAAGCAACCTATAGCATGATAAGATCTTATGGCAACCACCTTGTGTGGATGAGTGGGGTTGCCTAACAGCTTCCCCCACTCATAAATTAATCCCTTTTCCCAATCTTTGGCGTAGACCATGAATTTTGAACTTCTTGGGCTCATTTTTGAATTTTTATGCACACTTTGGTGACCGTCCACACCAAGACCCCTTGGATGGCGGTGATTCCTTTCTTTTGTTAAGTTCCATGTAGGATGTGTGAAATCCTAGTGATTTCCATGGTCTCACAGAGTAGCGCTCGAGTGCAATGGTAAGCACGAAGAGTAAATTATGGACGCAACGCTTAAACGTTACATTGAGTGACTAAGACTGATTGAGAAATAAACTGAAACCCGAGAGTTATTTTAGAACGTTCAACCTACACTCGAGTGATACTTGGAGTGCATAAGCCCAGAAAAACTAAGCTCGAGCACCAGCTAGAGTGCTGGGTGCAGACTTAAGTATATAATTGGACGCTCGATATAGCATTTGACCTAAGCTTGAGCGTACCTCTGTAAAATTTCACTAAAACTAAGGATTTTGTGCTCAAATCAAATTTTAATGATTGTTTTTGGGATTTTATTAATTAAACCACATGTAATTAAGTTAATATAAGTTGATGGAAGTGGTGGATTAAATTTTTAATAAAGGAATTATAATTTGGAACAATGAATGTAAATTAGACCCAAGTTAAGGATGAAATAAGGACAACCAACACTAAAGGTTATTCTATTAGCATTAAGTGATTTCTACCACCTCTTAAGTTTGATAATTGACCTATATTAACCTTTAGAATAATTATACAATGTATTAATCAGTTTAGGCATCTTAGGTTGGTAATGAGGAAATTTGGACAATATTGAGTGAACTAAATATAAGAAAAGTCTTGAACAAAGGAGTGTGATAATCCAAGACCTATTATTATAACTTAACTATTTAGGTATGAGTGTTTTGGGAATTTTTGCGCCGGTAAAACAAGTTTTGGGATTTAAGTAAAGAATTTGGGTATGTTTTAGTTAAAAATATCATGTGTTTGGGTCTTCAATGGTACTCTATGGATTTCAAACCAAATTTGAGTTATTTCATTGGTCTTAGAACTTTATTCAAGGATGTTTGAAATGAGCTGCATGATTATTATAATGGAATTACTTGTTTACTCTTCGTGTATCTCAGAGTGAGTTGGTTTCCCTCTTTCATGTAGCTTGAGTTGAGGTATGATTTTCCTCCATGTATCTTGGAGTTTTTTTATACATTGTTGGGTGATTTTATTATTGTATAAATTGTTATAATGTTTTGGTTGTTTTGTATAGTGTTTTTATAAATTGTTATAATGTTTTCTTTGCTAAGTTAAACCTATTTTCCCTCTATGCTTCCACCGTGTATCTCGGTGAGGCCTTCTTGTATTTGGTCGTGCTACAGAAATCCAATCCGTTGTGCATCTTGGCGGGGTTACTCTTTTAGGTTACCCACCGTGTATATCGTTTGGTATTCCCTTTGTTGGTTATATTGGATATTGTTGCAGTTTGACTGGATTATACGTGCCAGCCTACGATGTATCTCGGTTGGATGTTCTGCAATAAGATGATGACTGTGTATCTCGGCTTTGCACATAAGTCGTGAAGTATAAAATTAGGGCAGGCCTTAGCTTGATAAAGATATTTCAGTTCATGAGTCCTGTGATGTCACTTGTATGGTTTGTTGTATGATTTGGTTTTATTACCAATGATTCGTTTTGCAGCTTAGGCCTCATGAAAGTTATCTTATAAATTATTAGGCTATTTTCTAGCATGCATATTGCTGGTTATTGAGATTTATATCTCACTCTAGTTTTACCCATTTTTTAGGTATTCTTGGAAAGGACATTAAGAATTGGGTAGCATAACAAGAGGGCAGGAATTAGTTTTGATTTAGATTTAAGACAAAAATTTTAATGAGTCATTCTGCATTATATTTACATATAATTAAGTTAACCCTTGAACTTTAAAGTGTCATTGTAATTTTTTATTCTCCTTACATGTTTTTGCATTGTTACTCCGATATAAAGAAAAATTTCCAAAATTTCCCCATATTTTAACATGTTTTGGCCCACATACACTAACACTTCAGGTTTGAACAAATAATCCAAATCTGAGGTGTTACATGCAAACATGGCATAGCAGTATATAAAGCAGCAGGTAGAGCAATCAGCATTAGATGGAGAAGTTCAAGAGCATGCTCATTTTGTCCTAGGGTAGATACTAAGAAAATACCATCATAAGTATACTTGAATAATCATTGTATTTAGGTACTTATTTTTCTTATATCATGTGTAGCATCCTATGTAGCACCCCGGATCCGAGTTGTTCATTAAAGATATAACTCATCTCATCGTAACACTATGCATGAGCCCATAACAAGCCAATGCCATAATATAATTCAACAATTATATCAATATCAGAGTGCGGAAACGAAAGAGAATTAAAACAAACTAATTTGAATCTTTATTACTTCAAAATAAAAGTGCTAATGGTCCTCAAAATGAACTTCTCAATTCAATACATCAAATATGAAATTTTAAAAGGCAACTACCTATTTTAGACACTTCTCAAACCTACTATAAAAGAAATAACTCCTAAACAAATCTCCTAATAGAATATAAAAGAAAACTAATAATCCATAAGGTGCTCATCAAGGTCCTTTGCTGTACCCTATGTATTATCTACCCTAACTTGCACGTCCTTTCCAAGAGTATCTGAAAATAAATATTAAAAACAAGGGTGAGATATAAAATCTCAGCAAGTAGCAACATGCATGCTATAAAACAGTCCATATAATTTATAAACCATTTCCATGAGGTATAACGATTGAACCAAAGTTCATAATCTAGAAAATACAATATAAAGTCAAAAATCCAACAAGTTATAATCCAAAACCAACATAATATTGACACAACAAGCCACACAATTGTGACATCACAGGATTCGTGAAATAAGACATTTTTGAGAAGTTTAATACCCGATTTCCAAATGCCACCTCCTGACATATGCTGGTCGAGATACACAAACTATAATATAGGGGAGTACCCACCCAGATACAGGGATTAAGGTTGGCATGTACAACCACACTTCCTACTGAGATACATTGATCAAGGAATATGATTACTGGAAGTTCCAACTTCCCACCAAGATACACGGATAAAGGAAGAGGATTGTGAAGATACACGGACTAAATTGCATAAATGGACCACGGGGGTTAAATAAACAAAGAACGACCCACTCCACTATCTAGCTAAACTATAGATCCATAACAAGCTATGCCCGCTAGGCACAAGGCAATCAATTACTCAAACATGTTATTTTAGATACCAAAAACATCATCAATAATCCATAAGTCAACTCCAAGATACATGGAGGAAATCCAAGTCTCAAACCCAAGCTACATGAGTGAGAATAACCACAAGTCAACTCCAAGATACATAGAAGAAAAACCAAGTCTCAAACCCAAGCTACATGAGTGAGAATAACCACTCCAAGGTACACGAAGGAAAATAATAACAATAATAATCCACAAGTTAACTCCAAGATACATGGAGGAAATCCAAGTCTCAAACCCAGCCTAAATGAGTGAGAAATTCACTACTCCGAGTTACACGGAGGAAACTAGTAACAGTTCTGCCTTAACAATTATGAAAACATCTTTAAGTAGGTTAAATACAAGTGTATGAACCAATAAAATCAAACCAAGTTGAAAGGAAAAGGATTTGGAACAATAAACTCAAATAAAAGTCATTTTAGTAGACGTACCCAAATTCTTTATAAAAATCCAAATAAATCATCGGCCAATGCAAACACTTTCAAAACACCCTAATCTTATTGGTACATGAGTTAGAATTCAATAAAAACAATTTTATAATAAAAAACTAGGTCGAAAGGTAAAATTCCAAAAATCTATCAGTGAGTGCTCGAGTGCTGACGGGCGACATGTCAGCGCTCATAGAAAATACAATTCAGTGTTTGGTCGCTTGGAGTGGTGCTCGAGTGATATCCCGGGCGTTCGGTGTAATAAAAACTTCTGGGTTGCAGGTTCTAATTTTCTAAAAGAAACACAGGCGGGGCTGCCTTCAATGGCGCTTGAGCATGATTGCAAGCATCCATATAAATTTGTAAAAATCTGGGTTTTACGAAATTTTGTGAATCTTCTATTTATTTTTCAGTGAAAACCTCTTAAAAATACCTTCCAAAACTTTAGAATCTATTTGGGTATTTAAAGATATCATAAACAAATACAAAATCAACTTTAATGAATTATTATAGAATTTTAATCATGTAAAGGTCAAATTTGTCACTTACGAACAAGTAATGTTCTAAATATCATAACTCGGTCGTTTCTTAACCAAATTACCTAAAATTTGATTCATTGGATTCCTGACTCATAGTACAAAAATAACCTATAATAGGTTTTCAAAATTCTATGTGGTTAATTAATTATAGCTTTTTAAAGTCAACTTTTAATAAAAATCTGTGCATACCAGTAAGTAATAAAAATTACTAAACAGTAGAATATTATTTAAATTATATTTTTATGTGAAACTAGACACAAAACCATACAACTTTCATGAAGACCACGTAATCCAAATCTGTGAGACCCCAGATTCTTATATAGATTGTTGAAGTGCTAATCAAGAGGTATTTAGCAAATCCTAACATATTGTATTTTATATTGTAAAGGTGAAGCGGGAGAAGCCCAGACTTGCAGCTAGCCAAGTGGCTAAGTCTAGGTTTATCAGAAGTGTGTAAAGGTATGTCTTCCTTCTATTTGAGCAATTCCTAAATTATTAAATGAATTTATTCCATGTGTGAGACAATGGCTTAGCTGTAAATTTTGTGTGCAGTAGGAGGAGTGGCAAGATGGTGAATATTGGTGTCTAGAGGGGAGAAGGGCAAACTGAGCATTTTGCCTTAAAGCATTTGAGGGAAGTGTTGTTAAGTGCCAAAAGAGGGGTTTTGACCCATACAAATGAACACAAAACCCCCTTCTCTTCATCTTCTCCTCCACTCTCCCACGCTCTCATCTCCTTCCCACATTCTTCTCTCCCATCTTCTATTGGAAAGAAAGTCTTGCAAGAAAAGAAGAAGAAGGAGACAAAGCTTGGTGATATTCATTTGGGGAAAAAGCTTGGAGAAATTGGGGAAAACCAACCAAGGAAGCTCAAAAGCATTGTTCGTGGCTTGCTTTAGGAGCTAGGAGACGTACTGGGGGTTTTCATATAATCTTGCTTCCTTCACAAATAAGGGATGTATATGTTAAGGGTTCGATGAGTAATAGGTAACCACACATTTTAGAGAAATTTTAGAGACCAAAAACCATAGAAATGAGTGAGATTGAAGAAAACCTAAAGAAAATCACGAATTCGGAAATTTGCGACCTGGGAAATCGCTAGGGCGCCCGACAGAGCGCTCGAGTGCCCATTTTAATTTCTGGTCATAGGCGAGGCCGCTCTTTGGCACTCGAGCGCGATCGCAAGCATCCCACCTGTGTTTTTTTTTAAACTTAGAACCTGAGAGTTGACATTTTAGCTAAGCCTGGCGCCTAAGCCAGTGCTTGAGCGCGCACTCAGGCCCTGGACAGCTTTTGAGTATTTTGGGATTTCAGACTAAATCCAACTACAGATTATTTTTATTTGAATCCAACCCATGTACAAATAGGATTTAGGTGTCTAGGAAGTGTTTCCACTGAAATTACCTCAAAATTCCAAATAAGCAAGAGCTTGGGTACTTTCTACTGAAATAGGTTTCATAGAGATTTTTTGTTCTAGATTTTTATAGGAATGGGATAATTTAATTCCACCACTTAGAACACCTTCCAAATGATCCTTGGGAGTAGAAAACCAAAGCCAAATTAAGGATGTACATGTCTCTAATGAGTTGGGACCTAAGTTGCCCAAGTAATATATGAAAACTGAATGATTTATTACCATGAGCATGACTGATTGCTATTATTTGTTCTATAGCATGTGATAAATTGTGAAGGGCATTGGCCCAATTGTTAATACATGATATAAAGGGCATTGGCCCAGTATTTGGCATATGTATGGAGGGCACTGGCCCGGTTCCATGAAATAGTGAAAAGGGCTTGGCCCAAGTTGACTTGGGTAAGGTTATGAGCTACCCTTGAGATTGTACATGCATGAGTGACATGATATACGTGATGTGAAATGAACTAAGGAACTTGCATAATGAACAACCTTAAGTTATGGATCCATAAATCTTATGTAGGTGTATTTGTATATAATGCTATGACCATGTACTATTTGCAAGACCCTGATTTTTGGTAAGTTTTATTGTTTGTGTATTTATTTATTCATATATATATATAACTGTGTTTATCAGGTGATTTTGTGGTTTGAGGGCTTAGCCCATACTCGTATGTACAGGCGTTATATAGCCATTTTTCTGAAAAATCGTATTATTATCATTATTATTATTATTGTATAGTTGTGTGCTTATTAACGTAAATGGATGCGGAACATGTAGTGTTTCCGGTGGGCGAGCATGCATAGGATCAAGGGGTTAAAAGGGTCGATCGAGCGGCGTATGTATCTCGCAAGGTAAGAGTACAAATAGGGAAAGTAGGGTTTTGGGTTTAAACGAAATACGCGTATACTTACGGAAACATTTTTCGCTAGTCTGATTCTCAGGAGAGTTGAGCGATTTCGGCTGGAGTGGCGATTAGGGCTCTGCTCGTGAAGAACAAGCATCGCAAGTGCTAAGGGAAGGATTTTGGAGTTTAACTTCAGTGGGTTATCTCTCTCTGATCGAGAAGTTTGGTTTGGAGAGATTGTTCATTCGCGCTCGTGGCCGGAGTGGTGATCGGCCGAGGTTTTGATACATTCGGGAATAAGCGCATTCAGCATTCAGGTGAGTAGCACTGATTTACAACTGGGTTTTGCGTTTGAGGTTTTCGTGAGCTTATTCTGATGCATGTTTTGTAGCTTAAATGATGTATGAGTTTCTGGTTTTCTGGTTTTTCTAGTTTTCTGGAATTGACATGAACAGAGTTCGGAGATTGAATTTTATCCTTTATTTAAAAGTGTTTAGATTAAATCCAAATATGGTTGGGAAGTCTTCTGGGAGTATTAGGAGTGTCGTGGAACAATTACAGAGGTAAACAAACCGGCCAGTCATGTAGATCTTGAAATAACAGAGAAATGAAAATCACAGGGGGTATCCGCTCACCTCGCGCTCACCGGCGCTCACCTAAGAGGTAGGCGCCTCGTTAAACACTACCCACCGCCGAGCTCACGCCCGTCTGGCGCTCAGCTCGCGCTCAGTAGAAAACCCTGCGCTCATCTCGCGCCCACCTCACGCCCGTCTCGTGCTCAGCTCACGCTCACCTAGCGTCGAGTGAGCGCTAGGTCTATTTTACCTGTTTTCTTTACCGCCGACTGGCGCTCACCTCGCGCCCACCTCAGGAAGTGAGCGCAGACCCTATTTTGCTTACTGAATTGGAGATTTGATTTAACTAAGAGTATTTGGGTTACTTGAGGATTAAACCACTTCACTATTCACTTGTTTGGGAACCCTGGGAATCTATTTTGCCTAGGAAACTATTAGAGGAAAATTTAGTGAACTACTTAAAAGCTTTCAAGTTGAGTTTAGGTTATTTATGAGTGTTGTGCCGGATACCAAACCACTAAGAGTTACTAGTTACATTTCCTCTGTTTTATACACTGTTTTGATTGAGGAGTTATTCTATTCTGGTTTCACTTGTTTGGAAACTTTAAATGTATTGTAAAGATTTCCTTGATATGAATGAATTGAGTTTTACTTTCAAATGACATATGTTACGGAAATGAGAAAATACTGAAAGTACTTGAGGTACTGATTGGTCCAGAGGGACAGGTGATGACTTGTGATGAGTTTTACATGATGTGGAATGAATGGTTTTATTTTGATATTGGAATTGAGATTATACGATGTTTTACTGTTTTGGTCTAGCTTGTCCTGGATCCAGATGTTTAAGCTTAGTAATGTGATGTTATTGTTGGTTGTTGGAATTGCATGGCCTTGTGTGTTGCCACGACCGGTGTAGAGCAGCCAGAAACCCTGAGTAGGCCTGGTTGTCAATGCAGAAACCCGGGGAGTAGGCCTGCATTGGATGACGAAACCCTGAGTAGGCCGTCATTTCAGAGTATCCGAAACCCTAAGTAGGCCGGAACTGTGTACATGGAGGTGTGGAGTGTCTACTTGGCATGCTTAATTTATCAACTAAACGATAGTCATGACATTGACCAATCGATGTGTTGCCGTACTTAACTGAGATGTGATTTGTTTGATTAGAACTAGTCTTGATTTCGATTTGAGAATTGATGTTGGTTGTTTAACCGTATTAAGTGTTTGTCGATGCATAGTTTAAATTATGATCAACTATTTCTGCATGCATGTGCTACTCGCTGAGATATTCGTATCTCACTCCGTTGTTTGTCTTGTTTGTTTTTCAGATACTCGTGGTGAGGCGATTACTGGGGTAGATCCTGCTGAGGCTTATAGGGAGGAGGAGTATTATTACCTTCCTTAGACTAGTAGGTTATCTGTTCTGAATTTGAGAACTTTGAATTAACTGAGATGTATTAAAGTTTAATTGGGGTTGAACCATACGATTTTAGTCCAGTTTAAACATTACAATTTTACATAAATGGAAATGTGCACTCTGTCAGGTTATAGCTATATGATTATCCAACGATCATAAATTGATTAACGATCCTTGCCTAACCTCCGTGAGACGTGTTATATCTTTATTGAACAACACGGATCCGGGGCGTTACACTATTGTTCTTATTTGTATCATCTTGTATCATTCCGGCACCAAGCAATATCAGTGGCCGATGCCATTGCTACGAGGAATCGGCATGGATGCCCTATGTCAAGGGTAATCGGCGTTGGATGCCTAGTCCACCATGAGGAATCGGTGGAGTTAGATGGGGTCATGTGCAATATGTATTAAACCACCTAGATAATAATCTCATACAATTTGATGTGTGATATCCTTTTTTTTTTTTTAGGGAAAACCCACTAAGGCAGGAATAACCTTAGTGGCACTCCATGGGTGGGAGGAGGGTTGAGGCAGACCCTAACCTGTATATTAATTCCAAAAAACAAAATACACCATCATGGGGGGGGGGGGGTGTGGGGTGGGGGGGACTTAAGGCCTTACCCCTGCAAAACAAAACATGAATAAAACTACTGCCTGAAAGCATACAAACCATTTCTATCCTGAAACAAACAATTCTTAACTTTAGAAGGGAGAAATGAGATAGACTCATATATAATCTTGGATGAGTGATCACATCCTTCATTTGCAAGAACATCGGCTACAGTATTAGCTTGTCTATAAACATGCTGCACAACCCTATTTGGGATGTTTAGTCTTCCTTTGATCTCCTTCCACCAAATCAAAAATTTCCATGGGATTGAAGCCAACCCATTTAATATGTCAACCAGAATTTTTGAATCAGATTCAATTACCAGATCTTGAAAACCATAGCTATCTGCCAACCGAAGGCCATCTCTTAGAGCAAAAAACTCAGCCAAAAGGTTAGATTGGACTCCATAATGAGCTGAAAACCCAATAATAAATAAACCTGATGAGCTTTTGATAACTCCACCCCCTCCTGAAATTCTTGGATTTCCTTTTGAAGCCCCATCCACATTCAAAATTATTGCTGAGTGTAAAACCCCGATTTTTCACCTAATAAATAAATAAATAATAAATAAAAGAAAATATGAGTTAAGTCCTGGTTAAAATAAAAAGTGAAGATTTAGAGGATAATTAATTCAAATGAGTCCTAAGCTGAAAATAAAGGAAGAATTTTAATGAAATTAGTCTAAAAGAATAAAAAGGGTATTTTGGTAATTTCCAGAAAATGTAATTGGTAAAGAGATCATCAAATAATAATTAGAATTAGAAAATAGAAGAAAACAAATTATTTTGACAAGTTAGAAATTAAAAGAAATTAATAAAAGCCAAAAAGTGGGAAAAAGGGTAATTAGGAGATTTCACGTCTTAATTTGGAGAAAATAAGGTTTTAAGTGATAAAAATGTTTAATTAAATATTTTGCACGAAAATAGGTTATAAATATGAGTCTAGATAATAAGAAACTTAATTAGTATTGTTTAAGTAGAAAAATAGAAGGTGGAGAAAAAGTAGGAATTAAATTAGAAGGATTAGACATTAACTAGACCATGGTTGGGTTAACCCAAATTAAATTAGCCAATTAGGGTTTGTTTAGGATTTCTAAAGCCTAGTATAAATAGGAGACTAAGGTTAGAAGAGAGGGGATTTTCGTGGGTTTCTTATGGAGAGAAAGGAGGGAGAGAAAGGAAGGAGGTTTCTAATGGAGGTGTCTGACCAGCCACCATCAAAACGCGATCGGGGAAAATCCGTGCGGTGGATCGCCTTCAAATTTGGAGGTTTTGTTCGTGACTGATAAAACTACATTATGAACGGTGGAGATTTGAATTGGAAGAGTCTAGCTTGGTGCGGTTGGGAGCAACATTCTGGTCCAGAATTAGAAGGTGTAATGGAAGAAGGATTTAGCGTATAAGGCAAGTAGTAACCCTTGGAAAACGTGAGGAATTGCATGATTTGGTTTTCTGTGATTTCATATGGTTGAATGGATTAGTCGAAACAGTATTTACATGGAATCAAATTGTTTATATTTTAGGGTTTTGTGTTCTTGAAGAATTTGCTAAAGTAAGGAAGAAACTTGGTTTGATTATGAAATAAATTATAGGATGGTATTTAATTAATAAGAATTGATCTAGAAGGCTTTAGGAATGTTTTAGAATGTTATTAGATCAATTTAGACCAAGAAAACATAAAGCAAAAGCATAAGAATCCGAAATTGTAAAATCTGGAAAATTCTATTAAAAATTGCACGAGCGCCCAGGATCGCCTAGGATCGCTCAGCCCTGTAGAGGTAGGCGCTCTAGGTAAAATTTGTAGATTTTGGGGATTTTGTAATTCGAATAAATACCCAATAATTCTTATGATTAGTTAAGCATGTTAGCATCTTTATAAGGACCTAATTAAGCTATAAAAATTATAAAATTAATTTGGAAAGAATAAACAATAAATTGAAGGTTATAATGAAAGAATTGTTTATAAAAGAGTCAAAGGGTATGGATATTGCTAGAAATAATACTACTGAAATTTATAGCTTATAAACATCTTTTAAACTTCATTTTAGGTCTGTAGAACATGCTGGAAAAATAAAATACAGAAAATTCAAATAGAAGCTAGCTTAGGTGCTAAGGTAGGAAATTGGATTCTAATAAAAGGGATTAATAAAGAAAACTCTAAGTAAGAATGGATTTACTTTATTTTGAGCTTTATATAGGAATATTGGCTACTGGAATTGCATAAACTCAGATTTTACCAGATTTATGATACTTGAGTTTTATTTTGAATATAATTGGAAGAATTGCATATGTTATTCTGAAAATGCCTATAATTGGATTTGTTATGATTGAATCATGGATTTCACATGGAATGGAATACTTTGGTATGGATTGGTATATGGTATGATATTGTTCTCTTTAATTTTACGGTTGGGTGATACGGCTTCTGTGGTTGAGTTGATACTATCTTTTACGACAGAGATGGGTAATCCTCTGTGTAGAGATGTGTAATCCTTTACGGGTAAAAGTGTGTATGCCTCCTACATTAGCGTGTCCTCCCGTATGTGGTTTTATCGTGGTTTGTGTCAGTGGGCTTAGCTGTATATGGATCCATAGTTTTGGCTGGTTAGCTAAGTGGTATTTAGTTTGGGTTGATTTACTCCTATATTGCGAGCGCGCTTCCCTTTGCAAGTTAGTTTGCTCTGGGAGGGTCCTATGTCTGGAGGGACACCCCGGTGAGCCGCTGGTGATTCCCTGTACATGTGGATAAGCGACCACACTCCATGTATTGATTCTGGTGCTGCATGCTGGTGGTACGTCCAACTCTGCGGGGTTCGTGCGCAATAAGTCGGTGACTACGGCTCTTGCCTAAGCTGCGCTGCATGGGGCTTGAGTATCATCAAGTAGCACTGCCCCTAAGCCGCACGGTGGAACAGCATTTAGTAGAGTGTCATCTCAAATACTTATCATCTTTGTGAGTCCTGCAATGGCACGTGTTTTATCGCTTTTGTCGGTTTTACCTCGTTAACATCAAGAGACTGGTATTTATACATGATCATATGTTTCATCGCCTTATTTGTAATTGCCATGAATAACTTGGATTTCTCGTCTTATCGTTGATTAATCGAATACCTCATGACTATTTGCTTATATTGGACTGTTTCAAATTGCATGCACCTGCTACTTGCTGAGATGTAAATCTCACTCCGTTTTCCCCTATATTTTTCAGGTTGCTTGGAGAGATCGCGAAGATGGGGTTTTAATTTGATGGGTAGAATTATAATTGGTATTAATGTCACATGTTGATTAGATAAATTTAATTGTAAATTGAATTGAATATATTGATTAAAGAATTGTTTATTTTATTTGGCCACCATAACTCTGATGTAATTGATTTATAAATTTTAAAATTATTGTGAATCTTGGTATGTATCTGACCCCAGCTTCGTGGTAACATCTCGAGTTTGATTGTTGAATCGGACTTGGGTTGTTAAAGTAGCGAACCGGGTTCGGGTTGGGTGCCGGTTTGCACTGACCCGGGTTCGGGGCGTTACACTGAGTTTCTATGCCTTAACCAGCGAACAAATGCATTTGTTCAAGAACCAAAGCTCCTTAAGTCTTGCAATTACTAGAAGGAGTAGTAAGATAAGAAATTTCCTGGAGCTAGCGATAAACATTGCTGGTAATATAGCTTACCGACATAGGTTCCTCATCAAATCTACTCTTACATCTGGATAGCCATATCTCCCAAAAAATTAATAAAGGAGTTGCTTTAAAGAGGAGACCATATTGATCATTTGAATGAACATTAAACCAGAAAGATACTTTGGACGCCAGATCATGAAGCGGATGGAATTGGCATTTAAAGCTATTGGCAAAAAACTCCCACACTGAATGAGCAACTTCACCAAATGAAAATAGGTTATTCAAAGTCTCCACTTTTTTCTTTGTGCAACAGTTGCACTGAGAGCATAGCTGAATACCACACCTTTGAATTTGGACATCTGTGGGCAACGCCCCCTTCAATAGTTTCCAGAAAAACACAGCAACTTTTTTTGGAATAAAATTAACCCAAATACTTTTACTCCATGCACAATTATCCCCACGTTTTCTGATTATGTTCCAAGCTGAGAAAGTGGAAAAATTACCTGAAGAAGCTGGTTTCCATAACGGTTTGATTATGTTCCACATTTGATGTGTGATATCCTTATTGATTGACTTGTACACGTAAGCACAGAACTACACCAATTGTATTACACTGAATTGTTAGTGATTTAACTAGTTTTTAAACTACCCGCATGTCATGGTTTACACCGAATGATATTAGCATGAACTGTGTTTTATCGATCATGCATGTGTTACTTACTAAGACATTCGTCTCATAAGTTGTTTTATCGTTTGTTTTCAGAGCCGTCGACGTCCGGTGTGAAGGACCGGATTGGGGACAGAGGAAAGGAGAAAGCACCAGGGTATAGAGAGGAGGATTACTACCGTCCTACCTAGAGTTTTATTTTTCTTGTACATGGTAGTTGTATCTTTTTGGACTTGTAAACCTTACGATTGAGATGAGTGATAGATACCTATCTTCTGTAATAACCAAGTAGTCTTTGTATTTAACTTTGAAGTCTACCACGGGACTTGGTATATTTTATACATACACACTTTTGATATGCACATTATAAACTGTTCTTCCACTTTCACTCGTATTAGGAAAAAGTTTTAAATTATCCGCATTTCAATTAGGTTGAAAGACCAACCCATGACAGCCGGGGACAGATGAGTGCCTTGGATGGGCAGACCTGGTTCCGGGTCATGACAAAATCTCTCTCTAAGTGTAAAAGTTCCATCTCATTGAAAAATAGCTGCAGAAATTTGGTTTTCTAGGTTTTTGGTTAAAGTTTTCTATAACATCTTATTTCTTCTTTTGTTAATCATAAAACCACGTTTAAAACTCTTCTAAAACCATCTAAAACATGCATTAAAACCTTATTATCATCAAAATCATGCTTTGCATCCAAAGATCAAAGTGAACAAAATTCTATCAAGAAGAAGAAAATATAATTTTTCCATGCTTTAAACCTCAACCAAAACCTTTCAAATCAACATAAACATGTTTCTAAATTATAACAAATCCAAAGAACACAATCTTTATCGTCTAAACAATAAACCATGCAAGTTTTCCAATGTAAAGGGTTACTACTTGCCTTAAGATTGCAAAATCCTTCTTCTTTTTCAATAACCTCAAGTATAACCGTTTTTCTGAAGTTCTCACACAACTCTAGGGATCTCCAAACACGATTGCCACTGTTCAAATTGAAGAACCACCAGCCTAGAATAAAACCTCCAAATTTGAGGCCGATCCAATGGTTGGATCTTTGTAGATCGTCGTTCGAAGGTTGCTAGTCGGAATTTTCCGTAACTCCTATTTTTCTCTAAAGTCTCTTATTATCTCTCTATTTTTCTCTCCCTATTTTTTCAGCCCTATGCACGAATTTTCTCTCTCCTTTTCTCCTCATGATTCCATTAATGGAAACCCTAATGCCTTCCTTTTATAGGCTCACACAAATACAAGTCGTAATTGGATTAGGAAACTTTCTAACTAGGATTCCTAATTCTTTTTGGAAGACTTTCCTATTTTATCCCTCATTTTAATTATTTTATCTTAAATCTAGTATATAAGGAACTTCTAATTTAATAAATTTTCGTGCTAATTATTTCTCCTATTTTAAAATATTACTAAAACACCTCAAAACTCATCTTATACTCAAATTTAAGGCCCTTAATTAAGTATAATTACAATCAGGTCCTTTTCTCATCTTTTAAACTATAAATTAGGCTATTTAATCCAAATTTAATCTAACTTAAATCTAATTGCTTATTTCAATCCCAATAAATATTTATTTTATTAATTTAATATTTGGCCATTGGGAAAAGTCTAAAATACCCTTTTTCATTATTATATTATATTTGAACATTAGATTTATTTCTAAATTTCCAGATTTAATCTCCTCATTATTTATTTTCATAATATGAGCATGAATTATAATTTCAATCTCACAAATACTTAGATTAAATATTTATCTCTTGATATTTTAAATTTATTTATTCTATTTCTTCTAATATTTAGATTTAAAATTATATTTATTATTTCCTAAAATTCGGGATTCTACATCCTAGGCAGTCCTTTACTCATGACCTTCTTTTGGGTCATATTATTTACGTAGTTATTTTTGAATATTATCCATTTGTTTTGTTCATCATTTAGTTTTCTATTATATAACATGTGCAACTAGACAAATTATTTTAATTTTAAGCAAGAAGGATGAAGCAGCATGCACATTGGATACAATCAAACCTTGAAGTCACTAAAATTTATGTTATCTTTCTTTATTTTTTTTTTCAAATTTCATTACATGCATTTGACACATTTATCTAACTTCTTACGATTTCTCAAAAATCTTTTTTACCTTATACATTCGCTAATTTTTGTGGTTTTGATATGATAAAATGTGACATTTGTGACTTTAGAAGTATCGGATTTTCTTATATATTGCTATACAGGTGTATCGGTTGAGAAAAAAAAAATCCTTTTTACATGTGCACAGGTGATAGAAGAACTTTTTTTTTTTTTTCTGATACATGTAAAGAATAAATCAATGTTGAAAAGTCTGGGTCGACTTTTACTGGCAGTTTCTATACTGCGCGTAGAAGTAATAAATCAGCGCTTTCCATATCATGTATAGCTTTTTTCTGGAGGTTCTCAGAACTGCCTCTAAATGTTTTAGTGGCAGTTCCGAAAGCGTAACGCTTGTTAGGAACTTGTGGCAGCAGGAGAAACCACCGGCAAAGATTATACCGGCGGTTTTTTTACCGGTACCAAAATCTGTCGGAAGAAATACCAATTTATCGGGGTTCTTTTTAATCCGCCAGCATAAGCGTTTACCGGCGAAAGATAAAGGAACAGTACACTTAACCGCAGGTAAAATTTCTACCGACAGCTTTTGTTTTTAGCAGCGGTTTGAGAAGCGCTGGTAAAAGTAAGTTTTTTTGTAGCGAGAAAGAGATTACATTAATAGGGCTACAACTTTTGTCTTATACCCAGACCCGTATTACAACCTTACCCCTGGTACATTAGAAAATTTTACTAGTATACCCTTGTCGTACCTTATTGGACTCTAAATACAAAAAGCACATTCCAACGAAAAGGAAATAATTTCAACTCCAGTCGTGAAAAATAAAAAGGAAAAATCGTTAGTTTTCTTTTTTTGTTTAAAGTGTTAATGTTTTTTACGTAAACTTGATATGATGGTAAAATCCGTAGTCAATATATAGAGACGTGGGTTTGATTTTTAGCATAGCCGCTTTTTATAAAAATTATAAGAGTTACGTTTACGGTAATTCACCTTTCCAAAGCCTTTACTTTTTGCAAGCCACCTATCCTATGTGATGACAACATAAAGCACCAAATTTCTTCCCATAAACTAACCTCTCATCATAGGCCATTGTAATTGATACATCCACAGGATGTTCTTCATTTCCTCTTTGTTTTCTTCTTTGTTTCTTTGTCTTTGTTCCTTTTTTTTGGCAAAGCTTTCACTTCAACTACTAATCTTGGAAGACGTCAAACAACATTGGAAATAGCACTTCTTTCTCATTTGTGCCTAACCCACTATTGAGCAATGTGAATGACGTCAAGGGATGTAAAGTTTGCCACCATATCATTTGAAGCCATTCGAGTTTCAGTTAACATCCCATATATAACATTGGTGGGTTAGGCTTAGAATGAGAGGAAAGATAGAAGATTATATGGTAATCCCTTCAACAAATCTTGGTGCTAGGAAGATCAAATAAGGCAGATACATATGAGTAAACAAAGATATCATCATATGCCAAAGGGCAAATATCAACAAACTTTCTAAAAGTCCTCAATCATTCAACTTCAAGAGTAATTTGATAAGCCTTTTTTCTAATATAAACAATCATATCATCATATGTCACTCTTCTGTTGTGGAGATCAGTGTAAAACCCTGGTTGGTAAGCCTTTAAAGTCACATCTATTCTGTCCATTTAGACTAAAAGAAGAGAGCACAACCGACTTAAAACCTACAGTTGAAGCCACAGTGGTCCATTTGATGAGCATCTCCAATATGTTGGACGTGTCGTAAAGGGCATGAATCAGAGTTCATCTCATTAAGGTCATATAATTTTTTGTCATTGGTGAGCAGAGCAGCTTAAAGGTTAATTTTATGTCATTCTATCGTTTCATGGCTACCAATGGCAATATTATATATTATTTTCTATGATATTGAGTGCATGACTGAACTAGTGCTTGTCCACTTAGAAGTCTTCTGGGTGAAAAGTAGAAAAAGTTTGGGTTCAATCCCTGCACTAACGAAGTTTGTATTAGAAATACGATTACCAAGAAACTTTTCCTGCATTAAAATTTGTTAAGTGGTGGTCATACATAGACACTAATTAACGCAAGGAAAGTGAAGAGATATATAAGAAAATTATGTGCATAGCATTTGGATGTTATAAGAATATCAAACAAAGTTAAAAGGTGGATTATTTTAGTCGAAAAATTGGCATACCAAAGATATTTTTCTAGAAAAAAAAATGTGAGTTATAAGAGTATTGTTGGTATTAAATAAAAGACTGCATATTCCTTTTAGCAGTTTTTTTTTTGACTATTTTACAAGAGTAGGTTGCGCTTATTATTGAGAATGAATTGTAATACATTTCTTGTGGGCCCATCACATCCTACAAAATCTTGATAAACCTTGTTTCATGCAAAAATATGTTCACTAGAATGTGTCTTACATAGTAGGAGAAATTGTAGCTAGGTTCACATTAGATAAAGCAATAGCTCAATGTTTTATATATAAGAAAGTGGGCTGACATTTTTTGCTCTATCAACCTGCAGCAGATGATGCTACAACTTCACGACCAGGGTGGAGCCAGAAAATTAGCTTATGAAGGGCAAACAATAAATCAAAATTAATTTAACTACATTAACATGAAAAATTACTTTTAGAAAAAAAATTGGGAAAATTATAAAAAAAAAGGGTCACTTTTTGCCGGTATATATAAAAATAGTTCATCAAAAAACTTCTTTACAGGAAAAAGGATTACTTTAAAAAAAAGGATTGAACTATAGGTTAACTTTATAATAGTTATGTGGGATCTAAGTGCAGCTTACTCCGGAAACGGGTGCATTATACATGGGATATGAACATATGATGCGCTCGTGTCCCATGTAGGAGGTGCTTGTGTCCCACATAGGATGCACTCATATCCCATGTAGGGAAGCTCATATCCCACATACAATGCGCTTGTGTCCCAAGTAAGTTACGCTCATACTACACGTACCTACAATAAAATGACACTACTTTCCAATTTTTTGTCCAAAAGTGACCATGCAGGTCAATTATTTTTTAAAAGTGACCCTTTTCTGCAAATGAGATTTTTGATGGAGTATTTTTATAAATAAAGGCCGAAAAGTGACCCTTTTCATAATTTGGGGGCGATTACTTTAAGTTTTAGTGATTTTAAATAATATTTAAACATAAATAATAAAAAAATTAAAAAAAATTGAGTGGGTAATTATGCCCCTTGGCTTAGCTACTATTCACCACTGGTGTTTTTTCACCTAGAAATGTCTTTCCACATTTTTCTAGGTAAAAAAAACACCATCTATGAGATGCTACACATGGCAGCATCTCACGGCTGTAGCATTGTCTGCTACAGTTAATGGCGGTAGACAATTTCAAACCTAAGAAAGTCGGGATGATATCCTCTACACATTTTTCCTGCATTTGCTCTTGCACTTTGAGGGAGATGCTATCATGTGGAGTTTTTGACAGCTGTAGTTTTTTCAACAAAAAGGGCCTTTTGCACTTATAAGAAACTCTTAAGAATGGAGTGTTACACATGGCAAAATATCTAATGATAAGGACAAATGCGAGATGAAAGTGTAACAGTATCTCAAACCAAGAAAGTTAATCTTTCTGTACATATTATTAACACTCCCTCGCAATATACCTTGGATACGAATAAATGCCAAGGCAACTCACTCCAAGGAGTCGAACACAAGATCCCTCCTGCTTTGATACTATGTTAAAGCAACCGTTGCAACAAAAAGCTTAAGCTTATAAGTGAAGGAGTAATAATATATATCAAAATGCCCAAATACAACATTATTTCATAGACTCTTTTGGATGATAATTAAAACATGTTCACACGTTTGTATGTAAAGCCGACAATAACTGTATTGCTAAACTCACCAACAAAATGGGTTAACGATCCCACGATGTCTGACGCTATAGGAGACATAAAAGTTTTACTTCGAAGAGGATGTGAAATTCTATGTATGGTTACACACATAGCCCAACATATAGCCTGCATGCGCCAATCTAAATCCTCACTGAGAAAGGGCCAACTGTTTTAATCTATTATTGGTGTCGGATTATATGTGCAATTAAGAAGGCAGGTGGCACATTCTATTTTGGATTGTCTGGTCTGGTCAGATTACATACAATATCTTGTGTAGTTAGGTTAACTCTGCCACCTCGAGCTTGAGAATCCATTCTAAGGTTCCTAAGTGGCTGCTTGAAGCATTTACATGTAACCAGATTCAAATTTAGATTAATCATTCGATTTTCTTTGAGCGATGTGGACACCCACTTTGTAACTAATTAGTGTAAGGATTCTACAGCTTGGCCTCGTTCATCACGCTTGCGTTTGCTTCCGGTTATGTTTTTGTTTTAGTTTTTTCTTCTTCTCTGGTTGAAAACAGAACCAAAAAATAAAAACAAGAAAAACAGGAACTGTCATGGAAGGACTGTAAAGATCGATTTCTCTTCTTTTTAACAAAATTTACAAAAGCATGACAAGAGAATAAATCTACAGTTACAGCCACGTGGCACAATAAACTTGCTTTAAACATTGCAGTAGATAAGTTCTCTCCACAAGTCTAGCAGTTTCTTCCCATCTAATCACAAAAGATGATACTCCCCTTATATTTATACTTCAAACATTGCAATCATTCCCCTCGATGGGTTTGCCTTCAACGTTTACACTTGGGTTCATCTGGGTGTGTTCAGATTGATGATCACTCTGCTGCTGCTTGGGATTTTCAACTGTATTGAACTTCATATCATTAGTCATTTGCTGTTGTATTAGATCCAATACCTCCTTCTTTGTGTTCTTATACAGAAGATAGAGAGCCATTTGAGCTATCCCAAATGCTAATCCCAGGATGTTTGGGATCTATTTATCCAGCAACAACATTAAAGTATAAGCATTCAAAAAAAAATTATATATCAGTAGTGTAATCAGAAATTCTCTTTAAATTCTACCATACATAATCTATTTAATGTATTACAGCTTTGGTTAATTACTTACTGCTATGTAGAAGTCCTTGATGAAGAAGCCATACATGAACCACATGACAGCAGAAAGAGTTAAGAATAGTGACAGTGAAAACGGCATGTACTCTACGCTCTTTGTTCTGATCACTTGCCTCTGTAACAAATATTGAAAACCATGAGTAGTTAATCAAACCCGAAAAGCAAAATGTTTGCGGGAAGAAAATATCACAGAAGGACACATAATTAAGGTACAACCGTGATGCTTAAGGGAGAAGCAAATACGCTGACGTTGAAGGCTGCAGAGATCCATCCCACTACGGTAAGTCGCAAGGAAACCTTGGTGAATATCATTGTGATTACTATGATGAATCCATATAATCCCACATTGAACAGGATTATTATCTTGGCTGTTAGGATCTGCAAAGCATTAGGCACTTTTTTTAGTAATTAAAAACAACCCATGAAGGAACAAAGCAAGATAATTGCTTTAATGGACATGTGCATACACAATTTATAGATTAGCTAATGTAAAGTAAGAAAGGATTAAAGACCAGGACCTACATTTATGATGGGAAAAAGAAAAATTTTGAGAGAGAGAGAGAGGCAAAGAGAGACCTTGACAGACTTAGGAGCATACACTATGTACATTATCAGGTATGCAGCTTCTATGATGCACCCTATGCTGTTGATTGTTATGAGCATAATCCCATTGGGCTTGAGGAAACCATAGTATAGTTGTAGGGTGGACATAAACAGTGCTACCACATAAGGTACGGAGTGAAACCCTTGTGTTGACTTGCTCTTATAAATCCTGTAAAACGTTGGCCTGAACAAGAGAAAGAAGGTTAAGTGGAGAAGAGTTAATTATATGTACATAAACTTTGGCCAAGTGTCGTTTGTGTATGTATGTGTATGTGTGTGCGAATATGGGATTCAGAAACTGAGAACTTAAGATTTTGAATCAATCACTGTTGCAACTTACAATGGAGCCAGGAACACCATGAACGACACAATATTTCCTGCAATGAATGTGAAGCACAAGTTGTTAAAGAGGAACAGTGAAATAAGACTAACATATATATAGTACAGTTTGGAGGGAACGAGGATGATAATTTTTACCTAAAAGGCCGAAAACAAAAGCCAAGTTTTGAAGAGAAATGATTGCCATTGTTAGTAACAGCTCTTTGCAAGTTGATGCAAATTAATGTTCCTAACAGCAGAAAGAGCACCTGAAAACACTTCCAAGCCAATCTCGTTTATATAAGCACAAAAAGGTTTTAATGGTGGGGTTGGATTGGATTTTTTTTCCAAAATATCTTCACATATATCTGTTTTAGCTCAACACTTAGCACATATTATACAATAAAATATACTTGTGTATCACCTACGCATGGTAACATAAAAGGAAGTTAGGTAAGTCAAAATCAAATCTGGGGTTGGCTCCAATCATGTTGTGGACACGTAAAACCTTAAATCCTATCCTTAATCTTAAAACCTAATTAACCTTAAAAACGAAATCTTAAACGGAACTAATTCTAAACCACCTTTGATATTTACCCCACATAATTAGTAGAAATTTTATCACTTGTAAGAATATCGCCCCGTATAGTCTCCAGCATGAGCCTGATGTACTACTTGCAGGGGGACATGTGTCCATATGGTTTGTGCGACTGCAGGAGATCACAAGTGTCCTTTTTTTATTGGTGTAGTTAGGTTGTAATTAAAAGAATTCAACTCATAGTCATGTTTTAGTATTTTAATAATTTTTTTAGTTTTTATAGACCAATCAAGGCTCTTCTGTAACAAGGCGGTAGGAATTTTTTTTTTCTTCAGATATTAGTGTTGTCCCTCTCCCGAGATTTTCCTTGGAACATTTATTGCTGATATAGCTATCAGGATTTGGAAGTTTTTTTTGCACTGCGCTTGACTTTAATCAATTCAGTCATTCATTGATTGAGACTTTAATTAAAATTAAAGATAAGCTAGCAAAAGCCTTTAAGAGATCTCAAGCTGGTATTTTGTGTGCCTTCTGTTTGGTATAACTTTTCAAAGTTACCTTAGAAAGGAGATTTTTTTAACTTTTCTACTTTGTTTTTACTTTTAAAATTTGAAAAATAACTTTGAAAAGTTATACCAAACAGCCTCTTAATTCCTGATTTCATTGTGCAGAAAATCTTGTTGGAGAGAGAGAATTCATTACAATGTTCAGACCATCTACTCTTTTATTATTGGAAGAATTCTTCATTGGGTTTGTTATTGAATGCAGTTTTTTAACATCCAAGGATGCCAACTAAGGATGAAAAAGTAATTTATCTAAGTAAATTTATCAAAGTTGGATCTTCACACACAAGCCTTGGTTTCTAAAGAGCAGATCATTGTTCAATGATTTAAATATCCTCTAGGTTTTATTTATTTATTTTAACTGAATGTTGCTGATGCGCCCAAGGGTAGTCCATGATTGGTAGGTGGTGGTGGTGTTATCACAGATCATAATGTTATTTTAGTTGCTAGGGTTTTCAAGCTCTTTGGTAACAGATCATAATGTTATTTTAGTTGCTTGGGTTGAAGAAGATTAATTTGACGTGTGGTCTGTTGCAATAAAGATTAAAAAAAAAAAGAAGAAAAGAAAAGAAAAATTCAACTATCAAGCCCTCTGCTAAAGGCAATTTGAGTACTTTTCACTATTCTCTCCCCGATCTTAGTAGGGTGACAGTGTGTCTGTATACAAAAATTTTGTGTTTAAAATCAAACCGGTAGTGTAACGCCCCAGATCCGGGTTACGTAAATAAAACCTTAACCCGTCTCTGAAGGTTAATCATTTCCACAAGATCGACATATCAGAGTGAAAGATAACATGAATGAACAATAACTAAATAATCAGAATGCTCTACAATCCCAAATTGAAATAAATACCATAACCAGATTCGATACTCACATGATCTACAATTTACTCGCTCATATCGTCCTCACCAAGAGCCACTGAAAACAAAACAAAAAAGAACGGCATGAGATACGAATATCCCAGTGAGCAGCACATGCACGCACAAAACCATTTAGTTCACTTCTAAAACATGCCAGTAATAAAGATAACCAATATCCAAACAACAATAACAAACCAATTATAGCATGGTTAATGTCATGTGCCTTGCTTAAATTGGTTAATCAACATGCCAAGGCGACATCCACACCTCCATGTACACAGTTCCGGCTTATTCAGGGTTTCGGAACTGTGAAATGACGGCCTACTCCCCGGGTTTCGGCATTGATAACCCAACCTACTTAGGGTTTTGGGTTGCTTTACACCGGTCATGGCAACACTCAAGGCCAAGTGATTACACCAATGAAGCAAGAATATTACATTACTAAGCTTAGACATGGATCCAGGACAAGCTAAACCAGTAACAATCTCAAATTCATCATTTTAAACTTAACCGATAAAATAGCATGTGAATCCAACGGAATTCCAACAGTCCAAGTGATATAAATGTGTAAATCCACCTTGTAAACCCAAGTAATAACATCGGTATCAAATCATGAATCTAGCCGTAAAATCACATATAACCAAGTAATGCTGGAGTGTTATTATGGGTCACTCCGAACCAATTCCTCATGAAAAACAAAACAAAACTTCGATAACAATTAAATACTTAAATAATCTCATTCATGAAATCATTAGGTATACTTGAATCATTTCAATGCACCATTTTAAGTAACTCCAGAAAAATAATAAATAATTCAGAAAGTCCGGTTCAGCAATCATGTATCACTGCTGGAATATTTTAAATAAGCAACACTCAATTAGATAATAAACAGCAATAGTATACTAAACAACCATTAACCCAATCCGATTCTGTAAAACCCTGGATTTTCCTAAAAATAAAATAAATAATTAAAAAATAAATTATAGAGGAAAATACTAAGGAATATAATAGTAGGAGAATTAAAGAGAGATATAAAGGTTAAAATAGGAATTTAAAGAGGAAGGGTAATTTGGTCATTTCAATTTGTTAAATTCATGAAAGAAAATAAAATAATTAGTTATTAAGTCAACAAATTCAACTAGACAAAATCTTAGCTTAGTTGGATGTAAAATAATGAAATTAAGGCTTAAATTTAGGTATTTTGAGTGAATAATAAAAGTCTAACTACAATTTAAAATTAGGATTGAGATTAAGCACAAAAATTAGTTAGGAGATCCCTTAAAAGAGAGTTAAAGGAGTTAAATTAGGGAGAATGGTAGAAGAGGGAATACACTTAGTATATTAGAGTAAGCTAAACCCAATTAGAATTGGTCTATCAGAGAGGCTATAAAAGAGAGGTTTAAAGAGTGTTTTAGGTTTTGAAAATAAGTTAGAAGGAGAAGGAAATTCGTGCATAAGTGACAGGAGCCAAAATAGAAGGAGAGAAGAGAGAAAAGAAAGGAGGAAACTAGAAAGAAGAGAAGTTTGAACGGCGAGCTAGGAATATCCAACCGTTGGAATGGGCTGAAATTTCAGGGTTTTGTTCTACTCATGGAAGACTTCAAATTGAACGGTGGATATCTAAATTGGAGAAGTCTAGAGGGGTACGGTTGAGCGTCAAAAAAGGCATAGACGAAGTTTCTAAAAAAATCTGGGTTCATCACAAGGCAAGTAGCAAACCGTTGAAACTGGAGAAACTGGAGAAACTGCATGTTTTCTCGTGATTTTGATGTTTAATCGTATTGTTTTGAAGTTAGATTTCATGGGAAAAAAGCTTATTTGTTTATAAAGAATTTTTTGGTGATTTAACTTTCTTTTAGAAATCAAGAAAAGGTTGATCATGGTGAGTTTGAACTTAAAAAGAAACTCAAGATAAGGAGGAAAGTGATAGGATTAGTTTAGGGTTGTTTTAGAACTACTTTAGGATGGAAATTAGATGTTTAAAATCAAATCAAGTTAATAGTATGTATAGCAAGTTCGAAAATTTCCGTAAAGGGAAGGAAAACTGTGTTATAGCCGGAGCGCTCGAGACACCGCTCGAGCGTTATTTCAGGCGAAATAGGCTTTTGAAAGATAACATAACCTGAAAACCTATCGCCCGAGCGACCCTTCGAGCGACCACCTGTCTGAAATTTCAAAACTTCGGATTTGTGCCCAGATTCAATTTCTAATGATTTTTCTTGGAATGTTAATGTTGTAACACCCGTAAATAGGGTAATTTGAGATGTAGGAAGTGACTGAATTAAATTCGGATAAAAGGGTAATTATTTGGGACAATGAATGTAATAAGAATCAAAGAAAACTAGTTAAGGTATACCTATGCACTCAGACCATTTCCATTAGGAATCTAGGTATGAAACCTAGTCTAACAAGTCATAATAGACCTAAATTAACTTCTGGAAAGAATCAATACCATAATCCAAAAATTTTCGAGATTTAGGGTATTAGTTGGTAAATAAAGATTTAAAAGTAAGGATTTTAGGATGAACCAAAGTGTACGATTTGGGGTAAACTTTGTAAGAAATAAAGAATAACATGAATACTGAATTAGAAAGATAAACTAAGTATGCTCACACTAACACGACTCAAATCTGAACCTTTTATTTAGAATTTGTGTATACTCTCGTACTTTTCTAATTAAATGATCTGGAACTCTGCTTAAGAACTGTTTAATGGTTATTTTGAATATCTTTTGGTTGAACACCGTGGTTTTGGAAATTATTTTTGGACACAGCACTTGGGACATGTTTATGATTATTGGTGCGAGGTTTATCACTAAATATTGAGTCTTTGAGTTATTCAAGGTTTTGATTGTGAGTTGTGTCTAGTGGGCAATGCTTAGTATGGATCCATAGCTTAGCTAGGAAGTGAAAGGGAATTGGCTGGTAAGTTATTATTGTTCGGAACTCCCCAGTATGCGGTCCGTCGTACTTGCATGTGCGGGCAACGTAGGCAGCAATCCTCAACCGCTACAGGTGCGGCCTGGTCTTAGCCGAGGTTGTTTTCGGTAAACGGTTTTTATTTTGTTATGTAGGTTACCATCCGCATGCTTCAATGAGACATTGACTTTCACAAGCTTTATATTGGTCATGTTGGTAGGTTACTTGTGACTCGCACATTGGAGCTATGATTTGGCCATACTTGAGAATCACTTGTGACTTGCACTTGCACTGGTATCAGACGTGTTGTCGTGGATCCATTAATCTTTGATCAGATTCGTATGGCCTCCGTGGAAGCGGTACCCTTTATGGGATTTTATTTGGACTGAGGATTGTACTCGCCAACCCATTCGTGGGTGGTCTGCGTTGATGGTTGACGGAGGAGATGGTAGTGACTGCAAGTGTAGGCTCCATCTATCATGTAAGTCATGATGTGATGAACTATGGGGGCAAGAATATCTTATTAAGTAGTTTCAGTTCATGAGTCCTATTATGTCACACATGTTTGTTATGGATTGATATTTGTTATTGTTATACCATCGTCTTATCGTGGTTTGGTTTTATCGTCCACCTCATGACTATTATTGAAAAATTGTGGACTGTTTTGCATCATGCAAATTGCTACTTATTGAGATTTATTCTCACTCCGGTTTCTCCCAATTTTTCAGGTACTCTTGGCGAGGACGTCAAATTTTGGGCTAATTGTAGATGGGTAGTCTATATAGATGTAGGATGCTCATAGAATTTGAAATCCTTGTATATCATATTCTTTGATTAATGTAAGCACCCAAATTTTGAACAAACCAAAAAGTGTTGAAAATAAAAAACCTAACAGTCAAACCCCAAAGGGGCAAAATTGACTTTCTTATCAAGTGACAATTGGCCGCATTACCTTATCTCAATGGATATAGGACTCCGATACGGTTCTAACGCAACTGAGTTTGTCAGAATCAGAGTCCGGATGAAGAAGATATGAGCAGTTAAAGTTCTATGGCAGCAATGTCCGAAACTGCACACGTGGCAAAAGAACAGCACACGTGGCAGGAGAGTAGAAAAATATCTCAGGGATGAATCCGTAAACATCCAAAATGCTAAAAATATCTCAGGGATTAATCCGTAAATATCGGGGGGCAATCTGCGATTATCTCAAGTGTCAAATCAGTCAAATCGGTCAAATCCGGAGGGCAATATGCAAATATGGGAAATTTAACTTTTTGTATCGGACATAATATGTCAGATACAAAAGGTTTTTTCCGAAATCTTGTCGGATTCTCCGACAAATTTTTTGCAAGAATTAAATTTTTGAAATGATTGTATTTGTATCTGATATTTTATGTTGGATACAAACAAAGGGTAGTGTATCCGACCTACATGGTCGAATACACACAAGTTTTAGTGTATCTGACCATGCAGGTCGGATACAATTTGCTGCCTATAAAAGGGGGGCAGCACCCCCTAGTCGAGGGTTGGCTTCTTTTGGGTTGTTTCCACCCCTTCTCCCCCTCTCTTGCTGGTGCGAACCCTTCCCCTTCAACCCCTCATTGCCTCCTAAACCCACTAAACTCACCTAAAAGACCATTCTACCCCCTTCTCTTCCTTCCATCTTCATGTCCATCACTTTGAAGCTTGAAGGAGGCCAAGGGTGTGCTGTTGGTGCAAAGGGGGAAACTCTCCGGCTGCTGTTCTTGTTCCAAGAGGGTTCAACACTCATCACAAAGGGTTTTAAACCCCAAGGTTAGGCTTCCCTATGGATTTTATTTGATATATGTGAGAATGAGAATGATTGAAGCAAGTTTGCATGGTCCATACTTTCATGTGTTGTTTCCCCTCCCATGAGCATGCTTTTCTTCCCTTTCTTTTTTTCGTTCTCCTTTCCTCCTTTGTGCCTTCATGGGATGGTGATCTTATGGTAAGTGAAAATGATCACATTCAAAAGATGGGAGGAGGGATCCATCCATGGTACATGAAAGGGTTGTTTAAGTATGCTTTTCTTTTGTTACTCTCTTGACTTTCATATTGTTGAGGAGAGCATGTTCTCCCTCTTTCTCATATGTCCAATGTAACCCGTAAAACCCCCTCATCCCCTTCTTTAAATATTTTCATTTAGATGATCGTATGCTTGCTTCAAACATGGAGTAGTAATATGGTATGATCGTTTAAGTTATGACACATATGCATGATTTGTCTAAATGTGTGCTTTCCCCGTCCTTTCAGTTCATGACTACATGTCATAAGCATGCTCATGTTCATTCGCATGAAATCAATCTTCCCATTTTGTACACACCCAATGCATGCGCACACACCTTCATCACGATTCGAAGCATGCGTTTTAATTCAGTTTGTTTCTCTTTGCCTCCCCCCAACTGTTGATGCATGGAGTGAAGAGGCCAAAACGGGGCCCCCCGAGCCCCTGTTTCACTTCTGGTTTTGATGCAAGTGAGAGAAGGAGAAGCCATCAATTTTCTCTCTCCCCCTTAGGTTCCATAAACCCAAAGAAGAGATCAAAGTGGGGTTTTCCCCCTCTATGTACCACTGTGGGCCCACACAATTGCTGGAACATCACAGGGGACCTAGAAACCCAAGCCCATTGCAGAAATATAAAAAAACCCCACTTGATTCTATGTGTAGCCGACATCTCTAGTCGGCTACATATGATTTTGTGTGTAGCCGACAACTTAGGTCGGCTACACTGTTAAAATTCTATTTTCTCTTCTTTTTGGTGCTATGTCCTTCTTGCAGTTTTACAATCAAACCAAATGAACCAGTAGGGTTTCCGGGTCACCTGGAAACCCAAGATGGGACTTGGACCAACCCAGTCCAACCAGACACACCTGTGGGCCCTCCAACGGGGCCCACCAAGCCCGACAAACCCACTGAATGTAAATAAGCAAATTTAATCAAATAAGTGGGCCATACCATGTGAGGCCCACCAAAGCCCAAATTGAAGCATGCAGGCTTAGACTAGGTGTGGTTTGGCCGAGACCGCAGGCCAAGGCCTATTGGGCCCGCCAAGCCCATTGAACCGTTTGAGGGTGAGGTTCCAAAACCCTACTCGGGAAGTCTTGGGTTTTCAAACCCATGCCTAGGTAATGGGCCCCAAGCCCATGCCTAATTCATTTTGGAATAATTCAAGCAAAATAAATCAAATCACTTGGCAACCACTGTGTGGCCCACCCAATGCGCCCACAAAACCATCCGGGCTCACCAAGCATAAATCTTTAATTCTTTGGATCAAACCTTAAATAAAATCAATCAAATCCACCAAAACCGAAAGGGGTTATCCAACGTAACCCCAAACGGGACTTGGGCTTTCACTAAAGCCCAAATTGGCATCTTGTGGGCCTTCCAACGGGGCCCACACATTGACCCGGATCACTTGGAATAAAAGATAAAAATCAAAATAAACCGACCCACACCACTCAGGTGGTCCCGGCCGGACTTAATCAAATGTACATGTCTTGGAATTAGGAATCGGGTGAGATAGACTAAGTTGACTCAAACTAGAGAAACCCACGGGACCCGTCTCTTGGCGGGGCGGACCGGGGTGTATACGGACTTCCCCGGACTGTAACCGAGACCCTACTTAGAATCTCAAGCCATAGACCGCCTACTAGACAAACCTAGGCACCCAGGTGTTTGCCTGCACCCCATCAGGCAGTGGCGACTCCAACCTTCCCAAACTACCCTTTAGGAAGCACGCCCACCCGTGCGATCATGTACACAATTAATAAAGAGAATTTGAATTTAAGTTTCCGCATTTACTTTGATTATAAATTTAGAAAAAAAGTTTTAAATTATCCAAATTCTTTAGTTGCTTTGCTTATTTACCATAACACCTTGGGTTTGGGAATGGACCCGGAACCAGGGCGTTATAGATTCTATCTCCAAGAAATGAAAACCAATCTCAAATGAAATATTAATTATAACAGTAGTTCAGGAAGATGATACAATTTATTTGTTCCAAACAGTAGGAAAAACTTTAGTGGAAACATACTCAGAAAAGACTGACACTTAGCTCATTTATGCAGCTCTCTCTCTCTCTCTTGGTAATTATCTAATAATGAACAGTTAAAACTAATACGGAAACCCTATGATCCTAACTAAGACACCCAAAGACAGCTTTAGAAATGAATGTTTCAAGAATTAATTACTAGGGGGGTTAGCTGCCCACTTATGTAGTTGTAGGTTCCATAATAACTTTCTAATCATCATTTTAATTCTTCTCATTCATAATGATATAAACTTCTCTACCAAGATCTGAACCAACCAAATGCTAATCTTTGATTAATTTCTCATAGGACAGGTTTTTATAATTTAAACACTAACATGTATCTTCAGTGAATCAGCCACACCTCTTGAAGTTTTTGTCTTCACAAATAACTCTCAATTCTACAATTTATTGCTTCCAGATTTTTGTGGCATAGATTCTTTATTTCCAAAACACATTAACTTGTTGCTAACATCTCATTTAAAACTTCTAGAACAGAATTTATGCATTTAAAAAAAAATTATAGTTACTACTGAATTAGCCACACATGTCTATTAACTAGTGAAGGGTCTGGTTTCAACAATAAATTGATTTACCTCTTCTGTTATTTAATGGTATAAAGTCTTCAGTTCCTAATCCCATTAACCTATTGCTAATATTTGTTTTAACTCCTAAGAAAGTTTTAAACACTTTAAACCAAAGAAATGAGTCTTTAATAAAATAGCCACACCTAGCCATTGAATAGTAAGTGAGTGCTAACCTCCAACAGCTGCTAATTTCAAATTAATCCTCCCATAAATTAATCATATACAATCTTAATTCCTAATCACTTCAATCTATTATTAACATCTATTTAATACTCTTTAAACATGGTTTAGTCAATTAGTCAATATACTTTAACCTCAGCTGAACTAGCCGCACTAGGCTAGAAGAAAAGAGGGGCTGGGCGCTAGCCTCTATAGGTTGGCGCCACTCAGCCCTTCCAAGGATTCTGAACCATCCTCACCTCTATCTAATTTAGTACTTCCTCTACAACCATATTAGAACATCTCCAATCTTTATACAACTCTAAGGAATAGTATTTATAGGCTTTAAGCTAGGTTTACTAAAGGTACAGCAGCAGCCGCACTTGACTTATGAGGATAAGGTTGGCGCTAATCTCATTGAGCAATTGAAAGAGTCAACCTAAGCTTTCCTTCGCTTTAAAGCAATTGAAATTTTCCGCTGGCTACAGCCATACTAGGCTAGAAAGAACTGAGTGGAAAAAAAAACTAAGCGTTGACCTCTATTGAATTTATGCAACCAGCGCCAACCTGTTAAGGCCAGCACTGGCTGGCGCTCAGAAGCTCAAACTCACGAACAGATTCTAAATTGTTGTTATGGTGGAGTTAGACTCGACTGAACCCCTATATTCTCCTAAATTCAACTTACATCAGTTCCTATCTCTCATGACAACCTTCTCCACTACGGTTGGATTTAAATTAACCTTAGATCAATCATCACTTCAACATTTCACTCAAAATTGAACATAACTGTCAAACTTACATACAATAGATTTAGATCCAATTTCATATAAAATTTCAGTTGTAAATCTAAAGAAAAAGTGTGCTACTCACATTTGTAACTCCAATTCAAGCTCTCACAATCTTCCTGAATTCAAATCCAAGCTTCTACGGCCCATTCTCTTGATAATTCACTGAGAGACACCAGAAATCTAATAAGAATTCACCCAGATTTGCTCAGATCTGCACAATCCGATCTGATCCTCTATGAATCACTAATCTATTTAAGGAATTACTAAATCTACATCTATTCTTACCTGATTTGCAGTTTGCTCCACCCAGATTTGGAGATCAAATCATAATCCTCAGAAAATCAGCTTCGATTTCAACTCTCCTTCTTCTTTTCCAGATCTGAATGTAGTCTTCCCCTTCTTTTCCAAATCAGCTCTTACCTTTCTGATTCTCCAGGTATGGATTCCCTTCTCTCACAGCTTACAGAACCCTTTAGAGTCACCAATGACCAACCTCTTCAACACAAAACAGCCACTATATATATAGGTTCTGATCTTTGCCGCCAACATCCCTTTTAAAACACTCTCGATCTACTGTGTGCTCCTCCACACATCTGCCCTACCTAAACATACTTAATGATATATAATTATCAAATACCCAATAATGACACTATAAGCATCTATATCTATTTCCCCCATAATAGTTGATGACACCCACAAGGTTCATTGGTTTCTCTGTGGCTTAGGTCCTGAATTTTCAACTTTTTCCACCACTATGACGTCTCTCACTCTGCTGCCGACTTTCAAAGAGGTAGTTCCCAAAACTCAAAGCCATGAGTTATTTACCAAATCTCTTGAGTCCTCATCAGCCCCACCAGCTGTCTTTGTTGCTAAACATGATAATCGCTCTTCTAATAATCGTGGAACCAACAATCGAAAGGGTCATGGAAATTACTACAATAATGGTAAGAAAAGTTTCAAGAATGTTCCACGTCATAATTCTGGTTCTAGCAAGAACTCATCATCAAACTCTCGTCCTTCGATGCAGTCCTCCACTACTTTCTGTCAGATATGTGAACAGCATGGTCATTCTGCTCGTGTTTGCCCAGAGTGCTATGGTGACTCCTCTCATGCTAATCACAATGCTGAAGCACTCTCTTCTTGTTCCTTGCAAGATGGTCAACTGGACACCTCTAAGTGGTACACTAATAGTGGGGCTTCGGCTCATATGACAAACAACCAAGGTATCCTTGATATCTCTACGCCCTATACCGGTCCCGATAAGGTACAAGTGGGCAATGGGACTTATCTTTCCATCTCTCACATGGGTTCTACTTCTCTCTCTCCCTCTCTTAAACTTCTTGATGTTTTAGTGGTTCCTGATCTTACTAAAAATTTACTTTCATTTAGTAAACTTACAAAAGATCTTTTTTTTTCCATTATACATTTGTTTTACCATCTAGGATCGTCATACGGGAGAGGTGTTGAGAAACGGTAAATGTAGAGATGGCTTATACATCCTTTTTTTTTTTTTGGAACGTAAGCAAGTAATATTAATTGAAGAAAAGGAAGATGTACAAGGAAATACAGGTGAATGAGAATGGGAAATCAGTCCATAACAGGTAGAAGAGAGGGCAAAAGCAACCCCAACTACAACTCAAATAAGGGACTAGTTTTGACAAATCTCTCTAGCAAGAGGGCTAAGTGTAGAATTCAGATCATTAGGGGTTAACTTTCCTCTAACGTCCAAGGCAATTAAGTTCTCCAAGTCCTTAGGAGGTAGAGCTTTATTTTGGAATATCCACTGGTTGCGCTCCTTCCACAAATGATAAACTAATGTTGCAAGGGAGAGCTTCCTTATCTTGGCAACAAGGTATTTCCCACGAAAATGCTGAGAAACGAAGGAGATGAGGTCTGCCCATGGGAGTTGGTTACGGGGGTAGCAGTTCTTGGTCATCATTGATGCCCATAGTACAGAAGAGTAATAGCAATCGAAGAAGAGGTGGTCAATGTTCTCTCCACTGTTCCTGCATAGAATGCATAGCGAGTTGCTCAAGATATTCAGGTTGAGAAGGAAGTCTTGTGTTAGGAGACGTCTGTGGATAGCCATCCAAAGACAAAATGAGTGCCTTGGGATGTTGCCACTGAACCAAAAGAGGTTGCTCCAAGGTACTTGTGGACGAGAGATTCCCAAAGCCTTGTAGGTATGCTTGATGGAGAATAGGCCGAATGGTGAAGGAAGCCAAGTGATGAGATCTTCCCGATTTTGATCAGGTGGAGGGAGATGAGAAAGCATGCCCCAAGCCTGTAGGAGGTCTACCGAGACAGTTGGAGGGGGATCCCAATGATTACCATATATTATGCAAGACACTTTGGAATCCTGAGGTAAGCCTGAGTCAAGGATAATTTGGCTGCCATATTTAGAGAAAAGAAAGCCTCCAGGGAGCCAGTTATCAAACCAGAGCCAGGTGTTATTACCATTATAGACATGACATTTAATGTAAGAGGCAGCTTTGTCTCTCAACTTTAGGATCTTCCTCCACGACCAAGTCGATGATGATGGGATGCCGACTTGCCATATTGACTTGTGCTTAAGACGATTGGAAAGAACCCAAAGAGAACGGTCAAATGTGACAATTCGCCAAAGAAGTTTGCAATGGGCGGCTGTGTTCCATTGTTGCAGGCTGAGGATGCCAAGTCCCCCTTCATCTTTGGGGAAGCGAACAACAGACCAGGAAACCGGTGCTAGATTTTTGCATGGATTGCTACCTGCCCATAAGAAGGTTCTGCATAGGCGCTCAATTTCATCAATGACTTTCAGCGGAATCATGAACGCAGATAACCAATATGTTGCAGTTGCAAAGATGATTGATTTGAGAAGCTGAGCACAGCCTGCATAGGATAAGTTATTCGCCTTCCATGATTGAAGCCTATGCTTGATCCTTAGAAGGAGCGGCTCACAGTCAGCAATCTTTAGCCTTGAAAAGATAATGGGGACTCCCAAGTATTTGACTGGGAATGAGCCTTGCGCCACCTGGAATTTGCTCAAAATTTCATTTTGAAAATCAGAAGGGGTAGTAGCAAAAAATAAGTGGCTTTTTTATCTGTTCACCTGGAAACCAGATAGATAGCTGAAGTTATCAAGAGCTCGGAAAATGAGTTCAAATGAGTGCATGTCAGGCTTGTGAATATGAGCAAGTCATCTGCAAAACATAGGGTTTTGATATTTTCATCTTTGCATTTCGGGTGATGGGAGAATCCATCCTGGGTGAAGATATGCAAAATACCAGCAAATAATTCAATAATCAGTAGGAACAAGTAGGGTGACAAAGGGTCACCCTGACGAAGTCCCCTCTTTCCTTTGAAGAAACTTGCAGTACCTCCATTGATCACAAGAGAGAAGGAGGGGGTGGAGATGCACTCCATAATCCATTCAATGAAGAGTGGGGGGAAGTTCATGACCTTCAAGAGGATTGGTATAAGGTTCCAATTAACAGAATCAAAAGCTTTCTTGAGGTCTGCTTTGAGAGTACAGCGGGGAGGGCCACTATCGAGATGGTAGTTATGAAAAAGTTATTGGCTGATGAGGATATTGTCAAGGATCTTCCTGCCAGGGATGAAAGCAGTTTGGTAAGGTCCCACCAACTCAGAAATTATTGTTTTGATTCTGTTAGCAATGATCTTAGAGATGCATTTATAGATAGTGTTAACACAAGCAATGGGGCGATAGTCCTCAACAGATGAAGAATTGTTGGACTTTGGAATAAGGGTGAGAAGGGTAGCATTGAATTGTTTTAGGATTTTCCCTTCCTGGAAGAAGCTTCTGATGGCCTTGAGGGTGTCATTGCCAACAATATTCCAAGCACTTTGAAAGAATAACGGGGTGAAACCATCCGAACCAAGGGCTTTGTCATCCTTGAAACTGAAAAGTGTGTCCTTGATTTCTTGATTAGAGACCTCTTTGATCAAGTCCAAATAAGAAGCAGCATCAAGTCTTCTGGAAATAAATTGTTCAACATTGGATGGGTTGACAACACTGTTTGAACCTGGAGATCCCAAAAGGTCTGAGTAATAATTGACAAACGTTTCCTTGATCCGATTCCACTCAGTGATATTATTTCCCCTTTGATCATAAACACTGAGAATTCTGTTAGCAGCTCTTCGGCACAGCAGTGATTTGTGAAAGAAGCGAGTGTTTGAGTCACCTTCACGAAGCCATAAGATACGGCTTTTCTGTTTGGTTTGAGATTCAAGATCCCTCCCAGCAACAATAAGCCGAGAAGAGAGGTCTTTTTCCAGACTTCGAAGGTTCAGATTTGAACGATCAGAAGATAGCCATTGTTGGCATGAATAAAGTTCATCCCTTATAAGATGGGTTTGATTCTCCAAGTTAGAGAACCTGGTTTTACTCCATTCTCTAAGCTTGGTTTTGACAACCTTGAGCTTGGAGACCAGCTTGAACATGGGGGTACCATTCATATCAGAGCTCCAAACTTCCTCCACAATAGAAAGGAAATCACAATGATTAGTCCAAAAGCTGTAGAATTTAAAAGGTTTTGGACCTGAACCAAACCTTTGAAGGATTGAGATGAGAGCCGGACAGTGGTCTGAAATTCCAGGGGGAATGAAGTCAACATTAGATGAAGGAAAATGCTGAAGCCAGTCGTGGTTGACAAGAACTCTATCAAGTTTGCATTGAATGGAGTTAGAGCCTGAACTTTTATTAGTCCAGGTATGATACATTCCCTTGGATTTGAGCTCAATAAGGCAGCAACCATCAATGAGTTGATTGAATTCAGCAATAGCTACAATGTTTATCGGCTGACCACCCACTTTTTCATTGGAGTTGCGCACACAGTTGAAATCACTAGCAAGAATCCAAGGGCATCCAGGGGTGTTGCTTCTTAAGTCATGCCAAAGAGTTCTTCGCATTCTATGATCATTTGCAGCGTACACGAAAGAGGCCATGCAGGATTGCTGTGTTGAAGGGATAAATACATGGCAATGAATCAACTGATCAGAGATAAAAGTGGGATTGAGGACTAGGTCCTGATGGTTCCAACATACCCATATGCGGCCCTTGAGGGCAGCGGAGTAGTTATCATCCGAGGACCAGAGAGGGCATAGAGTAGAAAGGATGAGGGCTTTGTTGCTTTGTCTGACTTTGGTTTCAACAATACACATGAGATTTAGGCCATTCTTATGAATGAGTGATCTGAGTTCCTGTTGTTTGGCGAGGTCATTTAACCCCCTGATGTTCCACACAGCCCACTTAATCATTGGAGAGGGGAGGAGGATTTGCATGTTTAGGAACCATGCATTTTCTTGCTTCCTTCATGGTTATTTCTTGCTCCCTTCTTCTTTTTCTTCAGCTTTTTCTTAGCACTACCATGCATTTTTTTGCTTCCTTCATGGCGAATTTGTTCGGGCTCTGGATGTCAATGGTGGGGGGGAAAGATGATTCATGTGGGAAGCCACAATGATTTTGCAAGGGACTATGAGGAGGGACTGATTTCGGGATCTCAAGGAGGACCTCAAGAACAGGCTCAGATACAGAATGGGGGTGCGAAGGAGGTGAGCAAAGGGGTGAAGGTTTAGAGGGCGTCACAGCATGGGCAAGTTCGAATGTAGCAGAGTCACTACTCATCATCAAAGGTGGGGTTGCAGAAGGAATTACAGAAGGAATAGAAGCAGCAGAGACAATGCCAGAAGTCGCCAGGGAAGGTAGTGGTTGGGCAGGGATGGTATCACCAGATCGGGGGCCAGCGGAGACAAGAGGGGTGGGGGCTGGCTCCATTGAGGACAGATCTTGGTGTTCTGAAGGAATCTCCTCAAAATGCCTGCCAATGGGTCTCCATGTCTTGGAGATCTTGGGACACTTGGAAGAGAGGTGACCAAAGGTTTTACACTGCAAGCAGCAAGCAGGCTTCCACTAGTACTCCACCCTTATCTCTATAAGGTCTGCTAGGTTGTTTCCAGTTTGGAGAAGAAGCCTGTCCGAGAAGGCACAATTAGCATCGATTTCAACACAGGCACGGGCAAAGTTTAGTCTGGTGCGTTTGTGAGTAGCTTCATCGAGGTACAGAGGGTTACCGATGCCACTTGCTATGTCACTTAATCCCTTTTCAGTCCAATATTCAAGTGGGACGTTAGCCAAATTAACCCACATTGGGATCTTGTTAAGTTGTGACTTCTCCAACTTCATCCTAGGCAGCCACTCCTTGAGCACAAGAAGTTTCCCAGAAAAATGCCAAGGGGCATTATCCAACACCATTTCTCTCATGTTATCATTGCTAAATCTAAATATGTAGAACCCATCAGAGGTGAGGCTAGTATCCACCATGCCAGGTTTGCCCCAAAGTCTAGTGGCAAGAGCCTTCACAGCAACAAGGGGAAGCATTTTATCGATAAAGTGTCCAACCAGGCATCCCTCCTGGCACTTGATACCTTCTTCAGCAACCATGGGTGGGGGGCAAATCAGTGGGGAGCCATCCAAGGAACCAGGCTTGAAGAACTCAAGCTTGGACCGAAGAGATGGGGAAGTGGCAAAGAGATGGGACCATGATTTGGGAGGGGGTGGCAGATGGGAGACAGCTTGTGGATGAGTGTGGAAAGCTGCTTGGAGGCCGGCCTTGGTCAGGTGGGACTACTGGAGCAGACTTGGGGGGCAGGCGGATCAAAGGAGGACGAGGATATCCTAGGACAGGCTGGCGCTGCAGGAGGTCCAAAGCTGGCAGGCAAGGCAAGCAGAACAGCAGGAGCGCTAACCAAGTTCAAAATGTGAAGAGGTGGGAACATTTTAGAGGAACCCAATGGGATCCCGAGTGGAGGCTGAACCAGACCCGCACCGGGAGAAGTGGGGGAACAGGGAGGGAGCCTGCAACTGACGCCATGCACCAAGGGTGGAAGAAGGGGGAGAACGGGCAGAGGGCGAAGCCCTACACGAAAGCTCCACCAAAGAGTCTACATGACGATTGCTTGATCTTTTGGAGAGATGGGGATGCTCAACTGAACAAGGACACCTTCACCACCCAGCACACACACCCTTCCCGCCTGAAGGAACAAACCTTCACACCTGCACGAACTCCTTCGCAACTTCACGAACCCCTTCGCGCCTGTAAGAACAAACATTCACACCTGCACGAGCTCCTTCGCTGCTTCACGAACACATTCGCCCTCACGAACACCTTCATCGAACACGTTCGCCCTCACGAACACCTTCATTGCTCACGTTCGCCCTGGGACACCTTCGTTGCTCATGTTCGCGCTGGAACACCTTCGTTGGTCTTATGAGTTATACTCCTTGATAGTGGACAAAAAGGCTTTTCTTACTCACCTACAGCGAAATAAACTTCAAGCACCTATTTCCTTATGGCATGCACGATTAGGGCATTCCTCTCAACATGCCCTAGAGACATTGAATAAACTTGGTGTTATTTCCTTTAATAATGCTTCTTGCAATAAATTGTCCTCCGTTTGTCATGGATGCCAACTTGGTAAAAGCCATTGGCTTTCATTTGATCTTAATGAAAAGAGTAGTTCTTTTCCTCTTGAATTAATTCATTGTGATCTTTGGGGACCATCCTCTATTGTCTCTACCACTGGTTATAGATTTTATGTCTTGTTTGTGGATGATTTCTCGTGTTTTTCGTGGTTCTATCCTCTTCGTTTCAAGTCTAAATTCTATGACATATTTCTTCGTTTTCAATCTTCTGTAAAAAATTAATTTGCTTGTAGCATAAAATCCTTTCAATGTGATGGTGGTGCTGAAGTTACAAGTTCTAAATTCCAAGCACATCTCTTTGCTTGTGGCATTCAACAAAAAATTTCTTGTCCTCACACTGCAGCCCAAAATGGCCGCACCAATCGAACGGAAGCATAGGCATATAACCAAAACTGGTCTCTCTCTCTTGTTCCATGCTCAAGCTCCATCCTCTTTGTGGGTTGATGCCTTCTCCACTACTATCTTCACCATTAATCGGCTCCCAACTCCAACTCTTGGTGGCGAATCTCCATATGTGGTTCTATATGGTAAGCAGCCCTTCTACTCTATCTTTCGCACTTTTGGATGCTTGTGTTAGCCTACCATGCTCTTCATGGCTTATCTTAGATCTCTTTATTTCAGTCTTTTCTTGCTCTCAAAGAGCCACGAGGTTTTAAATCCGCTACAAAGCACCCTAAATGGATTGCTGCTGTGGATGAGGAAATTCGAGCCCTTCGAGCAAACCAAACTTGGCTTTTAGTTCCACACCCTACTAGTAAAAATGTGGTTGATTGTAAATGGGTCTTCAAGACCAAATTATTGCTTGATGGCTTGGTGGAACACTATAAAGCACGACTCGTGGCAAAAGGGTATACGCAACGCCCTGACTTAGACTTTGATGAGACCTTTAGCCCTGTCGTTAAGGTCTCCATAGTTAGACTCATCCTTTCTATTGCAATAACTCATGCTTGGCCTCTTCAACAACTTGATGTGAAGATCGCCTTCCTTCACGAGTATTTTCCAGAGGAAGTCTTCATGGAACAGCCCCCTGGTTACACTGATAGTCGCTTTCCAGATCATGTGTGTCTTCTCAAGAAGGCCCTTTATGGGTTGAAACAAGCCCCATTAGCTGGGTTTCAGCGCTTTAGTTCTTATCTTCTACGCATAGGGTTTCCTTGTAGTAAAGCTAACCCTTCTCTATTCACCTTGCATAGACCCAATGGAGTAATTTACTTGCTGGTTTATGTGGACGATATTGTTGTCACTGGCAGCAACTCTCACATGGTTGAATTTTTCATCAAATGGCTTGGTGATGAGTTCTCTATGAAAGACTTGGGTGATTTGCACTACTTCTTGGGTATTGAAATTCAGCGTACTACTACTGGTTTGTTCCTCACACAAACCAAGTATGCCCTTGATCTTCTCCAAAGCACAAACATGGAAGAATGTAAACCAGTTTCTACTCCCATGGTGGTTGGTCAACATCTCTCTAGTGAAGGCCCTCTCATGTCTGATCCTACAGCTTATCGCTCCATTGTCGGTGCTCTCCAATATTTGGTGATCACACGTCCAGATCTTGCTCATAGTGTCAACATATTTGTCAATTTATTGATGCCCCCACTGAAGACCATTATCGGGCTTCTAAACGTATTTTGTGTTATGTGAAAGGTACTCTTACCTATGGCATATATATATATGCCAATAGCCCCTTTTCTTTGACAGCATACTCCAATGCGGATTGGGCAGGCTGTCCAGATACTCACCGTGCTACCTCCGGGTTTGCAGTCTTCTTTGATCACAATTTAATTTCTTGGAATGCTAAGAAGCAACCAACTGTTTCTTGATCAAGTGTTGAATCAGAATATCGCTCATTAGCTTCTACAGCAGCTGAAGTGACTTGGCTATGTAACTTGCTTCATGATCTTCAGATTCTAGTTTCTGGTCCAATCACCATCATGTGCGACAACAAAAGTGCAATTTTTATGTCCACCAACCCAATTTATCAACCTCGTTCCAAACATATTTCTATTGATTATCATTATATTCGTGGACAAGTAGCTGATGGTATAATCAAGATTCAGTTTGTTCCCTCTACCTTGCATATTGCTGATGTATTCACAAAGAGCTATTCATATCTATTAATTTCCTCTCTAAAGAAGGCAAGACATGAGGCCAATACATGTCAACAGCTCACTGTATATATTTCTAGATTTTTCTGTATCGTTTGTATTTCCATATGTGTTGTATAGCATTGTTATAAATTTACAACCCCACATTATGATCAATGTGAAGAAAGCTTAAAGTTGTTTTTCTACTGAGTTTGTAAAACCTTATCAATTATATCCTCAAATTTCTAGGGATGGAAGAATACATTACAAGTGGAAAGGTGAAAGAATATGTCCCTCATTTGGGGGTCAAGTTCTTGCTTGAGGGAACCCATTATATCCAGGAGCAATTCTCAATCTCGCTGTCCAGTTGCCTCCAAATATCGTAAAGCCTGACTCGGGACCAAAAATATAGATTGTCAAATAAGTACTTTCGTTTGGTGAAACACAAGATCAAAGCATGGAGGGTGTAAATGTGGGCTCTTCATACACCTCTATTATATTTAGTTCTGTAATTTGGGTTTTGTTTTATTTTTTAAGTTACTTCCCTCACTGATATTTTTCATATAGTTCTGTAATTTGGGACTTTGGTTTTGTATGTTTATATTTTTAATACCCCAAAAAAAAAATTTATCTGGCCACTATCCTTTGTATTTTCACGGTCTTTTAAGGGCAACCTTACTACGTCACAAATTCAATGTTGTTAGAAATATGAATTTTTAGTGGCAACCTTTGTGGTGATGGCCTTGGCCACTTAAAAGTTTTTAAATAACCATTGGCGATAGACTTACTCTGTCACGAATTCAATGCCATCAAAAGTATTAATTTTTAGTGGCAACATTAGCGGCAATCTCCTTTGTTGCTAGAAGTTTTTAACTAACCATTCACGACAGCATTATTCCATCGCGAATTAAATGTTTCGTGAGTGCTCATTTCTAGCGGCAACACTAGTTGATGCTAAAACTCCAACATTAGCGACAACCGTCATCTATGTTGTTGCAAATAGAATCCTTGACAGCTTTTTCTGCGACGGGCACTGGTGGTCGCAGAATACTTTTTGCAGCAACTCATTTGTTATTGGCATCAACTTAGGCTACTGTTAAAAAATGACATTTTCTTGTAGTGATTGGCTAGAGGTTGATGTGCTTTGCACGAGGCCCAAACATGCTCGCATGCAGGCCAACATAGTACGCTTGGGCCACCCAGAAGTGTCGTGCCATGGACAAACAAGCCATGCCTGTGTTAGCCCACGTGCCAGTCGGGCCAGGCCATGACGCAAGTGGCCCAACCCATTTGACATCCCTAAAACTTAGTGCAAAGGTGGTCACTTTGCCAATCGCTTGCAGATTAAAATTTAACATTTTTGAATTATGTCTTCTATCATAAATTCTCTAAGGCCCGGCCCGGCCCAGCCCATTTGATATCTTTATGTTTTTCTTTCGTAAATTCTCTACCGTCGATCATTTACAATCGAAATTCCAAAAGGCCAACTTAGTTATTGCTCCTGTAAGATCTCAAGTGAGAAGTGAATTGATGAAATAAATGATTTACAAATATTTGAAAAAAAAAAGACAAAAAGTGCTGGAGTACAAAAGAAAAGATTTTAAAGGTCAAAGGCTCATTTGCTCATTATCAGCACAATGGGGGTGACACACATGCAAAATTTTACAGTTCTCCAACAGCATACAGTATCAAGAATATATTGAGTAAATATTTTGGATAATCATCGTGCATATCTACATAAATAATAAAACAAAATGAGAAATTTAAAATCAGTCCAGCAAGAAAAGCAATAATACATAAGCATCCATTTGAAGTCAAGACATTGCTTCCACTGACTTGCGGTTACTGGAGCTTAACATTCAAATCAAATTCTACAACTTGCAAGAATTAGATTTGCGAAAGGCAACTCTATTAATCCATCCCTTGACTCCTATCTGGTGTAAACCAAATCCATCCCAGCACAGATTACCATATGCAAGTTCGTAAAGGTAATTTTTTTTATCTCTAAACCTCAAGACGTTTCCCTCTTACCGGTGCCAACATCTTTTCTGGGTTCATGAAGGAGGCAGCTTAGATAGCACCCAATCTGGTGATCTTGTGAGCCATAATGCTTTACCAGTATCCTTGTGTTTAAAGTCAGGAGATCTTTCATTGAGCTACATACAAGAACAAAAGGAAGAAAGTGGAGTAGGAAGTTTATACTATTTTACAATAAAAATAATGATAAACAAGGAAGAGAAATCCAAATTGATACTGTACCTTTTTTGATCTATTATCCCACCATCTATCAGGGTTTTCAACCAAGTCTTTCCAGGATTCCCCATCTGATTTGAAAAACAAGGAAAAGATAAAATATTGGTAGAGCAGAACCATTACATGGTCCAGTCAAGAAGTTTTAGCAAATCCCAGATACGCATGCATATCAAACATCTTCAGTGGACAAACAACATAAACTAGAAGAATAAAAACTATTCAACACCACTCAGTCAATGCAAAAAGAATAAGCTATATTACAATTCAGACCAAGACAAAATAAAATCATAGGATCTCAAGTATCCAAGGTGGTTGTGACTTGAAATCAAATACATCATGAGTCACAAGAGGTGTAATGTTTATAAGCCATTAGAAGATTCATCTAATGAGACGAGTAACTAGCAATCCATAAATCTCCACCATCTTTCTTTATCATGAGGCAAATGGCTAATCAAATGAAACTGATTGAGCAAATGCAAGCCTGTGCACCAGCTGGATTTCAAATCATCTGAATAGGAAGCAAGAGATATTCTATCTACAAGCATGAACCCCTTATTGTAATTCTAGTCTATTATGAAATTCCTCTCCTTTCAAACAACCTAGTAGTATCATCCCTAAGAGATGATTAATTGGCTGTCCTACAAGCAGACTACTTAACATCCATTTGTTCATCCCAAAGTAATTAAATTTGGATATGCTCACCATCTGATCATCTCTCACCACTGTCACTATTATGATGGTATGCATAGTAATTATATCATCAATGGTGAGAGATGATCATATGGCGAAAAGTATGTTAACAGGAAAGTATGCATGTGCACATGCAAACACACACACACACACATAAATAAGGGCTAAGGGCTAGCCCAGTGCACGAGGCTCCCACCACTTCATGGGGTCAGGGGAGGGTCTGATGAACGTAGCTATGTCCCCACAAGTAGGGGGTTGTTTCCTGTGACTCGAACCCCCGAACTTCAGGCCGCAATGGAGCAACCTTACCATTACACCAAGGCTCTCCCTCGCAAACACACACACATGAAGAGTGGAAAACATACCAGTGGGGAGTCAAATGTTATAGCATACAGGAATCACATGTAATTAAAATAATGAATTGACAAATAAACATTTTATCTGGAAGACTAGTACACGTAAAAATTATGGAATGTAGAAAGAATTGTTCTGTTTTGTTGATTGATTTGCAAGAGAGGGAGCATTAAAGAGGCATGTGGGTTGGTGCAACAAAAATGTAAATATGGGAAGATAAAAGTGTTGTATTTTGACTCCTTGGTGAAGCCTCAAAATTAAGACTCGAGGGAATTCTTCCTCCTTGTGTTTTGTTTTGCATCTCTTTTATCCCACATTAGAAACTTATTGAAAGTTTCATGTTTTTATTTGTTTGTGTGGATACATAAGGTGAAGCCCCAAAAGGGAGAAAGCCTATGGACTAATGTGGGCATGTCCGAGTTGTTAATAAATCACACGCGCACGAGCCGCCGCCGACAATCCAATCGATCGATGGCGTGATGTGTGGGTGTGTGTGTTTGTGCGAACAGGTATGATATATCTTTTATTGTTATTATTATTTATTTTATTTATATTTCATGCGTTTTATGTGTGGTGTATGTCTGGTGCTCGAAGCTCAAGTGTGATTGAATTGTTGTGGAGCTCGTCCGAAGCTTGTGCGCAAAACATGCACTGTTTCTGTATTTTATTTTATTATCTGCAACCCGAGAGCATGCGCTCATCTTATGCATGTTCTACGCTCGAGCAATAGAGGCTTGCTGGTTTGGTGCCCATCTCGTGCCTGTCTCACACTCGAGCATCAAAATGCTCATTTCATCTATTTGTCTTGGTGCTCATCTCGCACCTATCTCGTGCTTGAGCACCAAAATGCGGTTTTATACCCGTTTGAGATCGTTTATTTTGATTCGGTGCATCGGTTTTTGATATATTTAAGATGTTTCTTTTCTCATTCATTAGAGATGAGATTTGAAAATGTCCCTTGAGAGAACAAAAGAGAAATTCCTAGCCTTTCTTCATCTTCTTCATCCTTTTCTAAGTCTCATATGAGTGCCACTCAAGGGGTTTGCCGACATTAGTATTATTCGTGCAATCTACTAGCGTGGTCTTGAACTGTAAAATGCTGGGAACCTGACGCTAGGAGCCCTTCGCACTAAGGATATCATCCAAAAGGAGACATTAAAGGTTTCAAGAACAGAGAATCTTCAATCTCAACTTGATCATGATAAGCTTTTTTTTTCCAATATCTCCTTTATTCATTGAATCTGTTGGTTGGATTGGGATCTGCACCTCTGTGAATTCTTTTTTGGGGTCTCTATTGCATATTTAAATTGGAGTTTGGTTTGGTTGCTGATCTATACATCCTACTATATATTTTACAACAATCTTGAAACCTTTAAACTTATGGAACCTACTAGACCTAACAATGTGGACCTAAACAAAGCCAAACCTCTTATAAGGGACAACTTTAAGAGATTGAAACAGAAGATACTTTACCTGTTTTAAACCCTAGAATTTGCCTTTACACTTCTATAAGACCTGAACCTAATAACGATATAACTGACTCATCTGAATTGAATGCATGGGTAAAGGCTGATCGCATGTGCAAACATTATTTGTCGAATTCCTTGGCAAATGAATTGTATGATCTGCATTGCACGTATGACACAGCCAAGGATATTTCAGATCCACTGCACAATAAGTATGTGACTGAGGATGCTCAGGTAACGAAATTTGCCATAGGCAGTTTTCTAAATTTTATGATGGTTGATGGGAAATCAGCCCCAGACCAGATTAATGCATATCAAAAACTTGTGAGAGACTTGATCAATGAAAGGATCATTCTCCCTGAGATATGTGTCTTTGGGGCTCTTATTGAGAAACTCCCTTCTACTTGGAAAGTCTATAAGACTAAACTTAAGCATAAGAGGAACGAGATGAATCTGGAAGAGTGGATTGTCCCACATTAGGATTGAGGAACAAGTCAAGAATAGAGAGAAGTTAGAAAAACCCACTTCAAGTTACCCAGACAGCAAGGCTCATGTGGTAAAGGACAATTCCAAAAGGAAAAAAAAGAGAGATTTTCAAAGTTCCTGCAAACCTGGAAAAAAGAAGCAATTCAAGAAAAGGAGGGAACTGTCATGTTTGTGGTAAACAAGGGCACCATGAACCCAGGTTTAGAAAATGCCAAGGCAAACCACAAGAGAAACCTCAGGCTAATGTAAGTACAATCTGATGTAAATGTTGCTATTGTTTCAGAGGTGAACTTGGTAGCCAATTCCAAGGAGTGGGAGGTTGATTACTAGAGCCACAAGACATATATATGGAGACCATGACTTGTTCACATCTTACCAACCTGTAGGAGATGGCAAGTAGGTGTTTTTGGTAGACTCTCGATTTTCTCCAATTACTGGTAAGGGAAAGGTTATGATCAAGCTAATTTCTGAGAAACAGCTGGCCTTGACTGAGGTTCTTCATGTACCAGATATTAGGAGAAATCTAGTGTTTGGTTTTCTGGTGAACAGGGCTGAGATTAGACTTGTATTAGAAGGAGATAAGTTATTATTGTTCAAAGGTGGGGTTTTTCTGGGAAAGGGCTACCGTAATAATGATCTGTTTGTATTAAATGTCTTCGATGAAATAAATGTAGCTTCATCTTCTGCTTATATTGATTCTTTATCTTTGTGGCATGCTAGATTAGGCCACACAAATGTTGGTCACATAAAACATACAGAAAATCTAGATTTGATTAAAAAAAATATCAAACTAAAATTTTGATAAATGTAATGTTGTTCAGAGACAAAATTCACAAAGAAACCCCATAAGTCTTTTAAAAGAGGACCTGCACTTCTTAGTCTAATTCATATTGATATTGGTGATTTAAAAAACATTATGGCAAGAGGTGGTGAAAAGTACTATATAACCCTCATGGATGACTATAGTAGATACACTAAGGTGTATTTATTAAGAAGTAAAGATGAAGCAGAAGAAACTTTTATAAAATATAAAACAGAAGTTAAAAATCAACTAAATAGAAAGATTAAAAGTCTCAGAATTGATAGAGAATGAGGATATGATTCAAATCCCTCCCAGAAATATTGTGAACTTAATGGAATAATCCATGAAGTAACTGCTCCATATTCTCCTGAGTCATATAGAATAGCTGAAAGAAGAAAAAAAATAGAACATTAAAAGAGATGATGAACACTATGTTAATTTGTTCTTGTTCACTGGGGAATTGTGGGGGAGGCTATTTATCTGCCTATTTTGTTGTAAACATAGTACCCCAAAAGAAAATTGGAAAGACTCCCTATGAGCTTTGGATAGGGCATACATCCAACCTTAATATCTTAAGGTTCAGGGGTGCCTTGCTAAAGTGAGTCTTCCAAAATAAAGAGAAAAAGAATTGGTCCTAAGAATACATACTGTGTTATGCTGAAAACAATGCTACCTACAAATTCTTAGAATTGAGAAATGTAGATGATTATGTAGTTTCAGGCTTTCACTTAACTCTATAATTGAGTCAAGCGATGCAGATTCTTTCAGTTTATATTCCCTTTAGACAAAAATCTGCATTAGACTTAGACTTGGCTTCTACAAGTCCAACCAGAGATGTCCAACTTGAATCATTTTAAGAACCAGAACCTAAACGTGAATCAGAGTTAAGGAGAAGTAAACGAACTACAAAAGAGACTAATCTGGGTGATTATTTTTACACCTTTCTATTAGATAATGATCCTGCACTTAAAGTGAAGTCATGACTTCTCCTGATGCTGTGTTTTGGAGAGAGGCTATAAATGAAGAGTTGAGTTCCATTTTGGTAAATCATACTTGGGAATTCGTTGACTTGCCACCTGGAACTAAACCAATAGATTACAAATGGATATTAAGAAAGAAATTTCAAAATGATATAACTATAGATATAATTTAAATCAAGTTTAGTAGCCAAAGGCTTTAGCAACAAACAGAAGTAGATTATTTTGACACTTATATACTAGTTGCCAAAATATCAACTATAAGAGTGTTGATAGCCTTGGCAATCATTTACAAATTAATAATTCATCAAATGGATGAAAAAACTATATTCTTAAATGGGGATTTAGAAGAATGTATCTATATGATCCAACTAGAAGGATTTATAATACTTGGTAAAGAAACATGAAGTCTATAGAAAAGTGAAAACCTTAAATGGTTTAAAACAAGCACCAAAATAGTGGCACGAAAATTTGATAATATGCATGCTAACCATGGATTTGATATAAATGATTTTGATACATGTGTGTACTATAAATTCTTTAGAAATTCTAGTGTTGTCATTTGTTTATATGTGGATGGTAATGTGGTAATCAGTGTTTTCAGTTTTAGTGGCACGTCGTGAAATTTCAAAAGTTTTCCCCCAACGATGCGTTTCGCTGGGGGAAATCGCCAAGGAAACTTCCCTAGCAACATTTCGAGAGGTGTCGTTGAAACACAACAAAATTTCGCTGTGTTTCAATGAACCTTTTTTTTTTTAAAGAATTTTGCCCTCACACGTGTGCATCGCACGCGTGCAAGGGAAAACATAAGAGGTGTCGCTCGATTTGGGCAAAATTTTGCCCAAATCAAGCGACGACTTGAAAAGAAGCGAGGAAACCTCCCCAACTTCAAATCTTTGGCCAAATCCATCTGAATCATGCTCAAATCAATCTCATTCTCATCACTTTACATAATAGAAGTGATTTGAGAGAGATTTGTGTTGATTTATAAGAGATTGAAGCGTTCTTACACATCTCACGTTTGGTGACGTGAAGGTAAACTCCTTTTTTTTCATTTAGATTGATCTAAAGTTCATAGAATGCTGTGATTATCTGATATGTGTTGGACCGACACCCAATCTACAGATGGGTGTCGGCGTTTTATTTTTTAATTAAAAATTTTATTTTTTAGCATTTTTTATGCGAAAATTGATAGAAATTCGTTTTTTAATTAATTTAAATTGTATAAACCTTGTATTATTTTATGAAAATTATGTATAATATATAGGGACACCTGATCTACAGATGGGTGTCCCCGGATTAATTTTATAAAAATAATCATTTTTTTGAATTATTTAATCCGAAATTTAATAAAAAAAAACGTTTTTTTATTATTTTTAATGCTAAAGACTTTATATAATATCATGAATTTTATATATAATATCTAGGGACGCCCAATGTATAGATAGGTGTCGGAGAATTTTTTTTAATAAAAATATTAATTTATTTTATTACATTTAGTCAAAAATCAATACAAAAGGATAAAAAATAGAAAAAATAGATAAATTCTCAAACTAAATTCATAAATTTAATTTATTTATTATGGAAAAAATTATTTTGAAGAATCGGAGTTTATATAAATTGTTTATAGTTTATATTAAAATTTTTCTGGAATTATAAAAATATTAAAATAATATGGAAAATTGAAAAAAAATCTAAAAATTAATATGGTTTATAAATTATAATTAATATGTGCACTGTGCAAGGGTTCATCTTCGACTGTGTAGCACTTTTATTTTGATTTCAGCATTTTTTGTTAGAGACAGTATGGCATCTGGCAATGGTAGTGGGGCTGGGGCTAGTGGCAATGGAGGTGATTGCCCTGGTGGCAAAAGACAGGATATTGGCTGAGCCCATGGCACGAGATTTAAGGGAGAGAAAAATAAGACCGTCTGCAATTATTGCCACCAAATCATAAAGGGTGGTAGAGTATTACGACTTAAGTAGCATTACGACTACAAGAACATGGCCAACTGCCCTTGAGTTCCTCCCGAGGTTAAGAGCCAGATGAGAGAGCACTTATAATCAGGAGTATATCTAGGAAGGAGAGGAGGCACGCACATGAGAAGATTAGACGTAGATTGACAGAGCCTAGCCGACCCTCTACGGCTGAGGATTACGATGATGATATGATATACCCTGACAACATGATGACAGAGGCAGAGAGGGCAGCATTCAAAGCCTCAGTGCGAGCATCTTTACAGTCTGAGTACGAGAGGAGAGAAGCTAAGAGGTACGGATTTCACAAGGGTGGTACCTCTAGAGGAGATGCAATTGATGTGGATGCTCCTAGGCGTGGGGTTGATCGACTTGGGGCTGGGGCTGGGGCTGGGCCTGGGCTCACTTGTTCACAGAGCACCAGAATGCCCGATTATCTTGTGGAGCCTAGTATGTTCCGTTCATCTGGTGCCAGGCAGAAGAGATTGAGGGATATGTGGGGCAAAGGTAATGTCAGGCAAAGGATGGGAAAATTCATATCTAAATTGTTTATCTTCAATCACATTCCAGCGAGTCCACACTTCAAGAATATGATTGATGTTATCCAGGAGTCAGATCAGGGGGTCTTACCTCCTACGCCTCGGGAGATTATGGGTACGTACTTGGATGAGGAGGCAGAGATGAGAGACTTTATTGCATCCAGTTTAGAGTTACCATCATATGTGATGGATGGACAAGTCCTACTAAACTGTCCATCATCAATTTCATCGTGTATTGTAAAGGCAGGGCAATATTTTTGAGATCTGTTGACGCATCAGACAAGATCAAGGATGGGCCCTATATTACAGGTCTATTAAAGAGCATGATAGAGGAGGTTGGCAAAGAGCACGTGGTTCGGATTGTAACAGATAATGGCAGTGCATTCAAGAAAGCTGGCCAAACATTAAAGCAGCAGTATAACCTCTATTGGGGCGTCCTATGCCCCACATTACATCGACTTAATGCTAAAGGCCATTGGCAAGAGGAACTGTATGCTTGCCACATTAAGGGATGCACGAGCACTCACCACATTTGTGTACAACCACAACTATATACTTACGAAGATGAGAGATATGGTGGGGACATAGTTTGGCCTGGGATTATCAAATTCGACACGAACTACATTGCATTGGATAGTATTTTGAAACACAGGCAGGGATTGAGATCACTATTCACCATGAGGATTGGATGAGTTGTACTCAGAGTCACACAGATATGGGTAGGAGAGTAAAGGATATTGTTTTATCCATCACTTTTTGGGAGCATGTGCCAGAGTTGATTGATGTACTGGAGCCTATATACCATGTGCTGAGGATAGTTGACACAAATGCCTATCCCACGATAAGATCTATATATTCGTATATAGCTGTGATGAAAGCTCAGATTAAGGCCGCATCACCCTCATCGTACAAGTGGGTACACAAGATTATTAATAATAGATGGTTCATGATGCTAGCTCATCCTCTGCATTCAGCTGGTATAATTAAAATTCTATTTGAATTTTTTTTATATTCAATAATGTTTATAATTATATTTTAATTGTACTAATATTTTTTCTTGTAATCGTCAATGTAGCATATTATTTGAATCCCAAGTACCATTATAAGGATAACCTTGGCACCTGCATGGACCTCTGCACTTCGGTCCACCAAGTCTTCATGAAGTTGGACCCCCCATTCAGATGCAGTTGGCAATTTTGGAAACGAGGTAGGGGATTGTAAATTATAAAAGTGGTAGTGAATCTATTACTTGACTTATGCATATTAGTTCTTACTTCTTAGTAGTTATATTAAATACTAAACTCTATAGCCCTTTCAAATTCCACTACTAGTTGATACTATTTAGAGATGCGATGGGCTCATTCGGGTCAACCACAGCGATTGCATCGAGGACGACGATGATACCGTGTAAGTGACACTTATTTGTGAATATTAATTATTAAATGATTTTTCTCTATCCTCATTTCTAAATAAATGTTAATACTTTCTATTTGTAAATCCAGGTGAATGGTGGGCGATGTATGGGACAGATGCCCCTACACTGAGGAAGCTAGCATGCCAAGCATTAGCTCAAACAACATCTTCCTTTGCTTGTGAGCACAATTGGAGCACGTTTGCACTTATACACATGAAGCAAAGGAACCGACTAGTTTATCAGAGGTTGCAAAAGTTAGTCTTCTGCCATTACAACAAGAGACTGAGGACGAAACAGTTAGAGATAAAGCAGCGCACCACTACTGTGAAGGATCCTTTGGACGTATTATTCAGTAATGAAGTTGATAAGGAGGATCCATTCGCAGAGTGGGTTAGATGTGTTGAGATGGATGAGCCTGATGGTCGTCCTAGCCCAGTCATTGCGCATGCTGCAGCAGAGATGGGCATCGATATCGATGCAGCTATGGATGAGGAGAAGGGGGATGGCAGCGGAAACTCATTAGATAGATCTGTGAGAGTTGTTCCTCCCTTTGTTGCTGCGACGACATCAGCCCCAGCTCGTGGACATGTTGAGTCATTATCATCAGAGGACACAGATGAAGAGGATGAGTTTGGATCATCAGATGATGATGACAGAGATAATGGAGATAGTGGTACTAGTGGTACTCATGGTGGTGTTGGCACCAGTGGCCCGGGGTTGAACCCTTTTACTGGAGAGGCGGCTTTCCATCATGCCACACAAAAGACTAACCACGGGTTTAAAGGTCATGGTGAGAGTGAAGCACATTCCTATCAGAGGAGGAAAGGTAAGGAAAGATAGCATACAAGGATACACAATGACACGTCCTCCATGGCACAGAGTTTTTGATCTTTAGATGTTGGAAGATCGTCGAATTCTTATAGAGAACAATATCCACCACAACTGAGCCAGGGACACTATCCATTCTACTATCCTAAGCAGCTTGGACCAGCAGATTCATCAGATAGCAGTAGTTACGGTACTTCATACGGATATCCTGAAGCACACATGCAGACATCTGATCTATTTGAGATCTTTCCAGTGAACCCATATCTGTACGATTATTATACTATGCCTATACCACTGGAGCTGTAGACCCTCCATACGAGCATCCTGATTATCCTATGCCGTCTCCTTCGTCAACACCACAACCAGAGCCAGATCGTTGCTACTACTATTCTAATTTCCCTCCAATTGGTATCATGGCACACATGACACAAGATAAGTATGAGCAGCATGTCTGTTCATATCAGAGAAAATATAGATCTCGGATGGGATGGAAGCATTACCGCCACTTTATAGGCGAGAGAGCGGGGTTTGAGCCTCCCCATTCATTTCAGTATTGATTTGGCGGTATGATTGTATGTTTTTACTCTTTATATTATTGTTTCAGTTTAATTAAAAATTTGGATCCTATTTGTCATTTTGATTTATGGACAACCCACAGCATCACCCCGATCATTACATTTACATGTCACATTGCATTTGCATGATTTTTTGAAGTGTATAACTGCTACTTGTAGTAATTTAGTACAATTATACATGCCAATGCAATTATTTTACATATTATTATTTTAAATCATTGATTTTGGAACTAAACGAGGAAAACAAAATTTCTGGTGAAATTTTGGCATGCCTACCGCTGAAATGTCACTCGGTGCCTTAGGCGACATGCCCAGCGGCACCGAAACTCAAAACCTTGATGGTAATTTCCACCATTATTGTCTTCCAAATTTGAAATAAAATTCCACAAAGATTCTTGTCTTCTAAATTTGAAATGAAAGATTTAGAAGAAGCTGAATTTATTCTAGGAATTAAAATAATTAAAGAATCTGGTGGAAATACATTAAACCAATCACATTGTGTTGAGAAGGCCCTGAGGAAGTTTGGACATTATGAATCTGTCTTTGTCCACTCCTTGTGACTCTAGTATACATCTAATAAAAAATTCTGGTAGGTGGTTTCTCAGATTGAGTATGCTCGAGAAATTGGTTCTCTTAAGTATTTAATGAACTGTACTAGACCATACATTGCTTATACAATAGGAAGACTTAGTAGATATATTCATAGTCCTAACTATGAGCATTGGAATGCATTAGTTAGAATAGTAAGGTACTCGAAGGGGACAATGCATTATGATCCTCATAATTATCATTATCCAACTATATTAGAAGGCTATTGTGATGACAATTGGGTTACTAGCATGAAAATGTAAACTCAACTAGTAGCTATATTTTTACATTAGGAGGTGGTGCTATTTCATAGAAATCATGTAAATAGTCATGTAATGCAACATCCATTATGCCATCGGAATTGCGGCCTTAAAGTTGGCTAGTGGAAAAGCAAAATCATTGAGAAACTTTCTGCATGACATCCCTTTATAGATGAGAGCACCTCCTATATTTATTCATTGTGGTAGCCAAGAAGCAATAGCTAGAACCCAAAATAAAATGGATAACATACGCATATAACATTGGAACATAATATTATAAGGCAATTATTAAATGATGGCGTAATTACACTTAATTATGTGAGATTAGGTAGAAACTTAGCGTATCCCCTGACTAAGCCTCTTGGGAAGAAAATGATAGTCTACCCTGACTAAGCCTCTTGGTAAGAAAATGATAGTCTCCCTTGACTAAGCCTGTCATAAAGAAAATAATAATAAATACATCGAGGGGGTCGGTTTTAAGCCCATAGAAAACAACCCATGATCGCAACCCAACATATGTGAATGGTGATCCCAAAAAGTAGGTTCAATGGGAAAAACAAGTCACCTAAGTTGTTCAAGAATCATCATCATCACCATAAGCTAGTTCCCACCAAAGTGGGGTCACTGACACGAATCTTGTCTCTTTATCCCACTCTATCAAAAATTATATCTTCAGTTAATCTACATTTTTGTAAGTCTTGTTTTATACACTCCATACATGTCTTTTTAGTCTTCCTCTTACTCACTTAGATCCTTCAATATGCACACTCGCACATTAGAAGTGCATCTCTAGGTCTCTGCTTTACTATTCCAACCAAAAAAAAAAAAAGGTCTCCACTTTACATGACCAAACCATCTTAGCATACTTTCCTCCATTTTATCCCTAATGCATACTATGCCTAACCACTTTCAAATGCCTTCATTTCTTATTTTGTGTTCCTTAGCTTTCCTACAAGTCCATCTTAGCATCCTCATCACAGTAACACTTATGTCCTGAACATGTTGATTCTTGGCCCGCCAAACATTCTACATAATACAACATTGTTGGTCTAATTGCCATCTTATAAAACATATCCTTTAGTTTAAGTGGAACACACTTGTCACACCAAATTAGAAGAATCCCTCCACTTAGGCCAACTAGCTCTAATTCTATGTGCACATTTTCATCAATTTCTCCATCCTTTTATACCATTGATCCAAGATATTTGAACTTATTACTTAAAAGATATTTTGATTGTCAATTCTAATAGTTTCATTAGTTATATTGTCATTTGTATTAAAATGGCATTTCATATATTCATTCTTCGCACGGCTTATTTTAAAACCCTTTGATTCTAAGGTGATTCTTCATAATTCTAACTTAATATTTACTTCTTATCTAGTGTACCCACCAATACTACACCATCTGCAAATAATATACACCAAGGCACCTCATTTTGAATATAGTTCGTCAACTCATCCACAACTAAATCAAAAAGATAAGGGCTAATGGCTGACCCTTGACGCAAACCTATTTTAATCGGGAAAGCAGTTGTCTCACTACGAATAGTTTTCACTTTAGTTAAGGTTCTCTTATACATATCCTTCGTTACATTAATATATTTCATTGGTACGCCTTTTTATACAAGGTCAACCAAATTAATTCTCTTGGAACCCTATCATATGCTTTTTCTAAATCAATAAAAAACATATACATATCTTTTTTCTTTCCTCTAGACTTTTTCCTATTATCTGTCTAAGTAAAAATATAGCTTCCGTAGTTGATCTTTCAAGCATAAATCCGAATTGGTTTTTTGTCACTCTAGTTATTAGCCTTAATCTATGTTCAATCACTCTGTCCCATAACTTTATAACGTGACTCATAAGTTTAATGCCACGATAATTTGCACACTCCTGTACATCTCAATTATTCTTATATATTGGTATCATTGTACTAATCCTCCAAGTATTTGGTATTTTCTCAGTCTTTAAATTTAATTAAATAATTTGGTCAACCAAAATACACCAATATCTCCCATGCACTTCCACACCTCTATAGGGATGCCATATAGGCCCAAGGTTTTTCCTATTTTCATTTTGACTAGAGCATCTTTAACTTTCACAACTTGAACCCTACAAATATAGGTTGGTTCTCTAGTTTCATTACTGCCATCAATCATACAGAATCCAAATCTTCGTGTACTGTCCCCCATTTAATAATTTTATAAAATATTCTTTCCACGTTTCTTTAATCTCCCATCTTTTACCAAAACTCTTAAGTTTTCACTTTAATCTCCGCATCTTGAGTTGTTTGATAAGCACTACAAAATTATTTTATATATTGGGAAGCTTATCCCTATGATGTACATCGTGCATAACTGCAACTATGAGAGGACGAGCTATAAATCTCTTAATGATTCCATATCCTTTATAAGCAGGGTGTGGTTAGTGCAATTTACACACTTGAATGATATCACCTATATAAGTGTTGAGGTGAGCCCGCCTCTGTTGAGATTTGGTTAAAGTCTTTAGAGCATTCACGAGACCAACAGGCGTATGGCCTATTGGTGCCATCCCGTGTAGAACTTACCTTTAGGTATTATAGTGTTTGGGTTACAGCGATAGCTTGATTTACAACAAAGAAATAAGGTTTAAAAATGTATTCCACTAAATCTTTGTGAATCCTATACTGTAAAACCCTGAATATCAGTTCAAGTCCAAAAGACACCGACATCATTGCATATTAGAATTTTAGTCATTCAAATCATTTATTTTTAGCTTTGAGTCTAGTGTGGTAATTGTTGCATTGTGACTCCTTGGTGAAGCCTCATAACTGAGACTTGAAGGAGTTCTTTCTCCTTTTGTTTTGTTTAACATCTCTTTTATCCCACATTGGAAAGTTATTAAAAAGTTTCAAGTGTTTATATGTGTTTGTGTGGATCCATGTGGTGAAACCCCAAAAGGGAGTAAGCCCATGGACTAATGTGGGTTTGTCCAGGGTGCTCAAAAGTCGCTTGCACGCAAGCCACCGCCGTCATCCGTCTGGTCGATTGATCGTGTCATGGAATGGTGCATGTGTGTTTGTGCATGCATATATTATACATCTTTGATTGTATTCTATTTATATTTCTTTTTTTTTTTCTTTTTTTTTTTTGTATGGCATATGTCTAGAGCTTGAGCTGTGATTGAAGTCCGGCGCTCATGCACGATACATGCACTATTTCTGTATTTTATTTTATTGTTTGCAACCCAAGAGCATGTGTTCGTCCTGCGCCTGTCTTGAGCTCGAGCAACAACGGCTTATTGGCTTGGCACACGTCCTGAGCTCAAGCGTCAAAATGCTCATTTCGTCTATTTGTCTTGGCACTCATTCAGCGCCTATCCGATCCTCGAGTGCCAAATGCAGTTTTGTAACTTTTTGAGATCGCTTCTTTGGATCCTATGCGTCGGTTTCTAATATATTTAAGGGGTTTTCTTCTCTATTTTTTAGAGATGAGACCTGAAAACGTCTCTTGAGAGAACAAAAGAGAAAACCGTAGACTTTCTTCATCCTTTTCTAAGTGTGATCTAAATGACACACTAGGGGTTCACCAACATTATTATTATACATGCGATCTACTAGTGTGGTCTTGAACTGTTAAATGCTAGGAACCTAACGCTAGGAGCCCTTCGTACTAAGGATATCATCCAAAAGGGCCATTAAAGGTTTCAAGAACAGAGATTCTTCAATCTTGCCTCGATCACGATAAGTTATTTCCAATATCTCCTTTATTTATTGAATCTGTTGATTAGATTGGGATCTGCACATCTGTGATTTCGGTTTTGGGGTCTCCGCTACATATTTACATTGGAGTTTGGTTTGGCTGCTGATCTATCAATCAAACTATGTATTTTGCAAGAATGTCAAGGAGTTGGGTGGATGGAAACAGTGAAAAAAAATGGAGAAATAGCGAATAACCAATGGTTGGTAAGGACTGAGCCAACAACTTGTCTAAATGGAGAACGGAATTGTTTGCTGATGAATGGAAGCAAATTAAAATTTAAAAACCATTTCTATGCAAACAGCAACGCCCAAATTAATGCAAATTTAGACTCATCAATCAGACCCATGGAAAAGAATCATCCAATAATGCTTAACATTAAAGGCAATTCCATTTTGGCCTTTCAGAGACTCAGAAGATGGGGATCAAATATCTCGTCATTGAAGGCGATTCCACTACAGTCATGAGATGGATGCGTGGAGATATTTTTTGGGCCATGGAGCCTATCACATCTTATTAGTTGAGTTAGAGCTTTGGCACATGAACTAAATGTCTCGTTCAGTCATGTGCATAGAGAGGCTAACGTGATTGCAGATCGGCTTGCTAAACTTGGGGCTTCAAGATCGAACATCTACATACAGCCAATTTCGGAGGAGTTTGTAGGGTTATACTTAGATTAGTGTCATATCTTCATGGGGAGGGTTATGGTTCTTGTCATATCTTCATGGGAAGGGTGACTGTCCATATTCAGAGTGTTATAGGGTATTTTAGGTGGTATCCCTTATAGTGCTTTTGGAAGAAGAGATGGAAAAGGGGGAATCATACATACTTGTACTTATTATGTAACTATACTTTTCTTAATCAATATCATTAATTATCAAAATAATAATGCTTACCATTATCACCCTTTTGCTGTTCTGATTTATTTATTTGAACATCAAACTCCAAATGTCCAAGTTCTGACAGGAACCATTTTGGTGCATCATCGAGCCATATAGATTGACCACTAACCTTGTGTTTAAAATCTGGGTGCCTTGGTTTTACCTGCAAAACAAAACAGAAATAAATCTCATTCATGAAGTCAAAGAGAGAGATGTCTCTGAGAGAGAATCACCAGTCCATCCAATTTACGCTTTCGGTGATCCCACCATTCTTTAGGATTATCAACAAGATCTCTCCAAGAACAGTCCCCAGACTGCCTATCTTTTATTATACTAGCTGAAATAAAATAAAAAATCATATGATGAATGACATCAAAGATATAATCGATTCATTTCAAAATATAGATTCTAGCAGGTCAATTCTCCCAAGAAAATAACTATAATAAACAAGGAAATGCACATACAAAGTAGAAAGAACATGTTTTTTTATATCGGTAATTAAGTTGTTATATATATATATTAAAAGAAAAGAGATAAGAAATGTCTTGGTACACAGAAAGTGTACCAAAGACTACAAATCTGAATAAGAATCTAGACTTGGATAGCCTCTACAACATCCTGGCCACACCCCTAATCCGGAAATGCTTCCCCTAATAAGAATTCGTGAATCAGTACATTAGCCATCAGATTATCAATAGATGCCCAGCCAAAGATCATGTGCAGAATTGTTTTGTTCCAGAACTTCTGCACTTTTTTCTTAATCTTTAAAAATCCTACGGTTTCTTTCAGCCCAAATCCCCCATGCTATGGCAGCTAGAGCTATGTTCCACAGTAAAGTTCTCCTGGATTTTTCTTTCCTCTGGCCCCAAGATAGTAAAAACTTGGCAAAATTTTCAGGTTGAACCCACGCTATTCCGAACCTAGCAAGAAACCTGTTCCAAACAGTCCTCGCCTCCCTACAGTGAATCAAAAGGTGTTGAACTGTTTCTTCATCTTCCCTACACATTATACACCCGTCAGGAAGCTGCCACCCTCTGTTGTTTAAGTGATTAATTGTTAGTATCTTGTCCAATGCAGCTGCCCACAAAAAGAAGGCAACTTTGCTTGGTACAGACTTGGCCATACTACATAACTCTCATGGAACCTCAAACCAGAAGAGGCTAGACCTTCAAATGCTGCTTTAACTGTAAACAAACCAGATCTGCTGATTTTCCACTTCCTCGAATCCTCCCCTTGCTCCAATCGAATACTATAAAGCTCCTATAATAATTCTTCATAACTATTAATCTCCCAGTCCAGCAAATTTCTTCTTAGAATTATATCCCCTGCGGTACCAGCGTTAGAAGTCACCATGTAGTCACAAACCAAAGCATTTTTGTCTCTGCAAACATTATAAAGGCTTGGATATTTATCCTTCAACCTCCCATTTCCGCACCAAATCTCTTCCCAAAACCGGACAATCTTTTGCAACTGAATCCATCAACTTAGCTATAGGTTTCAACAGGCTCACCCCAAAAGTAGCGTTTGATTGGCTTGGAAACCAGCCCCCAAAAGAGTTTCCATACTTTACCTGGATAACCTTCATCCATAAATTATCCCTCTCAATACCGTATTTCCAAACCCATTTTTGAAGCAATGCTTTATTAAAGACCTTAAGAGGCCTAAACCCTAGACCCCCTTCTTTTTTCATCCCACAAACAGCTTTCCAATTCACCAAATGAAATCTAGATTCTCCACCCGGACCTTCCCATAAGAATCTCCTTTGAATCTGTTCCAATCTCTTGGCAATAGAGGAGGGAATAGTCATAATTGACATGAAGAATGTAGGCAAGCTTGCTAGCACGCTAGATACCAAGGTCAACTTGCCCCCCTTCGAAAGAATGCAACTCTTCCAAGAAGAAAGCCTCTTCTCCATTCTTTCTACTATTAGATTCCAAACTTTAGATTTCTTATATCCCACCCCAATTGGAATTCCGAGATATGTTGTCGGAAGCTTGATCACTTTACACCCCAAAAAGTGACTTAGGTTTGGCATATTCACTACTCCAATTTCAAACATCTCGCTTTTTCCTAGATTGACCTTCAACCCCGAACATGCTTGGAAACAGAGAAGGATGCCCTTTAACCACATAACTTGTTTGATTGTGGGCCTGTAAAATGTTAAAATATCATCAGCAAACAATAAGTGGTTTATAGACACATCTCCCCCAAATGTGACTCCCTCTAGGCTTCCAATTTGCGAGGCCCTAGACATCAATTTGCTAAAAGCTTCCATTACTAAGGTGAAGAGAAGGGGAGAAAGCGGATCCCCTTGCCGAAGGCCATTCTAGATGCCAAAAAAACCAGTTGTAGACCCATTCATCAACACCAATAAACGGGCTGTTGAAATACAATAACTCACCCATCTCCTCCATTTTTCCCTAAATCCCATCCTTCGAAACATATATATTAAAAACTCTCAATTAACATTGTCATATGCCTTTTGTAAATCTAATTTGCACATTAACATATCTCTCTTCTCCTTGATGCATGAATCTATACATTCACTGGCCACTAAAATTCCATCTTGAAGCTGTCTCCCTCCAACAAATGCACCTTGAGCTTGAGAAACTAGTGGGTTAAGAACTGCTTTCAATCTATTAGCCAAAAGTTTTGCAATTATCTTGTATACACTACCAACAAAGCTAATAGGTCTGAAACCTTGCAATTTGATCGACCCCTCCTTCTTAGGAATTAATATAATGATTGATGCATTCATACTCTTCTCAAAGCACCCATCCTTGTGAAACTCATCTATGGCTGCCATATGGTCCTTCTTGATAACATGCCAACATGACTTGAAGAAGTATAACAACATGTTCTTATCGCATTTCTGTTCTTCAGCTGATTAATTTGTCAAAGGTCGAGGACCCCAATTTCAATGGAATCAATTGGAGTAGATTCATCAATTTGCAGTAACGTGCCACTATCCTTGTGCTCAAATTACACCAGTCATATATTTACAACACAAAAGGAGAATACAATAAAATGTAAGCCAAGGAAGTTGATGCCTGCAACTGAAACAGGAATGCATTACAAGAGAGTGAAATGCGTTAAGTTCCCCAATGATGTTCAATTTGTGGCCCATCAAATATGGAATTGAGAAAGATAATTCAATGATTGTTGACAGAAGCACTATTCTCGAACATTGATGCAGTAAAAAGCATAAATTAGAATTTGATAATGTAATAAGGCTCAAATTAACAACTAACAGCTTTTCTAAACCAAGAACCAGCCAAAAAAAGAAAGGAAGTAGAAGAATAAAAGAAAAGCAAAGAAGATAAAAATATAAAATGTTAGCATAGAAAACGGCCAGATAATGAAATAACAGTAAGTCAAAATGAGTAAACTGATATTAGAATGAATATTTTTTTTTTTTATATTAGAATGAATATCAACAAAATAAAGGACGCAGAGCTATCAGCTATAAGACAAAGCATGTACAATGGACTTGCAGATGACTGGCAAAGAAAGGACAGACTAGAGGCCTGCAGATAGCAGATTTATGCGTCCATGACTATCTGATAAAGAGAAATGGAAGAAAAGAGGCCCAGTGTAAGACCCTGATTTTTGGTGAGTTTATTTATTTATTTAGTTATTCATTTTGATATATATAAACTGTGTTTATCAGGTGATTTTTGTGGTTTGAAGGCTTAGCCCATACTCGTATGTACAGGCGTTATATAGCCGTTTTTCTGGAAAAAATTATATTATTATTTTATTATTATTAAAGTATAGTGTCTGCTTATTAACGTAAGTGGATGCGGAACATGTAGGGTTTCCAGTGGGCGAGCGCGCATAGGATCAAAGAAATTGGAAAGTTATCAAGCGGCGTATGTCTCGCGAGGTAAAGATACCAAAAAGGGAAAGTAGGGTTTTGGGTTGTAGGAATACGCGTATCATACTTACGGAAATAATTTTCGTTAGTCTCGTTAGCTGGAGAGGGCTAGGCGATTTGGCGATTGCGGCTGTAATGGCGGTTGAGGTTATTCCCGTGAAGAACAAGAATCGGAAGGACTGCTAGGAGTTTATTGGAGTCGGATTTCTGCGGGTTATCTCTCTCGCGAGCAGAGGAATTGTTCGGCTACCATTTCATCTTCGCGCGCAGCCGGAGTCGTGCTCGGTCGATTGTGGAAGAAGCTGTTGTTCTGGGATTAAGCGCATACAAGTGAATGGCACTGTTTTAAAACCTGATTTGTTTATTCGTGTATTTGGTTTGAAGTTATGCATGTTTATTGAATGAATGGTTATCTGTGTTTCTGGGCAAAGACAGTCCGAAGGTTTTCTGGGTACAATGATTTGGGGATAATTAGAAATCATGTTAGATTAAATCCAAAATAGGTTTGAATGTGTCCTGGGAGTGTTGGGAGACTAGATAAGTAGTTACAGACCGGAAAAATTCAGCCAGAGTTGGAGTTCTGGGATTAACAGAGAACTGAAAGTCGCAGTGGGTCACCGCCCACTTGGCGCCCACTTCGGGAAGTAAGCGCCCAGAAGGTTTAACCCGGCGCCGAGCTAGCGCCCACTTCGCGCTCAGCTCGCGCCCACCTCAGTTTCCCGCGCCCTTCTCGCGCTCTTCTCGCGCCTGGCTCGCGCCCACTCGTCCACGAGTGAGCGCCAGCCTCATTTTCATGAAACGAGTCACCGCTCACTTGGCGCTTACCTGGCGCCCACTTCAGGAAGTGAGCGCCCAGTTGTTTTCTTGCCGAATCCTATAATTTCGTAAAACCCAGGGGTTTTGGATGCTCGAGGGTCTTCGACCACTTACCCAAATAATTGTTTACGACATTAGAGATAAAAATTTGCTTATGAGAACATGGAAGATAGATCCTAGGTTTAGTAAAGGTTTATGAAGTAGATGTTGGGAAATAAGTCGAGGATGTTCGGGATATCTACATACTAGGGCTTTATTTTAGTCCTCTCGAAGCATGCACTGTTTGGTACTTGATTTGATTTATTAAACCCTGTTTTGATGGCAAGTTTTGCATTAAGTTGCAAATATTATTTACTTGATTTCTTGTGTGAGTTGATGTTCTGGTTGGAACACTTGTGTGAGTTGATGTTCTGGTTGGAACAACGGATGATGTGTACCAAATGCAGAATTTTGAACGGTTATTTATCGGTTTGGGTTTAGCTTCCCATAGATCCTGGTTAAGCTTAGTAATGTGATGGTATGTGTTTGTTGGTGTAATTGCATGGCCATGTGTGTTGCCACGACCAGTGTAGAGCAGCCAGATACCCTGAGTAGGCCTGGTTGTCAGTGCCGATACCCGGAGTAGGCCGTCATTTCAGAGTTTCCGAAACCCTGAGTAGGCCGGAACTGTGTACATGGAGGTGTGGAGTGTCTACTTGGAATGTAAATTAATCAATGTAACCATATGCATGACATTGACCTGGTTTGAGTTGTTATCGGAATTGCGTTGTTATTATCGTTGGTTATTTGTCGAAGCATGTCTTATAACTGTGTTAACTATTTTCTGCATGCATGTGTCACTCGCTGAGATATTCGTATCTCATTCCCTCGTTGTTGCTTTGTTTTTCAGATATTCGTGGTGAGGTGCCTACGGGGGTAGATCCGGCTAATATATATAGGGAGGAGGATTATTACTACCGACCTTAGTCCAGCAGGTTGTTTGGTCTTAAACTTGTTAAGTTGAAATTTGAGGAATTGTAATAAGATAGTAAACTTGGGCCCATGTGATGTATGTGATGATTTCGTAACTTGCCTGGATAGAAATTTTTGAATTGTGCACTCTGATGTGATATAAAATGTGGGTGATTATCCAGCGATCACCATTATTGAGATCCTTAACTAACCCCTAGGAGACGTGTTATACCTTTAATGAAGAACACGGATCCGGGGCGTTACACCCAGCCTACACATTAGAGAAGCTGGTGCTGCAGTAATAAGGATGGGTACTCTAATTTTGGACAAGACAGTATCATACTTCTCTAGCATCAAATCCAAACATAAAATATAAGTGATTGTAATCAGCAAGAAAAAGAACTAAAAAAAAATTTTTTTTTGATTGGTAATAAAGATTCTATTAATTTAAGATAGTTAAAGAAAATAACATAGCCGTACACCAAGAGTGTACCGAAAACAGCAACCCAAACCACAAACCACTACAAAGCACTAAAACTTTCACACATCAATACATCCTAAAGATCAATCCATGGCACGACCCTGTAGCCGATGCCCCACTAAGGATAAGGCTAAGAGAATACTTAAACAAAGCACTTGGAGATCTCTCTTTGTTCTCAAAAATTCTGTTGTTACATTCCTTCCAAACAATCCAAAGAATAGCCCCTGGAGTCAATCTCCATAACACCTGAAACCGTGAGTCCCCTTTACCACTTCTCCATGATGATAGGAGCTGTTTCAGATTTCCAGGCTGTACCCAAGCCACTCCAAACCTAGATAGATATGTTGTCCATATCCCATTTGTGACCTCACAATGAATAAGAAGGTGATTCACTGTTTCCTAATTCGCTTTGCACAGAACACATCTATTGGGCAGCTGCCATCCTCTCTTCATCAAATTCTCCATAGTCAAAATCTTCTCCAGCACCGCAGTCCACATGAAGAAGCCTACTTTAGATGGAAGAAGGGGTTGCCATAGCTCTCTATAGACACGGAGATTCGCTTCCTGCTTACTTAGCTGGTTATAGAAGCTTTTAATTGAAAACTCACCATCCGGGCTCCACCTCCATCTCATGCTATCTGATTCCAAAGTTAGCTGTTGACCATTAATGCTCCCCAAGAGTTGGGCCAGTTCTTCCAGTTCCCAATCATGAATATTTCTTCTGAAGTTTAGATTCCACATATTGCCTCCTCCTTGAGAATTCAGATCTGAAATAATAGCTTGTGGTGTTGATGTTAAGCTGTATAACACTGGATACAGACCTCTCCACACCAAGGATTATGCCAAAACCTCACCCTATCACCCTTCCCCACCTGAAATCTCACTCCAGACCCAACCTTGTGTGAAAATCTGCAAACTGGTCTCCGAAGACTACATTCCATATTACCATTCACTTGATCCGGAAGCCATCTTGCAGTATTATAGCCATACTTGACTAATATAAGATTCCACCATAAACTTGAAACCTCCTTACCAAACCGCCAACACCATTTTTCAAGTAGTGCTTAATTGAACAACCGAAGATTCCTAACTCCCAAACCTCCTCCTCTAGCTTTGCATACCTCTTTCCATGCCACCAAATGATACTTATTGGTATTGTCCTTTCCTTCCCATAGGAAATCTCTTTGCATCTTCTCAAGTTTCTCAATGACGGATACCGGAGCAAGATAAGACAAAAGCATATACGTTGGAAGGTTAGATAAGGCACTTTTTATGAGAACCACCTTACCCCCTTTGGAGAGAAGTGACCCTTTCCAAGAGGATAACTTCTTCATACATGAGATCACTGGCTCCCATACAGATTTTGTTTTGAAAGAGGCCCCTATTGGAACACCAAGATATGTGGTTGGGAGAGAACCCATCCTACATCCCAATAAATCACATAAATCTGATGATGTGACACTACCTCCTACATTAAATAACTCGCTTTTCTTTAGATTAACCTTCAAACCCGATATGGCTTCAAAACATGTCAAGATTGTTCTCACCACAAGTATTTGAGGGGCTTGAGACTTGCAAAAGATCACTGCATCATCCACGAATAACAGATGTGAGATAGTTAGAGTTCCTCTTCAAAACTCCACTCCTTCGATTAACCCCAAATTAGTTGCCATGTCCACCATCCGGCTTAAAGCCTCCATCACCAACAAGAATAGTAGAGGAGAAAGGGGATCCCTTTGCCTTAGACCCCTAGAGGATCGAAAAAATCCCATAGCCACACCATTTACCAAAATTGAGAAGGATGCTGTAGATACACGTGACCATCCCTCTCCTCCATTTCACACCAAAACCCATCCTTCTAAGGAGATACCACAATAACTTCCAGTTTACATGATCATAAGCTTTCTCTATGTCCAATTTGCACATTACCTTCTCATCTCCCTCCCTTTGGATTGAATCCACGCATTCACTTGCAATCATAACTCCATCTAAAATCTGTCTCCCTCCAATGAATGCTTTCTAAGACCGAGATATAACATCCGAGAGAACTTCCCTCAATCTTTTTGAAAGCACTTCTGATATAATTTTATAGAAACTTCCCACTAAACTAATTGGCCTATAGTCTCTTAAAGACGCTGCACCTTCTTTCTTCAGGATGAAGGAAATGAAAGTGGCATTTAAGCTTCCTTCAAAATGAGCTGAATCGTAAAATTTATGGGCTGCTCTCATGAAATCTTCCTTAATGTGCATCCAACATTTTTTATAAAACTTTATTGTAAACCCATCCAGCCCGGGTGCCTTATCACCTTCCATTTCCGTGAGAGCCTCCAGCACCTCCTTTTCTCCTATTTGTCCTTCCAACATATCCCTATTGAAATCTGAAATTGAATCAAACTCCGTACCATCCAAGAGAGGTCTTACATTCTCCTTCTCCTTGAAAAGGTCCTCATAAAACTCCAAAGAAGCCTTTTTAATTTCCTCTTCTTCAAGTAAAAGAGTGTCATCTACCTCAAGATGATCTATAAAATTAGTTCTTCCTCTTGATTTGCAGTTTCTGAAATCTGATGTACTTGACCCATCAAGCTGGGTGGTCCATAAGGTTGAACAGTGTTTTGATTAATTCAAACAAAGCCAATTCACCTGGGAGTTAACCGAAATTGGATCAAAATGATTCAGAAAACTAATATAAATAAGTCCTCAAGATTCAAGACAGTTCCCCCATTTCACATTCTCATGCTTCCCTATCACAAAGTACACTTGACTGTACCATATGAAGGAGAAGAAAAAAATTTAGTGTAGAAAGAAGAGGAAGAAAAGAACCAGAAGAAGCAAATTTAGGCAATATTTTGTCTTTGATATTGTTACTCTCCACCATTCTATCATGTTGATGTCCCTTCTGCAATTTCCTCTTCTTCTTCATCTCCTTCCTTTTCTCTTCACTGGGATTTACATGCTAGCTGCTCTTTCTCTGCTTTCCATTAGCACAACCCTGTTAGGGTTTTTTTATCTGTTCTTGGCCGATTGAGTTGACCTTTATCTGGAGATTCGGTGTTCAACCCATGAAATCTTCTTCATCACTGACCCATCTGCAGGCTATCAAATTATGCTTCCCAATTGGACTTGTCTGAACTTGTTATGCTTGCTAGTGGTTTGTGGATGTACAATTCAATGGGTCTTCATGACTTTGGAGAATACGTCTTCTCCAAAGCTTATAACGGGGAAGAGCTCTCTCTTCAAACTATTGATGCTTACACTCCAAGGGGTCGGTCTCTTCAGAGTAAAAGCATTCAACCATTTGAGGCTCTTTTTGACATTTTGAAAATTTTCTTAATGCCATCCATTTGTCATTTGACCGTAAGGGTGCTAAGTGCACCTTTCTGAAAACTCAAGGGTAGTAAGTGATCCATTTTAAACCACAGGAGGTCTACATGCCCATTAGCCAACCTCAGGAGGTCTAGCTGTAAATTTCCCTATATTTAAAGACTATACAACCACCCCCTTTTATGCTCGTCTGACATCTTAATAAATGCCTTTCTCAATATGGCACTCTCCATCTTTGCAATCACCTTGAAGTAGTTTGTCATTGCTATCCCTTATGTGCTTTCAAGAACTTAACACATTTAGCCATGTTAGGAATATACACACAATATTTCACAAATTGTCCTTAATTAAAGCCTAAGAGGACTTACCTAGAAAATTCCAATAGGAAAAATTGGTACAATATTCTATTCAGCTTGTTGATTAAATTATGCATTGACAAAAAAAGAAACTATTACTGCAAAAAACTCACAAGGCGCTAGAATGTCATCCATGTATGATGTAGATGCAAAATTTACTTAGAGAAGTCCTTGCAATACACATACACACAAAATCTAGCTCACACAGTTCAATAACATTAATATATTATCAAATTTTTAGGGGAAAACAAGACAGCCAACAAAACAAAGGAAAACTCAATTCATACATTATTTTCCAAGGAAAAAACTAAATTCATGAATTATTCCTTGGCAATAATAATTTGACCATCAATTTCAAGTATCATTTTAGAAATAATATAAAATTAAAAAATAATACTTCATGGAACAAAACAAATATATGGGATTGATAATGTGAAAATGGATTTTACCAGAATTACTGAAAGCCTGCGCATCTTCCCATGCATAACTCTTCTTTCTTTTCCAAGATTCCCCAACAAAATTGATGCTATGCACCATAACCTAAGAGTTGACAACTGGGACATCAGATTCGTAAAAAATTCATCTCATAGTATAAAAGAAAGGTAACACTTGTACAGCTTAAATGAAACTAAATTAATCCAAGATAACATTTGCATAATAAATATAAATAAATAGGCATACATAGACATACATAGAAATACATACATATACATACATATACATGCAGATATATATGGTGCAGCACTATGCCTCTATATATATATATATATATATAGGATCTTCAAAGAAAATTAATCGTTTTGATTTCAGGTTCTAACTTCTTGGACCCTGTAGTCTTTTAATTCCTGCCGTGTGCCTTCACAGACAAAAGAACTGTTCCTTGATAGTTGCCATGCAGGCGACTACAGTTGCCGAAATCTGGATTGGTTACCAGAAAGGTCTGGTGTCCTTGAAGTTTTGTTAATTAACTATTAATTGATTTTAGAATTACAGTTCCCATCACCGACCATATAGGTGGATATCGACTTGACCACAAATCCAAATTGATTGATTAATTTATAAAGAGAAATACTATAAGGGAAAGCTGAAATGTAAATCAAAATATATGGTTATCGGCCATAGCATCAACCACGATATCTGAGTGCACTAGTGTGTGTAGGAAAGTGTAAATTGATGAAATATAATTGAAAGTTTGATATTGATAAAAATACAGAATTACAACATAAGATTGAAATTAAACTTAAACATAAACTTGAATAAATTGAAAGTAAAAGATAACTTGGTTTTTTGGGGAAAAAGGAAGAAATGTAGAAGTTTGGATGAAAGGAGATGAATAAGGAAGGGTTTTGGTTATAAGATACTTACAAGGCTTGAATCTTCTTGGTCTTTGTTGGAGAAGACAAGTCTTGAAGGAAGACTTGGTTTTTGGAAAGGATTGAAGATTTTTGAAAGATTGTTTTGTGGATGGAGAAAGGAAGGATTGAGAAGACTTGAGAAGAATTGAGGATTTTCTCCAGTGCTTGTGAAGGAAGGAATGAACCTTATTTATAGAAGAGGTAAGGCTCCGAACTTGAAACAAAATTTTGACATCCGCATAGTGTGAGTGAATGATTGCTTGCTTTCACTATAGCAGTATCCTAAGTTTATAGTGTCTTTGACTTTGACTATTACTGTAGCACCTTTTGAATACAGTGTCTTGGTCCTTGCTTACATCATGTATTGTAGCAGCACCTTTTGAATATAGTGTCTTGGTCCTTGATTACATCATTAATTATGTCATCCTGAGGTCATAAAAATTTCATAATTGAATTCCAAAGTCCTCAGAGTCTTCTGGATCATAATTGTTTACTAATTCTTTTTCATCTTGAGTTTCTTGATTTAACGCCTCTAATGCAGCTTGTAAATATTGTCTGTATTCTTCTTTGTTCCTTGAAGAGGCTAACCCAACGTGAATTTGGGATTTGTTCATCAAGAACTGTTCTTGTTCTGGTTTTGGCAACTGTTTTGTTAACATCACTCATTCATGGAGCCAATTCTTGCCTTGTTCAAAAGTAGCACTGTTTGCATTAAACTTATCCCACCACTTGGGTCTGAATCGTCTTGCAAGTTTTGGAAATGATATTGTCTCATCTTGAATAATTGATAGTCCCAACAGGGTATCCATGCCAGTTTGAAATTGATATAAAATTGGAATAACATTGAAAACCTTGTAAATGGATTTTTGAAATCTTGTATTGGCTTGCAAATAGAGTAAAACCTTGCTCAATTGAAGGAGGAAAATTTTGGGTAATAGGACCAAAATAATTCCACCAATCTAAAAACCAAGAAGGGATTGATTCTTTGAAATATTTTTTGAAGTAGAAAAGCCAAGAATGTGTTGTTGGTCTGAGGTAGAAAGTATTATACCAGGCCTGAATATAGTCCCAGTAATTGTAAAATTGAGGATCAAAATTTTGAGAAAACTTCTTTGGATAAGATGGATGGCAACCCCATGTAGTGAGGTCATGGACTAGAGAAATTTGACAAGTTGAATGAGTTATGTATGGATTTTGATCTTTCGTATAGTAATGTTTGAAAATTACAGATTTGGTATCAACCAAAATAAATTCATAAAATTGTTGGCTTTTGCTTGAAAACCCTTTTAGAAATTCAATTTGATGTTGAAAGTAATATTTTGCAACTTGATCGGGATCATTATCAAAAAATTGTCTTTCAATTGTAAAAACAGGTAAAACATTTGGTTTTGGTAAATAATTTGGAGGATTTTTTGAAATCATTTTGGCTGTTTGTAAAGGTGTGGGACCAGAAGAAATCTCCACAATTTGTGTAGTATTGGAAGGTCCTGCAATCTCTTTGCCTCTTGATTTCTTTTTGACAACCATTTTAAAAGTTTGAGATCGTAATGAAAGTTCTTTGGTTTGTTGTAATTGAAGGAATTCAATTTGTAAGCTTTCCTCTTCCTTAACTTGTTCATACCAAGACTTCATCAAAGAGAGATTGGTTGATTGACTTTGGATCGTTGGTTGTTTTTGGTTGCTTGGTTGAGCATATGACTGAGGAGCCGTATATTGAGTTGGATTTGGGCTTTGAGGTTTTGATTGTTGCTGTTGATTTCTTTGGGCTTGAACTTGAGGTAATAATTTGGGCCAGGTGATTGGTAATTGCCTCGACATGATTGCCCTGTAAAAATTCTCTGGTTAAAAAGTCTAGAAGGGAATTGTTCTTTCCTTTAATATATTCTATATCAAAATCAAAAATACTTATAATTACTTGTCATCTAGCAAAAAATTGTTTTGAAATAAGATTTTTGACATCTTTTTGTAAAACATTCTTTGCAGTTTTGCAATCAACTCTGAGTAAAAAAATTTTATTGAGTAAATCTGATTGAAATTTAGAAATACATAAAAAAATTGATAATATTTCCTTTATGATCATTGAATAATTCTTTTGTGCTTGATTCCAAGTTCCAGATGTAAATTTGACTAATTGTTCTTTGTTATCAACTTTGTGTTTCAAAATACCTCCATATCCTATTTCTGAGACATCTGTTTCAACTATTTTTGGTGCATTAGGATCAAGTAGTGTTAAGCATGGCAGTTGCTTAACATTTTGTACAATTTCAGTGTGTTCCGAAGTCCAAGGACCTGGATTCTTTTTAAATCTTTTCCTGAGTAATTGTACAAATTGGCTATGGTTTGAATAGTAAGCAGAAACATATTTGAGGCTGCCAAGAAACCTTTGTAACTGTTTTTTGTCTTTTATTTCATCAGGGAATTTATCTCCAAAAGAAAGAGATCTTTCTAGTGGGCGAATAGTTCCTTGATGAATTATGTGTCCTACAAATTTGATTTTAGTCTAGAATAAAACTATTTTGGGTATTGAAATTACTAATCCCTTTTGTTTGATTATTTGAAGGAATTGACTTAAGTGTTTCCAACGTTGTGAAATTTAAGATGAAAAGATTAAAACATCATCAATATACACAATGATAAATTTGTCATATGGATTAAAAATGTCATTCATTATGTTTTGAAATTCAGACGGTGCATTTTTTAGAGCAAACTGCATTACATTTCATTCACAATGACCAAATGGAACATTAAATGTTGTTTTGTATCTATCATGCTCCGCAATCTGAATTTGCCTGAATCCAGATTTCATGTCAAATTTTGAAAAAAATTTTGCATTGTGAAGTCTTTGCAATAAATCTTGTTTATTTTGGTATTGGATATCTAATCCATTGAAATGCATCATTTAAAGGTTTATAATTGATTACAAGTCTTGGAGTTCCTCTTTCTATTTCTGAGTTTTTGTTTACGTGAAAAGCTAAAAAACTCCAAGGAGATTTAGTTGGTCTAATTATTTTTTTGTCTAGATCTTGAATATCTTTTTTGCAATATTGAAGTAGTTATTGACACATTTGAATTGACCTAGCTTTGGTTGGTATTTTATCTTCAGTAAATTCTGGTTTGTGTGGTAAAGTGATTATATGTTTCTTTTTATGCCAAAAGGCATTTGGTATGTCAGAACAAACTTCTCTTTCTAGTTTTGTTTAAAATTTTCTATTTGTTGGATTAAAATTGGATTGTTTAATTGGTTTTCAATTGTTTTTAGTTCTACTTTTTCTTTTAGAAATATTATTTGTTTTTCTTTTCTTTGAATTATATTTGCTTCGTTTGAGATTGATAATTGTTTTAATAAATCTAGATCTTTTGTCATTTGTTGTGTAATAAAATCAAATTTTATTTGTCTACCTTCTACATTTGTTTCTAAACCTTCATCTGTAACTGTAAAGGGTTGGATTAAAGTCAGAAATGGTGTTCCTAAAATTACTTACTTGCTTAAATCTTTTACTAATATAAATGGTGTTTTAAAATGGGAAAATTAATTTTTAGTGGTACTTTATCAAACTATTTAATATTCAATCACCCAAGTTTGCACTTGTACATTTCAGAGCACCTTTATCAAAACATTTAAGATTCAGTGGTATTTGACTATTACAACCAAATTTCTTCCCACAATGCCTTTTTCTCCCACAATGCTCTTTTCTCATTTAAATAAATTAAAAATTAAATAAACAGGTTTCCAAGATTGCCCTTGTTACGATTGAAATTGATTGAATTAAGTATATTTCCAAAAGTGCCCTTTACCCCAACTTTCTTATTTTTTATGTTTATTTCTTTTCAAAAAATAATAAAGAAAGAAAAGGAGGAGAAAGAGGGTCTCAACAAAATAACTTGTACAATATCGTATCTTGACTTATATAGTTATAAGATAACTAGTACCACTCAATCAAATTACATATATATATATATAATATGTGCCTATAGAGAGACTTGTACATCTTTACCAAATGACATACAATTTTATATACCAACTTGTACGACTCAATCAAATGACTTGTACCTTCTATCAATTAACTTGAACATCAATATACCCTAACTTGTATACCAATATAAACTTACACTTCTCTATCAAATGACATGTATAATGATATGTACTGACTTATACCTTTATAAGAGTACATGTACTACTCAATTAAATGACTTGTACATTCTATCAATTGACTTGTACAACAATATATACTAATTTGTATGCCTATACAGACTTATACCCCTCTATCAAATGACTTTTACAATACTAAGTACTGACTTGTACATTTATAGAAGGACTTGTACCATTCTATCAAATGACTTATACCTTCTACCAATTGACTTATACAACACTATATACTAATTTGTATGCCTAAATAGACTTATACATCTCTATCAAATGACTTGTATAATACAATGTATTGACTTGTACAGATAAAAGGCGACTTGTACCAATCAATCAAATGACTTGTACCTTTTATCGATTGACTTATACAACAATATACGCTAACTTGTATGCCTATATAGACTTATATCCATCTATCAAATCACTTATACAATGATATATATAGACTTGTACATTTATAAGAGGACCTTTAGCACTCAATCAAATGACTTGTATCTTTTATCAATTGACACAACAATATACACTAGCTTGTATGCCTATATAGACTTATACCCCTCTATCAATTACTTATACTTTGCTAAGTACTAACTTGTACATTTATAGGAGGACCCGTAGCACTCAATCAAATGACTTGTACATTCTACCAATTGACTTGTACAATAATATATACTAATTTGTATGACTAAATAGGCTTATAACTCCCTAATCAAATGACTTGTACAATGCAATGTATTGACTTGTACCTTTATAGTAGTATCTGGACCACTCAGTTACATAACTTGTACCTTCTATCAATTAACTTGTACAACAATATACATTAACTTGTACGATTATATAGACTTATACTCCCTCTATTAAATGACTTGTACAATGCTAAGAACTGACTTGTACATTTATAGGATAAACTGTACAACTCAATCAAATGACTTGTACATTTTACAAATTGACTTGTACAAACAATATATACTAACTTGTATAACTAAATAGAAGTACTTCTTTATCAAATGACTTGAATAGTACAATGTACTGACTTGTACCTTTATAGGGATACCTGTACCACTCAATCAAATGACTTGTACATTCTACTAATTGACTTGTACAACAATATACACTAATTTGTATGATTAAATAGACTTATATCCCATTTATTAAATGACTTGTACAATGTTAAGTATTGACTTGTACAGGTCCTCCTATAAATACCTTGGTCTTCCTCTAGGTGCAAACCTGAAAAAATTGGATTCCTAGTCAACCATTTTGGATAAGGTGGATCATAGGTTAGCTCTTTGGAAGAGGAATTACTTGTTCTTATAGTAGAATTACTCCCATTAAGGCTTTCCTTTCTAACATTACAATTTATGTCCTATCCATCTTTAAGGTCTCTTCTAGATTCATAGGCAAAATTAAGAAACTACAAAGAGATTTTCTTTGGGAAGGGAATGGGTCTAGAAAAGTTCACCGAGTGAATCGAGAGATAGCGTGCAAAGATAGGAAGAAAGGATGGGCCAACTTGTGCAACACATTGACTCGAAAATTGGCACTCCTTGGGAATGGCATTGGAGTTTATGTATGAAAAGAGAAATAATTTATGGAGGAAAGTCCTAGCCAGCAAGTATAGAGTTAATAAGAACAATTTGGGCATAAATCCTAGAGCCAGGATAGCTAGTTCAAGCATTTGGAGACCACTTTCCTCTCTTTCCCACCTGTTATACCATTTGATCAAATTCTCCGCTGGTAATGGGAATCATACCCGTTTTTTGGTTTGATCTTTGGTGAGATAAAAGTCCCCTCCGCTCACTCTTCCATCACCTCTCTATAATTACTTCTCATAAACATGAGCAAACTTGGAAATTCTTTCTTGGACAAATAGTAACCTTTCTTCGAATTATCCTTCCTGTTTGATCTTCTTAAGGAGGTTGTCATTTCTACGAACAACCCTAACACTTGCATTTTGAACCCAATACCAAAAAGGCCTTTTCTCTACCAGATCATTTCTTTGCATCCTTCACTAGGATAAGGATCTACACCCTCACCCATTGTTTCCCTTTGGACAACCTTTGTCCCTCTTCGGGTTAAACCATTTGCATGGACAGTCTTGATTTACAAGGTCAACACTTGTGGTTTGCTTCAAACAAAGAAGGCCAATTGTTTTATGTCTCCTCACATTTGCATTATGTGATTGAAGGGAAATATGTTGATTACCTATTTCTACGTTGTGAGTTTACTCAAAGGTATGAAGATCCTTGCTAAATAGGATTCAAATGATTTGGTCTTCGCAGCCACACTGCACTAGGCCTTTGAAGTAAAAACTATGTACACTTCAGTGAGTCTCACCCTTCCGTGGTTTGTTCGGAAAGAGAGAAAAAAGGGAGAATCATTTAAGCCAAGAGAAGTAATGAGGAGATCCTTTATTCCATACTTTCGAGATGCTACTCTTAGGTATATTGATATCACCAAAGCTTACAAGGATTCCCATTTCTATTATCACACAACATTAGAAGGAAGAGTCAGATTTGTCAACAAATCAAAGGAATACTACTCCTAGATGTTACCACCCAAAGTTGGTACAATCAAGGTTACTTTTTATAATAGTGGTTTGGGTAACCCAGGTCCATCTGGAATGGGGGGTTATTTTTAGATATATCAAGAGGGTGATTCTTCACAGCTTCTCGAATACCATTGGCAAGGGAGATTTGACTAGAGCATAGATTCTAGCTTTCATTTTGGGCATCAAGGAAGCAAATTCAAAGGGTTTTTTCGATCCACAGGTTGAAGAGGACTCATTTACTGTTCTTTCATGGTTGAGGTATAACCAATGTTTACAATTTCGCGAAATTTCACTATTTTCCAAGGTGGCAACATGAAACTAGCTTGGAAAATGAAATTTCCAAGATTCCGTGATGTCAACGACATTTCGCGAAATATAGAGTAATGCCGTCAACATTTCGGCAACATCAGGGAAAATTTTTCTTCCTTTCCTTGATGAAGAATACGCAATTGGCTATATCAATGCACCCTTCCATATGGCTATTATTAATGAGTTCTGTTGTCCTTTGAGTTTGACTAATTCTATCATCCATGTCCTCTTGGATGAATTTAAAAATTAGAGGACAACTTTACATAGTTAATGAGTTTATTGAAAAATGGGAATTAGTGGATTATCAGTTGCAAGGTGCTCGGTATACCTGGTCTAATAGGCAGGTCAAACCTAGTTTTAGTCAGTTGGATAGAGTGTTAGCCTCAGCAGACTGGGATGATCATCTTCCAGGAGCTATCCTAATTGGTTTAACCAAGACTGTATCGGATCACATCCCAATCTTGCTTGATTCTTAACAGCGAGCATTCAGGTCCTAGGCCCTTCCGTTTTGCAAAGTTGGAAGATACTCGTTTAAGAAAACAGTGAGTCAATGGCAACAAGACATGAAAATTAATCAGAAGGATGGGCTGGTCATAGACTTTTTATGAAATTGAAGTGTCTTAGAGATAGAATTAAGGAATGGAATTTAAATGAGTTTGGTTGTGTGCCAAACTAGAAAAGAAAAGTTGAGGTACGAATCCAGTTGTTGGATAGCGAAGAGGAAGTTAGAGACTTGTTAGAAGAGGAACATTCAGAGAAGCAGTTTTGCCTCGGAGAGCTGGAATCCTTATTGAGATTGTAGGAAATCAACTGGAGACAAAAAAGCTAGGATAAGATGGCTAAAAGAAGGAGATAGGAATACTAAGTTTTTTCATCAAGTTACAAATGGGAAAAAAAAAATAATGAGATTAATCGACTGGTGGTGAATGGAGAGAAGGTTAAAGTGGAGCAAGAAATTTGTAAAGCATTTACATCACATTTCTATAGGTTTTTTTCATTCAAAGCTTTGTTTTGATTTGATTTGAATAAATTAGAGGGTCCCATGCTTGATGATAGCCAACATGAGAGGCTAGAAAGACCTTTTGAGGAGGAGGAGATCAAAGATGCTCTTAGGGCTCTAGGTAGAGATAAGGCCCCTACCCCCTAGGACAAATGGACTTTCAATGGCTTTTTTCGAAGATTGTTGGGGAAGTGTAGAAGATGATATAACACAGGTATGTGCAGAATTCTACAATAATGGAGTAATTAATAAGGTGACAAATGCAACATTTTTGTGTCTTATCCCCAAACATTCGAATGCAGAGGAAATCAAGGATTATAGGCCAATCAGCCTGACCACTAGCCTATACAAAACTGTGGCAAAGGTTTTATCAATGCATCTCAAAGAGGTGATGGACAGTATCACATCAAGAAATCAGAGTGTTTTTGTTCAAGGGAGCCAGATTCTAGATACTGTACTTATAGCTAACGAATGTGTGGCTGCATGGACAGATGCGGGGAAACAAGGTTTGGTTTTGAAAATTGATTTGGATAAAGCATATCACAAAGTTGAATGGGATTTTATTAACTCGGTTTTAAAATGGAAAGGTTTTGGGGCTTGCTGGTCCAGATGGATAGGAGGATACTTGGGAAAGGTTTCTTTTCCATTATTTGTCAATGGTACGGTGTCAAGGTTTTTCCCAGCAAGTTGCGGTCTTAAACAAGGGGATCCACTCTCACCCTTCTTATTTAAGTTAGTTAGTAATGTGCTTAGCAGCTTATTCTCCATCGGGGAGAGATGTGAGAAAACTAAAAGTTTTATGGTAGGTAAGGATAAAATTCAGATTTCACATCTTCAGTTTGTCAATGTAAGAGTTTTATGGTAGGTAAGGATAAAATTCAGATTTCACATCTTCGGTTTGTCAATGATAACTTAGTTTTATTGGAGGCTAGTTCAGAAAATGTGTTTTGGGGTTGTTGTATTTTAAGAGTTTTCGAGATTATATCAGGTCTGAGAGTGAACATTTCAAAATGTTGTCTAGCGGGAATTAATGTTGGAGAGGAAAGGCTAGGGGAGTTTTGTGTCAAGTGTTGGGTGCAAATTGGAAGATTGCCAATAAAGTACTTGGGATTACTGTTAGGATGGAGGGCAAGCATTGTTAGCTTTTGGGATTCTGTTGTGGAAAAGGTGGCTAAGAAGTTGTGATTGGAAACGTCAGTTTTTGTCCATAGAGGGCGTCTTACTCTGATTAGATCCTCATTAGAGAACATTCCTGTGTATTACTTGTCCTTCTTTAAGGCACCATTGGAAGTAATTAAAAAGATCCGAGTCATTACATCAAATTTTCCTTTGGGAAGGGAATGGCAAGGAGCAAGTTCATCTAGTGCAATGGAAAGTTATTTGCCAATAGAAAAGGAGTGGAGGACTAGGGTTAGGGAATTTAGATCTCTGTAACAAAGCATTACTTGGCAAATGGCTCTGGTGTTTCAGGGAGGAAAGGGAGGCATTATGGTGTAATATCATAGCAAGCATATATGGGACTTCTCAAAACAGTACAAAGGCTGAGACAGGTTCCCGGCGATGAGGTGGTAGTCCCTGGAAGCCAGTTCTAGGTCTTGCTCCCTCCATACTTCCATTCATCCAATTCAAGTTGCATTCAGGCAATATTATTAGATTTTGGTCTGATATCTAGTGGAATAAAATGGCTCTCCTTTCTATTTATCATCGACTTCACAGGGTATGTTCTTTACCTAATGCTTGTGTTGGTGATATTCTTTCCCAGTCTTATTTTGGCATGGAATGGAATTTGTCATTTAAGCATGACCTCCTTCCCGTAGAGTTGGTTGAACTAGCCAATTTATTGGAAAACCTTAAGGAAGTATCTTTGCTTACTTTTCTATCAGATCAGCGTGCTTGGTCCCTTAGTTCAAGTGGTCTTTTCTCGATCCGGTCTTTCTTTGATCACCTTCCGGATTCTACACACCATACTTATAAGACTTTCCCTACTTCTTTTCTGTGGAACCTCCAACCCCTTAAAGGTTAAAGTGTTCTCTTGTACTGTTTTTCACTATAAGGTTTAAAACTCTAGATTTATCTCAGTTTTGGAGGACTCACATGGTATTGTCTCCCCAAGGTTGTTGTACAATTTGTATGAAGGACACTGAGTCCATGGATCACCTGCTCCTTAGGTGCCCTACGGCTGATTTTATTTGGAGGCATATTTTGGATATTGGAGGCATTAGGTGGGTTCTACCTGCTACTATTCATGATCTGGCTTTTCAGTGGAGGTTTGTGGGCTTAAGCAGGTTAAGGAGGAAGCTTTACAAGATGGTGTTTTTTGCTACATTAGTGGACAATTTGGACAGCACATAACCAGAAGATTTTTTATGACATAGTGATTAGAAGAATTGGAATTTTGGATCAGGCAGTGGCACTGGCAGCTTCTTGAGCAGCAGTTCACATGGATTTCATAAACTATCAAGCTGCTGAAATTGTCGAAAACTCGTCTTCTATTATTCAGAAGTAATCCTTGGTCTAGGTTTTTCCATTTTTTGTTGTTGATGGTTATGGTTGATTTTGTAAGCTTATCCACATCTTGTGGATGTATTCACTCCCTTTTGATGTTAATGGAACTTCATTACTTATCCAAGAAAAAAAAAAGACTTTACATAGTTATATTTCATGAACAAGTCATAGTCCTAGTTACAAACTCCACCAAGTACCATTTAGACAACTGCTTAACCAAGTTGTAAATACTCATTTGGATATTTAAATCAGAAACAAATGCAACAGGATCAAATACCCAAACACAAATTTTTGCTTCACAACCATAACAATGAAGTGATCCACTTCTATCTATGCATTGAAACATTGAAACACTTCAAAAATCAATATAAAGCACCTTCCATCACATCCTGGCAAAGGATTAACCACAAATTGCCATCTCAAAATAAAATTTTACTTGTGATAAAAATCAAAATTAAATCAAAGAAGATTCTAAATTTTCTAATCTAACCAGTGGATCTTCGGATATCATGTATCAATCAAGGTTTAAGTTAGCCAACTATATAGTTACTACTATATAACCAAAACCATTTATCTCGTGCAAGTTAATAGCAATAAAACATACTGTCATTAATATTCCCATCACAGATCACACCTGCATATTGGCTTGACCATGTTCCATCGCAAACGGTGTTGGATCCGCACGTAGCTGTCCACCTATATGGACAAGATCGTTTTCTTTCAGATGGCAAGCAGCAGTGTGTGCTAGATCGCCTTCAAATATTATTGGAATACTATTTGTCATAAAAGAGAGCAAAGAATGTTCAATTAGCATAAATAAATAGTATCATGTGTCAGAGACAATTGTGAAAAATATAGTTTTACTTGCAAATAGACAATAAATAAATATATTTTTCAGCTCAATAAGAAAAATAATTAGCCAATAAGTAATAAATCATAACATCTGCCAAAATTAGTGACGTTTAAACATTAAATAAGTCAAACAGCCAAGGAAAAAAAGGTAAACAAAAAGGTCATCCCATATCACATGTAAAGAAATCCCAGACATCAAGATATTACTCAAAAAATAAGAAACAGAAACTTAGAAAGATATCGTGTCTTAAGCAACATATCATGTTTTCAGTGCACAGCTTTGTAAATTATATTATCATATAAAAAATATATACAATCAACCCTAATTCAACAGCAATGAAGTGGATAAGGGTTAGGTTGGGCCAACCAGGATTACGCATTACCAAACCCAATACAGTATCGATGCGGCAGAGCCAGTTACCGTTTAACCTGCACCATCCCAGTCAGAAACAGGTACTTCTCTCTTTGATGGCCAATTTCTTTTTGTTGTGTTATTCATTTATTGGTAATGGGTTAGACACAACATCTAGTTGGATACATGGCACACCTCATTATGACTACCTTTACGACAATTAGGCAGCCATAGCCCTCACTGGTATTGATTTGGATAGTCCTTCCCATCATACTGAAACTGAAGAAGCTCCAAAAAAAATCCAACAATTAAAAGTTTGATCCACCATCCTCTAGACAAAAAGCCATTCGTTAACAAGAAACAATTCTACAATCCAACAATTAAAAGTTTGATCCACCATCCTCTAGACAAAAAGCCATTCGTTAACAAGAAACAATTCTACCTACTCCATGAACTGTAGAATTTATCAAGATAAATTATTCATTCTACCAGATCGTTCTTCGCCAGAGTCTTTTCATTTCATACAGGATATAGATTTAAATAAACACTCAAGCTAAAGCCTAGAAATTTTGAAATTAACTTTGATTTTTTTTTTATAGGAGCCAGCAGTTTCTCAGTAGAAATTTTTGTTGATTCCCTAAAGATTGAAGTTTATTAAAAGAAAAAAAAAGTCAACAGCTTTAAAAGTTAGCAAGTTCTATGACATTTCGTTAGTATTTTCATTTCTCCCTTCCTAAAGATATCCTCAAAAGAGACCTTCATATTTACTGACCTAGAAAAAGCATATGGTAGACTACCAAGGGAGTTAATTAGGTCGTGCGTCGAATCCAAATTAAAAATAAAAATAAAAACAAGTACCATTGAGGTATATTTAAAGATAGGTGTGATTGAGAACTGACGAGAATAAGAACAATGGATGATGAGACAAATGAGTTCGAAGCAAAAATAGGTTTACACCAAGACTCAGCTATAAGCCCATCTCTTTGCTTTAATCATGGATTAATTAACTAGCGATATCCAAGAAAAGGTGCCTCATATATGTCATTTGTAGATGATGTAGTTTTGGTGGACTAAACTATGGAGGAAGTGCCAAATTTGAGTTATAAAGGGATACTTCAGAATTAAAAGGTATAAAAATAATTCAAACTAAAATTTAGTATTTAGAGTTCAGCTATAATACAAATAATAGTAGAGGTAAAGCAACAGAAAGAATAGAGAATCAAGATATCCCTAAAAATAATCAATTTTGTTATCTTGGATCAATTATCCACGAGGAAGATATGAATAAGGATGCTGCATATAGAATGATTCCATATCTTATTTGAACGACGTGTCCTCATTAAACTAGATCAATTTTTATAAAATAGTCATATTTTGAAGTATGGATCAAAATGTTGGCCAAACAAAAAGTGTCACATCCATAGGATGAGCATTGCTGAAATTCGAACATTAAGATGGATGAGTGGCAGGACTAGGAAAGATAAGGAAATTCGAAAATCGTTAAATGATGCCCAAATAAGCGACAAGATAAAGAAAAGTAGATCAAGATGGTTTAGGCATGTAAAAAGAAATCTTAAGGACGTGAATATAGATACAGACAGTAGGAATGTATGCGAATACCGACAGGCTGATGAAAGATACGGTTATTGATATATTGGGATGGAGGAATAAGATTCATGTTGTTAACCCAACTAGTTGGGACAAGGCATATTGATTGATTGATTTTTATTGGTCACACATGACATTTTGAGGCACTTATCTATCTTTAGTATAAATTTTACATTTCAACACATCATCCTTTTATGACAACATGAATGAGGATTCCTCAGAATCATGGTTAAGTATCAACCATTAAAGGATTTGGAATTGCTGATCCATACCAGTGTGAGAAGAGACTTGTAACACCTTAAAATTTTAAAAAGGGTAAAACAGTAAAATTGTAATGAAAATTTAAAACAATTAATTAAAGTTAGGTGGGTTAGCCTATCTCATTAAAATAAAAGAGGTGCATCTAACCCAAGTTCTCTACAAATTTGGGGTAGGATAGTAATTATACAATTGAAACCCTAGTATAAATACTAATTTTAAAATTAAATTAGGATCTTTTCTATTCTCTTTTGAATTGGGCGTGTGGTGATTTTTGGATAAACCCTAGAGAGTGCTGGATGTATGATTCGAGAGGAAGAAAGGAGAGTTTTTGAAGAGCAATTCAAGAGGTTTTTGATAATTAAAGAACATAAAGCATTGAGGTAGGTTGATCTATAGATTTCAAGTTGTTTGTAGAACTCTAACTAAGGAAATTATACCTTAACTTATTTCTGAAAAATTCTGGAGATTAGAGATGTTGTGTGACACTATTCTTATGATGAATACATGTGAATTCCATGACCTAAATTATGATTTATTGTTTGTTAGCAATGATTGTATGACATTCCTAGAAAATTTACATGAAAGATGTGAACTTCAATTCCATAGATTAAACCTTGTTTTTATTCATGGGTTTTGTTGACAAAGATTTTTGTTTGAAAATAGAAGAACATTCCACAAATCATAACTTCTTAATTGGACTCCCATAAATTTTTTTTACTCATATAAAAAAGAAAAAAAAATTATTCTTCTAAGAAAAGGGGCTAATTTAAATTTATATATTTAAAACTTTTTCTTTATATCATAATTTAACTGAAACTCTTGTAACAACATATTTTTATTGGTATAAAAATAATTTATTCACAATAATTCCAAGTTTAAGCATATGCGTTCCTTCTCTTTTAGTCTTCTAACTCAACTCAAGCCCTCACCATCTATTACTTTCCTAATGACGGAAAAATATAATTTAAACCTTAATTTAATCACACATTCTCTCTCTCTCTCTCTCTCTCTCTCTCTCTCTCTCTCTCTCTCTCTCTCTCTCTCTCTCCCCCCCCCCCTCTCTAATTCATAAATATATATGTGTGTGTGTGTGTGTGTGTATGTATCTATATACCAATTTTTACTATAATTTCTTAATTGGGAAAAAATTAATTTCTCCACATATATATACACACACACACATATATACATATGTGTGTATGCGTATGTATGTACGTATGTACGTATATATGTATATATATACCAATGTTCACTATATTTTCTTAATTGGGAAAAAAAATTAATTTCTTAACCATAATTCTTATTTTAAGAACACACTGCATTTACTAGTCTTCTAACTGAACTCAAACTTTACCTATCTATCACTCTCCTAATTAAATAAGACTTTCTCTATTATGCTAACCATCTATTATTCTCCTCTCTCCCATCTAATTAAAATAGAGAAAAAGAAGAATAAGAAGAAGGTACAGATAAATCATATCATAAGATAGAGTCGGGGTAGCAATGCTTAATACATAGAAACCTGGCGAGACACATACTTAAAAATCGACAATGAACATACCTATATAGAGTGTACTTTCAGTCAATTCAAGTCACATGTTAGGTAATATAATTATGAGTAAGAGAAACAAAATATAATGAATTATATATAATTATGAGTAATACATTGAATTGAGATATAATGAAACAAAATAAAAGAAAAGGCAAATGAATTACCATGCTTGACCAAATTTTCCTTTCGCATAATAATTCAAGCAACATAAGCTCAAGTATCCTTACTTAACCAACATATATTCGAAACCCATATATCAAATCTATAGATCAAATTTCACAACTCCATTATTTAATAGTATCTATATGTGGGCTTGGACAGTTCTCCATGTTTTAAGTTTTTTTAGAAAACTGGATCATACCTGATACACTAATAGCATCCCGGTAAGTACCCATCTCAATCTTTGTGATCAGCGAGAGGGCTGAGTTTGCCTCACCATAGTCACATCATAGCCTAACTTGGGTATGGTACTTTAAAGTAAAGGCCAAAAGAGTTCTTAAACGGGTCTATCCTTAAGTTCATATATTGTTACCCTGACTTTAAGTTTTAATTTTAAAGCTGACTTCGCAACTACAAACAAAAGGCTTTGGCCCCTCCTCTTGCAACATAGCAATCTCTACCCATTGATAGCTTTTGCCCCAGGAAAAATGAGAGAAAAAACCAAGCTGCCTTAATCTTGCTATAACAATTTATTCTTGTTTTCCACAACGACCTAACAACCTGCCTATAGCTATATTGCTCAATTGTATTGATTCATGAACAACTTCCCGGTTATGATCCTTCTTTAGCACTATACAAAAACATTTCCAAGCTATTTTTAGATAAAAATGAAAAAAATCAGACATAACATTTACGCAGGAAACAGCTTCACTGCATTCTAATTATGTATCCGTAATAATTCCAGAAACAAAAGGGTAAAAATAAGCAGCAGGAATGAAACGCACCACAGTGACGGAAAACCCAAGGTTTTCTCCTGCGCGATTACAGTACTGGCCCAATACTTCCCATCTGGAGAATCCTGGAACTGAACCGGCATTCGGATGGAGCCAATCAGGTTAACCGAGTTAGCAACCTTTGCCTGGTATGGAATTTCCGTCGGTTTCGGCCAATCAGAAACCCGTTTATGACGAATTTTCTCCGAAGTGGGAATCCCTGAATGATCGACATGGGAAATATTCGAGCGTTCAGGTTTGGGATGTGGGGCGTATTGCTTTTCCACAGAGGTTATTGAGTAGAAGGAGGGTCGGAGAACTATAATGGGATGAAGAAGCCACTTTCTTGATAACGGAGAAGGCAGAACTTCTGCAAATGCTCGATATAAATTCATGGCTACGGAGAGTGCAGTAACGGAGGGTTTTGGGGTTTAACGAGGGAAGATGGGAACGTAAATAAGGCCCATTGCTAAGAGGGTGGGATGGGAATGGGCCAGGTAGGCGCGGGTTATGGCTTAACCCGACCTTAAACTATAAAAAAATATTAAAAATATTATTTATCATTTTTATATATCTATTCTCTTAAATGAAACGGCTTCAGGCTGACGTGGCCGCCTCGCGCGGCCTTGCCGGCCTTGCCGGCCCGAGCCTCTAAATGTTTTACGAAACCTTTCGAACCTCCAAATATTTATACGCTGTAATTTTTGCCCTTTTTCGTCAAGAAGGATCGAGAAGGCGCCTGAAGCCTTCCCTGCAGCCCCGGGATTTCTGGAGAAGCTATCTTCTTGCAGAAAACCCTTTCTTCTCCAACAAGCTTTCTGGAAAAGCTTGGGATGACAGGTGGTTCTGGAATGTTCAATTCTGTTCTCCTCTCCCTCCTCTGCTCTTCTCTCCTTCGTCTTCACTTCGTTTTCATGCATCCTTCGGAGTCTTCTTGATTGTTCCAGAACCCCTCTCTCGAAAGCTTCTCTCCAATCGAAAGCAATCGCCGTTGCTGTATTCCCCTGGCATGGCAAAGTCGTCGTCGGCGGCGGCTGCCAATGGGTTTCCGGGGGCTTCTGATCAAGGTGAAAAAAAAAATCACAACGTGGAATTGGTTTTTTACTGGACTGATTTAGGTTTTTTTTTCTTTTGGTTTTTCTTATAGATTCGGGGCGTTTATGTTATTGTTGTTGCTTTTTTTTTTTTTTTTTGGGTAGAGAATACGCTCTCTCTCTTTGTAGGAACCTGCGTCCATCTGTTGTAAAGAAGAAGATGAGCAAGTGAGTAGTGCTGCTGGGATCGGTTTGTTGGTGGAAGCAACTGTGATTTGTGTTGGACTTGCGGTATTGGAAGATCACAGGGTTTGGAGAAGAAAGAAAGGGGTGAATGCAAGGTCAACGAAGGATGTGTCTCAAGTTCCTTGGTGATCACAGGGTCTGGCTAATGACGTTATTCAACTTGAGGGGTTTGAACGGACATTGATCGGCGTAAAATCAATCAGGTGTGGCCTCAAAACTTGGATTTAGATCATCTGAAGTTGAAGTGTAACCTATTGTGGCTCATTATTTTGTTACTGGACATTGATTCAGGTTTACCTGGACTGATTCAGGTTTTTTACTGTTTGGTTTTTCGTTTTTTGGCTTTTAAATTCTTGGTCTTTCTTAATTTTTTCTTGGATTTTTGTCATTTGGTTTCTAGCATGGAATCGGTTTATAGAACATGAGTTCGTGAGAGAAGGGAAGGATTGTTATCTGAAGATTCAGAGGAACTGGGTAAGGAGCTCCAGCCCGCTTTAGGCACTGCTAAATGGCAGGTTCGTTTGTTGATATATTTTCATAATTTGTTTTCCCAATTTTCAATTTTTTTCTTACTCTTCTTAAATTTTTTCTTTTTTTAAAACTTTTTTTTTGGTGATTAATCAATATTTATAATCGACGTTGTTGTTCTGTTCCTTTGTCGTCTGAAGAAATTGCAAATTCTATTAAGTGTGTAGAACTGTTTCTGTTGAATCGTAATAGTAACATCTTAATTGGAATGAATTTTTTTTTTGTAGTTCATCAAAGCAATCACTCTCTTGGATGCGAGATGAAAGGAACCAAAGTTTCATTCCTCAATATTTACATTCTTTCTTCCTTTTAATTATTTTTTGAGCAGCCTGAAATGATAGAAACATAGAGCGTGTCGACAGATACCATGTATTAGCCAACCAAAACAAAGGAAGGGGAGTGGATGATGGTGGGAGATCTTCCCTGGGAGTAAGATAGAAATTCAGCTTCTCTGTATTTTTAATTTTCTTAATGTTTCTGTTTTTTGGGTTCATCTTATAGATGATGTTTGATTCCTATTGCCTAACATAACTAAAGAAATTTTATTGCAGAAATTTCTGCTGCTTCCTGCCTCTGTTGTTACCATGTAATATTTTATGGGGTTTGCTACGTGTATGTTTTTGCTTTCAACTATTTGTAAAGACAGTGTTGGGAACCTTAGGTCTTATTATGGTCATTAAAAATAAATTTCTATTTCAAGTGAATGTTGCCTGTTTTATTTAGGTTTTTTTTTCTTTCTTTGCTGTCACTTGAACCCTTTTTTATTTTTATTTTTCCTTAATAGTGGCTAAATGTTATTTTCTCTAGAATATATTTCTCATTCGAATTACTAATCCATATTTACCAATATCCTATTCATGCTATTCAGCTTTTTGTTGCAGTTATGATTCCTCATCTACATAAGCTTTTTTTTTTTATGAATGGCAACCCCCACGCTTATTGTATCAATGTTGCTTAGCCTGACATTTGTGTTCTCTTTGGCGTGTTATTATAGTGCTCCAACTGGGGAAAAAAAAGGAGAGGTGGTTTGCATTTGTGGTGTTTGACCTGAACTTCGTGAGCCGACCATGCTTAGGACTCAAGTTATTGTTTGCTGACTAATGTCATCCTTTAAAAGGTTCCTTTATAATGAAATAACTTATATTCTTATGGTACTTATTTATAATGAAATTACTAGGTGATCTAAGCTTTGGTTTGCTGACTAATGTCAATACTATCTCTAACAGGAAACAAATGTTTCTTTAAATCTAGAAAGAATTAAAGGTTCTATATCTGGTCATGTTCATAGACATGTTATTTTTTCAGACCAGTATGCCTACCTAACATTCCAAACATTCAAAAACTGCATATTTAGCAACCATCTATCAACTTTTTCCCTCAAAAACACCATTATTACCTCTATTTGTGGGTTTGGTCATTATCATTTTTTAATGGATTAATTCTTCGTAATTTAGTCAATCTCATGAACTTATTCGTTTGACGGCATTAGTATTATTTTCCTTTGAAATTTTTTGAGCTAATTTGCCTTATGGAAGTACAATTTATGTTGAAAATTTGCCTTCTATAGGTTTGGCTATAGCCATATCCTTTTTTTTATAAAAAAAAAACAAAGGTAATGGGTTCAAATAACAGTCCATTTGTACATACAAGACTGTTCTTGAGGCTGGAATCAATAGTGAATGGTCTGTTTTGACTATTTATTGCAAATGAAAAATATCAATTTGTCCCTAGGATTTAAAGTTAGTTATCTCCAATTTGACAATTTGATACAACCAACTACCATTGCAAGTTATTTATGATAAACTGTTATTGGATTATATATAAATTTATGAAAGATTTTATGTGTTATCTTTTTATTTTTTTTTGGACTATATATATAAATTCTACGAATGATTTTTTGTGTTGTTCTTTTTTTTATCTTTTCCATTTGCAAAAGCAATGCTATGAATCCACTTTGTTCCGTGTTTTGGTTAGGGCTAACTTGGATAGAATTTATTACATCTTACTTATGTTTCAAACCTGTGTTATAATGTTTGATTCTGTTAATTTGCCACAGAATGAGTTAAATTAGGGATCATAATTCCTCCAGTAATTATTAGTTTGAGCTTTTTGTACTGCAAAGCAAGCTACAGACCCTCATTTCATCTTGGTAGGTCATTACTACAGCTAATATGTTGTTCAACATAACTTTGTTATGTCACTATTATGCATACGACGAGCTACTCTTCAATATTTACTCCTCTGCGGCACATTATGCCTACTTCATCTTTTTCACTACACATTGTTAAAAAATATATGGACAAAATCGTCTTTAATCACACTGTTTGTGCAATTATTTTATTTTCTTTTTCCCTTTAAAGTTTATTAGTTGTAATTTATTTCTGCCTTTCTTTTTCTTTACTTTGGCTTTGATAGCCAAGAGAATGTTATAAGGTCTGTTTCGTCATAGTTAATCTTTTTTTTCTTTTGTTGTTGATAGAACCTCATAGTTAATCCGAATTAAGTTTGAGATGAAATATATTTATGAGGGAGGATATTTATGGAAAATAAAAGTGGACAAACAGTAAGGGTTTTTGTCCCTTTTATAATAATAATATAGATTGATAAATTTTTTTTTCAAACTATCATATATATTAAACGTATTTCCCGTGCGTAGCACGGGTTCCAATGCTAGTATATATAATAGTAAACGTGCGTTGCATGTGGGAATTTTTTTTAATTAAATGTCAAAAATAATAGGCAAACAAAATGAAAGATAACGATTACAAAAAAGGCATATACTGTTTGATATGAATTACAGTACCTTCCTCTTTGGTTTTTGGAAATTTTGGGGGTCTCTAAAATTGAAAAATTATCCTCCACTTGTTCTTCGAAATGATCACCATCTTCTTGCATCATTTGTTTATTGCAGCTCCTTCGTCCAGCACTTTTATTTGAAGCCATGATGAGTAATTTCATCTTAATACAAAGAATTAATAATTAATTAGATGTGATGATAATATTATATTATTAATAAAACTCTTATATTCTATTGTTTCACTTTGTAAGTTTTATGCTCCTTTGTGACTCAAGGCCTCTACATTTTATTCTATGTTTTTCGTTATTAATCAATTATTAATTTGTTGAAAATTTGTCGTCACTTTTTTCAGTACCCTCATATGCGAAATATACTAAAATCAGTTAGAGCTTTGAACTTAGAAGGGCCTATTTGAAAATTAACTATCAATCATATAGTTAAGCATGATGATACAAAAAAAAAGTATAGTGTTTAATAAATTTAAATTTTTTTTTTAAATTCACATCTTATAATATGATGTCTTTGATTGCTTATAAAATCATTTGAAACTCAAGTATATTCTTCTCACTTAAGTTTGTTATATATTTTTTATTTTTGATTCAAAACATTTTCTTTTATCTAAACTACTACATATGGCCGTCATTTTTTATTTGCCTTAGAATGTCTCTTTAAAATTTTTAAATACTTTAATGCCTCCTTACGTAAATATTTATGTCTTGTGCTTGTATAAATAATTAATTTCTATTTAACTATGTCATTATGTATGTATAACATTGTATATGTTGCCCATATATATATATTTCAACTTGTTACAAAGTGAAAAATAATTAAGAAGATTTTATACTAAGTTATGCCATTTCTGTAGAGATTGTAAAGTTTATTTATGATGCACAAGAAGCACCAACATCGATGCTCTTAAAGCATCAAATATATTTTCCAAAAACTTTGTACTTTCACGGACTCAGGCTAGAATTTCTATTCTGAGATATCTACAACGATAGGGTGGATCCAAGTTCTCCAAACAGGAATTTTCATGATACAATTTCAGAATAGATTGGGATGCATTATCAATTCTATGTTTGACTTTTAATATATTTATTTATTTATATTTATTTTCATTTTTCAATTCTATATCAAAATTGTTATTGTTTATGTTTGATCTTCGAGAGGATAATAATAACTTTATAAAGAAATAAAAAATAAAGATTAATTTAAGACGATAATCCTAGGTACTGATTTCACACAAAGAGAAGAAAAGAATAGAAATTAAAGATTTGAAAGAAACCGAATAAGAAGAAGTGAAGGAATTTTAATGGAATAGTAAACGGTTGACGTAAAATATGTAGAGAGATGTTTTCATTCCAACTAAAGTAACATGATAAACATGGAAAAGTTAACGTAAGATTCACATGGAAAACGTAACTTAAGAAGAAAAAAGTAAATGGCCAAATTTATCATTAGAGAAAGGAAAAAAAACAATAGTGCATTCGTTAAAGGGAACTCACAAGGTTGATTGATCTCTATCCAATTTGGGATGATCTCTATCAAATGCAATGAGTCTGTGTAACAATTTCCAAGAGAGTCTCTATCCAATCTCAACGAGGGCGTCAGTATCGTCTAACAATAGACAGTTTCACTTTCAAACATATATGGTTGTATTTACAAGGAGATAACAGTTGGAAGAAGACAACGGTTAGGAAACGGTTGGGATGTGGGGCATTAGAAATACATAAATAAAGAAGGGTATTTTGGGAAAGTAAAGGTGGACAAACACTAAGGGGCTTCATACTTAAAGATAAAGATATCAAATATAAAATACATTATTAATATATATATATATTTCATTTAAAAACATTCATATTTTTGTATTTTATAGTTCAACCAAATCAACCCAACCCACCGGCTACCACCCCAATAGGGCGAGGAGTGGATTTGGGATGGGACTAAACCCTTATAAAGGCAATTTAGGTTTGCCAAAACAACCTCGCATCATTGCCATCCCTACTGTAAGCAACAAAAGTTTGCTCAAACCAAAAAAATGTGCTAAATGCAGCAAAACCTTAAAACCGGTTGAAACCAAGAGCCAAAAACTTGTCTTTTTCCAAAAGCTAAATTAGTCAATAACCTCTAGACCATTGAAAAAAGGATCTCAATATGGTTCCAATGCAATTGAGTTTGTGCAAATCGAAGTTCAGACAAGAGAGTTATGGCTAAAATAGTTGCAACGCCCCAGATCTGAAGTAATTAAGAATAATTATCCAAACCCGAAATATTAGTATTGTGGGTCAATGACTTTTCAATATCAAGTTGGGAAAAGAGTGGCTCAAGGTGATTTTGGTGGCTGATTGTTCCCCTTCTACTGACTATCGTCTATTGTGTCCTCTAAATCAGTGGTTATAGTCATTCGGTATAGGAGGTGACTGGTCTTTCCCATCACCTAGTCTTCTACTCTTTCCTTTTAGAAGTTTCCATCTTAAGTTATATTTAAACCCTAGCTATAGTCTAAAGCCTTTTTCTTATCCCATCCAGTGCTTCTTCTTCCTCTTTCATGTATCGTTGGTTGTGTTAAATAGGAGGTGTTGATTAGGTGTGAGTTTTCCTTGTGAATAGATTTGTGAAGTGGCTTATGATTGAGCTGTTCTAATCTGTTTAGTGCCTTCTGGGTTTCAAGTTTTGTGGTAGGGTTTTGGTTCTCTGTGCTAACTTCGATTTTTGATCAAGGAAGAAATGTCGTTGAAGTTCCAATCGCTTACCATTCCATCCCGTCTAGAGTCGATCTTTGCACTCCCATTTGAGGAAAATGTGCAACGCCCTAAACCCGAGTCAATGCAAAACAGGCACTCAACCCAAATCTGAAGTGCTACGGGCTCAAAGCTTCTAAATACCAGATAATAAAATTCAATTCGATAAACAATTAATATTAGAGTGCGGAAATCTTATCATTAATAAAAACCAATAATAAGCATGGATTAAGGTCATCCAAACCTTCTCATCAACATATAACTCAAGTCTGGTAAAGAAAACTGGTTCTATCACTTTCACTCTCATAAACATCAAACCATAAAATAACAAAAATTAATCAATGTCTCAATAACAATATCAATCTCAAAACCTAACTACTCAGGATAATAATAGTCCTTTGGAAGGAAATCAGCAAACTCGCCCCCAGAAGCAAACCCCACATCTCTCTCACGCGTATTAGCTGAAAACAAAACAAAACAAATATGAATGAGATAAGAATTTCTCAGTTGGTAACAACATGCATGAATAAACAGTTTATATATATAAAAGATAGTTACTTTCATGCTCGGTAAAAATAAACGAGATAAGCAGGATACGATACAATCTCAACAAATTAAACAATAACCAAATCAAAACATTTCAACAAGTATAATTATTTCCAACAACAAAAATTCCAACACAATAGTGTAATAAGCATGAACACAACGAATCCATCACAATCCATCATACAACATTGTAAGACTCATGAAGATAAGTAGGTCTTTGAAAAGAAACTCTCCATTCACTATGCCACCACACGACTTATGAGCGAAGCTACTAAGACCCTCAAACCCGTATATCCACTGAGATAAGAGGCGTAGTCATCAACTTATTGTGCACGAAACTTACGAAGTTTGGCACATACCACCATCATGCAGGACCTGAATCAATACATGGAGATGGCCACTTATCCACACATATATGCAGACCCTCCAAAGCAAACTAACTTGCAAAGGAAGCGTGGGCACAAACTAAAAGTACCCAAACAAAGAAAAACACCTTCACTCTCAAGCTTAACCCTATGGATCTACATGCAGCTATACCTACTAGACACTAGCAGTAACAATTTTCTCAACGAACATGGTTCAATAATAGTGCCTAGTGGCATATAGGGATTTCCGAAGCTTAAACTCTTTCCAAATATAATTTTACAAAATAGTTCTGATGTGAAGATTTCTCTAAAGTTTTGAAAATCAAAATACTTTAAAATATATTTTGCTATGTAATAATTTCCCAATCAAATCAAATCAAAAAATGAAATAACCCAAAAATCCTTTTATTTTCAAAGTAAGACAACTCTTTTTGCAAACACCCTAAATCATTCATCAATTTGTTTAAATACCCAAGATCATTGAAAACAATTGTAAACACTCAATATTTGTAGGTTCAGGTATTTAAAATTTATTTAAATTTATTTTGGAATTGAATAACTCTTCAAAATAGGAAAAATATGGTTTCTAACATAGTCGCTCGTCCCTCTCTCTCAGGCAACCTGGTTGGGTGGCCATGCTTTTTAAAACGAAATTCAAACCAATGGGCACTCATGGTGGGCACCTAGGCGATCCCTTTGGGCGACCTACGCAAAATCAAAACTTTTAACCATCGCTCATGCAATCTGGTTGGGTGACTTATCTAACTGAATTCTAAAAATACACAGGCGAGACGCTCGTCCAGATCGCTCAGGCGATCATGCCAAGCGCTCGACAAACAGTGGCTAATTCGACTTCCAAAAACTAATTTTTATGCATCAAAACAACGATCTACATATTCAAATCAACTCTAATATCTTCAAAACATATATATCATACTTCCAAATCATATAGAAACGTGAATACAATACTTTTAGATCATGTAGAAAGATCAAACCGTACGAAAACTAACTATTCGACTAAACAGGTGTGCTACCTACCTTTGTTCGACCAAGTTTCCTTCTTCCTCATCAAGTGTAGATGATGATCCCTCTCTACAGCAACGTAGAACTCCTTCTAGGATGAAGAATGCCTCAAGATTAATGAAGCTCTTGGTCTCCTTCTCTTCTCTCTCGATCTCTCGTTTCCTTCAGCCGTCAAAGAATACAAGTCTAAAATATGATTAATATTCTGAGAAGTATTCTCTTAAGTATTAACCCTATTTTAATCTCATGATTCAACGTATCTCACTACCATCAAGTCCTATGCTACTAACCAATCATATTAATTAATAGCCTTACATTAATACTTATTTATTTCATGATCCAACGGTCAGATTTGCTTCAATCTTCGGATCTCCTCCATCAGTGTGATCACTTATATTTATAATTACAATCTATCAGTAAAATCCTCAATAAAATACTAATTATTATTTTAAAATTTTCTGCAAATTTTTGAGGTTTTACAAAAAGATCACCTTGAGTCAAAATGGAAGTTTGCGATTCTTCTTGAAGCCCTATCGAGCTCCCCTTCCTACCATTCAGAACTTCATAGCTAGGGCTTGGAATTCTATCAAGCATAGTTATGTTTTTGTAATTACCAAGTCCAAATATCTTATTTCTCTTTCAGATTAGGTAGATTTGGATTTTGTTCTAAATGGTCAACCTTGGTTTAGACTGAGTAGAAATGGTCGAATGAAGCTCTTGGAAGTTGGCTTGAGCACTCACGTACGAGCGGAGAGTTTCTTTCGCAAACAGTAGAGCCGAAACAGTAAAAAGTAAAAAGTGAAAGTGAAGGTAAAAATAAAAAGAGGGAAAAATCGGGTTTTAAAAGGGTATAGTAAGTGACCGTTCGAGCGTCCATGAGCGATACTTCGAGTGCCCATAAAAAAAAATGTGTGTATAATAGTGTCCTGATTGAAATTAAATTAGAGCATGCAATTTCTGAGAATAACTGAAATAAGAGCAATAATCATATTATATATATCTGGGGATGAATTGATTTTGTATATATGTATTGATTGAATTATTGGTTGATGATCGATGAGCTAGTTGTACTAGGACATGCTTGAGTATTGTGAAGCAACGCACAATGTAGAACAATCACTCGGATGTGAACCCCATACAACATTGGATACGTAAAGTATACATATGATGTGTAAGTATGTATTGTGAGATGTGATATTTTTGTTATAAATTAAAGCTAGAAGAAATTTTATAATTTTCTCCACAAGCTTTCATATAAGCGGACGCGTTTATATGTAGAGATTGATGGAAGAAGAGTTTTGGGTTTCTTCTAAAGTATTTTTGAATAAGAGATATTTTGAAAGAAAAAAAATATAAGGAAAAATTTTTTGTATGTGTTGGGATTGCATTAGGTATAATTGTTTTAAATTTTGAGGACGAAATTTTTATTAAGGGGGTAGAATGTAAAACCCTGGATTTTCCTAAAAATAAAATAAATAATTAAAGGATAAATTGTGGAGAAACTACTAAGAAATATAATAGTAGGGGAACTAAAGAGAGATATAAAGGTTAAAATATGAATTTAAAGAGAAAGGGTAATTTGGTCATTTCAAATTTATTAAATTCGTGAAAGAAAATAAGATAATTAATTATTTGGTCAATAAATTCGACTAGACAAGATTTTAGCTTAGTTGGATGTAAAATGATGAAATTAAGGCTTAAAGAATGAAAAAGGACCAAATGGTAATTATGTTGATTAGGATCCAATGTTTTAGTATTATGAGTAGATAATAAAAGTCTAATTACAATTTAAAATTAGGAAAATGATTAAGCATGAAAAATTAATTAGGAGAGCCCTTAAAAGAGAATTAAAAGAGTTAAATTAAGGAGAATGGTAGAAAAGGGAATACACTTAGTATATTAGAGTAAGCTAAACTTAAAAAGTGTTTTAGGTTTTGAAAACAAGTTAGAAGGAGAGGAAATTCGTGCCTAAGAGTTGGAGCATAAATAGAAGGAGAGAAGAGAGAGAAAAGAAAGGAGAAATTAGAAATTAAGGAGTTGCAGAGATGGTCGATCAGCCAACTTCGAACGGCGAGCTAAGAATATCAAATCGTTGGAATGAGCTGAAATTTTAGGGTTTTGTTCTAATCATGGAAGACTTCAAACTGAACGGTGGAGATTTAAATTGGAAAGGTCTAGAAGGGTGCGGTCGAACTCCAAAAACGGGCACAGACGAAGTTTTTGAAAAATCTGGGTTCATCAAAAGGCAAGTAGCAAACCCTTGAAACTGGAGGAACTGCATGTTTTTTGTGATTTTGATGTTTGATCGTATTGTTTTTTAAGTTGGATTTCATGGGAAAAACTTATTTGTTTATAAAGAATTGTTTTGATATTTTAACTTTCTTTTAGAAATCAAGAAAAGGTTGATCATGGTGAGTTAAAACTTAAAAAGAAACTCAAGATAAGTAAAAAGATGATGGAATTAGTTTAAGTTTGTCTCAAAACTAGTTTAGGATGGAAATCAGATGTTTAGAATCAAATCAAGTTAATAGTATGTATAGAAAGTTTAAAAATTCCACAAAGAGAAGAAAAACAGTGTTATAGTCGGTCGAGCATTATTTCAGGCGATAGGCCTTTGAAAAATAACAGAACCTGAAAACTTAATCGCTAGAGCAGTCGCTCGAGCGACCCTTCGAGCAACCAAATGTCAGAAATTTCAAAACTTGGGATTCGTGCCCAGATTCAATTTTTAATAATTTTTCTTAGAATCTTAAGGTTATAACACATGTAAATAGGGTAATTTGAGATGCAGGAAGTGACGGAATTAAATTCGGATAAAAGGATAATTATTTGGGGACAATGAATGTAATAAGAATCAAAGAAGACTAGTTAAGGTAGACCTATGCACTCAGACCACTTTCATTAGGATTCTAGGTATGAAACCTAGTCTAACAAGTCATAACAGACCTAAATTAACTTCTGGAAAGAATCAATAGCATAACCTAAAGGTTTTTAGAGATTTAGGGTATTAGTTGGTAATAAGGATTTTAGGATGAACCAAAGTGTAGGATTGGAATAAAAGTTGTAGGAAATAAAGAATAACCTGAATACTGAATTAGAAAGATAAACTAAATATGCCCACACTAACATGACTCAAATCTGAACTTTTTATTTAGAATTTGTGTATACTCTCGTACTTTTCTTATTAAATGACTTGGAACTTTGTTTAAGAGCTGTCTAATGGTTATTTTGAATATCTTTTGGTTGGACACCGTGGTTTTGGAAATTATTGTTGGACACATCACTTGGGACATGTTTATGATTATTGATACGAAGTTTATCACTGAATATTATATTTTTGAGTTATTCAAGGTTTTGATTGTGAGTTGTGTCTAATGAGCAATGCTTAGTATGGATCCATAGCTTAGCTAGGAAGTGAAAGGGAATTGGCTGGTAAATTATTCTTGTTCGGAACTTCCCAGTATGCGGTCCGTCGTACTTGCAGGTGCGGGCGACGTAGGCAACAATCCTCAATCACTGCAAGTGCGGCCTGGTCTTAGCCGAGGTTGTTGATCGGTAAACGGTTTTTATTTTGTTATTCAGGTTACCATCCGCATGCTTCAATGAGACATCGACTTTCACGAGCTTTATATTGGTCATGTTGGTAGGTTACTTGTGACTCGCACGTTGGAGCTATGATTTGGCCGTGCTTGAGGATCACTCGTGACTTACACATGCACTAGTATTAGACGTGTTGTCGTGGGTCCATTAATCTTTGATTAGATTGGTATGGCCTCCGTGGAAGCGGTACCCATGATGGGATTTTATTTTGGACTAAGGATTGTACTCGCCAACCCATTCATGGGTGGTCTGCGTTGATGGTTGATGGAGGAGATGGTAGTGACTGCAAGTGCAGGCTCCATCTATCATGTAAGTTGTGATGTGGCGAAATATGGGGGCAAAAATATCTTATTAAGTGGTTTCAGTCCATGAGTCCTATTATGTCACACATGTTTGTTTTGGATTGGTAATTGTTATTGATATATTATCGTATTATCGTGGTTTTGGTTTTATCAATCACCCCATGACTATCTTTGTAAATCATTATGGACTGTTTTAACTTCATGCATCTGCTACTTGTTGAGATGTATTCTCACTCCAGTTTCTCCCCATTTTTCAGGTACTCTTGGCGAGGACGTCAAATTTTGGGCTAATTGTAGATGGGTAGTCTATATAGCTGTAGGTTGCTCATGGAATTGAAATCCTTATATATCATAATTGTTGATTAATAAAGAGAATTTGAATTCAAGTTTCCGCATTTACTCTGATTATAAAGTTAGAAAAAGTTTCAAATTTCCTAGTTTCTATAGTTGCTTTGTTTATTTACCATAACACCTCGGGTTTGGGAATGGATCCGGAACTGGGACGTTACAAGGTCTGCTCCTCCAAGGCACAAACCCATCCCAGACCATCACAAGTGGGTCATTATACTTCATAAAATGCGGAGGATTTAAAACTTTTTCCTACAAGTGCAAGTGATAAGACAATTCATACTGTGCATATCAAAAGTGTGTTTATATCAAGAAATATAATAAAACAGGAAAGTTGATTACAAAATGATAGGTGACTAATCACTTCTCTCAAGTGAAAGGTTTACAAGTCCAAAAGACTCTATACATATACAACAAAAAGGTAAAGCCTAGAGCCTATGGTAATCTTCCTCTCTATATCCAATAACTTTCTCCTTGCCTTTATCCCCAGTCCGGTCCTTCACACCAAACGACGATGGATCTGAAAAATAAGAGGTAAAACAATTGTGAGACAAATGTCTCAGTAAGCAACACATGCATGCACAGGAAAACACAGTTGAGGCATATATCAATCGGTTAAATCATGACATGCGGCTAATTGAAATCATAAAGAAGATATCACAGTTCAGTGCCATACAAGTGGGTGCATGCTTGTGCTTAAGTGTACAGTATAATCATTTAACAACCATTCGTATATTCTTATCACTTATTATCTAGGTTGTTTAGTATATAATGCATATGACCTCAACTAGCTTTACCGATTCCACAAAGTGGCTAGGCATCAACACCGATTACCTATGACGTAGGCATCTAGTACGCCGATTACCCATGACGTCTAGATATCCATTTCTGATTACCCGTAGCAAATGGACACCAGCCATCTATGTTGCTGGTGCCGGGACGATACAAAAATAGAAAACAAAACAACAATAACTTGGCAATGGCATATATATACAAACAATCCCGTTTAAGTCTATGGATCCATACCTTAATAGTTCATTATGCCAATGTGTTTATTCAACAAACTTCATAACAAGTATAACATTAGCAAACAAAAATAATAATAATACTACATGCACACTTGCATGGAAGTGCTCCAAGGTAGCCCATGGCCTTACCTGAGTCATTCCTGGGCCAAACCCTCTTTCATTTCTCATGGAATCTGGGCCACTACCCTCCATTCAATACATCAATATCAATGGGCCACTGCCCTTTCATCTCATATTACAAGTAACGGGCCAATGCCCTTAATATCGTGTGGTTCAATACGGGCCAATGCCCTTCATATCATGTGGTGGTGTGCTCACAATGAGGTTCAATAATAAAATAATAGCTTTTCAGGAAATTCTACTTTTCATGATTCATTTCGGCAATCTATGCCTCAATTCTTTTGATACTTGTGCAACTTGGTTTTGGCTTTTGTTTTCTACTTCTAAGGGTTATTTGGAAGGTGCTCGAAGTGACAGAATCCAATTATCCTACTCCTATAGGAGTCTGGAACAGAAACTCTCTGTAAGACCTTCTTTGGCAAAACGTACCCAAAATCCTTGTTATTTGGAATTTTGAGATACTTCCAATTGGAACACCTCCTAGACACCTAATTGTCACTTATACATAGGTTGGATTTGAATAAAAACAATTGGTAGTTTAATCTGGGCTAAAAACTCAAAAAATTGGAAAATCTGTACAGGGCGCTCGAGCCTGCTTCGAGCGACTAGACAATAGCTCTCGGGTTCTCTGTTTCAGGCAAGTCGCTAGAACAGTCACTCAAGCGGTCATCGAGCGGCCATGCTTTAAAAACTAGTTCAAAAGAGGCGCCCGATACCGCGCTCAAGCGGCATCTCGAACGACTGGGTTTTTGACAGTTCGCGAAATTTGAACTTTTGGGGATTTTTGGTTTTTCTCAAATCTCACTCATTTCTGGTGTTTTTGGGCTCTAAATTATTCCTAGCATGTGTGTTTATCCATTCCCTACAAAACCCCTAAAAGAAATCTCTCCTATTGACACCAATAAACATTTCCATGCTCAAACCCTAACATTCACATTTCATACATGAAAATAACCGAAAATTTGAAATATGGGAGAGGTGGTGTTGCTTACCTTTTGCAATCGATCAAGCAAACCTTCTAGCTTCCTAATCAACCCACGAACAATACCTTGTAGGCTTCTTGGTTGATTCCTCCACAAATCTCCCAAGAAAACTCCAAATGAAAATGCCCTTCTGTAGACACCCCAAATTGCACAATAATCATCAAAAATCATTATCTCCTTGAAAGCCAGCACAAAAATTGAAGAAAATAAGTTTTTACCTGTATCCGGTAACTCAGGCCGGATACAAGTACTCCTCTTTGTATCCGGTGGAACGTACCGGATACAAGAAGGCTTTAGTGTATCCGGTATTATATACCGGATACCTTAAGGCCCTTGTGTATCCGGCCTGATATGCCGGATACATAAGTTTTGCTCAAAATTAGGGTTTTCCGAGAGCTTTTCAATTTTACCATCATGTCCTTTATTAAATGAAGGGAAATCTCGAGAATAGCCTTAAGGTTAAGGTTGGTGGGCTATAGACATTATGTTGTGCCTACCATTCTCACCAACCCTAACCCTAGCCTTTGCCTATAAATAGGAGGCTCCTCCTCAAGCAAATGGCCATTAACTCTTGCCTTGAATTCTTGCCAAGAATCTCTGCCAAGAAGAGCTCCAAGAGAAGAGGGAAACCGCTACGGAAGTGCTTCCAGAACCCAGGTAAGCCTCAAACCTCTTCTTTATTTTCTGTATTTACATTCCTAGATCTAGATCTCTTCTACCTTTCTGTAGAATAAGGCCTTCTATGTGTATGAAAACCCTTCCCTAGCTCAAAGTATCTCAAGACTCCCCCTAGCCGTAAAACGTGAAGGCGGGATCTAGGAGAAACGAGACTGGGGATTGACCTTAGTACTAGAACCTTATCTGGCATAAGCCTTTTGAATGATTGAAAACCGTTTCATATTCAAAGTACCCCAAGATTATCTTGAAGAACCGTGTTTAACGGGGAGAGAGAACTAAGGGAAACGATAATGGAACGGAACCCTAGGTTGTTTTTAGAACCCCATTTTTATTGATATACATGCTTGATATCTTTGCTATGCTATTGGAATGGTTTTCACACTTACACATACATAGCACATGTTTTGGCGGGATAGGCTCATATTTTGGGTTTAATGCATTTATTGTGATAAATCTGAAATAAATGGCCTCAATCAATTCTGGAATGTTTTGAAATGATTTTTAAAAGATTTGGATTCATCTTGCACGAATCACATACACTTTGTCACAGTTTTGAGTTGTTTTTCTCCAAAAAGGGCTTAACTTGACAGCAACTGTACCCTTACTTCGGACACTCATAACTTCATCGTCCGGATGCATTTTGGAGTGATTCTAGAACCATGGGAAAGGTGAGGCTGTCTAGTTTATGTCCACCAAATTTCATTAATTTCTATCAAGCGGATTTTTGACACCTCTCTGTAAAAGTTGATTGGACAGTTCAGGTTCAAATACAAAACTTGTCACTTCGACGAAGCGCCATGTGTTCGTTTTAAATTCGATTCGAGTGATTTTTATTTCTGGGCACTCCTTTATGAGTCTAGTTTCAAATCCAGTTGGTTTCATAATTTTTTGACTCTATTTGTATTATTGGTAACAGATTTACTCAGAACTGCTCAATAGCACTTTTCTGGGTAAATCTGTGATCTTCGGGGCCTGTTCGGGAGACCACCCAAGGCACATCCGAGTGAATTTTTGTATGAGGCTAGTTTCTTTCGAAATATGGCCATACACACTTCAATCACACCAAATTTCATGGATGTTTATGGAGTGGATTTTTCTAGAGGATTTTCCGAACTTGCCTACTTGCCACTTTTGATTTTCTCCAGCAGCAACTTTAAAGGAGCAGAACTCCTAGGATTTTAATCGGAATGGGGTGAAATTTTGCATGAGACTATTATTTACCATAATCTTTCAAATTGATTTGGTTTGGTTCAATTTAAAATTGGATTTGAATGATTTCAAGACAAATAGCATTACTTTTCACCGAATTTTTCGGATTTGATTCAACTTGGCTTTTTGCTTGGATTTTTATCCTTTTTATGACATTTCAGAAATGATATTAACATAAGAGAAGATCTGGAATCCATTTGGATCTTCGTGTGAATATATCATACACTTGTCCTTTTCCAATGTTTTCAATGATTTTAGCAAGCTTTCTCATTTTTTGCATGAACAAACACTTGGCAACCACCTTGTGTGGATGAATGGGGGTGCCTAACACCTTCCCCCGTTCATAATCTAATCCCCTTACCCATCTCTGGATTTGATTTTCAAGTAGGATTATTTTTACTCTAGAATTTACCTTTTAGCTATTTTTTATCTTTAATCTCTTGGTGTCCATTCACACCCAAAATTTTGAATGGTGGCGACTCTCCCAATTTTTACGTCGATCCCCGTGTGTTGACGGAGGGTGAATCATTCCGGTGATTTTTCCCGTGTCTCACACCTTCTTTGTGTTTCCTCCTTATTTTCTTGCAAGCAACTCTCCAAATGGGTTTTAGATATGATTGGAAGTGATGAGGGAGAGGAAATGAAGAGAAGAAATCAAAGGGAGGAAGAAATGAAAGTGGGAGAAGAGAAGAAGATGAAGAAAATGGGAGAAGAGAAGGGTCGGGTGTGGGGGTTCACGAATAGGATTTTTGCTTGGTTTTTCTTTCTTTTCTCACTTCAGTAATTTCTTACAAAACACCAAATTCACAAGTTTGCCACTCTTCTCCTATTACACACAAATCCAACACTTAGCCATTTTCCATCACTTAATATCAAATTTTATTCAACAACTAAAGGTTGCTCACCTCCATAGCCTACTGACAAACCGAGGCTTAGTCACTTTGATTGGATTCAAGCTTGGGCTCCTCTAACTTCACCTACGCAACACATTCACTGATTAGAGTGTGCTAAGGGTATTGGAACTAGGTTTCACAATATTAGTACTGGATTGATGTTGTAGCGGCAACCTTGTTTGGATGAGGTAACACAAGCCTAGTGTGGCTCCCTCATCGGATATGATATTAGGATGAGGTACATAGACCCGACGTGGTTCCCTCATCAAGTTTGACATGAGATTGGTACTGGATTGATGTTGTAGTGGCAACCTTGTTTGGATAAGGTAACACAGGCCTAGTGTGGCTCCCTCATCGGATATGGTATTGGAATGAGGTACAAAGGCCCAGTGTGGCTCCCTCATCGGATATGGTATTAGAATGAGGTACATAGGCCCGGTGTGGCTTCCTCATCAGATATGATATTGGGATGAGGCACATAGACCCGGCGTGGTTGTAACGCCCCGGATCCAAGTCACATGAAAACCCGTAACTCGTATCCAGAGGTTATTAAAATTAACAGGATCAAACTACCAGAGTAAAGAAAACATGAAACTAAATATTTTTATGCAATAGAGTGCGCTAAACAAATCCCAACATGAAAACTCAAATGACCAAATTTTCACTACCCGCAATTATCGGCTCTCCATACGTATCTGAAAAACAACAGAAATGAAAGAGTGAGATACGAATATCTCAGCAAGTAGCACATGCATGCAAGAATACACATCTTCAAATTTAAAAATTCTATGATCGAATAATCAGACGAGAAAACAAGGAACAACCGGTGAAGTCTGCGTACTCTGCTGACAGTAATTGTTGACCCAAGAGTATAGGAAACCATTTAACTATAAGCAATTAACATCGGAAATCCCTTGGTCAACAAAACCCAGATCAGTTTCAGAGAACATTAATAATATAGTCCATGCCTCAATAAGACAATTTCCACTAAGTATCCCAAGGTATTCTAACTGATAAGTAAACGACAAAACCACGTGGTCAATGTCATACAAATATTTAATTGGGTAATCAACATGCCAGAGCGACATCCACACCTCCATGTACACAGTTCCGGCCTACTCAGGGTTTCGGATACTCTGAAATGACGGCCTACTCAGGGTTTCGTCATCCAATGCCGGCCTACTCAGGGTTTCGGCATTGACAACCAGGCCTACTCAGGGTTTCTGGCTGCTCTACACCAGTCGTGGCAACACTCCATGGCCATGCCATTACACCAATAAAATAAAAGCATCACAATACTAAGCTTAAACATCTGGATCCAGGACAAGCTAGACCAAAACAGTAAACATCGTATAATCTCAATTTCAATATCAAAACAAAACCATTCATCCCACATCATGTAAAAACTCATCACAATTCATCACCTGTCCCTCTGGACCAAGCAGTACTTCAAGTACATTCAGTAATTTCTCATTTCAGTAACACAATTCATATGGAAGTAAAACTCAATGCATTCATACCAAGGAAATCCTTTCAAATACATTTAAAGTTTCCAACAAGCGAAACCAGAAATACAATAACTTCTCAATCAAAACAGTGTATAGAACAAGGAAAAGCAACTGGTAACTCTTACTAGTTTGGTGTCCGGCACAATACTCATAAGTAACCTAAATTCAACTTAAAAACTCTTAAGAGGTTCACTAATTTTTCCTCTAATAATTTCATAGGCAAAATGGTTTCTCAGGTTCCTAACCAAGTGAGTAGTGAAGTGGTTTAACCCCTAAGTAATGCAAATACTCTTGGTCAAATCAGAAATTCCATTTCAGTAAGCAAAATAGGTTTGCCGCTCACCTACTGAGGTGGGCGCGAGGTGAGCGCCGGTCGGCGGTGAAGAAAAAGGGCAAAATCGACCTGCCGCTCACCCGACGCTAGGTGAGCGTGAGATGAGCGCGAGATGGGCGTGAGGTGGGCGCGAGATTCGCGCAAGATGGGCGCATCGTTTTCCGCTGAGCGCGAGCTGAGCGGCAGCCGGGCGCGAGATGAGCGGTGGGTCGTTTTTAACGGGGCGCCTACCTCTGAGGTGAGCGCCGGTGAGCGCGAGGTGAGCGGATACCCCCTGTGATTTTCATTTCTCTGTTATTTTGAGATCTACATGACTGGCGGGTTTGTGAAGCTCTGTAACTACTCCAGTACACTCCTAATACTCCCAGAAGACTTCCCAACCATATTTGGAATTAATCTAAACACTTTCATTTTCAATTATAAAATTAAATCCGGAGACTCTGTTCATGTAACTTCCCGAAAACCAGAAAACCAGAAAAACTCATACTATCAGTTGATATATAAACCATGCATCAGAATAATCTCGAGAGAAACATAAAACACAAAACCCAGTTGTAAATCAGTGCTACTCACCTTACTAAGACTTTCTTCAAGCTTCCGGCCATCCTGGAGATTTTTGACTTCGAGACAGACGGAAACCCTAACTCTCTCCAGAGCCGCGACCTTTTCCCCAAATCCCCGAAAAGTTGTATGAGTTAGCTATTTATATAGGCACCACCCGGATTTAACCTAATTCACCCTTTTCTTTAAGAATCCCCTTTTTACCCCTCACTAGTGCAGGGTTTTCCGGATTTACAAATATTGGCCCCCCTTTTCTATTTATTCCCGGGGCCGAATATTTCCACCTTATTATATTTTTATTTTTATATATATATATATTTTTTGAACCCTGATGACCACAAGTTTCCCAGAAATAATAAAACTTGATTTAACCAGCACCAACATCTATATGTGCATATATATATTTTCATCTACTGTTATTACTTGTTTATTCTCCTTACTGTGACTGTTAATTTATTTTATTCTAACATTATTATTTTATTTTGTTTTCTACTCGAAACGGGGTTTTACATTCTTTCCCCCTACAAAAATTTCGTCCTCGAAATTTAACACACAGCTCCATGCCAACTTTCGCAGTCAGATTTCATTTCCTGATTTGATTATCAAAGTCGGAATTTCTTAACTTAAAATACTGTAGAAGAAATCCGCAAACCTCCACTCCCAAGCTTCCCATATAAACGCGTCCGCCTATATGAAAATTTTGAGCAGGAAATTTTAAATTTCTACTAGTGATTAACTTGAATATATTTATAACAATATCTGCATTATGCATTTATACACTTTCCTATTTGTACTAATACATATCCCAATTGCCTAGGTTTCGCACTCAGTGTGGTTCCGCATGGTACCCTGCTTTACCACACCTTGATACGCAGCCCACTCAACTGGCTCAACAATCATCAGATAGCACTCAACAGTAAATAGACATTAGATATCATTTAGCAACAATAATAAATTTAGTAACTCACTCATCCTCCATTTCTTTAATCTATAATTGCATAGTTTATCCTTACTATACACATACTTATTATTATTTTTTTTTTATATTTATTCAGTTTGATACGAAAGTTTCATAAAGTTTCAGAAGCAAGTCTTTACACAGAATTTCCTTTCTACTGCGAAGCTGATAAAATTTTGAAACTTCCACTGAGCGATGGGTTAGACCTAGCAATTTACCATGCGCACCCTTACCCAAAAAAAAAATTTGTTACCTATTCGGAGGATCCCAACCGGCGCTTATAAACACACAAGAAGGCAAACTTTTTTTTTGAGATTTTGGGTTTTTAGAACCCGACCCTTCAACGCAACTCGACCGGCCCAACCAACCCAGCCGGCCATTTCCCCTCTCCTTTTTATGCGAACCCGAACCCAAAAATTTCGACCCTCGCCCAGAAACCCCTTTTCTTTCTTCTTCCCTTCGGTACTCCGCTCAGCAACTCTCCCCTCCGCCAAGCTCTGTTCACTCGGCGGAGACTTAACCCTGCTCGACGCGAGCTCACGCTCACTCCCTCCACCGACTCGCCGCGACAAGGTAGGCGCTTACCTTACCTCTGCCCTCCGAAAATTTCCTTTCATGAGATTAGGGCATCGCGGTTTTTTTTGAAAAAGAAAAACTTCCTGTTCGTCAGATGACTGTGATGTTTCGCCATTGATGATTTTTTTTTTTTCGATTGCGCTAACCTATCGTGGAATTTTGGCTTTGGTCTTGCGAAATTTCTCTCCCCCTTTTTTTTTCTGCATTTTGAGTACCCGAGACAATGGAAACCCCAACTTTCCATTTCGGTTAACCTAAAGTTTGGGCGCGGCATATTGGCTCTATTTGAAGCTTTCCTTTCTCTATCTGGTAAAATTTTTTTTTGATCACTCTAATCGGTCGTTCATGGTCGATCTCAAGGAAGGAAAGTTTCTGTTTCTTCGCATGCGATCGCCCGAACCATGGAATCCAAAAAAAATTTGATTAACTTAGAAATGGGGTGCAACCTTCGGGTTCCGCAAAGAAAATATTATTATTATTATTATTATTTTTTTGTTCTCCCTGCTGAGTTGATAGTTGCTATATATATATATATATATATATATATATATATATATATATATATATATTTTTGACATTTGTATGCTATGCTAGACTTTAAATCTGTCGGTCATCATTTTTTTTTTTTGCCTTGCTGCCGAATTCAGAGGGTGTTGCAAGTTGATTTATTATAAAATATATATATATTTTTTCATTTCCACCTCTTGGCTATATATAAAAGAAAATTTCTCTTCAATTGCATTTGTTGAATTATTGATGCTGACTAATCCTGATTTCTATTGGTTTGTTCTTTTGTTTTGTTTTTGTTTTTTTTTTCTCCAAAAATTTCTGGTTCCAAATCTTAGATGACTAGAACTTCATCTGGAAATCCCTCGAAGAGGGCTAGGGTTGAGCCTAGAGACATTAGATTCCGTTCTGACAAAGAGAGGGATATATATACTAGGTATCTGCAGCATCGTGCAGTCCTATTAGAGAGAGAGGTTAGGTTTGATGATTTTGTCGCTTCTATAAAAGATAATTTCAGAGTCCGTGGTTGGTTACCCGTGTTTAGTGGTTTCACTCCCACTTGCGAGGAGCTAGTTCGGGAGTTTTATAGCAATATTCATGATGTCTCTCCTGATCAAGCCTCCTTCTATGCCTATATTCGGGGTACCCGGTTTCAGATTTCTCCTGAGTTTGTAGCTGCCAGTCTTAGGGTCCTTAGGGTAGAGCACCCGGTATATCCATACTCCAGTGGGACCATGCCTGATTTTTCTGCCGTCGCCACATTCCTTATGGGCCGGCCTACTGAGTATTCTGGGGTGGGTCCTCTCCATACTTCGGGGTTCTCTACCGATGTTGCTATCCTATCTAGGATTGTTTTTACTGATCTCTGGCCCGTTTCTCATCTTTCCTCTCTTCCCAGCTCTCGTGTTCTACTTCTCTATGCCATCTTGAGGGGAGATTCCATTGATCTTGCTTCGTTGGTTATTTCTGTCATGCTTGGGGTGCATGAGGACCATAGGCGGTTGATCTCATTACCCTACGGTTGTTTGATCTCTCGACTCGTGTCTGCTTCTCCAGCCGTGTACCCTAGTTTTACTATCTCACCCCTCAGTCAGCCTATTTGCAGAGCTACTGCAGGTGTTTCCCGGGGTAGGAGGGCTGCGATTTCTGCTGCCGTGCCCCGCCCCTCTGTTCCTTCGACTTCTTCCTTGCCAGATCCTCCCTCCGTTTCGGTCCTACCCACTCCTACTGACATTCCCTCTTCTTCTTCCCTTCCCTCCTTTTCTGACTTCGCGTCTTCCTCTCATTTTCTCTCTTCCACTGACCTCCCATCTTCTTCTGATGCTCCCCCGGCTCCTACTTCGGATCCTCCTCCTTCTACATTTGAGGGCCTCTCTACTCTGGTTACTACTCTGACAGGTGAGGTGAGAGCACTGGGACACCACGTACTCCAGGTGTCGCGAGCCCAGACAGCGATACAGCAGACCCAGGTGGAGATGTTTGAGACCATGTCGACTCTGCAGGGGCATGTGCAGTCTATGCAGGCCACACATCGCCAGCTATTGCAGTATTTACTGGATGATGACAGGTCCAGTCCTGAGGTTGCTACTGATGAGGATTCAGTTGATACCGAGCCTATGGGTGGTGACGGTAGTGGAGTTGGTGGGGATGATGCTGGTGTGGTAGAGACTGGCGAGGGTGATGCAGACATAGGAGGGGATGATGTGGATCCTCCTAGTTGACTCCATGTTGTATTATTATTTTTTTTTTCTTAACTGTGTTTATCAGGTAATTCTTTTGTGGTTTGAGGGCTTAGCCCATACTCTTATGTACAGGCGTTATATAGCAGTTTTTCTGAAAAATTTTAGTATATTATTATCATTTCATTTTTGTTTTTTTTTTTTCATATATATATATATACACAAATCATACCACATTAATAACCACATTTAGAACAGATGCAAAATAAAATTTTCTCACCTATTTTTCTCCTACTCCTTGCATTTCTACCTAACGGCACACAATTTCCCCCAAGTAATCCTAGATTCCTTTCTAATTCCTATGTCATGTTTTCTCTTTGCAACTCTGATAGTCTCTGATACCATCTGTAACGCCCCGGATCCGAGTCACATGAAAACCCGTAACTCGTATCCAGAGGTTATTAAAATTAACAGGATCAAACTACCAGAGTAAAGAAAACATGAAACTAAATATTTTTATGCAATAGAGTGCGCTAAACAAATCCCAACATGAAAACTCACATGACCAAATTTTCACTACCCGCAATTATCGGCTCTCCATACGTATCTGAAAAACAACAGAAATGAAAGAGTGAGATACGAATATCTCAGCAAGTAGCACATGCATGCAAGAATACACATCTTCAAATTTAAAAATTCTATGATCGAATAATCAGACGAGAAAACAAGGAACAACCGGTGAAGTCTGCGTACTCTGCTGACAGTAATTGTTGACCCAAGAGTATAGGAAACCATTTAACTATAAGCAATTAACATCGGAAATCCCTTGGTCAACAAAACCCAGATCAGTTTCAGAGAACATTAATAATATAGTCCATGCCTCAATAAGACAATTTCCACTAAGTATCCCAAGGTATTCTAACTGATAAGTAAACGACAAAACCACGTGGTCAATGTCATACAAATATTTAATTGGGTAATCAACATGCCAGAGCGACATCCACACCTCCATGTACACAGTTCCGGCCTACTCAGGGTTTCGGATACTCTGAAATGACGGCCTACTCAGGGTTTCGTCATCCAATGCCGGCCTACTCAGGGTTTCGGCATTGACAACCAGGCCTACTCAGGGTTTCTGGCTGCTCTACACCAGTCGTGGCAACACTCCATGGCCATGCCATTACACCAATAAAATAAAAGCATCACAATACTAAGCTTAAACATCTGGATCCAGGACAAGCTAGACCAAAACAGTAAACATCGTATAATCTCAATTTCAATATCAAAACAAAACCATTCATCCCACATCATGTAAAAACTCATCACAATTCATCACCTGTCCCTCTGGACCAAGCAGTACTTCAAGTACATTCAGTAATTTCTCATTTCAGTAACACAATTCATATGGAAGTAAAACTCAATGCATTCATACCAAGGAAATCCTTTCAAATACATTTAAAGTTTCCAACAAGCGAAACCAGAAATACAATAACTTCTCAATCAAAACAGTGTATAGAACAAGGAAAAGCAACTGGTAACTCTTACTAGTTTGGTGTCCGGCACAATACTCATAAGTAACCTAAATTCAACTTAAAAACTCTTAAGAGGTTCACTAATTTTTCCTCTAATAATTTCATAGGCAAAATGGTTTCTCAGGTTCCTAACCAAGTGAGTAGTGAAGTGGTTTAACCCCTAAGTAATGCAAATACTCTTGGTCAAATCAGAAATTCCATTTCAGTAAGCAAAATAGGTTTGCCGCTCACCTACTGAGGTGGGCGCGAGGTGAGCGCCGGTCGGCGGTGAAGAAAAAGGGCAAAATCGACCTGCCGCTCACCCGACGCTAGGTGAGCGTGAGATGAGCGCGAGATGGGCGTGAGGTGGGCGCGAGATTCGCGCAAGATGGGCGCATCGTTTTCCGCTGAGCGCGAGCTGAGCGGCAGCCGGGCGCGAGATGAGCGGTGGGTCGTTTTTAACGGGGCGCCTACCTCTGAGGTGAGCGCCGGTGAGCGCGAGGTGAGCGGATACCCCCTGTGATTTTCATTTCTCTGTTATTTTGAGATCTACATGACTGGCGGGTTTGTGAAGCTCTGTAACTACTCCAGTACACTCCTAATACTCCCAGAAGACTTCCCAACCATATTTGGAATTAATCTAAACACTTTCATTTTCAATTATAAAATTAAATCCGGAGACTCTGTTCATGTAACTTCCCGAAAACCAGAAAACCAGAAAAACTCATACTATCAGTTGATATATAAACCATGCATCAGAATAATCTCGAGAGAAACATAAAACACAAAACCCAGTTGTAAATCAGTGCTACTCACCTTACTAAGACTTTCTTCAAGCTTCCGGCCATCCTGGAGATTTTTGACTTCGAGACAGACGGAAACCCTAACTCTCTCCAGAGCCGCGACCTTTTCCCCAAATCCCCGAAAAGTTGTATGAGTTAGCTATTTATATAGGCACCACCCGGATTTAACCTAATTCACCCTTTTCTTTAAGAATCCCCTTTTTACCCCTCACTAGTGCAGGGTTTTCCGGATTTACAAATATTGGCCCCCCTTTTCTATTTATTCCCGGGGCCGAATATTTCCACCTTATTATATTTTTATTTTTATATATATATATATTTTTTGAACCCTGATGACCACAAGTTTCCCAGAAATAATAAAACTTGATTTAACCAGCACCAACATCTATATGTGCATATATATATTTTCATCTACTGTTATTACTTGTTTATTCTCCTTACTGTGACTGTTAATTTATTTTATTCTAACATTATTATTTTATTTTGTTTTCTACTCGAAACGGGGTTTTACAGTGGTTCCCTCACCAAGTTTGACATGAGATTGGTACTAGATTGGTGTTGTATTTTCGTTGTACTTGCCAACCCTAGGGAGGGGGTACTCCGTAGGGAGATTGCCAGGCATTCTTCTAGTAAATCGTGAGATGGCAAAAACTGGAGTCATTTCTTAATCTAATTTATAGACTTGCCCTTTTTATTTGGTTTGTGCATTAGAAAATTGGTTTTGTCTTGAAGATATCATTTTGAATTGTGGCACGAGGCATTGGTTCAAGTAATCTATGCTCAAGGTATGTTTTACGTTACAAATCCTACTATGATATTTGAACGGTTTCTTATAGTTGATTGCTTCTTAGAATGATTGGATGGGATTTGAATATTGATATTTGTTGTGATTGTACTAATATTGTGCTTCTGATTACTCTAACTTTACTGGCTCTTTATTTATGGTTTTGGAATGGTTTAATTTTTATTTACATAAGGATGATCGAGTTATTATCATTATTTTGACAGAGTTTGACCGTATAGTGTTCGAGCATTTTATTTAATTATTTGAAACTGCATAAATTGTTTTTATCATACATCGTGCTACTTACTGGAAAGTTAGTCTCATGCGTGCTTTGTTTTTAACGACTTTGTTTTCAGATTATGCTGGTGAACCAAGTAACGGGGCAGAGTGTAAGGGTGATCCAGAGTATAGGCCAACAGATTTCTATTATCCTGGCTAGATCTAGGGAAGGAAATTTTTTATACTTGTATATTTCATTTTTGGAACTGTGCATATTGTATATATATAGAGAAGGAAGTTGAGAGATAGATTAACCCTTTGATCATGTTTTGTTATATATGATTTTGATATATAAACTGTGTGTATTAGGTACCAGAATCGTCACCCGACCTTTTAATTACAAACGTTATACAACAGTTTTTTTTTAAATTTAGGATCATATTATAATTGTCTTGGTTAGTTCTTAAAGTATCTCATCACGCTTTGGGCCCTAAATAGTGCTTTGGAGCTAGTATGAACCCTACCGGGTGGACTTGGTTTTAGGGTGCTACAAAAATCCTCATCTCCTCAACTTAAGGCTCTGAATCAACTATAATTACCATTATGACCTTATTCCACTTATTAAGCTATAAATATCATTGTTAATAGGCAATCTAAACCCAACTTAAGCCTATCATCATTTCTCAAGTCTAATAATAATTTAATTAATATATTTAATTATTTACCGATAATTAATATGAATTGACCGAAATACCTTTCTCTTGATAATTTTATATCTATGCATTCGATTTCTTTCCAAAATTTCCAAATTTATTCTCTTTGTCATTCTTAATCCATTATACATCCCAGATGAATTATAAGTACCCCAAATCATATGTTATATATATAATCTCTAATTTATTTTGACAAAGTCATTAACACTCCAAATTTTCGTATTTAATTTTTATTTTTTTATTTGCTGAAAATTCGGGGTTTTACAGTTTTGGCCTAACCGTATATACCATACGGTTAGATCATATCTTTGAGATTTGATTAGATTTGATTCCTAATTTGACCTTGATTAGACCTGATTAGATACGATTTGATCTGATTTTACTTGATCTGATGTTTTGTCTTTTAGTGTTTTAGTTTGCCACTTGTCAAGTCTTGCAACGTGTCTAGATTATCTACATTTTACTGCCGTTTTACTATTTTGTCCATATTTTCTTCATCCGAACTCCGATTCGTACAAATTCAGTTGCGTTGGAACTGTGTTAGGATTTCCTATCCATTGAAATAGGGTATGGTAGTCAATTCAAGCTTGATCAGAAAGTCAATTTTTGCTCCTTAAGGTTTGACATGTCTTTTAGGGTTTTCATTTCTTGTTTTTAGAGGAGTGCAAAAATGAGGTGCTTACAATGGGGACTGGTCATCAACTTATTGTGCAAAAACTCATATACTAGCAACTAAAATCTGAAATATAGAGTTGGCATGTACCACCAAAGTATGCAACAACCATAAATCTAAACATGGGTGTGGCCGCTTACACCACGTATATGGGAATTCTAACTAGCACGATATATCTAAAATGAGCCTCACCAGCAAGCTAAATCTAAAATGAGTCTCTATTGACGTGATGTAAAGCCCCGAATCCGGGTCTATGCACCAAACCCCGTATCCGAAGTGCTACTAGGCCCAAAGCATCTAAATACCAGACATTTAAATTCAAACAATTTCAATTAATATCAGAGTGCGGAAGATAAAATATCAAATTCACCAATAAGCATGGCTAAATGAAACATCAAACTATCTCATCAAGATAAAATCAAAAGTCTAGTAAAATAGGTTTCTATCACTATCTTTCTCTCTCATAGTCAATCAATCCATAAAGTGACAATAAAAGTAAACATCTATATCAACCTCCAAATAGATATTTAATTAGGATAATAATAATAATCCTCTGCGCAATAGTCAACAAACTCCCCCTGTGTGCTAACCCCAAGATCGCTCTCACATGGTTCAAGTGAAAACAAAACACGGATGAGATACGGATATCCCAGCAGGTAACACTATACATGAATAAATAGTCTCATATATATTTAAAGAAATTAACATGCTTTCATGCTCGACAAAATAAACGAATAATTCCGATTCAATTCCAACAATAAAGTCGGTGCTCAAAATAAATCAATTCATCATGTAAGTACTATATCTGATCTGAGGATATTGCCGGCCATCAATATCACAGCAACTATCCCTATAATGAAATACTCAACCTACAGACCAAGTAAAACACTGTATGTGGAATGTCAACAATATATCTCTAATGTGTAAACAAAACTCATAACTCAGACTGTAACAAATATCGTAGGACTCATGAAGAAAAGAAAGCATTTGAAAAGATACTCCATTCACTACACCACCATACGACTTATGAGCGAAGCTAGTAATCACAACCCTCATATCAGCAACTAGGATCTAAATTATGGGGCCTAGACATTGATTTATTGCGCAAGAATTCACATACTAGCAACTGGGATCTGAAGTACAGAGTTGGCACGTACCACCCAAGCATGCAGCAACAGGTATTTGAAAATGGGGATGGCCGCTAATCAACACATACAGGGCACCTCTCTAGCAACTGGTATCTGAAATGAAACCCAATTGTACATGAAGACCTCCCAATGCAAACTAATTTGCAAAGGAAGCGCGTACGCAAACTAGGAGTAACCAAACCAAAGAAAGACCTCTTCACTCTCTAGCTTAACCTATGGATCCATATGAAGCTATGCCCACTAGACACACTCAAAATATCTCTGTAACGCCCCAGATCCAGACTTATTTAAGAAAATAAACCCGACCCTAGAACATTAGGATAATGGCCCAAAATAACTAATCCAGACTTAAACAATTACAATTAATAATCTCAGAGTCCGAAAATAACGTGTATATTTTTTTTTCTCTCAAGAAGCGCGGAGTACAAGAGTGAAACGTCCAATATCAATTCCTCCACTAAGTCTAGAAAAGGGTTAACTAAAATAGAATGTACATCACCAATGTCATCTAAATAAAAGTAATCTAAACAATCCCTCTAATACCAAATCAAACTTAATAATAAAGATCCCTAAACCTATACAGGAATGAAGAAATCTTCTTCCTGGTACTCAGTATAATTCCCAGAAGTGTCTATCCCTGCATCGCCCTCACTAGGAATATTTGAAAACAAAACCGATAAAACAATAATGTGAGAAACAACATCTCAGTAAGTAGTCATGCAAATAATTGACCACAATAAAATATGCAACGCTTAATCCGACTAATCATGATAAATTTCAGATACAATGAAATGTAATTCCAAACATGATGGAATAGAAATACAACCACAATGAAGTATCCAACCAGCTTCCCACCGAGTACATGGATCGAGGAAGTAAACAACAATAACCAGTTTCCCACCGAGTATACGGATCAAGGAAGTATCCCGCCGAGTACACGGATCGAGGATATAACAACAATAACCAGCTTCCCACCGAGTACACGGATCGAGGAAGTATCTCACCGAGTACACGGACCGAGGATATAACAACAATAACCAGCTTCCCACCGAGTACACGGATCGAAGAAGTATCCTACCGAGTACACGGACCGAGGATATAATAACAATAACCAGCTTCCCACCGAGTACATGGATCGAGGAAGTATCCCGCCGAGTACACGAACCGAGGATATAATAACAATAACCAGCTTCCCACCAAGTACACAAATCGAGGAAGTATCCCGCCGAGTACACGGACTGAGGATATACAAATAACCAAATTTGCCCTGTGGAAAAATAAACTAGGCACCTGCCTTGTCACAACTGTGACCCAGAAACCCACACAAGTGGAGTCAAATACATATCACAAAATCACAGTTCCAATGGGCAAATTAATTAGGGCGTATGTAAAATCATTCGGCACTCAAAACATGTCAAGATAGTCCAAATATAGGTGTAGGAACTCTTAAAATCAAGTATGGCTAAGAATAAAATTGTTTGGAACAATGGTATCAAATAAAAGTGCCTCTTTAGAAACATCTAACCAAAATCTTTATAAAATTGAATTTTAAACATCCACCAATGCAACACAATCCCCAAATACCCTAAACTTGATGGTACATGGGTTAAAATTCATTAAAAACAATTCCGTGGTGAAAAACTAGGTTAAAATACAAATTTCTAAAAATCTGACAGACAGGTCGCTCGAGCGGCCTTGCACAATAGGTTGTTTCAGGGTTGGTCGCTCAATGGATCGCTCGAGCAAATGTTCTAGCTACAGTTCAATTTGGGAAAAATTGCTCTCGAGTTTTGAATAACTACATAGGGCGCTCGAGTGACTGCTCAGGCAGCCCGATATGTGAAAAATCCGTGACTTTATGAAAATCCATAAAAAGTCCACAACTCAATATTTAATGCATCAAAACCATTCTCAATCATTCTAAAACATTTTATAAATATACGAGAACAATTTCCAACAATTAAATCTTCATAAATAACCAATACAACTCATTAGACCTCCGTATAAACATGGATATCGAAGAAAAACGAAATATTTTTATGCAAGTTGAAAGGGACTACTTACCTAGTTTTGGGAACTAAAACCTTTCCTAAAACCAACGAAATATCACCACAAATAGGCTTCAACAATCTCACAAAACCTTGATCTCGTCTGGTTCAAAAATCACTCTTTTAGAAGTCTTAAACATGCTTAATCTCACAAAACAGAACTGTTTTCTATCTTATCTCTTACCTGAGTTTCTACGCACGAAAATAATCCCTCCTCCTTCTCTAAGACGGCTCCAACAAGTCTTGAATACTAGGGTTAGGTTTGATCTCCAAGAAAAAGAAAGAGAAGTGTAGAGCGAATAGAAGTGGTCGTGCGGCTACTTCTATTTTGGTGTTTTGTTCTTAACGTGAATAACTCCAGGCATGTTTAGGTTATTTAATTATTTAAGGTATTTTACCATAATACCCCCTTTGCTAAGCCAAACCAATTAAACCATGAAGCCTCAAACCAAATAAACCTTTGGGTCAACCCACTCTCTTTGGGTTCGACCAGCTCCCTTATTGTTTATCTTTTATTTTTAATTAGATCTTACTAATTTAAACCTCAGCAATAACTAACAATTATTTATATTAAAATTATATTTAGTCTAAAATCATGAACTCACCTTATATAGGTTCTCTATTTCCTTCTGGTTCATCTTGAACTCCTCCGGGTTGAACCAAAATTTCATCTCGTGTATATTATTTATCCAATTAGTCTATTTAATAATTAGTTTTATTTATCACTAAAATCTGGGATTTTACAATCTCTATTAATATCAAAGCATTTAACATTAGTGCCTAGTGGCATATAGGGTAAAGCTTGTTTGATGTCAATCTAGTAGCTCAACATAACCAAATTCGGTGCAAAACCTTTTTAATCAAATCCCATGGTTGACACACATTTTTGACATACTTATGCAGGTGTTAAAGTCAATCAATTAGACTTAAAACAAGAAATGGGAACTAAAACTCCCTTCAAACCTGAAAATGACCTATTTTAGTAGAACGTATCCCAAAATATTTATTAAATTATTTTTAATCGAACAGTCAGTGAAAACAACTCGTAAACACCTAATTCTTATTGGTACATAGGTTGATTTCTATTAAAAATCATTCCATAATGTAAATTTGCTCAAAAGTTCAGAAATCACAGTTCTGTATTAACCACTTGACCCTTGTGCTCAAGCGGTGAGGTTGGGTGGTCTCAGTGCTAAAATTTTGATAGAAATTATAACCGGTATTCAAAAAGGGGCGCTCAAGCGGTCATGTTTGGCAACTCTTTTAAACTATGAAAATTGAATGGGCGCTCAACCCTATCGCTCAAGCATAGTGTTGAGCGGTCATTCACAAACGATTTGCAGGCAAGACACTTAACAGGATCACTCGAGCAATCATGTCAAGTGCTTGTCTAACTACGGCAAATTTCTAGAAATCCGATTCGTTTCCTCTCTACTTTAAACACTATTTCATCAATGAAAATCACTTCCAATGCAACCAATATTATCTATAAATTATACCAAATCATACTAAACGATCTAAACACAATAAAACTTTTGATTAACGACTAAACAGGCTACTACCTACCTCTTGATCGCTCAAAGACTGTCGTTAACTTCTTCTTCTTTTGTTTCCTTTAAACCTCTCAATCGGATCCCTCTTCTACAACCAATCTGAATCCTCCAAAGTGATCTGAAGCTCTCCAAGACCAGCAAAATGCTCACGTACAGGTTCTCCTTTTCCTCCTTCGGCCACCAAACCCAAGAGAAAGATTTTTAGAAAACTTTTGCCACAAACCGAACGAACGCATGCTTCTCTAGATTAAAACCCTATTTTATTAAGTAATGATTCCATACTTCCCATTTGTACCATATACTATACACCTTTCCAATCAAATTTAAAATTACACTTTAAATATTGCTTACCTTTTATCTCAAGATCCAACAGTCGGATTTGACTCATATTCCAGATCTCCTTCTTCCATGTGATCACCTATATAAGTATAATCACAGATTTACCAAAATCATATTAAATGTTCAAATATTCAATTAATTAATAATTCTGGAAATTTCAAGGTCTTACACGTGAGAACCTTCCGATGCAAACTAACTTGCAAAGGAAGCGCGATCATAAAGTGAGAGTAATTAATCAAAGAAAATTCCTCTTCAATATCTAGCTTGGCTCTATGGATCCATATGCAGCTATGCCCGCTAGATACTATACGCACTCAACATATTCAATAATTTGCCCAAAAATAAAATCTGCCAATCAGTGTATAAAGTTTCCCTAATCCGTAATAAACATCTCTACTCAAGACAAATGAGAGAGGAAATCAACCCATTTAGGGATACACAAAGGAAATCCCATAATTCCATCATAATGTCCACAATTTCCATTTCCAGTATCCACAAATAATATACTAAAATCAATGAAATTGCTCAAATCTGGAAATAAAACAAGAAATTTCTTTTCAAACTGCAAAACTTGCTATTTAAAGGAAAACATTCCCAAAAACTGGATTTAATTCTCAAAACACAATTTATCAATGTAGACATTCTCAAACCACTCTTAATTATGTGTTAGTTAAGTTATTAGTTCATGACAATGAGTTGTATTTAAATCCACACCTTGGTTTAAGCTTTTCGTTATTAGCTTATATAATACTGTCTAAGCTTCCTCACTAATAACCTAATGTATCAAAATTTATTAATTTCAGTGTTTATTCCTTATAGAGGGCAAATCATGTCTATTTTGATGTTTAAGGATGGGTTTCAATTACTTAAACCTAGTGTATTTAGGACAAATCATAATAGTCCTTCAATTTAACCTATTATGATTCTAAACTACATTCATTGTTCCAAATTATTATCCTTTTGTCCAAATTTAATTCCACCACTTCCTACATCTCAAATTATCCTAATTACAAGTGTTACAATAAAAAAATTCCTAGAAAAATCATTAAATTTGATTTGGGCACAAAATCCTAAATCTTATAAAAATTTGACAGATGGTCGCTCAAGCGCAGCTAGTGTACCCTATCGAGCACCTAGGTGATTTCTAATAGTCTTTGCTTAGTGCCTAATGTGATCCTCGAACGTAGGTCTAAATTTATGAGTATGCTCAAAGTGCCACTCAAGCGCAGGTAGTGTGCCTGAAATAGCTCTCAAGTTTCTGATTTTAAAACTCAGACACTTAGTTGCTTGACATGATGCTTGAAAGTCCGTCGGGCTTCCAAAACTTACTTTTAGAGTCCAAGATAAGGCGACAGTGTAAATTCAACAGTTCTTGGTTTTGCCAATTTACAAAATCTGGGATATTTTTCTTGGATTTCTTTGGTTCCAACCAACATATTCTCACTCTAAAACACTTCTAAACACTCCTAATCTATTTCTGTCAATTATTTATTGATTTAAGATTTGTATACTAAAATTTAATCCTTTAAAATCATCTATTTTTTTGAGTTTCTTTAAGATAAAAAAGAAAATCAACCCAAAAAACTTCCAACAATTCAAACCAAGATTTTACTTTAAAAAAAAAACAAAAAACAAAATATAATCATCTAAATTCCACAGAAATCATGCATTTCTCCAGTTTTCAAGGTGTTTGTTACTTGCCTCTCGAACGCAAAAGTCATCTTTTCAAAAAGTAATAACTTTCATATTTCTTGTATTCTTCCAGTTCCAGCAACTCACACAGACCTATACAGAAGTGTAAGAGTAGGTTCTAAATCCCAATTTTAAGTTTAACTTAATCGTAATCACTATTCCCTAGATTTCGACCTTTTACACACCCACTTATATTCATGGTCCCAAATTATCCGTTTTAATTTCAAATTAAATTTAGTCAATTTCTATACCTCAATTTGTCCCTCATAAAGGTGTTACAATAATTAAATTATTAGAAAAATTATTAAACATTTATTCATATTCAAAAACCCTAAATTCTGGAATTTTTATACAGGTCGCCTAGTCAGGTCGCTTAGGCGATCTGCTAGGCACCCATGTAATTCCGGCAGTTTCTACAGATTTCTCCAATTTTGGATTTTTGTGTTATTTCTTTGGATCCAATTGGTCTAAATTAATTTCTTAGCATTCTAAATTACACCTACAACACCCTAGATTTATTTGTGTCAATTAATTGCCATTCTATGATCTAGTAAATTAAATCTATATTCCAAGATACTTTTATGAATTTCTTCAAGAACACAAAACTCATCAATAAAACCAAAAGAATCCATGTAAATTCATTTTCGACTAATCAAATCAATCAATAATAAATCAAACATATTGAAACCATGCAGTTGCTCTAGTTTTCAAGGGATTGCTACTTGCCTCATTGTGTAAACCCATTCTTTTGAAAACCTTGACTGTCGACCAATTTTTTGAGCTTGATCGCACCCCTTTAGACTTCTCCAAATCCAATCTCCACCATTCAAATTGAAGTTCTACGAGTGAAGATCATAACCACCAAGTTTGAGGTCGATCCAACGGCTGGATTGCTCTAGATCTCCATTTGAACAGGGTTGATCGATCATCTGTAGCACTGCCCTTTCTTCATAAAACCCCCTTTCTTCTCTTCATTCCTCTTCCTATTTTTCTCCAGGTCTGGGCACGAATTTTTCCTCTCTTCTTCCCCTCATTTTGGCTTATTTGAAACCCTAAACCTTCTCTAATACTTCCCCTTTTATATGCTCACCTCATTAACAACCCTAATAGGTTATCCCCACTTCAAAATTTAAAACTCTTTCCTCCTTTACCCCTCTTCCTAGTTATTTCCCTTAAACTTTTCTCTTAAAGAATTTTCTAATTAATTTTCATGCTAATTCTCATCCCTAATTTTAAATTTTAACTAAGCACTTAATATTCTCCCATATTACTAAAATTAAGTCCTTATTCCTTCTTTTAAACCTCAAATTCATTATTTTAAATCCAACTAACTAAAATTTTGGTCTAGTTAGGTTTCTTAACTTAATAATTTATTTTTTATTCTTCCCATGGATTTGACTAATTAGAAATGACCAAAATACCCTCCTCTTTAGTTTCCTTACTAAATCTTTAAATTTCTTCACAATTCCTCAAATATTATTATTCTTATTATTTCTCTTCCTAATTTGGAATTTAAAACCTAAATATTAGTTCTTCAAATTCTCTTTTATAATATAAATTAGATTCCTATACTTGGTTCCTATTTTTCCTTTCTAATTTATCTTCACTTCTAAATCTCTCTAGTTTATTTATTAATTATCTATTTATTTATTTATTTTATTTTAGGAAAATTCCGGGGTTTTACAAGGCCCAACCATTCTGACTCACCTCATTCAAGGCTAATTAATCAAGAAATAACTTAATTTAGGGCCATACTTTTTTTTTGTGTGGAAAAAACCCATTAAGGCAGGAAGAACCTTAGTGGCACTCCATCGGAGGGAGGAGTGTTGAGGCAGACCTTGACCTGTATATTGATATCAAAACCAAATGCATCAGATGGGGGGGGGGGGGGGACATTGAACCTTAACCCAACAAAGAACAAACAGACAAAACCAAACCAAAAGAGAGCAAAGAGCATCTCTATTACAAAACCCAAAAGGACTAAAATCTAAGAGCATACAAACCAGTCGTATCATGAAACAAACATATCTTAACCTTATAAGGTAAAGAAGAAAAAGAGTCATATAATTCCTTATTTGGGTGAAGACATCCTTCATTTGCAAAGGCATCAACAACCGAATTCCCTTCCCTATAAATGTGCTGCACAATTCAATTAAATGAAGCATGCTTGGATAGGCTAGATGGTTTGACCGCATCTCGAGGTGAAGGCATACCAAGCCCCACCTCTTTCCTTTCCTTTAAGGAGGGGTTCACCTAATCACACCAAAGGTAGGGTACCCTGCCCCCTCACCTCTCACAAGACTTGGGTCTTCAAGCCCAAACCTAGGGAAAAGGCCCCAAGCCAAACCCTAGACCTCCCTTTGGCATCCAAACAGAACCTAAGATAACAAATTAAGGTAGCACATGGTTAAAATCAATCAAACCTAACTAAACTTCCTAAAGGGTTTCCAAACCCAAATTGAACACATAAGCAGCAACCAGCCTACTTTGGATTCCCATAGGCCTTCCAAAGGGGCCCACCCCATCAGGCAGAGATCACTATATAAACTTGGACATAATTGAACATAAAAAGGCCATACCAGACTTGAGGCCTCACTTAGACTTAAGCTATTTACATGCTGGCATAGGATGGGTGAGGTAAGTCATGAGTTGACTCGATAAAATCAAATCAGAGATAAGGGACCCGTCTTTGACGGGGCGGACTGGGGTGTCTAAGGGTACTTCTCCGAACCATAACTAGGCCCTATCCAGATCTCATGTAATGCCCCGGATCCGGGTTACGTGAAACAAACCGTAACTCGTCTCCAAAGGGTTAACTTTCCACATAGGATCGCTACTAGAGTGAAGGATAACATGAAAATAAACAATAAATATAAAATCAGAGTCAACTAAAATTTCCCCAAATCACCTGAGCCAAGCATATGCCCGCCAATAGCGTCCTTTCCGAGATCTGAGAACAAAACAAAAACAAAAATGTAAAATCCCAGATTTTTAGTGATAAATAAATTAATTAGTAAATAGACTAATGGGGTTAAAAACATGCAGGAGATGAGACCTTGGTTCAACCTGGAGGAGTTCAAGGTGAACTGGAGGAAAATGGAGAACCTATATAAGGTGAGTTCATGATTTTAGACTAAATATAATTTTAATATAAATAATTGATAGTTATTTGCTGTGGTTTAAATTAGGAAGCGCTAATTAAAAATAAAAGATAAACAATAAGGGAGTTGGTCGAACCCAAAGAGAGTGGGTTGACCCAAAGGTTTATTTGGTTTGAGGCTTCATGGTTTAATTGGTTTGGCTTAGTGAAGGGGGTAAATTGGTAAAAGACTTTAAATAAATTAAATAACCTAAGAACATGTATGGGTTATTCACGTTAAGAACAAAACAGAAAAATAGAAGTAGCCGCACGCCCACTTCTATTCCCTCTACACTTCTCTCTCTTTTTCTTGGAGATCAAACTTAACCCTAAGCAACTTGTAGGAGCAGTTTTAAAGAAGGAAGAAGGAGATTTTCATGTACAAAAACCCAGGTAAGAACAAACTATAAGAAGGTTTCTGTTTTGGAAGTTTAGATGTGGTTTTGGTTCCTAAAGACATGATTTTGATCCAGAAGTGAGAGAGGCTTGTTGTGATCGTTTGGCAATTTTAGGAGTGGTTTTTTGTTGCTCTTAGAGAAGGTTTAAGTTCTTAGAAATAGGTAAGTAGTCCCTTTAACTCTTGCACAAATATATATTTGTGTTTAGACATTATGCATGTTTAATCGGTGATTGATGAGTTGTATTTGTTATTTATGATGTTTTAATTGTTGGAAATTGTTCTAGCATATTTATAAAGTGTTTTAGATTGATTTAGAATGGTTTTGATTCATTGAATATTGAGTTGTGGAATTTTTATTGATTTTCGTAAAGTCACAGATTTTTCATGTATTGGGCCGCCTGAGTAGTTGCTCGAGCGTCCTATGTGTTTATTCAAAACCCGAAAGAAATTTTTCCCAGATTGAACTGTCGCTAGAATAGTCGCTCGAGCAATCCATCGAGCGACCAACCCTGAAACAACCTAATGTGTAAGGCCGTTCGAGTGCCCTTGGCCGCTCGAGTGCCCTATCTGTCAGATTTTGGAAAACTTGCCTTTCAACCTAGTTTTTCAAGACGGAAGTGTTTTTATCCAATTCTAACCTATGTACCGTCAAGATTGGGGTATTTGAGGATTGTTTGCACTGGCGATGTTTAAAATTCAATTCTATGAAGATTTTGGGTAGATGTTTCTAAAGAGTCACTTTTACTTGATTTCATTGTTCCAAAGGATTTTACTTTTAACCAAGGTTGGTTTTGTGAGTTCATACACTTGTATTTGGGTGGTATGAAGGTATTTTGTGCATCGATGGAGTCGATACACATTCAAGACATATTGGCCTGTTGAAACCTGGAGTTTTGGACATATGACTTGGTGAATTCTGTTTTGGTTTTGGGTCACTGGTGTGACAAGGCTGGTGCCTGATTTATTGTTTCTGCATGGCGGATCTGGTTATATAGATAAGGTTATGTATTTGGTGGGTGTTATTGAGAAGTATGTTCAATTCCCTGGTTTGTTTTCTCACTGTTGAATGGGCTTAGCAGTTATATGGATTCATAGAATAGCCAGTAAGTGAAATGTGTATTAGAGGGGTTTGAATTTTGTGTCTGAGACATTCCATCATCTCGAGGATGGTACAACTCTTGGATTGGTCGGTCTCTACATTACCCACTCCTGGATTGGTTGGGCCGTACATGCTAACTCATGGTTGGGTTCTTCCGTTGGTGTTGAATAACCAAACTGCAGGGCGGCTGGTCCATCGTAATTCGGTTAGGTAGCGTATTAGCACATGTCTACTCTCTTTCTCTGGTATTCTATTTCATGAGTCCCATGAGGTGGACAAATTGAATTTTATTGTCATCTTGAATTTTATTGTGATTATTCTGATTAAGCGTTGCATATTTTATTGTGGTCAACTATTTGGATGACTACTTATTGAGATGTTGTTTCTCACATTATTGTTTTATTGGTTTTGTTTTCAGATATTCCTGGAGAGGACGTTGCTGGGGTAGAGACTCCGGGGGATTACTGTGATTACCAGGAAGAAGACTATTTCATTCCTGTGTAGGTCCAGGAGGACATTGAGAGATGATTAGATTTATTTTCTTGGGGATTGACTTCGGTATTTTTATTTGAGGATTTTGATGATTATTTGAGAGATTGCTCGTTACTTAATTACACACCATTGGTGGATGTTTCTTATTTTATTTAGTTGAACCCTTTCCAGACTTTAATAGATGAAAAATTAATGGATTATTTTGGAGGTTTAATTCCGCACTTCTTGAAATATGTCTTTTATTTCCGCACTCTAATATAATAAATGAAATTGTTTAAGTCTGGAATAGTTGTTTGGGCCATTTTCCCTAACAAACCAGATTTGGGTTTATGTGTTTAAATAAACCTGGATCAGGAGTGTTACAAAAAACGAGTGAGATATGAATATCTCAGTAAGTAGCACATGCATGTTCAAATACATTTTATTTAATTTCTAAAACATGCATGATTAAAATATAACTTGACGATTAACCACGGATAATCCATATAATCCAACTAATCTGGAAAAACAAGATCAAACCACATAGTATGGTGGGACTTGTGAAATTTGACCACTTTGTAAGGTTAAGTTCTAGCTCCAAACAGTCTAGTCCGAGAACCTCTGCCAAAACTGAGAACCTCTGCCAAAACTGATTCCAATATATTGTCTCTTGGTGGAGTGCACAAGACCCCACCCTCTCCAGGGTGGAAACGGATATCAATCTAATATGAGAATCCACTGTCGCCGATCGAATCTGATGCCAATCACTAGACCTCACCCCCTCATGGGATGGAAATGGAGCTGCAACAGCACTTCCCTCATGGAAGGCCTCTTTATATTGGAGGAAACACGTGAAATATATCACTCTTAATTCGCAGCACTTCCCTCATGGAAGGCCTCTCCATCATAAAGGAAACGCACAAAGGAGACTAGACTTAAACCAAACAAATTAGACAGACTTCACTTACTAGCTAAATTATGGATCCATAACAGCTAAGCTCTAAATAGCTTAAGGGTAAACCCACAAGTGAAAATAAAGACTTCAATTCAAACCGAGAAATATTCCGATGTGCAAAACAACGTATAGTCAAATTGCGATCAAACATAACATGGGCCACTCAGGACCATCCTACTCCTTCATGGAGTTTTCTAAATAAAATCTCAAGTACAATTCTCAAGAATAAAACATATGCATTTTTTATACCAAATTTCGATTAAACACGGAAATGGAAAACAGCTCCTAGATTACTCATTTCAACAATTACCTCAAATGGAGGAACATGGAATTCATTGCTTATTTATAATGCTTTTCCAGAAACAAACCTTTAGAACATCAACAATTCAGTAACAATGATATATTATTATTGTCAAATCTTACATTAACTATTAGTCGATATTTTATGGTCAATACCTGAATATACATTTATGTATTTCAACATTTACATTCATTTGGGTTAAGATGATACCCTTATTCACATTATACTTGTTTAGTTTATCTTGATCATCCTTCGCAAATAAGCTAGTAATCACTTCTTTTTAAGTCTCATAATTTACTTGAGTGAGAAACCACAATTTCCCACCTTTTAACTCGCTAAAAGTTCCTACAAGAAAATACTAAGAAAGTATAATCAATTACTAGATTAGGTTATGACAGAGATTCAACTAATTCAATGAGACTAGAAACAATTCAAGAGTTCTCCAATTAACTAATCCTCTTAGGGCATGAATTCAGATTTTTGATAGACTTCTACTAATCGATTTCAATATCAATTTATCCCTATCCTTTATAGTCAAATTAATTGCCATAGATTACTAACTGCCTTTGAATCCCAAATGACTTTTGATTTATCTCAGGTGAATTGATACTATGATCTAGAACACAGCAATCTACTCTAATAGGCTCAATTTCATATTACAGAATTTTTAACATGCTTTCACTATTATTTAACTCCTAATATTTCCTTAATCAGAATTTATTAAACAAATTTTCCTTAAGATACTACTCACCTTTGACTGCTGGTTATAGATAAATTACCCCAACTAAATATGTATAACAACTCGGAACTAGTATTTTGCTCAAGGAAATCCAACACAGGTTGCAGAATTATCTGATAAGCAAAATTTCTTATAGCTGGAAAAATCAGATTTGTCTAACTTCTACTAATTGATCCCATTATCAATTCATACTCATTCTTTGTTGTCAATTTAATTCCCATAAGGTACAACAGATCTGAAATCCCAATTAAAACATAAAGAATTCAGGTGGAGTAATAACATAGGTTTTGTCATCAACAATAAGTTCAAGGAGACCCAAATCACTTGCTACAGAAAAATTTCATCATGCTTTTAGTAGTATGATTCCCAACAAAACTCTTAATCTACATTGGTAATTTGATCTACATATAAACCTAATAACTCTAGATGCTAAAGAGAACTTAGATGAACCTATTTGAATAGGTTTTAGAAGCTGAAAATAGAACTGTGCTTAAAAACCAACACAACCACACCTTATACTTAAATTGGTGCTAGTGCTGACCTGGTACTGACCCAGAGAGGTTGGCGCCAGGTTAGCCACCCACAAAAAATGAACTGGCACTAACCTCTTTGAGGTTAGCCCCAGCTAGCACCAAGTTAGCGCTAGGAGTTTTTCACTTTGGTGATTTTTCAACTTCGGCAAACCCAAAATCTCATGGACTGAACCTTATTCACTCCTTCCAATCCCTTCCAATACCTAAATAAACATCTAAATAACATGTCTAAATAATCTTGGATTTAATCTAACCAAAATTTCATAGCACTTAGAGATCAGACGCTCAAAACATATCAGAACATGGCATTTTCGTTGGATTCAAAACTAACTTTCTAAATGCTCACAAACCACACGAATAATACAATTTTTGAAAGTGCTACTTGCCTAATTTGGATGATGATTCAGCCTCCACAGAAAACACTCGCTGATTTGAATTTTTCAGCAACTAAAAATCCTCCGATGATTGGAAATTCTACAGAGAATTTCCAGAATTTAGATTCTAACACCTAATCCTCATTTCAACTAACATTCATATGAAATTGAATGAGATTAACCTAGAACTAATGTTGAAATGAACTCACCTGATCTGAATATGAAAACTGGACGACTTCTCTGATCTATAGATCAAACGCCCCTTCCTCCATGAACAAATCTCCTCTTCACTTCGACTACTTCAAATCTGATGGATTTAAACTCACCTTGGAAGATCTGATTTCCCTTACCCACTACTCCAATCCAACTCTCTCTGCTGCTCTCAATTCTCCAGCAACAAAACAAACCCAATCGCATGCGCAGATGATTTTATAGTGCGTTCAAGAACCCTTCAACTTCCTCATGATCCAGTACAATGCCACTGCACTGAATGCCTACATCCACTCCCTAATAACCAACCGATTCACTGATTTTGCTACTCAATCAAATGTAAGAGCAACACTTAATTAAAATAGCGCTCCACTTACCCTTAATTCATATGATCCGATTTTTTGTAAAATTCCTAAATTGCCCTTGCGACACTCCACCAATCCCCTTCACTGTCACACTTAAATTTTGATCTGAACCTATGCTTGCCACATCATCGAACCACCCTAAACCAACTAATTAAAATTTAAATAATGCTTCTTATTTTTGTAAATAGAAATTTTCCACTCGGATTCACCCGAGGACCCCGATTCGACCATTTAATCTCCATTTCTAAACTTTACATTAATTAAATTAATTAATAATCCCAAAGTCAAAATTTTAATTATTATTAAAAATTCAGGATTTTACATCTCATAATCACATACCAAGTCCTAGACAGATCTCTATGACCAGGTGTCTACCTGCACCTAATCAGGTAGTTACAACTCCTACTTCCCTCCAATTTAAACAAAACCTTAAGAGAGAGGAGAGTGCGCCGGGTGTGCGCATGGGAAATCGCGCACGGTGGCGGGGAGCACACGATTCGCGCGCGTGCCTCTAGACAGGTAAAATGGGAAGTTGGAGTCGCCACTGCCTGATGGGCTGCAGGCAGACACCTGGGTGCCTATGTTTGTCTATTAAGGCTTGGTCTGCGGCTAGAGATTTTAAGCAAGTTCTCGGTTGCGGTCTGGGGAAGTCTGTAGACACCCTAGTCCACCTCGTCGAATGACGGGTCCCATCCTAGTTTTGAGTCAATTTGGTTTCTCACCCGATTCCTATTCCAGCATGCACATTTGATTGAGTCTTGCGGGACCGCCGAAGTGGTGTGGGTCTCTTTACTTGATTTTATTTTCTTAGCTTAGAATGATCTGAGTCTGATCGGGCGGGCCCCGTTGGAAGGCCCGCGGGTTCCTTGGTGGGCCGAGTGTGGTCCACATGTTCCTTGGTGGGCCTCAATCTAGCCTGGGAGGCTCTTTGGGCTTTGGTTCAATGAATTGATTTATTTAAAGTTTAACTTGACAACTAAGTGATTTTTCATGCAAAGGTGGGCTTGGATTTGCTTGTGGGCCCCTTAGGTGGGCCTCATAGTGGTGGCCAAGTATTTTAAGTTATCTTGCTTAAGTTTGCCAAAGTGAGTCGGACATTGGGCTTGGGGCCCATTGGTCCAGACTTAGGCTGGAAAGCCCATGTTCTTGAAGTTAGGGCCTGCACCCTCACTTGGTTGATTAATGGGCTTTGGTGGGCCCGGTAGGCCCTTGCCCCGGGTCTTGGACAAACCACAACTTTATCTAAGCATACATGCCCCAAATTAGGCTTTGGTGGGCCTCAATGGGTTTGGCCCACTTTATTGGTTCACTTTGCTCATTTAGAACAAAGCGAGTTTAGCGGGCTTGGTGGGCCCCGTTGGAAGGCCTACTGGAAATCAAATTGAATCAGGTTGGTCCACGGCCCTTCTTGGGTTTTCAATTGACCCAGAAACCCTTCTGGTTCAGCTGGTTTGATCAAACAAAGCATAAAAATTGTACAAGACCAAGATATGTAGAAATTGGCATTTGAACAGTGTGGCCGACCTTAGTCGTTGGCTACAAACAGAGCTACTTGTATCCGACCATGATCATCGGATACAAAGGGAATTCTGCTGATCCGACCTGAGTTGTTGGATCAGCACAGAAAGTGGCCTTTTCGGATTTTGCCAGTGGGCTTGGGTCCCTGGACTTCTTTGGGTGCTCCAGCAATGGTATGGGCCCCTGGGTGGGCCCACAGTGGTTCAGGGAATGGGGTATTCCCCATTACATGGTTCCCTTTGAGGGTTTTTTGCAATCAAGAGAGGAGGGGGGAGGCATGGAAGGTTGCCTCCTCCCACTAGGGTCGAGTACAGTAGCTTAACAGGGGCCAAGAAGCCCCCATTTTGGTCTCTCAATCCACACAAACGGCAAGCAAGCAAAGCCGAAGAAGGTGCAATTAAACAAGGGCCTAAGCATGCTTCAACCTAAGCATATCCAAAGACATTTCCGCACATAGCATACATATGGACCAGGGCATTTAAGATCACACTCATGCATAAAACAGGTGGTGGCATGGGTAGGGTGTAACCTAGCATACTTACTAAGCTGGGGAGTGGGTGCACATGGTGTCATGCAATCAAGGAAGCATGTCATATGAACATGAATGAAAAAAATGCATGCTGTAGAAACGGAGGGCAGCAATTATAAATGGGGGAAAGGCATGCTTAACATTCCAGAAATAACACCAAGTAGTGTGGAGGGGGTAACTTGCATGTGTGTGGTTGGCGGGTTGGGCTTGGTATGTATATGGGGTGAGGGAGCATGCTGGGGGACAGCGAGTACAAGGTGGGTGTATGGCATATCGAGGTTGCAAAACAGCAAGAGAAATGAGCATAGATGGTCATGCATGGACATATTAAAGTCGATGACCAAGAAATAAAGGAAGAGAGGGCTTGCTGTTACCTCCACCGGCGGTTCGAATGCACCACAACAGGGGTTATAAAGGGGTAGTATACAACATAAAAACATCAAGAAGACTTACCACTAAGCACGAACTCATTGCAACACACAAGACACCAAGAAAAAAATGCTATGGAGAAAGAAGAAAGCTACTGCAAGAAGGGATAGAGGGGGGGGGGGGGGGGGGGTTTACATGAGGGTACATTAGATGATGAGGGGGAGGAACATGCTCCTCTTTTAATGGAAGAAACCACCATAAAAAACGTAAAATACAGCGACTTATAATGGACTTTTCCTATCAACCAAAGAATCCTCTCTTCGTCACTCAAGACCACACTTGGTCTCCCTTACCCTTGGGGATCCTCATGCCACAAAAACCAAAGCAAAATACATGCAAATCCATTGGAAAAACTGATTTGGAGCATGGGAGAAACCGAACTCATGAAACATCAAGAAATGCACTCATTCTTATATATGTAATGTAAAATGTATATGGGAACATTACCTTGGGGATTTTGAACCCTGGAATGTGGTGTGAGCACCTCCTTGAAGCACGAAAGGCTGCTGGAGCTCCTCCTCTTGGCGCCAAGAGCACCAACCTTGGTTCTCCTTCCAAGCTCAAGTGAAGAAGAAGAGGATCAAGAAGGGTAGGAGGGGTTCTAGGTGGTGTTTGAGGGACTAGGGAGACAAGGAGGAGCTAAAGGGGAGGCTTTCAGAGCATGAACAAAGGGGGAGAAGGAGTGGAAAACAAGCAAATGGCAGCCAACCCTGGGCAAGGAGCTGCTGTTTGCTTTTTATAGGCAACTTAATGTATCCGACCTGAGTTGTCAGATACACATGCAAGTGCTTGTATCCGATCACCAAGGTCGGATACACTAAGAGTTCCTTGTATCCGACAAACAATGTTGGATACAGGCAGCATGATTGTGAAAATTGAATTTTTTGCGCGTATTTGTCAGCGAATCTGCGCAAATCCATCAATCAAATCTTTTGTATCCGACAATATATGTCGGATATGAAGAGAGAAGTGTGTATCCGACATATATGGTCGGATACAAATCGTATATTTACAGAATTAGTCCCTGGATATTCGCAGATTCTCTTGATACTCTTAGATATTCCCAGATTTTGTCCTTGCGCATTTTTGGTTTAGTCCCTGAGATATTTTGCAGATTTTGGATATTCGCGGATTGCCCCCCGAGATATTTTCCTGCGCTTCTCGTCACGTGTACAGTCTTTTGCCACGTGTGCAGTTTTCCGGCATTGTTGCCAGAAAACTTCAACTTACCATATCTTCTTCACCTGGACTCCGATTCTAGCAAACTCAGTTGCGTTAGAACTGTATTGGAGTCCTCTATCCGTTGGGATAGGATTAAGCAGCTGATTCGGGGTTTAGCAGAAAGTCAATTTCTGCTCCCCCTCAAGTTTGACTGGCCTGCAGATCCTTCATCCGGACTCCGATTCCAGGAAACTTAGTTGTGTTGGAACCGTGTCCGGACCCTCTATCCATTGAGATGAGGCAATGTGGCCAATTATCACTTGATCAAAAAGTCAACTTTTGTCCCCTTAGGGTTTGACTTTTAGGTTTTTATTTTCAGCATTTTTTTTGGTTTGATCAAAATTTGGGTGCTTACAGCTGCCCCCTTTTGTCGGAGTCATTTGTTGATGAACGACAAAGGTTGAAAGAAACCCAAAATTTGCATTCCTCACATCTTTCTGAGAGAGTCTAGGAGTTGATTTTTGGTTTGTGGGATAAAGCACATTAACGCGAGCTGGTTACGCTTGTGGTACTTTTCCCGTTTCTGGTTCTTAGAAATAGGTGGTGATTAGCACATTTTCTAGATTCTGGTTCTTGGGAAAAGGTGGTGATTAGTACCTTTCCGGTTTTGGGAGGTTTTGGGTTTTCTGGATGATTCAGCTTCTCAAATTTCAGTGAGGATGCAATTTTCAAATTTCAGTGAGGGTGTAAACATTTTTTAGGTCTTTTTATTTTATTTTATTTTTTTTATAGGAATAGTGGCATGGGTGGGCCAAGGAATGGAAGGAGAGAGGAAGGAGGAGGTGCTCTTGGAGAGGAGGTGCTCTTGGCGCTGTTTGGTGCCTCAAGGGAACTCACACACCTGTCCTACTCTACTTACAAAAGTGGGAAAACAAAAATTACATAGGGGTCAGTTTGCCCTTTTGTCTTCAAAACATGCCTTTTCTTCTTGATCTTGAGCTTTGTTTTGGATGGTTCTCTGCCGGGGGTTTGGGGATTCTTTATTTGGGAAAGAACCCGCAGGGTACGGATGAGCTTCCTATAGATTCCCTCTTGGTGTGCTTTGGATTACCGCATGGCTTTCCTCTGCTTTGCTTTTCTTTTCTTCTCTTTTCTGCTCTTTCTTCCGTCTTGAGGATGCTTCTTGATATCCTTTGACTTTTCTACCTCGCATAGGCCTGCAAAATTCTCACAGTGTGGTGAGGTATCTGAAATTCACATTGTAAGCACTTGTGGCTTACTTGGTTTTATTGTGTGTGCGAGTGCACATGACTAAAATGAAAATATTTTTTTTTCAAAAGCTTTTTTTCAGAAATTTTGTACCAGTGCTTCAAAAGAAATGGCAGGACTAGTGACCATGGTGATTTGCCTTGTTAGCCCGAGATGTTTTGGGACAGTGTGCTCGACACGTATTCCCATGAAATTCTTGACTTGTGCCGTCATTGGCTCTCCGAGGTTCTGCAAAGGTTTAGAAGATGAGGGATGTCTCAAGGAGTGTTTTCCCTTCCCCAGTTTTGGTTTCTCTTACCTTGACCCAACCATTTAGGGTGGTTTCAGGATTTTGCAATCGAGGATTTTCCCTTTGTCTTTTCCCTTGGGTTGGTGCCTGCCCCTGCTTGAGGGTCTTTGGCCGACTTTTGTTCATCATGTCCCATAGATCAGAGGGGTCTTCACATTAGGATGAAACATTGGCTTAGTTTTAAGTCTGAGAAATGAGGGGATATAAGGCTCAAGTTTTTATCTTTTCATTTCCAGGTTTTACTTTGTGTCTTGCCAAAGCTCATTCTTCTTCTTTTTTTTAGATTCCTTCCTCATAGATCTGCATGAACTCAATTGTCACATTTTCTGCAATCAGAAAGGACTTTCTGATGGGGCGAAACGTAGGCTGAGGTTTTCGGTTTATGAAAGAAAGGGAATCTGGCTTAAAGTCTTTTTGTAAATGGATTGAGTCATTTTCTACCCTTTTCTTGACTGCTTGGGCTTTGCCTATGCTTTTTCGCTTTCTTTCCTTTTCCCTTTGAGGCCTTTTGTGGCCTTCACTTTTTCCTCTAGTATTTTTGAATTTCCTTTCCTTTTCTTCGGGGTCATGTATTTTCTGCTTTCTTTTCTTTTTCCTTGTTTTTGCTCATCCATGTCTCTTTTCTTCTTTACCAAGCTCCATATTTAGGGCTCATGACTCAGTGGGTTAGAAAGAAGACAGTTAAGCTCAAATGGCTTGACTAGAGATATGACTTTGAGACTTGGGAAAATAAAGCAAGGATGGCCTCTCATTCTTTTGCAGAAGTTGTGACAACTTGGTTGAAATGTTCATGCAAATTTTATTCGGGAATCTTTTCATCATTTTTATTTTCTCTTTCAGCTTTGCCCCGGTGTGGGGTGGTTAGACACAACACGAGTATTTGAATAATACGATCAAGCCCAAAGTGTTTTGACTAGCAATTCTCAAAATTCAGGATGCATGAAGGATGGTCTCTCATCCTTTCTTAGAAACATGATGTTAAAGTCGGCCTTGACCCTTAGCTGATTTTGGCACTTTCACCTTTCTTTCTTTTTCTCTCTTTTCTCTCAAGGATCATTTTGCCCCGGTGTAAAGGTAGGTTTTGGGGAGGAAAATCAAGGTTTGGATCAGGGAAGCTTGCCTTTGGCTCAGTCAAGGTTCTCATGGGAGCAATATGTTGCACCCGGTTGAAAACACCTTGGAGCAACTGGGCATTTTTTTCATGATCGTGGTCATTGCCAAAAAAAAAAAAAAGAAGGTGTGGTCTCAGAACGATGTCATCATCGACTGGTGCACTTGCCATTTTTTCTTTTTTTTTTTTCAAAAGATTTTTTTTCTTTTTACAAATGCTTGCATGAAAGCGAAAGCATGTAAAAATATTTACATAACGACCAATTACCAGGAACGGTTGATGTAAAAAGTAAATTTTAACTTAGCCTGGGAATGGTGGACTCGGTGTGGGACCGTGTCTAATGCAGATTTTGGATTCCTGGGAGTTGGTTGGGCCTTGCAACCTTGTCTTGCCTTTTTTCTAGCTTGTTCCGCTTGAAGATGCCCCCTTGTTGTCTGGAAGAGGATTCACTTCTATGGCAAAAGTGGTGTCTTGGCAGGAGCCGGAGGGTCCACAGTGATCTTTTTGGCATCAATCAAATCTTGGATTGCATGCCTGAGGGCCCAGCACTGATTGGTGGCATGCCCCGGTGCCCCCATGTGGTACTCGCAAATTGTTGTAGTTCTTATTCAATGCCGCATTTGGGCTTGGAGATATCAACCTTAAATAGCCTTTTTTCAATAGTATGGGAAGAAGTTCCCCTGATGTGTAAGGAAGTGGTGAGAACACTCTACTTCTCCTATCTTCCCTCTGCACACCCTGCAGTGGTGCCGACCTTGTGGGCCTCGCCCCATGTGGATGAGTCCCTCTTTGCAGGTGGAATGGTTGTTGCCCCTGTGCAGAGTCAACACTTGCTACTTCCCTTTGGCCTTCAGGCTTCTTGCCTCTATTCACTGGCCTTCTTGATGTTGCCCTAGGTGAGCCTGCCTCTATCAATCCTGCCTTGATGCCGCCCTAAACCCTATCGACGATCTGGACCAAGGCACTAAAGCTTGTTGCCTGCTGGCCAATCATGTGGGAGTAGTATGGTTGCCCCAGGGTTGAGATGAATATGGTGGCCATCTCTTCCTCCGTCAGTGGTGGGTGCACCATCATTGCATGTTCGCGCCATCTCCGAACATAATCTCGGATTATCTCGCCTGCTTTCTTGCTCATCCTCATCAGTTCCATCCTTGTTGGTACAACCTCAGAGTTGAACCTGAACTGTTCAGTGAAGAGGTGTGCCAAGTCTGACCAATTCTGGATCTGTGTAGGGTTCAAAGTGGAAAACCACCGATGTGCTTGCCCTGTTAGGGATCTCTGGAACAGCTGCATCATTAACTGCTCATCCTTGTTGTACCCCATCATGGCTCCACAGTATGATCTCAGATGTGTGGTGGGGCAGCCAGTTCCGTCGAATTTCTCGAAGTCGGGACACCTGAACTTCGCTGGAAGTCGTATGTCAGGGAAGAAACATAAATTGTCAACTGTCATCCCTCCTGGCACTTACCCTCTTTTCAGTTCTTGCAATTCTGCTCTAAGGTCATTGATCATGGCACTAACTTCAGGCGAGATGCCCCTGGTCTCGACTCTTTGTCTATGCCATTCCTCTTCCTCTTCATGGTTTATCCCCGGGATGTGCAGGAGATGTAATGCTTCTTCAGGAGGTGGCTGTAAAACCCCGAATTTTCACCTAATAAATAAATAAATAATAAATAAAAGAAAATATGAGTTAAGTCCTAGTTAAAATAAAAAGTGAAGATTTAGAGGATAAGTAATTCGAATAAGTCATAAGTTGTAAATAAAGAAAGAATTTTAATGAAATTAGCCTAAAAGAGTAAAAAGGGTATTTTGGTAATTTTCAGAAAAGGGTAATTAATAAATAGATCATTAAATAATAACTAGAATTTGAAAATAGAAGGAAATAATTTATTTTGACAAGTTAGAAATTAAAAGGAATTAATAAAAGCCTAAAAGTGGGAAAAAGGGTAATTAGGAGATTTCATGTCTTAGTTTGGAGAAAATAAGGTTTTAGGTGATATTAAAGTTTAATTAAATATTATGCACGAAAATAGGTTGTAAATAGGAGTTTAGATGACAAGAGATTAAATTATTAATGTTTAATTAGAAAAATAAAAGGTGGAGAAAAAGTAGGAATTAATTAGAATGGGTTAGACTTTAATTAGACCATGGTTGGGTTAGCCAAATTAAAGTAGCCTATTAGGGTTGGTTTAGGACTTCTAAAGCCTAATATAAATAGGAGACTAAGGTTAGACAAGAGAGAATTTTCGTGGGTTTATTATTGAGAGAAAAGAGGGAGAGAAAGGAAGAAGGTTGCCTATGGAGATGTCTGACCAGCCATCATCAAATCATGATCGGGGAAGATCCGTACGGTGGATCGCCTTCAAATTTGGGGGTTTTGTTCATCATTGATGGAAATACATTGTGTATGGTGGAGATTTGAATTGGGAGACTCTAGATTGGTGCGTTTGGGAGCAAAAGTAAGGTCCAGAATTAGGAGCTTCAATGGAAGAAGGATTTTAGCATATAAGGCAAGTAGTAATCCTTGGAAAACATGAGGAACTGCATGATTTCATTTTCTGTGATTTCATATGGATTGAATGGATTAGTCGGAACAGTATTTACATGGAATCAAATCGTTTATATGTTAGTGATTGCTATTCTTAAAGGATTTGTTGAAATAAAGAAGAAAACTTGGTTTGAACATGAAATTAATTATAGGATGGTATTTAATTGATGTGAATTAGTCTAGAAGGCTTTAGGAATGTTTTAGAATGTTATTAGATTAATTTAGACCAAAGAAACATATAGTAAAAGCATAAAAATCTGAACTTTGTAAATTTGGAAATTTTCTGTTTAATTTTGCACGAGCGCCTAGGATCGCTTAGCCCTGTAGAGGTCGGCGCTCTATGTAAAATTTGCAGATTTTGGGGATTTTGTAATATGAATAAATATCCAATAATTTTTCTGATTAGTTAAGCATGTTAGCATCTTTATAATGACCTAATTAAAGTATAAAAATTATAAAATTAATTTGGAAAGATTAAGCAATAAATTGAAGGTTATAATGAAAGGTTTGTCCATAAAAGGGTCAAATGGTATGGATATTGAGATAAATAATACTACTGGAATTTATAGGATAAAAACACTTTCTAAACTTCATTCTAGGTCGGTAGGACATGCTGGAGAATAAAAATACAGAAAAGTTAAATAGAAACTACTTTAGGTGTTAAGATAGGAAATTGGATTCTAATAAAGGGATTAATAAGGAAAACTCTAAGTAGGATTTGATTTCTTTTATTTTGAGTTTTAATATGAATATTGGTTTATAGAATTCGAGAAACATTGATTTCTATCGAATTTATGATACATGAGCTTTACTTTGAATATAATTGGGAAATTGCATATGAAATTCTGAAAAAGGCTTCATTTGGATTATTAAGGATTGAATCATGGTTTTTACTTGGAATTGAATATTCTGGTATGGATTGGTATGTGGTATGAAGTTATTAGCTTTTCTTTTACGGTTGAGTGGTACGGCTTCTGTGGTAGAGTTTGATACTATCTTTTACGGCAGAGATGGGTAATCCTCTGTGTAGAGATGTGTAATCCTTTACGGGTAAAAGTGTGTATGCCTCCTACATTAGCGTGTCCTCCCGTATGTGGTTTTATCGTGTTTTGTGTCAGTGGGCCTAGCTGTATATGGATCCATAGTTTTGGCTGGTTAGCTAAGTGGTATTTAGTTTGAGTTGAGTTACTGCTATAAGCGAGCGCGCTTCCCTTGCAAGTTAGTTTGCTTTGGGAAGGTCCTATGTCTGGAGGGATACCCCAGTGCGCCGCTGGTGATTCCTTATACATGTGGATAAGCGACCATCTCCATATATTGATTCTAGTGTTGCATGCTGGTGGTATATGCCAACTCTGTTGAGTTCGTGCACAATAAGTCGGTGACTACGGCTCTTGTCTATAGCTGCGCTGCATGGTGCTCTTAATTAATGATTAAAATTGACTAAAAATAGTTTGGAATTGAATCAGGGTTTGAAATTACGAAATTCTGCATTTTCTGCACAGAGCGCCTAGGATCGCCCCGGCGGTCTAAGGTAAATGGTAGCTTAAGAGGGGCCAAGAAGCCCCCATTTTGGTCTCTCAATCCACACAAACGGCAAGCAAGCAAAGCCGAAGAAGGTGCAATTAAACAAGGGCCTAAGCATGCTTCAACCTAAGACATATCCAAAGACATTTCCGCACATAGCATACATATGGACCAGGGCATTTAAGATCACACTCATGCATAAAACAGGTGGTGGCATGGGTAGGGTGTAACCTAGCATACGTACTAAGCTGGGGAGTGGGTGCACATGGTGGTCATGCAATCAAAGAAGCATTTCATATGAACACGAATGAAAAAAATGCATGCTGTAGAAAAGGAGGGCAGCAATTATAAATGGCGGAAAGTCATGCTTAACATTCCAAAAATAACACCAAATAGTATGGAGGGGGTAACTTGCATGTGCGTGGTTGGCGGGTTGGGCTTGGTATGTATATGGGGTGAGGGAGCATGCTGGGGGACAGCGAGTACAAGGTGGGTGTATGGCATACCGAGGCTTAAAAACAGCAAGAGAAATGAGCATAGATGGTCATGCATGGACATATTAAAGTCGATGACCAAGAAATAAAGGAAGAGAGGGCCTGCTGTTACCTCCACCGGTGGTTCAAATGCACCACAACAGGGGGTTATAAAGGGGTAGTATACAACATAAAAACATCAAGAAGACTTACCACTAAGCACGAACTCATTGCAACACACAAGACACCAAGAAAAACATGCTATGGAGCAAGAAGAAAGCTACTGCAAGAAGGGATAGAGGGGGGGTTACATGAGGGTACATTAGATGATGAGGGGGAGGAACATGCTCCTTTTTTAATGGAAGAAACCACCATAAAAAACGTAAAATACAGTGACTTATAATGGACTTTTCCTATCAACCAAAGAATCCCCTCTTCGTCACTCAAGACCACACTTGGTCTCCCTTACCCTTGGGGATCCTCATGCCACGAAAACCAAAGCAAAATACATGCAAATCCCTTGGAAAAACTGATTTGGAGCATGGGAGAAACCGAACTCATGAAACATCAAGAAATGCACTCATTCTTATATATGTAATGTAAAATGTATATGGGAACATTACCTTGGGTATTTTGAACCCTAGAATGTGGTGCGAGCACCTCCTTGAAGCATGAAAGGCTGCTGGAGCTCCTCCTCTTGGTGCCAAGAACACCAACCTTGGTTCTCCTTCCAAGCTCAAGTGAAGAAGAAGAGGATCAAGAAGGGTAGGAGGGGTTCTAGATGGTGTTTGAAGGACTAGGGAGATAAGGAGGAGCTAAAGGGGAGGATTTCAGAGCGTGAACAAAGGGGAAGAAGGAGCTGCTGTTGGCTTTTTATAGGCAACTTAATGTATTTGACCTGATTTGTCGGATGCACATGCAAGTGCTTGTATCCGACCTTGGTGGTCGGATACACTAAGAGTTCCTTGTATCCGACAAATAATGTCGGATACAGGCAGCATGATTGAGAAAATTGAATTTTCTGCGCGTATCTGTCAGCGAATCCAGTGATCAAATCTTTTGTGTCCGACAATATATGTCGGATATGAAGAGAGAAGTGTGTATCCGACATATCTGGTCGGATACAAATCAGATATTTACAGATTTAGTCCCTGGATATTCGCAGATTCTCCTGATACTCTTAGATATTTCCAGATTTGGTCCCTGCGCATTTTTGGTTTAGTCCTTGAGATATTTTGCAGATTTTGGATATTCGCGGATTGCCCCCCGAGATATTTTCCTACGCTTCTCACCACGTGTACAGTCTTTTGCCATGTGTGCAGTTTTTCGGCATTGCTGCCTGAAAACTTCAACTGACCATATCTTCTTCACGTGGACTCTGATTCTGGCAAACTCAATTGCATTAGAACCGGATTGGAGTCATCTATCCATTGGGATAGGATTAAGCAGCTGATTCGGGGTTTAGCAAAAAGTCAATTTCTGCTCTCCCTCAAGTTTGATCGGCCTGTAGATCCTTCATCCGGACTCCGATTCCAACAAACTCAGTTGCGTTGGAACCGTGTCGGGACCCTCTATCCATTGAGATGAGGCAAGGTAGCCAATTATCACTTGATCAAAAAGTCAACTTTTGTCCCCTTAGGGTTTGACTTTTAGGTTTTTATTTTTTGCATTTTTTTTTGGTTTGATCAAAATTTTGGTGCTTACATGGGGTTCAGGAAACCACCCATTTTCCACAATGCATCTCGGATTGACGTGCGCACATCGTGACTCTTCAATCAATTACCGAAAATATTTAATAGTTTAATTTATAGAATTACAGAGATCGAAACATGCTTGAAACCTTTTGTCTTTGGTGTTATTTGAATTTTAAAATGATGTTATTATGTTTATGTGGTGTAAATAATAGATTTGGGAGCATGAAAGACTAACCCCTTGTGTCATAGACCCTCCTTCTATTTTCCTTTTATTGTATTTATATGGAATGTAATTTTGAGCATAAGTCAGATCTAAAACATCAATGGGCTGATGGTTGAGGAATTCAACTCAAAAGCTAAAGAAGTTGATGGATTTTATATTATGGAGCTGAATATGTAGAAGCCTTTGAAGAACTTTATGACTGAAGATTAACTCATTTGATTTTATTTCTAATTTGGGATGCATGTAAAATAATTCTCTTTAGTTTATTTATGATTTAAACACCCTTAGCACACACTTACATAGTTAGTTGTGACTTTAGTATATTCACAAGTAGACATTGAGCACAGTACTTTTTTTTTTTTTTATCATTTTCATGCCTTATAACTGCGTGGTTTGGCTGTGCCTTTGAGATTGGATTTACTGAGTCCCCTACACTTTTTTCTTTCCCCCACAAGAAAAGGCTAGTCTCTTCAAACAAAAAGGGGTAGAGAATAACTCTCAGACCCAAATATTATGGAATTCAATTCCCCACTTCATTTCCAATACCAAAAGTGTCCCGAAATCATCTATGAAGAGGGCTTAAGTGGCCTATTTATGAACCACGGCAGGGCCTAAGACCTTGCAAATCTCCTTAAAAACTCCAAAAAATGAAGACCCAGGAACCCCTGATAATTGCAGACAAAAGGCATTTCTGCCTACATTGTGCACTCAACACGGTGCAGAAAAATGCCCCTCTGTACATTGCATGCATGAAGCATGGTGCAGAAGAACTTTCTTTTGTGCCGTGGTTCATACATGGTACAGAAGAAGCTTTTGTTATACTATGCTATGTGCATGGTACAACAAATAGAAACTTAAAAGCTTTGGAAGTACTGCACATTTTTTCAGAATTCAGACTAGTTAAATCAATTAAAAATTAAATAAATAGAAACAAGTGCAAATTTAAGCACTTCCAAAGCCTCCAAGAAGAGCCAACGGATCCTTTGTGAAGCGCAATCCAATGGACCAAATTAATTTGGTCCTATCCTCTCTGTAGGGAGGTACCTTCGGCTTATATTGGGGTACCTTCGACTTATATTGGGGTACCTTAGGCTTAGAAGGGGGTACCTTAGGCTAATTTTGGTGACTGCATATGGCTTACCATGGGGGGTACCTTAGGCTTATATGGGAGTACCTTAGACTTACATGAGGGCACCTTGGGCTTACAGTGGGGTACCTTAAACTTATTTGGAATGTACCTACCACGATTTAGGGAGGTAGCTTCGGTTTATAGTGGGGTACCTGAGGTACCCCGTATTTGACAACGGTACTCCGTTGTTAAGCCGAAGGTACCTCCATGAAGATGATCGGGTACCCCCATGTTTGTCTGAGGTACCATAGTATTTGACAGAGGTACCCCATTGTTTGCCTAAGGTACCCCCATATTTGATAGCCTTCATTTAATTTGATCCAACGTTTGGACCGTTGGATTGCACTTCACAGAGGATCCTCTGCCTCTGATTCACAGAGGATCCGCTTCATAGAGGATCCATTGGCCCAAGAAGATTGGTTCTGAATGATCTTAAGTCTAGATTGGCATTTGGGCCTTCCTATTGGGCCCAAAACTTCAAACTAACTCACAGGAAATAAAATAAATAATAATACAGACATTGAGGCCTAAATTGAAGAGGCCCCAAGCAGGTTTGAAATGAAGCATGCAGGAATAAGTAGATATTGGAGTCAACTTGGCCTGTCTAACTCAAACAGTTGGGAACTTGTGAATCAGTGGAATGATCTATGGTGTCAATGGACTTCCCAGATCATAAACGAGCTACTTTGACTGCAGATTTTCTGGGTAGACCTGTACAATGTAGGCTCATTTTTTGGGACCACAACACTTGCACAAATCACAGCATGTTCTCGGAGGGGACTTGGATTCGAAACCTGGGATTCGGTACCTATTTGTTAGGATCAAGTGCTTACTATTGTACCAAGTAACTAATCTATACTATATATAAAGAGAAGAGGGGGGAATATTCCCTCTAGATTCTGGCCCCCCCTTTTCTTTTTCCAAGTAATACCCTCCCCAAACAAAATAATCCCTCACTATTGTAACTACCTTGGCTTAGCTGTTTATCAAAGTGGGCCCACGTGTTTTACGCGCGTAGCGCGTGCAATTCTCTAGTTATTGTATAATGGTAACTGTTTTATCCAACAAATAATAATCTAGAAGATACAGCGAAAATTTTAAGCCCAGACAACCCCTTGTCATCAAAATGTCCTAACATGATTTATGGTGGTTAACTATTGTATTTGGCAGTAATTAATGAAGTATTCCACTAATACACTAGACTATACTGGTCATATATGAGGGGAATCTGTAATGGATGTCTTTAATTTATGTATTCCCACGGGTTAGAATGGATTATGTACACAATCTAGTCATAAAATATACCCTTTCTATAGAATTCCATCCAAAGTACCAAACAGTGCATGATTTTTAATAAATTAGTGGCAAGCATGTTATCACAGCACAAATAGTTGAAAAAAAGCAATCGCCTGTTCAATATAATTAGTTTTCAAACAAGTGGTTTGGAGCCCGTTTTGATCACAGACCACTCTGTGGGAATAGATGTGAATCCCCAACAAGTGCTACTAGGGTATCATACATAACACACACGGTTTAAATGACGAAATGAAAAATACAACAAAAGAACTCAACTTCAAGAACGAAATCAAAGCACACAAGATTAATAGAAGAGACTGCAAAGATCCTTGTTGTCTTCACGCGTTGCAGTGGTCCATGTTTAAGTCTTCTACGACAAGGATGATTAACTGTCGGCACTCCCAACTTCATTAGCACGAGGCGTTTGTCCCTCAGGCTCCTGCAATGATATAACAGTCTCAAAGGCTCCAACCAGTGCTTTCACCTTGCTTTTCCTCTTCTGCGCCAGCTTACTTGCAGTCTCCTCTATTACGTCGTTATACGCCATGGATTCTTTCTTTCCCTGAGTTTCTTGCCGCCTCAAAACAACGTTTTTGGCTTCAGGTTTCGATTCTTCAGTACCTTCCATGTCTCCTCTTTCCTTTACCTTAAGCTTCCGGTTTCCTTCTCCACTTTCTTCTTTCTCATCCAAAACCTTTCCTTGCCCTTGTTGACATGACTTATTTTCATCCCCAGAATCATCTTTTGACTCAATTTTCTCTTTCTGAGAATTGGGATCTTCAGTTATTTCTACTTCTTTGATCTCGGGCTCATCTGCCAAACTAGCGTCCAGGTCTACCCGTTCTTCTTCTATGGTGCTATGGTTGTCATCATCATCTTTCTTGCATTTCTCTTCATTGTCATCATCTTGTTTATTATCAACTTTATCCTCTCTCTTTTCATCTTCTTCTACTATCTGGGGTGACTGAAATGCTTCTTGATCATCCGACAATATGGACGAATCACAAAACTGCATATTCACATCCTCAGGATTCTCCAGTTCGGGGTCCACAAGATTGATAGGTTTTTCATCTTCGATCAACAATATCTCAGAATGAACATCGTCACTATCCAGTTTTAGTATCTCCTCCTCAGATTCTTGAACTGATACTTTTATACTTTCTTGCTCAGTCTTAATAACCACTGAGCATGGGATCCTCTCAGGACTACCCGGAGATTCGATGGTGGTGTTGGTGGTTGAAGCTTTAGGATCCCATCTAATGGGGAGGCTTGTGTTCCTCTTAATGCTTTTCTGCTTATTCAACACTGGCTGAAATTTTCCAGCACTTCTAGGTGTTCTATATGTTCTATCCGAGAAATATTTTGGGGAACTTCCACATTTCATGGATGGAGATGAAGGTTTCTGTGATCTGTCTCGCAGGTTTGACAGTGGTGTTGGTTTCTTAATGTGAGATGGAGATGGCAACTTTTCAAGGGATCTTGTTCTAGTATGTGAAGGTTTTAGACTGTTATTCTCAGAACCTTGTTTCTTTCCATGCTTGCCCGGATCAATTATGCGAGAGCTTATCGTAGGCTTGAGATAACGTGGGGTCGTTTTCACTGATAGGGTTGAAAGTTCTTTTTCAGGAGAGGCTGAAGTTGATGATCTGGGACTTCTTCCATTGGGGGTGGCAGTATGCAGATTGCTTGAAGGGGTTGAGCCTCTTCTCTCCTTTCTCTGCACAACATCTTTTCCTTTTGTAGCCATGAATTGTTTGCTTTCTTTAAAATCATAAACAGAACCTGCATGTAGAAAGTTAAGTACCAAAGAACCATGGCAAGGAGAGAGAGCTGTAATATTAGTAACTAAAACATAACAGTAAATCTGAAGTGTTCCCTTAAACATGAATACCCATCTTGCATCAAACGTATGATCAGTTCCATTATAATAATCTGAACCTCAGAAAATCTGTGACAGAATTTTCTGTTCTGAGGATTAATCCAAAACAAATAATTATTAATGAAGGGTGTCATTGCATTCCTGTCTCTGTGCTCAATGATGCCAGTTATCTTCCATGGGACTATTTTTTTTTGACTCCAGAACCATATAAAGGCTAAGCATGCACCCAAATCATCTTTGAATTTCAGATAAAAGAGAATATTTGAAGTAATTAACCATAAATATCTATATATATATATATATATATATAAAACAGAAGAAATATATTATCATAATCAATATTTTTTTCAAAAAACAAAAACCAAAAAAATTCCTGGTATGAGTTATAGCAACAAAGCAGGATCAAAGGGAGAGAGAGAGAGAGAGAGAGAGAGAGAGGAGAGGATCACCTTACTTCATTATATGAATCTAGTGGAAACAGGCTTCTCCATTTGAAGAGTGATTGCTAAATTGAGGAAGCAAAGGGAGTCTCTTTGTAGGTGGAAATGAATGATGGAAAGCAAGATGCTGAGGGAGAGGCAAGGGAAGTCAGTTTGGGAGCGAGTTGCGCGCACGTTGTGAGGTGGAGTGATGGACAAAACTGATTCTATTACAAGTTTACAACTGCCGAGACAAGTGGTAGGCTGACGTTTTCAACAGAATCTGTTTTATTTCTTGTTGGATAACTGGGTAACTGTTTGGCCTCTCATTTCATAACAACACTGCTTGTCTTGTCCGTGCTTAGCAAGGGAAGTTGTAGTTTCAAAAACTATAGCAAATAATACTTATTATTATATAAACTAATATATTTTTGGGCTCTACTATAATATTCAACATTTAAAAATATATATAAAAGCTCACTATAAATGTTTTTTAGCTAGTTACATATATATTTTTAAATGTTATGAACTTGAAAATATGTTTTTGCAAAAGAATTTATTTTGATTTATTTTAAAAGTGTTATTTTTTATTTGTTTAAAAAGTTAAATTAAAGGAGATGGATTTATAATAGATCATATAAATGGAATTGAATTATAATAAGCGACTAAGATAAGTAGCTTTAGATAGTTTTAAGACCGAAACACTAAAAATTGTGAAATTATAGCGAAGGCAATTTTGTAATGAGAAAAAAGTTAAAAGTTATTTTTCAGCTAAAAATAGCGGTACGTGAAACTAAATTAATATATATTAGGTCATGGGATGTAAAAGAAAATGATAATTCCTTGCTTTACTCTCTCTCTCTCTCTCTCTCTCTCTCTCTCTCTCTCTCTCTCTCTCTCTCTCTCTCTCTCTCTCTCTCTCTCTCTCTCTCTCTCTCTCTCTCTCTCTCTCTCTCTCTCTCTCTCTCTCAGTGCACACAAAGATATGTGCGTGCACATGTGCACGAGTATTCGATTTGCTAAAAGCACATATCTTAACCATCTGGATTAGATATACTAGATTATCAATATTAATATATATTAATATTAAAATTGTAACTTTAATTATTTAAAGATAATTTGATTGAATTAAAATATAAAAAATTTCAATCTTAGATTAGACACAAAATTTTTGCTTTCCGTATAAATGAATATGTGAGGATGTGTGTGTTTATAAACACCAATAGAAATTAGGAAATACTACTAAAATGCGATATTGTAAAACCATAGAGGATCAGTCAACTCCTATACCAGACTTATAAAATAAAATGGAATTTCCACTATCTATAGGAAGCAAGGTGTGGATGGTAAAAAAGGTACACAAAATGCATATAAACATGCAAAACAAACAAAAATAGATAAGGATTGGTCTAAACCAGATTTGTAAGTAAGTTGATGGATCAGGTTATGATGAGAGAAGGTTTTAAGCACCTTTACTTATCCACCTGAAGGTGGTTACCAAGTCTTTTACCATTTTAAAATTGCTTGCATATAGAAAAACATGAAATAAGTAAGAAAGATAGAAAGGAGAGAGTATGACCTTCAATGTGGATCATCCTATTTACCAGGATGCATTACACTAATTTGTCACTTTTAGAGCCTTCTGATCAACTTAAAATCAAAGTAAAGTTATAAAGAAATTAAAGCAAAAATGCTCAGATATGGGTCTTATGTGATTGTTTCTGTAAATTGCTAATGAGCAGTATAGATTCAATATATTTATATCTATATTTATAGTACCATATTCTATATTAATGATTTATTAGGTAAAAAGGGAAGCAAGTTAATCAAGAGCAAACAGGAAATTTCCCATTTTAGCGTTGCATATTTAAATCATTCGAATCATATGGTTAAACTGTAAATCATAAGATTCAAGGGATTTAGGTACTACTAGGTTTTTCATTAGTTTTGCCAATTGAGTAAGGGAATCACATCTCATAAGAATGTCATTATAGTCATTTCTAATCACATTCAGTTCTCATTGGGTCCATTGTTTAATTCAATTAAAATTTGTGTGATGGTATTGAGATGTTGTGTCTTTATATGACACATAAAACCTTAGTGATAACTAGATTATCAATTTTGATTTTACCAAATAATTTTCTAGGGGGACCTTCCTCCACCATATAGAAGGTCATACCCAAATGTATACATATAATATCCCTATAATATTAATAATTAATAAAAAAGGACAATGGGGGTAATAGGTTTCCTAATTGAATTAGAACTCATTAAACTATCCTAATTCTATTGAAATTCCAAGTGGCTATTTAAAATCTAATTTTCGTAATTATTTTATTTAATAATTTAAATAATAGCTAATTTCACTTTGTAGATGACCGTTTTTATAACTTGACACGTCACCTATATAATGATTTGGCATGGATGATTTGTCACATGATAATAACAAATTTGTCATGAGTTATTTGTCACCCTACAGAAACAACCCGTCATGGGTCATCTGTTACCCGACAAAGTAATCTGTCATGATTTGTTTATCTTAAATGTATTTGGCATATTGGAGTGGAGATCTCCGTCTTGGGCGAAAGCCCACTTAGGGGGGTTTTTGGCGGTCCTTAAGGTGTGGCGAACACGGGCGTGGGAATCGTCGGTAGCCAGTGACAAATCACGGCATGTCGACCTAGAATGACGAGGACGTTAAGTGATTTATAATTCCACATCCTATATTTGGAACCCAGTATACAAGTCAAAGAGCTCTATCTTTTATCATCACTATCTCTTATTTTATTCTTATCATGAACCTAGACATCTATGAGACCATATTCAAGATAAACATGAGAACACCCTAAAGCCTCAAATTATGACAAGTGTCGCAATCCTAGAGACATGTTCCTTCTATAAATATAAGAACCCTCTTTCATTTGAAGGACCCCTGGATCTTTGGCTACTGAGAGCAGTACTTCTTTTCCTCTGGACCTTCTCCAAGTCTATTAGGAATTCTCTAAGTCCATCTTTGGATTTCTGTCTTATATACTTTCTGGAACCATGAAAGGAGCTCTCTGGCTTGGTATACGTGAAGAACACTTGAGTATCTCCCGTCTCTCATTCTAGCCATTGCCTACCTCTCACGCCTTATCGACTCCAACCGTCTTTTGTTCAGTAATGGCGCGGGAACGGCTGCTGAGTCGGTGGTTTAGGCCAACGTCTGACATACCTCTCATACTCAGAATCGAGATCTGAAGACACGTCATCGGCATTTCAACACAGTGGAAGCAATACTAGACACGTGGACATGGATTCAAAAAAGGCACCTACACACTTTTACTTAATTTATTTACAAAAATATGACTCCCTAAAATATATTATTACGAAAATACCGTTTTCTTACTTAATTATGATAAAACTACATTTCTTGATTCAAATTAACCTAATCTAATTCCAATTAAATTTTAATTAATTAATTATATTATTTAGAAAAAATACTAATATACCCCTATAAATTCCTCCCCCCTTAAAAGAATTCTGTCCACAGCATTACAAAGCACACTTTTTGCCCTAAACAAATCCATCTAATCCACCAAGGTCAATAACTCTAACATATCCTTCTTATTATCCATATGCAACCCAATAAACATTTAACAAAATTAATTCACCCAAAATTAGAATAACATTGTACCTTGAATTGTAGGATCATCATGAACCTCCTCAAAATTCTACTCACTCTTGTTTGATTTATCATTAGACTTGTTTGCATTTATAGCATAGACTCTCCCTTGAACCATCCTCTACTGTCCTTTTGGTTGTGGCCTCTGATGTGGTACTCTACAAGTTTTAGAAAAATGTCCAGGCTTGACATAGTTGAAAAATGTCACCATAGGTTTGTCACTAACTTGATTGGGTTGAGAAGCCACCTGAGTAGGTTGTTTAGTTATATCTTGTGGTCTTAGCCTCTTACCCAAAATAGCACCCATCTATTGTGAACCCAATGATTGGCCTTGTTCTCTAATCCTATGAGCTTGCTTTTGCTTCTCCCTTCTTTAATGATAGTTTTCGTTATCCTTCTCTACCCTTCTAGCACAATCAACCACATTCGCATAATTAGTAAGCCTATGCGTAACAAGTTGAGATCTAATGTATGGTTTGAGCCCTTGCTCAAACTTCATGGACTTTGCACTAGGATCAGATATAGTAGTAGGAGAGAACTGAGATAACTCCTCAAACTTAGCTTCATAGTCTGCCACAGACATGTTTCCCTGCTAGTTGCAGATTCAAGAAGGCCCTTGCCTGCTCCAGCCTAACGCAATCTGAGTAATACTTAGTGGTGAATAGCTGCTTAAACCAAGTAACCCTCTCTCCTTCATTGGTATTCTTCATCGAGTTCCACCACCTGTGAGCCTCTCCTTCCAGCATAAACACGGAAAATTTTACCATTTGCTCATCAGTACTTTCAGAGACCTCAAAGATCTTCTCCATCTGGTCCAACCACGACTTAGCATGCATTGGGTTGGTATAACCGCTAAAAGCTGGCGGGGTGAGCTTCTTGAACTATTCCAAGGCACCATTGCCATTGGAATTCCCATTATTCTGCTCCTGTTGCTCAACACGACCTTGGGTGTGTGTAACGTCCCAGATCCAGGTTCATTTAAAAACATAAACCCAAACCTGGTTCGTTAGAATAAGGCCCAGACAACACTAATCCAGACTTAAACAATCTCATTAGTTATATCAGAGTGCAGAAATAAAAAGACATCTTCCAAGAAGCACGGAATTAAACCACCAAAAATAATCATTTATTAATTCATCCATAAAGTTTGGAAAGGGTCAACTAAACAAAATAAGCAACATCCACTAGAGTTGTATAATAAAATATCCAATAATCCTTCTAATAACATCAAAATCCTCAAATTAAAATAACTAATGTCAATCCCTAAACAAGAAGCTATATTAGATCTCCATATCCCTGAGCCTACACAGGAATGAAATAATCCTCTTCCTGGTAATCATAGTAATCCCCCGGAGTCTCTACCCTAGCAACGTCCTCTCCAGGAATATCTAAAACCAAAACCGATAAAACAATAATGTGAGAAACAACATCTCAGTAAGTAGTCATGCAAATAGTTGACCATAATAAATACAGATCAACAACAATTTAATGAAAATAGAACAAACACAATTGTTCACCTCATGGGACTCATGAAACAGTAAACCAGAGAAAGAGAGTAGACATGCACCAATATGCTACCTTACTGAATTACAAATGGACCAGCCGCTCTGCAGTCTGGCTATTCAACACCAACGGAAGAACCCAACCATAGGTTAGCATGTACGGCCCAACCTATCCAGGAGTGGGTAACGTAGCAATCGACCTATCCAGGAGCGGTACGACCCTCGAGATGATGGAATGCCTATGACACAGAATTCAAACCCCTCTAACAAACATTTCACTTACTAGCTATTCTATAGATCCATATAACCGCTAAGCCCACTCAATAGTGGAAAACCAAACCAAGGGATGGACATACTTCTCAATAACACCCACAAATACAGAACCTCATTTGTATAACAATAACCAAATCCACCCTACGGAAATAAGAAACCAGGCACCTGCCTTGTCCCATCCGTGACCCAAAAACCAAAGCAGAATGTACCAAGTCATATGTCCAAACTCCAGGTTTCAACGGGCAAACATGTCCTGAATGTGTATCGACTCCATCGATGCACAAAATACCTTCATATCACCCAAATACAAGTGTATGAACTCACAAAATCAACTTTGGTTAAAAATAGAGTCATTTGGAACAATGGTATTAAGTAAAAGTGCCTTTTTGGTGAAATCTACCCAAAATCTTTATAAAAATGAATTTTAAACATCCGCCAATGCAAACAATCTCCAAATACCCTAAACTTGATGGTACATAGCTTAAAAATGAATAAAAACAATTTTGTAGTGAAAAACTAGGTTGATTGGATAATTTCAAAAATCTGACAGATAGGGTGCTCGTACGGCCTTATATAATAGGTTGTTTTAGGGTTGGTCACTTGAGCGACTGATCAGGTGACAATTCATCTGGGAAAATTGCTTTTGGGTTTCAACAAATACACAGGGCGCTCGAGCAACTGCTCGGCGGCATGTTACGACGCAAATTTATGAAAAGTTACGAAAATCAATAAAAATTCAACAACTCAATAACCAATGCATCAAATCCATTCTAAATCATTCTAAAACACTTCATAAACATGTTAGAACAAAATCCCAACAAATAAAACATCACAAATCACGCAAACAACTCATCAAACCACCAAATAACCATGAATATCGAAAAAACATGAATTTATTTTGTGCAAGTTTTTAAGGGACTACTTACCTGGTTTTGGGAACTAGAACCTCTCCTAAAAGCAATGCAAAATCACTCCCAAGAACGCCAACTGATCACAACAAGCTTCGATCACTTCTGGGTTAAGAAAATCATGTCTATAGGAATCTAACAACACATCTATCTCTCAAAACACTCCTTCCTCCTTCTCTAAGACTGCTCCAAAAAGTTTTTTAGGGTTTAGTTTAGTCACAAGGAAGTAATGAGAAGAACAAAAGGAAATAGGAAACGTGCAGCTGCTCTTCTTTGGGTTTGGATGTGAGTTACTCATGCATAATTAGGTTTGTTTATTATTTATTTCCTTTTTACCTATTTGCCCTCCTTCTTTAAGCCAAACTATTAATCGAGTGCGTAAATGTAAAAATTATCAAGAGAGGAATATTTTGGTTAATTCATATTAATTACCGGTAGATAATTAAATAAATTAATTAAATTATTATTAGACTTGAGAAATGATGATAGACTTAAGTTGGGGTTAGATTGCCTATTAATAATGATATTTAAAGCTTAATAATTGGAATAATGGTATAATTGGTAATTATGTTTGATTCGAAGCCTTAAGTCGAGAAGATGAGAATTTTATTGAAGGATATTAATTATAATCACACTAATAGAGGAGATCAAGAGTTTGGCGCAAAATCTTACCGTTGGATTGTGATAGATCGACGTGAGAATTCAATAATTACGAAACTGTGTTCTAATTGGATGGTTGTCTAATGGGTGATGCATGTGCGTTGCGTAGGATCATGGGATATAAAAGAATAGGGTTTATACCCTAGAGAATACGTTTTAGTATTTGCTATTGTATTCATCTGTTTGGTTATTCGACGGCTGAAAGAGAAGAAGAACGAGAGAAAAGAGAGAGACCGAGAAGAGAAGAGAAGAGGAAGAAGCGTGATCCATGGTTTCTCAATATCCCATGAGTGTTTTGCATCTGTGAAGAGAGGAAACCATTGCTGGAAAGAGGAGGAAGAGGTGATCTCGCGTGAACAGAGGTAGGTAGCACCAAAATTTTAACGATCGTTTTGTGTTCTTGAGATTGATCGAATCGTGTACATGTTTTTATGATGTATCTATATATCTTTAGTTTGTTAATTACCTTATATGTATGTTAGAATCACTTAGAACATGAAAAATCAGATTTAGTTGTGTTGCTATTTTTGGTTGAGCGTCGACTTCTTTGCGCTCAGTGCTCCTGAGCGTTCCCCAGCGTTCGTTCAATAAATTCGAATGCTATAGACCACTAACTGATGAGAGGTTAGCGTTGAAAATTGAACTACCGCCGACCTTAAACTGCCTGAGCGATCCTAGGTGATCCTGAGTGCTCAGTGCAGAAAAATCCAATTTTCGCAAATTTAATCCCTGATTCAATTCTAAATCATTAATTGCAAAATATCTGTTTTACAGAAAGATTAAAATAGGGAGATATTTAGGGTTTTAGTTGCCGAGTTTTGTAATTAATCTAAGTTTATGACCAATAGACTTACAAATTGGGATAAACAACCAAGAGACATTATTACCCATACATTAAACCAAATTTCTACAGATAAAGGCTTTATATCAGAAACCCAACCCAGTTGAACTACCTTTGATAAATTTGAAGTATCAGGACTATTAAGCTTCACTGTTAAAACTTTTAACCAGAAACTACCTTATGGAATTTGGAAAAATAACCTTATATACCTTTAGGCCTCATTAGTTAATTTAAATTGGTCTACCCTAATTTCCCTCCACTAAATAACAAGTACCATATTACTTTATGTGACCACCTCTAAACTTTAAATAACCTTAATCGATCTCACCACTACCATTAACAACTTGAGTCTTCTATTACTATAATAACCACATAACAAGACCCTGTCATTATGAGTATGCGCTAATGAACTGATTTTGGAACAAGACTTTGGATTACCAATTGAACATGAAGGAACTATGATTATAAACAATATTAGAATGTGATGATTTGTACAATGGCTTGGAGGCCAGTTTTATTAATAACCTGCTTGGTGGCAGAGATTATTACCCGCTTGGTGGCGGAGACCTTAACCTGCTTGGTGGCGGAGACCCTAACCCGCTTGGTAGCGGAGACCCAATCTGCTTGGTGGCAGAGATTACCCACTTGGTGGTGGAGACATAACCTGCTTGGTGGCGGAGACCCTAACCCGCTTGGTAGCGGAGACCCAATCTGCTTGGTGGCAGAGATTACCCACTTGGTGGTGGAGACATAACCTGCTTGGTGGCGGAGACCCTAACCCGCTTGGTAGCGGAGACCCAATCTGCTTTGTGGCAGAGATTACCCACTTGGTGGTGGAGACATAACCCGCTTGGTGGCGGAGACCCAGCTTGCTTGGTGGCAGAGACATTACCCACTTGGTGGCGGAGACATTACCTCCTGTGGGAGAGATTTATTACCTCTTGTGGGGCAAATGTATTTCCGATGGATTGCATCCTACAGGAAAGGTACCTCATGTGGGGGAGATGTGATTATACGTGATTGCATCCCACATGGAGGATGAGTGTGTGAGTTACCACTGGAAGGTGAGGAAGCTATCTCCTAAGGTAAAGGTAGATGCTATGTGTTCACATCCTGCGATAGAGTTGTGCTATCTCCTGCAGGGGGTACCTGTAGTCTTAGAGATGTGCATTCTCCTGTGGAGCATGTGTGAATATTATGTGTTTACGTCCTGCGGTAGAGGTAGGCTACTACCTGAAGGTTGGCTTTTATTATTGATATAATGATTGATTCTCTGATTGATGGATTGTTTTAGGCGTATCTAATAAGATCATTTATTTAAAAGAAAATATTGAAATGTCATAATCGAACAAAACTGCTATGATTTAATGTGAACTATTAAAATGGAATATTATGGAATCATGAATAGAATGTAGAATTGTTCTTAAGAAGACACAAAGTGAAATAAATCAGAAACCGTGGGGATATGAATTATAATACATTGTCCTTTAAATTGAAATGGAATGCACATGATTAACTTCCTTTAATTCAGGCACTGATTCAATGTTTGTTTTGTATCGTGATTATTCGTTTATCTTATTGACCATAATTACTCGTCTATTTTACCGAGCATGAAACCACTGTTATTTTCCATATATATATAAACTGTTTTTCCTTATGCATGTGTTACCTACTGAGATATTCGTATCTCACTCCTACTTTATATTCTATTTTTCAGGTCATCTTGGAAAGGACGCCACAGGTTAGACTAGAAGTGGGTTGAAGTCTAGAAAATCCAAATGAAAAGAGTAGGACAATTTTATATAGTTGTACTTATTTTATTGGAATCAAAATCGATGATTTGGTAGGATATTAAGAGTTAGTTAATTTGTAGTTGTCTTTCATTTGATTAATTGATGTAATAGGAAGATCCAGGTTCAAATGACTAATTTAAGCTTCCTAGCACTTTGATAAATCTTAGTTCTTTATTTCTTCATAATTTGGGCTGATTGTAATGTACCACAAGTTAATGCCTTGATCCGAGTAAAAAAAAAAGGGAAAAAAATGACCCGGATTCGGGGCGTTACAGTGCATGAGTATGATAGATAGGAAAGGTAGGCTATCTTATTTTAATTAAATATAGAAAATTACCTATTTGGACATGGCTGAACGTCCATGTGCTTCTAGTAGTGAGTTTAGAATAATAAAAACTTATAATAGGATTAAAAATCAGATTTCTAAGTATAAAAAGGAACTTTTAAGAAAATAGAAGGTTTATCCTCTTGTTTTGGACGTGTGGTATTGAAGGAGACCTTTTGAACGTGTGCTTGAGGATTTGAGAGAAAGAAATCATGCCCAGAAACAAAGGAGAAGAAGCAGAATTGCTGGTTTTGCTAGTTAGAGTTGGATTCTTGTGAAAAAGGCAAGTAACACCTTAGTTTTTGTTTAATTGTTGTATGGTTGTTGTTTATTTGTTATGATTGATTTAGATACTTATTAAGAGATGATTTTTGAAGCAAACCATGTTGTTTTATACCAGATTTTCGTAGGTTTATATTGATGTTTCAGAATTCTTTAAAAAACTGTTAAAGTGTGTTTATTTTATGGGTTTTGATTCGTTTTGATTTATAACTGAAGTTTATTTTGTTTAAACTGATCTATCATGTTTGGAGGTTGTTTTAGAATGATTTCGAAGTGTTTTGAAGTGCTAGTATGGTGTTATTTGATTTTAGTATGAAATTTTGCAAAGTTCGGAAAACTTAGGTTTTTGCGAGTTTGAACGGTCGCCTGCAATCACGCTCGAGCACCTTGTTAGGTGCTAAGTGGATTGCCAGGGTGTTCGATAGCGCTCGAGCGCTATTGAAGGCGCCCCACCTGCGTTTTTTTTTTAATTTTTTCAAAACCTGAGAGTTGTTAATTTCCAGTAAACCGAACGCCCGGAAGATATCTCGAGCGTGACCCCGAGCAGCCGTTTTTTTAAAAGTGAGTTTTAACGAGCACCTGCGCTAGCGCCCGATAGCACTCGAACACCTTTGACAGAAAATCTGTTTTTTTGAAATAGACCTAGTTTTTTATTATAAAATTGTTTTTATTGATTTCCAACTTATGTAACAATAAGGTTAGAGAGTTTTGAGATTGTTTACACTGGTCGTTTATTAAATTGAATTTTTATAAAGATTTTGGGTACGTTCTACTGAAATAGATTTTATTCGAGTTTATCATTCCAAACTCTTTTCCTTTTAACTTATTTTGATTTTATTGATTCCTACACTTGTATTTAACCCATCTAAAGATGTTTCTAGGGTTGTTTTGAAAGAATTGAGTATATTTTCCTCCGTGTACCTTGGAGTGGTTATTTATCACTCATGTAGCTTGAGTTTGAGCTTTGTTTTCCTCCATGTACCTTGAGGATGTTTTGAGATGAATTGTGAACGTTGTTAATTGGTTTTGGGTATAAAAGTTTATATGATTTCAGTGTTTTGTTTTGTGTGCCTAGTGGGCATAGCTTGGTATGGATCCGTAGTCTAGCTAGGAGTGAGAATAGTATTTTCTTTGTTTAGTTAAACCTGTTTCACATTATGCTCCCGTCATGTATCTCGACGACGCCTTCCTATATCTGGTCGTGCTGCAACAATTCCAATCCGTCATGTATCTTGATGTGGTTATTTTGGGCTACCACTATGTATCTTGCTCTGGTATTCCCACGTTGTTGCAATTGATTGGATTGTACGTGCTAGCCCTTCGTGTATCTCAGTTGGGTGATCCGCAATTATTCGATGTCTGTGTATCTCAGCTTGCACCTAAGCCATGAGGTGGCAACCCTTGACTCAGGCATTTAGCTTTTCAAAGATGTATTGTTTTCATGAGTCCTGTGATGTCAAATCATCGCAAGGATTTGATTTGAATTGTTTGGAAATTATTGTTTTGATATTGAATTGGAAAAATATTGCAATTGAATTATTTGTTATTGTTCTGAATTTGAACACATGCTATTTTGAGAAATATATAGATGATAAAATGCTTTATTCATGCCGTTACTTGTTGGGTGTAAGCACCTTATTTTTTGCACCCCTCCAAAAAGCCAGAAAGCAAAACCCTAAAAGACAGGTCGAAACCCTAAGGAGCAGAAAGTGGCTTTCTTCTTGAGCCCGAATTGATTGGCATACCCTATTCCAATGAATAGAGAATCCTGACACGGTTCCAACGCAATTAAGTTTGAATGAATCGGAGTCCGGATGGAGAAGATATGAGCAAAACAACCTCAATGACAAAATGGTAATTAAGCACAGAAGGACCCATCGCTTGGCAAGTATGCATGCCCTACCTGATAAATGGCAAATTTAAGGGCTAAAAGGCAGAAACAGGGTAAAGACAGAACAAAGGACATATCAGTCAAAGCTTAAAATATCTTAATTAAATTAATTAAGATAAATGGAAAATAAAAAATGGAAAAAACTGATTTGTCCCGAGTGGGCAGCTGAGTCACCTTAGCTGTCAACTCAAGCCAAAAAGGAAAGAAAAAGGCCTTCCGTGACTGTATATAGTATACGGTCGATTTTTGCGGCGCGTCGTTCGAGAGGCCAATCACGACACGCGGCAGGACGAAAGGCGTCTGTACTGTATGTACGGTTGCTTTTAGCGCTTTGACCGACACTCTTTGCACATCAGAGTTTGTCCCCTAATTAATGTTGAAAAGACCATGCGCGTTCGTATATATCATATAGACGCCACGAAACCGTATAATACTTATGGTTTTCTATATGTGCTCTATAAATTGAAAACCCGAGAACAGAACAGGGGTTGGTCATCTTTGGCTCTTTTTTCTCCTTCCTCTTTGCAACTTCAACTTCTGAAAACCATTGTTCTTCCATTTTCAACCCAAAATCACATCAAATCCTCTCCCAATCATCTCAAAACCTCACCAACTCTCCTCCCTCTCTTCATCCCATCTAAGAAAGAGCTTGAGGATCACTCTTCGAGGAAAAAAGGAAGAGCTCAAAGTGTTGTCCTAGCTTCAAAGGACCTCCATACAGTACCAAAGGAGTTTCTCTCCCCCCACGGTAAGCTTTTGATGATTTTTATGTAACATATATTAAGTAGCGTGAAATATGAGCATGAATCATTTCATTTGCTGTTTCTTCATTTATAGTTTGTGTGTCATCTCCATTTTTCTTCATCTTTTCACTTCATTCACCAATTGAGTTTCCCACGGTAAGGGGTAAGGGGAAAGAGACTAAGTCCAAAAGGGAGGAGGAGGGACCATTTCAACACCCTTTAAAATTATTCTTTAAGGCATCATTTTGTGTACTCCCTTTTATTTTGTCTCATTTGGTTAAAGGAGAGCATGTTCTCCTATTTTTATGTCACATGTACCTCATAAATCCCCCTCAACCCTTCTCCTATTTGTTTTCTAAGTTATTGATGGGTATGAGTTGTCATTGCTCCATGGAGCATGTTAGTGATGTAGGCTTGCATGCGTATAAGTGCTTTGTTCACACACCCATGTTTCCCATGTTTATTCTTTGATTTTTGAAGTTTCCCATGTATGCAAATGAAATATGATCACACACACACATCCATGTATACGCTTGTTATTCTGAATGAGCCCATACATGCCTTTAGCATTCCATGCATCTTCCATGCTTGCACACATGCTCATAGGCTCTCTTTCAAGTATCTTAGGTTACACTTTCATCTCTTAGTATTTGATTGATTGCGTGATTGAATTCATGGTGTGGCCGGTGAGACGTAGGCCTTGGTCATTCAGACCACTCTCTTTCCTCCTTGGCATGGAGGGAAGGGGTTATGCCCTGATACAATAATAGGGACACTCATGGTCCTTGTCTTTAACCCCTTGAGTTTAAACTCAAAAGAAGATGGGGAGAGGCTCCAAGCCTTCTCCCTCCTTTCCCTCTTGAATAAGCTTAGAAAATAGGTTTTATTTTGTTAAAAAATGTATTTGGGAAGCTACTGTGGATCAACACAGTGACCCATAGATGTTACAAGACCCACATGGGATAGGGGCCCCTGCTCCTCCTTTAAAAATTGGATTTTCATGGTTCTCGGGTCCTGCTCGGACACATAGAGCGGTTTGGCCTGATTCGTATGGATCATTCGGATCAGGCTGATCCGCATGCAATGTACGGGCAGCACATAGAAGCTTCAAAAGATTTGATTTCTAGGGATAATAAGGTTAAAATCAATCTAAACCCATTCAATTTGAGACAACTTGGTTTCTGATTAGTCCAAGACCTTCTCTTGGTATTTGGGCCCACCCAAGTGTAACGCCCCAGATCCGAGTCACGAAATAACACCGTAACTCATCCCCGGAGGTTAATATAAAACACAGGATCACAATATCAAAGTGAAGGAAAAAAATGAATACGACAATAACTATATAACCGAGTGCACTAAAATAATCCCAAACTGGAATAAAACTCACATGACAAAAGAACTACCCGCAAGTACCGTCCTCTCCAAGAGCAGCTGAAAACAAAACAAAAACAAACAGAATGAGATACGAATATCCCAGTGAGCAGCACATGCATGCACAAGACCATTTTGTTCAGTTCTAAAACATGCCACGGTGGAGCACATATACGATGACGATAACACGTCTAAATCCGAGTAATCCAATAGAATCCCAATAATCCATGTGATATAAAATGTAGAAATCCATCATGTAAATTAAGCAATAACGTCGGTATCAAATCGTGCATATAGCCGTAAAGTCACGTATAACCCAAATAGAAAACGAATCTGGTACTAATCTCATGTCAAACTTGATGAGGGAACCACGCCGGGTTTATGTACCTCATCCCAATACCATATCCGATGAGGGAACCACACGGGGCCTGTGTTACCTCATCCCAACACAACACTCGATGAGGGAGCCACACGGGGCCTGTGTTACCTCATCCCAACACAACACTCGATGAGGGAGCCACACGAGGCCTATGTTACCTCATCCCAACACAATTCATCACAGGTCACTCCGGACCAGAATAATACTCATGACATCTTAGTAAAATTTTCCAACCCAAATACACTGATAGTAAAACCATTTTACTCACACCAAGATAGTTTTACAATTTCGATACAGCACTTTAAAATCAAGCAAACCCAGGTTAAACAATTTCACAATCGGAAAAAAAATGTAAACAATAAAAGAACTAATTTATTAACTCCTAGTGTCAGGAACAGCAAAATAACCTATCAACAGTCCTTCAATTTTCACTTTGGGAACTCATAAGACTACCAATAAATTTAACTTAATGTTCTCTGGGTATTTTGAGCAGATAGAATAATTCTAATATCCTAATCTAGTCTTGGGCTAAGAGGTGAAAGCCTCATAGTATCAAAATTTGGCTTGGATTGGTCAGACGCACCTTCCTGAGAAATTTGGTGGGTGCTCTGACCTCTGGCGCTTGGCGCAAGGTTGGCCCCAACTCGGTGTATACCCAAAACACAACTTGCGTTGACCTCTGGTGCTTGGCGCTAGGTCGGCGAATCAAATTTTTCATATGCGCTGAGCGCAGGTCATTGGCGCCAAGTTGGCGCCAACTCAGCGGAACCTATAACTCATCTCGCGCTGAGCTGCCGCTGAGGTAATATAGTTGGCGGCAACTCAGCGGATCCGACCTTCGAAACACGACTCTCTGTTAACTCTAGAACTCCATGTCTGACCAAGTTTTTGACCTCTATAACCACTTTTCTATGTTTCTACCATCCCCAAAACACGTTTAAACATGATTTGAATTTAATCCAACAAACTTTATATCAGGACCCTGATTCTCATCGAATAAATCACGTTCGAGAACTATGTTTCCCAAAACCATGCTTTTCGACTAAACTTAGAGATCAAAACCAACTACAAATCAAAACGATGCTACTCAACTGTTATACGCTCAAATCCCTGCAACGAAAACTTCTTTAACAGCAAGTTCACCGATTGATCTCCACCCAGTTCTTCTGTTTGCAATAGATTTTCTGAACACGCTGATCGGCAGGAACCACACGACTGCTTCTCTCCAAAACCCTAGAACTCCAGCCGCAAGCTCCTTCCACTCAAGGTATGCGAAACCTAAGAAAGCTAAATACCTTAAGTATTTATACTTACCCTATATACTTTTCCGCTCGACAAATTTTAAAACCTATGTGTAACGCCCCGGATCCGAGTCACGAAATAACACCGTAACTCATCCCCGGAGGTTAATTTAAAACACAGGATCGCAATATCAGAGTGAAGGAAAAACATGAATACAACAAGAGCTATATAACAGAGTGCGCTAAAATATTCCCAAACTAAAATAAAACTCATGTGTCCAAGTAACTACCCGCAAGTATCGAGCTCTCCAAGAGTATCTGAAAGCAAAAACGAAAGCAACGGGGTGAGATACGAATATCCCAGTGAGCAGCACATGCATGCACAAATACATTTAGTTCAGTTCTAAAACATGCCACGATTACAAACCAAATACAACGATGATAACACGTATAACCCAACAAAACTTCAACGATCTAATTTACTTCCGTGAGGAAAACCATCGAATAAACCAAGCAGTAAAGACGATATCAATCATGCATATAGCCGTAAAGTCACGTATAACCAGGTAGCAACATATCGAAGAAAACATAGTTCAACAACTCAGGTTTTTGAAATACTAGAGTGTTTATCATGGGCCACTCCGCACCAATAGACCAGCGAATAAAACATAACACGTCAAACAAAATCAAATACCACATTGGTCAATGTCATGTAGTTGCTTAGCTTGGTTAATCAATCATGCCAGAGCGACATCCACACCTCCATGTACACAGTTCCGGCCTACTCAGGGTATCGGACACTCTGAAATGACGGCCTACTCAGGGTATCGTCATCCAATGCCGGCCTACTCCGGGTATTGGCACTGACAACCAGGCCTACTCAGGGTTTCTGGCTGCTCTACACCAGTCGTGGCAACACTCCATGGCCATGACATTACACCAATAAAACAAAATACATCACATTACTAAGCTTAGACTCTGGATCCAGGACAAGCTAAACCAAAACCGATAAATCGCCGATAAAACACCGCATTCAGTATGCACATCACAAGTTGTTCCAACCAGAACAGTAATTCTTCACAAGTGTTCCAACCAGAACAATAATTCCTCACAAGTGTTCCAACCAGAACAATAACATTTTCATGCAATAAATTCCTGAAGTGCACCGTGCATTCAAAGGTGAACTAGCATAATAGTGTAGATGAAATTTCAGTAAAACAAGTATGGTTTTAAAACTGGCTTTTTTTGAAGTAAACACATTATACAGATTCTACTACAGTATCCAATCTTCGATTAAACATAAATCAGCAAAACATCTAGATTCTCAATTTCGCTTTCACAATCCAAATCAATCAGAACGAATGTTGTGAAAACCTCAAAGCACAATTTAGATGAGTGGAATAGTCTTAGGATCCCCTATAAGGTCACCATACCAAAAAGCAATCAATTCTGAGATAAAAAGTTTCGGACCTCAAAATATTCTAAGTCTGGTTAAAAGCGTTGACTTTTGGTATATAATTTTTCTAGACAAATCTACAAGGAGTTTCGGGCTCAAATTTTGGTTGTAGTCTATTGATGGGTAAACACATCTCCTAGAATTTTCTGGGCTCCTGAATCACTCATCTGGGTATTAAACCCAAACCGGGCTTTCTGATTAAAACCGGGATTTAGGCATGAACTGGAAAGTTGACTTTTTATTGGCTGGGAATTAGACCTTGGAAGTATTTTTATTGGTTCCAAATGGGGGGTAAAACCTTATTTACATGTAAAGACTTAAGTAAATGGAGCAATAAATACACAGGACATTTACTTAAATGTCTTTCATGTAATTAAGGGGCTATTTTCAACAAATTCTATAATTTGGTAAGTGTATTGGACTAGGGGCTCACTTCCTGAAGTGGGCGCCAGGTAGGCGCCAAGTGGGCGGTAAGTCCGTTCGTAAATCTGAAGCTGGCGCTCACTCTTGGTCGGGTGGGCGCGAGCTAGGCGCCAGACGGGCGCGAGAAGAGCGGGAGAAAGGCGCTCGAATTTGAGGTAGGCGCGAGCTAGGCGCGGGGTGGGCGCTAGCTCGGCGCCAGGTCTTCTTTTCTTGGCGCTCACCTCCTAGGTGGGCGCCAGGTAAGCGCCAAGTGGGCGGTAACCGACTTCGATTCCCAGGTCTCTGTTAATCCCAGAAATCCAACTCTCGCTGGAATTTTTCAGTCTGTAACCACTTATATAGCCTCATAATACTCCCAGGATACATCCAAACCTAATTTGGATTTAATCTACATGATTTCCCAGTTATCCCCAATTTCACTGTACAAAACCCTCCGTAACCGTTATTGCCCAGAACACCGAGAAAACCTCAATCAAAGCAAATCAACACCATGCAATCATTCAACCAATACACGAATAAATCCGAAACCTCGGTTGTAAAACAATGCCACTCACCTTTCGATGCTCCCAAGTCCTGGAAACGAGAAACCCAGAAAACCCCGAACCCGATCGGCCGTCGGCTTGCTCTAGTCGAACAGAGGTTCGCTTGCGAGGGAAAGACTCCTCCGACTTCTGATCCGCGAAACTCACTGACCGTAAATCTTCTCCACCTCGACTCTCCCACAGCACTTCTCCTGCTCCTTCTCTCGAAGAGCCCTAAACGAAACCGCAGCCGCAACCTTTCAACTCAAACTATCCGCAAATGAAAAGAAAACCCTAATTAACTCGCTAGGTATTTATACTTACCTTATATACACTTGATTTGGTGCAATGCTTGCCCACCAAGATTCCTACCTATTCAACTCATCTGAGTGTGCGATCAGGTAACTGCCACTCCACAGATAACCTACACCAACATCTTCCCCAAATAAATAAAATTTTCCCATTTTAAATAATTCATCCTATTTAGATTTTTGAAATTAACTCTAATTAATTTCCTTTTCTCTGTTTCTAAAGTTCTTCATTAATTAAATAAGTTTTAAAAGCATAAAATCCTAAATTTTAATGTTATTAAAATTCGGGATTTTACACTATGATTCAGTGCACGCTCGCCCATCGAATTTTTCCTACATACACAGCTTTCTAGCCCTTGATTCACTGGCTTAACTTTCCACCCAAAATTTCCCACATATATAACATATAATTATTTTATTCACAATGACTGAAATCAAACAACAATATTTTTCTAATTATAATCAGCACATTACTAACCTTAATTTACCCCGTTTCCACGCCTAATATCTCGAATCCCCAATATACCCTTGCTTTACAAATCTCTGAAAATTTCACCCATACAGACTAATTAATTCCAATAAACAATAATCATGTAGGAAATTTTGGGGTTTTACACCAAGGCCCAATTGTGCTTCCTTGTGGGCCTTCCAATGAGGCCCACACCTGTCTTGCTCAACACAAGCCCATCCAAATGGGGGGCTTTAAAGCAATTTGATCAATCCTATTGGGCTTCCTTCAAGCCCAGTAAGCTCACTTTAAAACTCTAAACCAACTTCATAATTTTGCATGTTTAAATCATATCCAATTCAAATAAACCAAATCCAAAATGGGGTTATCCAATGTAACCCCCAAACGGGACTTGGGCTTACCCTAGCCCAAACTTGGCATTTTGTGGGCCTATAAACGGGGCCCACCACTTAGACTCAGATCATTCAAGCTAAAAAGATAAAAGATCAAAATAAATAGGACTTACACCATGTATGTGGTCCCCACCAAAGACCAAATCAAGCAAGCATGCTGGCTTAGGATGGGTGAGATAAAAAATGGGTTGACTCGCTAAAAGCTAACCAGGATAACCCGTGGGACCCGTCTTTTGACGGGACAGACCGGGGTGTCTATGGACTTCCCCGAATCGTAACTGGCCCCTTTCCTGGAATCTTAATGTGAAAACCACCTAATAGACATCCTTTAGGCATCCAGGTGTCTGCTTGCACCCCATCAGGTAGTGGCAACTCCCACTCTCCCCCTCGCATCGCGTGCACCACGGATCGACGTGAGCACACTGGGATTTAGATTTCATTCTTGCTTTTTTTGTTTTGTTTTCAGACTATCTTGGAGAGGATGATATTGCTGGGGTAAAGCCATAAGGTACTGGTGAGGAGTATCCGTCTGATGACTACGTAGATGATGATTGCTATTGTCTTATGTAGGATGTTGATTTATGTTTTAGGGAGTTTAATTTTTAGTAGTTATGGAGTATTTTATTATTGGAGAGATGAGAGTGAGTGATATAGTAGACCTTTGTGTCCAGAAATTTTTATAGTAGGAGATTATTTATCTTATCTTAAGACTTTCTCAGATTTTATGAAGTAATAAAGATTCAGATTAGTTGGTTTTGTTTCCGCACTCTGATATTGATGTAATTGTGGAATTATTGTAAAACCCTGGATTTTTCGAAAATAAAATAAATCAATAAATAAATAATTAGTGAATAAATTAGAGAGATTTAGAAGTGTAGATAAATTAGAAAGGAAAATAGGTACCAAGTATAGGAATTTAATTTATATTATAAAGGAGAATTTGAAGAACTAATATATAAGTTTTACAATTTTCAAATTATGAAGAGAAATAATAAGAAGAATAATATTTGAGGAATTGTGAAGAAATTTAAAGATTTAGAAAGGAAATAAAAGAAAAGGGTATTCTGGTCATTTCTAATTAGTCAAATCCATGAAAAGAATAAAATAATTAATTATTAAGTCAAGAAACTTAATTAGGCCAAATTTTAGCTTAGTTCAATTTAAAATAAGGAATTTAAGGTTTAAAAGAAAGAAATAATGACTTAATGGTAATTATACTATTTAGGGTCTTCAATTTTAGTAATATAATAGGATATTAAATGTTTAGTTAAAATTTAAATTTTAGGAATTAAATTAGTACGAAAACTTATTTAGAAAATTCTTTAAGGGAAAAAGGTTTAAAGGAAGTAATTAGGAAGAGGGGTAAAGGAGGAAAACGTATTAAATTAGAAGGGGAACAACTTATTAGGGATTGATTATCCTTGAGCCTATAAAAGAGAAGTTTAGAGAGGGTATAAGGTTTCAAATGAGTCAAAATGAGGAGAAAAGAAAGGAGAAATTTGTGCATAGGGCCTAGAGAAAATAGAAAGAGGAAAGGAGAAAAGAAAAGAGGGGTTTTAGGAAGGAGGAGTGCTGCAGATGGCCAACCAGCCAAGTTTGAATGGAGCTCTAGAGAAATCCAACCGTTGGAATGACTTGAAATTTTGAGGTTTTGATCTTCACTCGAGGAACTTCAATATAAATGGTGGAGATTGGATTTGGAGGAGTTTAAAGGGGTATGATCAAGCTCAGAAAATTGGGGTACGATCAGATTTTCAGAAGAAAGAATTCACATAATGAGGCAAGTAGCAAACCCCTTTGAAAACTAGAGGATCTGCATGTTTTACGTACGTTTTAGATGTTTGATCGTGGGTTATTCGATTTTAGATTTTGTTTGGTTTAGTTGGTGATTTATGTAACGCCCCGAACCCAGGTCAGTGCAAACCGGCACCCAACCCGAACCCGGATCGCTACTGTAAAAACCCCAATTTAGTTCAACAACCAAAACCGAGGTGTTACTGGCCCATATCAAATACAACATCAATAACATACCAGACCAAAGAATTTAAAATCCATTCTCTTATTATACTATCAGAGTTGCGGAAACAAGTATGTGCGGAAGTGTAGATCAAAATCCTCAACTGAACATAAAACTTGACCATCAATCAGTAATATCAAAGTCTGGTAAAATAACTGGGTACTAACTCTCTCATCTCTCAATACATCAACCCAATGAATAATAATAGTCCACTCAAATGTACTAAGACTATAGCATTAATCCACCTCAGACAAGATCTGGATAATAATAATCCTCCGGTGAATACTCAGCTATCTCTCCCTGGGAGTCTAAGAAATCCCCTCTCGCGTATCAGCTGAAAAAAAATGGAATAAAAGTAGGGTGAGATAAGAATATCCCAGTAGGTAACACATGCATGATTAAACAGTTAATATAAGTAAAGTAACAGTTCATGCACGATTAAGCAACATCGACTAATCAGGCTCGCATAATCATTTATACCATTCATGAACACAAAACAGTTTGATAAACAGTTCTAGAAATGAATTTCAGCAAGTTTTAATATAAGAATACAATAGTCAAATCAGTAACATAATTCACACATTGCCAGGATGTACTAAGCAGTCACATCCGACCAATATCTCAATCACATGCCCCCGCACGTGTACAATAATAATACCAAGTGTTGTGATTTCAGTGTCATTGTAGGACTCACAAAGATAGATAAACCTTTTGAGATGATACTCAACCAATTGCTATACCACCGTGCGACTTAGGAGCAATGCTACTAATGATACTCAAGTCCCATGCAGTGCAGCTTAGACAAGAGCCGTAGTCACCGACTTATTGCACACGTACCCATCAGAGTTGGCATGTACCACCAGCATGCAGCACCAGAATCAATACATGGAGATGGTCGCTTATCCACATGTACAGGGAATCACCAGCGGCTCACCGGGGTGTCCCTCCAGACATAGGACCTTCCCAGACAAACTAACTTGCAAAGGAAGCGCGTCGCATATAGGAGTAACTCAACCCAAATGACATATCCCTCAGCTATCTAGCCACGACTATGGATCCATAACCAGCTATGCCCACTAGACTCCAAAAATTCCCTGAAGTATCATATTTCTATAAGGTTTGGTGCCTAGCGGCATATAATGGTTATATCTGTACATTTACTTCAACATTCGTTCATCTGAATTCTGAATTCTCTTTAGAATGTATTCTGATTTATAATATCATTTAGAGGTGTTTTGATAATCAAAGTGTAGTTAGGCTTTTCCAAAATCACATTTCTCAATTACCCTTGAAACTTGGCAACTAATGTCCTAAATATCTCCCTAATTTATTTTTCTGTAAAACAGGGATTTAGATAGTTTATTTTGGTCTTAAAATACCTTAATTAATCATTAAAATTGTCTAAAAATAGTTTAGAATTGAATTAGGTTCGAAATTATGAAAATCTGGAATTTTTGCTTAGAGCGCCTAGGATCGCCCTGGCGGTCCCTAGTCAGCGGTAGTTCAATTTCGAGTGCCCGCGGTCCGTCGTCTCGCGGTCTCCGGCGTCCTAAATTTTATAACCAGCGCCGATGATCGCCGAGTACAGTCGAGGTCGGCGGTCATACAAAATCGAGCAGAAACAGTTCTAAATCATGATTTTTCTCGTCTAAACTCATTCTAATGTATTTATAACATGCTTATCTAGCTAAATACACCAATACATATAATAGAAACATGCGTTTGCGATTAAACGAAGGAAAATCCAATTTCTGAAAGCAAAACGGTGTCACCTACCTCTTATTCGTGCGTTCCTCTTCTTCTCTTCTGAACAGCAACCCTCCAATCTCTCTAAAGTTGCAAAGCAACACTCAGAGCAAGGTAACCTGGTCTTCCTCCCTTATTCTTCTTCTTCTCTTCTCGGTCACTCAATGTTCGTCGCTTGCGGCTGAATGATACGAGCGACAAAACAAGGTATACAATTTAGGTTATTTTATACCTATATATACTTTCTGATCCCATGCAAACTCTCCTATACACCTTGCCCAATTAGAATACATACCTCGATATCTCACGATCGGACGGTCAGATTTGCATCTAATTCTGGATCTCCGCTAAATTGATCACCCCCTACAATAATAAAATATTCCCATCAATCATAACCCTCAGTAATATTATTTACTATTTTAATTTATTATTTAAGGAAAATTCGGGGTTTTACAATTTATATATGGGTTTATGTTATCATGCTCATTTAAGAATTTAGAAAAGTGTTGCTTATAGGAGATTTAATTCGGTTGGAAAGACTTAAATTTACTTTTAGCCATTGAAATAAGGTTAGGATTATCTTAGAAGTGATTTAGGATAAAAATAAGAAGATTAGAAACAATTAAAAACCATTGAAAGCTATGAAAGTTTCGGAAAATCATAAAAACCTAGAAAAACAGTGAAATTGGCCGAGTGCTCGAGTCACCGCTCGAGCGCCAATGCAGGCACCCCGCTTGTGTATTTCGAAACAGAATCTAAAAACCCAACACCTCGAGCACCCTAGCGAGCGGCTCAAGAAGAAACTTACCTGTAGAGGTTGCCCAAGTGACTGCTCGAGCGCCTAGTCGAGTGGCCTCTGTCAGAATTTCTAGATTTTGGAATTCGAGCCCAGATCTAGTTTTTAATGATTTTTCTTGGAATTTTAAAGTTGTAACACCTGTAATTAGGGTCATTTGAGATGTAGGAGGTGCCGGAATTAAATTTGAATTAAAGAATAGTAATTTGGGATGATGATTGTAAAGATGAAATTTTTGGAGATATTTTAAGTAGAAAGAGGTCATAACCTATTTAGATTTGATTTTGGATAACCTAACCTATTCTTAAACTTCAATACAGACCTAAGTTACCTTCTGGATGTACTAAATAACAAAGTTAATAAGTTTTGACACCTTAGGTTCTAAATGAGGAAAGTTGGATATTAATAGATAATAGAAATAGAGAAGTTTTAATCAAGAGTTAGGAACATTGTTATTGCTTATAAATGTGAACTAAAACTTGACAAAAACCTAAATAATAATGGCTCATGCACAGCAAAAATTGTAACAGTTGATTAAAGGATTTATTTGTGGTTTTGGGCGTGCTTTCCTAAAAGAACTTGGCCTTGGGGTGTATTTATTGTCTTGAATTATTTTCCATTCTTTACGATTTTGTTTTTCTGTTTATTTCACCATTGTGGATGAGATTAGGCTATTGCCACTATTGATTTATTCCGCCATTGTGAATGGGATTAGGCTATTGCTTGTACTGTTTTATTCCGCAATTACAGATGGGTTTTGGCTACTGCCATATTGTTTATTCCGATATTGCGGGTGTGTTATTGGCACGATTGTGTCTCCGCTATTGCGGCTATCGTATGGGGTTTATTTTTCTTTCTATTATGGTTGAGTGATACTGCTTCCTGTGGTTGAGTTGATATTAGCTTTTACGGCAGAGATGGGTAATCCTCTGTTGTAGAGATGTGGAATCCTCTACATAAAGATGTGTAATCCTTTATGGTAAAGGTCTGTATGCCTCCTACAGTAGAAGTGTGTCCTCCCACTTTCTATTATAGTATTGATAGATATATTATTAAGTTATTTAGACTTTTTGATTGTTAGTTGTGTCTAGCAGGCTTAGCAATTGCATGGATCCATAGAGTAGCTAGTAAATGAAATTGTTTTCTGGAGTTGCTTATTCTGTGTCATAGGCATTCCATCATCTCGAGGTGGTACCACTCCTGGATAGGTCGGTCGCTATGTTACCCACTCCTGGATAGGTTGGGTTGTACATGCTAACTCATTCCGGTTGTCGGTTGGGTTCTTCTGTTGGTATCGAATAGCCAGTCTGCAGTTACGTCTAGTCCACCTGTAATTCGGTTAGGTAGCATATTAGCACATGTATGTAGAAAACTCTGTTTACAAATTTTGTTAGTCCTGTGATGTCACAGATGTGGTTTGCTGTTTGCCGTGATTTATTTATTATCATTTCTATTATTGTTGTATTGGTTTAATCGCATACCTCATGACTTATTTTATATAAACATGGACTGTTTTGATGCATGCATATTGTTACTTGCTAAGATTTTTATCTCACTCTAGTTTTCCTTATTTTTCAGGTAATCTTGGCAAGGACGACAAGCATTGGGCTAGTATGTAAAAGGGGTAGCCAGTTTAGTTGTAGATTAGTTTCATGAGCTTAAGGAAATTTTAAAGGTTAAAGATTAATTGTTAGTGGATATTATTTCATGTTTCCGCATATAACTCTGATGATATAATTAATAAAGGTTTTAATTTGATCTGGATTTTAGTTGCTTTTGTTCCTTACCATAACACCTCGGGTTTGGAAAATTGACCCGGAACCGAGGCGTTTCAATTATATTATGACATTGGCTTGCTATGGGCTCATGCATAGTGTTATCGTGAGATGAGTTATATCTTTAATGAACAACTTGGATTTGGGGCACTACAGAGGTGGTATCAGAGAATAGAATTAGTGACCTAATCAGGTAGCAAGCCTTAGAATGTTTTGAGGGATGTGTGATTCGCTAGATAGTACCCTTAGTTGATTTTATTAGTAAGAGAGATCCTAACTGACTTAATAATGTTGTTTTGTAGCTGAATCAAGGTAGTGACTTGATCTACTCATGGTAGACAACCGGTGGTTGAGCAGACACATGTGGAGCAGGCTGAGTAGGTTCCTATGGGGGAGGCTAAGCCAGTACAAACTGAGGAGATTCTAGCACAGATGAATGATGTGCCAGCACGAGCTCTAGTTACTGTAGAGCAGCTTGGTGAGATTTGGAAAGCTTTGGCACTGTTTCGACTTGTTTGCAATAGCAGACAGCACTGAACCATAATGGTAATGGAAATGGAAACAGGAACGGTGATGAGCAATCAATTGGAAATACTAGGAGGAATTATGGGAATCAGCCAAGGAATGCTATGGAACAGTTTAAGAAGATGTTTCCACCACCATTCCATGGACTGTAATGCCTTGAACCTAGGTCAATGCAAAACAGGCACCCAACCCGAATCCGAAGTGCTACTGGGCCCAAAACATCAAATTATCTGACTAATAATATCATTCATTAAACAATTAATGTTAGAGTGTGGAAGTTTATCATTTATAAAAAACTAAATAAGTGTGGATAAAGGTCATCCAAACCATGTAATAAAAAATAAATCAAGTCTGGTAAAACAGGTTCTATCACTCTCACTCTCATAAACATCAATCCATAAAATAATAAATAACTAATCAATGTCTCAATTAATTGTATCAACTTCGAAAACCTGACTACTCAGGATAATAATAATCCTCTGGAAGAAAATCTTCAATCTCGCCCTGAGTATCAAACCCCAAGTCCCTTTCTCGCGTATCAGCCGAAAACAAAACAAAACAAGAATGATATACAAATATCCCAATAGGTAACAACATGTATGAATAAACAGTTTATACATAAAATAGTAATTCTTTCATGCTTGATAAAGTAAACAAATAAACTGGATACAATTTCAATAAATAAAACAGTAACCCAATAAAGATATTTCAACAGATATAATCTTTCCTCTCAACATGATTTCCATCACAAAAGTGTAATAAGCAAAACCAAAACCAATCCATCACATGTCTTTGTAGGACTCATGAAGACAAGAAGGCTTTTAACAAGAAACTCTCCATTCACTATGCCACCATGCGACTTAAGGGCGAAGCTAGTAAATATCCTTAAACCCGAATCTTAGTCTAACAGTAAGAGGCCTAAACATCAACTTATTGTGCATGAAACTTACGAAGTTCGGCACGTACCACCAGTATGCAGTACCTGAATCAATACATGGAGATGGCCGCTAGTCCGTACATACAGGGTACTCACCAGCAACATAAACTTGAAATGAGACCCTACAGACATGAAGACCCCCCAATGCAAACTAACTTGAAAGGGAAGCACGAGCGCTAACTAGGAGTATCCAACCAAAGAAAAACCTCTTCACTCTTTAGCTTAACCCTATGGATCCATATGCAGCTATGCCCACTAGACACCAATAATAACAACTAACTCAAAATAATATAGTTATTAATAGTGCTTAGTGGCATATAGGGTATTCTGAAGCTTATACTCTTTCCAAAGATAACTCTATAAAATATTTCTGGTGTGAAGTTCATCTAAAGTTCAGAAATTAAGATACTTTAAAATATATTTTACTGAGTAAGAATCAACTTAAATTAGATTGTGAAATAGTCCCAAAAATCCTTTTATTTCCAAAGTAAGACAACCCTTTTGCAAACAAACCTAAATCACTCTTGAAATTATTTTTAATACAAAAGATTATTGAAAACAGTTGTAAACACTTAATATCTGTTGGTTCAGATATTTAAAAATCATTTTTGTATTGGAATCATTCTTTAATTTCATAAAATCAAGTTTCTGTGTTGATCGCTCAACCCCATCGCTTAGGCGATCTGGTTGGGCGGTCGTGTATTTTAAAACGATATTTGAAAATCAACGAGTGCTCAAGATAGGCACCCAGGCGATCCGTTAGGCGACCTAGACTAAAAATAGTTATTTTCTACTGTCGCTCAACCCTGGTCGCTCAGGCGATCTGGTTGGGCGACTAACTTCAAAAAATACAAGCGAGTCGCTTGGCTACATCGCTCAGGCGACCATGCCAGGCGCTCGACAAACAACGGTTAAATCAACTTCCAAAAACAAGTTTTTATGCAATACACTGTATTCTATACATCAAGATCATCTCTAATATCTACACAAATGTATATGCAATATATCTAGAACATATAAAACGATTAAATCACAAAAAACGCAATACGACTAAACGGGTGTGCTACCTACCTCTATTAGTTCTAAGAACTCCTTCCTCTTTCCTCTTAGTGTAGGTGCTGATCTCTCTCTCTATAACAACACAAGACTCTTTCTAGGTTGTAGAACACTTCAAGATCAACAAAACTCCACGGTTTCTTCCTTCTCCTCTCGGTTCTTCTCTTCTTCTACTTTCAGTCGCAAGAGAATACAAAACAAGGTATACAATTAGTCGTATACTCTCAAGTATAAACCCTATTTTTAATCTCATGATTCCACGTGTTTCTCCTCCATCAACTTCTATATTTCTAACCAATCAAATAAAAAGATAGCCTTAAATTAATACTTACCTCATTATCTCATGATCCAACGATTGGATTTGCATCAAACTCCTGATCTCTTTCATCAATGTGATCACCTATATATTTAATTACAATCCATCAATAAAATCCACAATAAAATACTAATTATTATTTAATTAAAATTTTTGGAAATTTTCGGGGTATTACATGGATGACTTGATCCTATGGAGGCTGAGAGATGGTTACTGAGGTTAGAGAAGATCTTTGAGGCTATTGATTGCCCAGAGGGCAGCAAGATGAGACTTGCTACTTTTGTTCTGGAAGGAGAGGTAGATTTATGGTGGAAATCTACTCGCAGGAAGGTTATTGAGGCAAGATTGGATATCACTTGGGACCTATTCATTGAGAGATTCTATAGGCAGCACTTCCAAAGGAAGTAAGGATGCAGAAGGAGGCGAAATTTCTAGTGATAGCTCAGGGTAGTCAGACTGTAGCCCAGTACAAGGCTAGATTTAATGAGTTGTCTCGTTTTGCTCCACATCTAGTGGACACTAACAATAAGAAGTCGAGGCACTTTGAGAGAGGGCTCAGGATTGAAATTAAAGAAAGGGTGATGGTATTTATGAGCTCTAGTTATTATGAGACAGTTCGTAGAGCTTTGGCTACTGAGAGAGCTAATGCATTGAGGAGAGCTGAATTCATGAAGGGCGGAGCTCCATCGAGACCTACGGAGCAGAGGGGAGTTCCTTCTGGGGACAAAAGACATAGACTTGAGATTTCAGATGGGAGGCGAGGCCCAGGAGGCTAGGGTCCTAGGATGATTCCTAGAGGATGTTCGAGTTGTGGAAGACCCCATGTACCAGGACCTTGTATAGCACCATTTGGATCATGTTTCCGGTGTGGGCAGTTTGGACACAGGATTTCTGAGTGCCCATATCCGTCATCGCTTCAGCCGTTGCAAACTAGGTCGGCACCACAGCGAGAGGCACCTACCACCACCACTACTACTATACCCCCACCTCGATTTATGAGACCTCGACCAGTACAACAGGGTGATCAGGCATTATTGAGGCCATAGGGCAGAGCAGGACCTTCTGCGGAAGGAAATGCAAGGGCCAATGGTATTGTGAGGGGTAACGACAGAGGTAATCAGAACAGTATGCAACAGAGAGTAGGACAGAGGCAGCAAGCCGCAGCTCCATTACCACCAGCCCTTAGTGGTAGAGTTTATGCAATAGCAGCCCAGGAGGAGGATATAGAGACTCCAAAGACAACTGAGACTCCAAAGCTTGTTGGAGGTATTATTTTTATTTGTGGTAGATTTGCTAAATGTTTATTTGACAGTGGAGCATATCATGCTTTTATTACACCATCTTGTGCACGTCGTATTGGTTTGATTCCTGGATTGTTGGATTCTATTATTTCTGTGAATACACCTTTGGGTGAGACTACTAGAGTCCAGACTGTATATCATGACTGCATGATTAGATTAAGTCATTTGAAGTTACTTGGTGATTTGATTAACCTTGACTTTGGTGATTTTGATGTGATATTGGGTATGGATTGGCTATCTAAGTATCATGTTAGCATTGATTGCTATAAGAGGACTATCACCCTTAGTCTTCTTAGACAGTTAGTTCATTGTTTCTTATGTCAAGGGTTGAAGAACCGTGTGGGTTTGATTGCTTCTTTGGAAGTAGAAGAAGGAAAGGATAAGGGAGCTTGTATTTTTAAGGTTCCGGTTGTTTGTGAACATGAAGATGTATTTCAAGATGATTTTCTGGGATTACCACCACAAAGAGATTTTAAATTTAAGATTCAACTCTTACCTGGCACAAATCCTATATCCAGACCATCTTACAGAATGGCTTAGATTGAAACACAAGAGCTTAAGAAGAAGATTGATGAATTGCTTGAGAAGGGGTACATTAGACTCGGTGTGTCACCTTGGGGTGCATCAGTTCTATTTATCCAGAAGAAGGATGTAACGACCTGGAACCAAGTCTACCCCTCCAAGGCACGACCCGTCCCAGATCGTGGCAAGTGGGCCAATTACTTGTTAAAAATATGAATGATTTAAAAACTTTTTCCTAACAAGTGCAAGTGATAAGACAATTCGTGCTGTGCATGACAAAGTGTGTTTATATATAATTGAAGTGTAACAAGACTCGAGAGTTGATTAAAAAACGACGGATGACTATATCACTCCTCTCAAAATATAAGATATACAATCCAAAAGAAACTATACATGTATAACAGAAATAAAACCTAAGGCCTATCGAAATCTGCCTCTCTATACCCAAAGGCTTTCTCCTTGCATCTATCCCCAGCCCGGTCCTTCACACCGGACGATGATGGATCTGAAAAATAAAAAGTAAAGCAACTGTGAGACGGATGTCTTAGTAAGCAACACATGCATGCATGAGAAAACACAGTTTAGGCATATTTCAATCGATTAAATCATGACATGCAGCTAGTTGAAATCATAAACAAATTAACACAGTTCAGTGCTATACAAGTTGGTGCATGCTTGTGCATCAGTGTATAGTTAATCAATTCAGTACAACTTTTCATTCAATCTCACCAATCGTTATGTAAGAGGTCTAGTGTTATACTACTCAAAATTCTCATCTAGCATCACCGATTTCACGCGGTGGCTAGGCATCTACGCCGATTACTCACGACGTAGGCATCTGGTACGCTGATCACACATGTCGTATAAATATCCATAGATGATTACCCAAAGGTAAATGGAGTGGTATTATAATATAATCAAATATTAACAACAACACATATCCATCTAGCTTCACCGATTACACATGGTGGCTAGGCATCTATGCCAATTACACATGATGTAGGCATCCATTGATGATTACCCAAAGGTAAATGGAGTGGTATTATAATATAATCAAATATTAACAACAACACATATCCATCTAGCTTCACCGATTACGCATGGTGGCTAGGCATCTACGCCGATTACACATGACGTAGGCATCCATTGATGATTACCCAAAGGTAAATGGAGTGGTATTATAATATAATCAAATATTAACAACACATATCCATCTAATTTCACCGATTACACATGGTGGCTAGGCATCTACGCCGATTACACATGACATAGGCATCCATTGTTGATTACACATAGCACATGGGCATCGGCCACCGCTTACACATGGTGCCGGAATGATACACATCCATTGCTGATTACACATAGCGAATGGGCATCGGCTACCAATTACACGTGGTGCCAGAATGATACTGTATAGCATTAATAATAACAATGGCACTTGGCCATGGAGCATGTGTATAAACAATCCTACTTATATTGCATGGACTATAGCAAGGTTACTCCAAATATCATGTGGGTCATGCACTCAGGCATGCCAGATCTCAAAGGTAGCCTATGGCCTTACCCAAGTCATTCTTGGGCCAAGCCTTTATTCATTACTCATGGATTCTGGGCCACTGCCCTCCATTCACTTTCAATAACCATGGCCACTGCCCTCTTTTCAATGTATATATATATATATATATATATATATATATATATATATATATATATATATAAATACCATGGGGCCCCAGCCCCTTTCATTTATTGAGTCATTATCCATGGGCCACTGCCCTTAAGGTTATGCAAATCAATATGGGCCAATGCCCTGCGTATCTTGCAATTTACTACGGGCTAATGCCCTTCATGTCAGGTGTGATGTACTCACAATGGGCCTTACTTAGACTAGCTTTTTTAGGAATTTCCACTTTTCAAGACTCATTTGGGCAACCTATGCCTTAATTCTTCGATACTTGTACAACTTGGTCTTGGTTCTTGATTTCTATCTCTAAAGTTTAATTGGAAGGTGTTCAAAGTGTCAGAATCAAATTATCCTACTTCTATGGAAATCTGGGACATAAACTTTCGGTAAAGCCTTCCTCAGTAACACGTACCCAAAATCCTTGTTATTGGAATCTTGAGATACTTCAAGTTGGGACACTTTCTAAACATGTAATTCTAGCTTATACGTAGGTTGGATTTAAGTAAAAACACTTGCTGGTTCGATCTGGGCAAAAATCACAATCACATTTTTGGAACTTTTCTTACATTTCATGACCCAACTTGGTAATCGATGCCTCAATCCTTTTGAAACTTATGCAACTTGGGTTTTGTCCTTGTATTATACCTCCGTAGGTTTTTTGGAAGGTATTTGAAGTGGTGGAATCAATTTATCACACTTCTATAAAAATCTCGGACACAACTCTCTATGAGACCTATTCTAGCAAAACGTACCCAAACTCTTTACTATTTGGAATTTGGTGACAACTCCAGTTGGAACACTCCCTAGGCTCCTAAATCTCACTCATACATGGGTTGGATTCACACAAAATCAATCCTTAGTTCAATCTGGACAAAAATTGGGAAAATTTGGAAAACAAGGCAGGGCGCTGGATAGGTCGCTCGAGCCTGCTTCGAGCGGCCAAAGATTTGCTCTCGGGTTCCTCTGTTAAGGTAATAGCTAGAACAGTCGCTCAAGCGGCCATGACTTAAATCATTACCTAAAGCCACCTAAAAATACCGCCCGATGCCGCGCTTGAGCGACTGCTCAGGCAGCTGGGCTTTTTGACAGTTCGCGAAATCCGAACTTTTGGGATTTTGGGTTTTTCTCAAATCTCACTCGTTTTGGGTGTTTTTGGGCTCTAAATTGCTCCTAGCATGCGTAGTTATATACTACCAACAAAACCCACAAGAAAAATCCCTCCTATTTGTACAAATAAAACATTTTACATCTCAACTCATACACATACATTCCACATACGAAAATGGCCGAAATTGCAAAGATAGGTTGGGGTGGTATTGCTTACCTCTTGCAATCACTTTAGCAAGTCTTCTTGCTTCCAAATCAACCCACGAACAGTACCCTTGGTTGCTCTTTAGTTGGTGCTTCACAAATCTCCAAGAAAAGCTCCAAACGAAAATCACTACAGCTTGGGTTTTTCTTCAAGTGGACTTTAATAATGAAGGGGAAAGGATTTTGATGGGAATAAAATAAGAAGATGAAGATGGAGATGAAAATAGGAAGGGAGGAGGAAGATGAAGAAGAGAGAAAGAGAGGGGTGAAGGGTCAGGTGTGTGTGGTCGAATGGGATTTTTCTCCCTTTTTATTTTGTTTCTCACTTAAGCAACTTCCACCAAACACCAAATATTACCAGTTTGCCACTCTCCTCCTATTTGCACACAACACAACACTTAGTCATTTTTCGCACAACGGAAATCTTATTTAACCAAATAGAGATTACTCACCTCCACAGGTCATTGCCGAGCTGGGGGCCTAGCCACTTTGACTGGCTTAGGCTTGGGCTTCTCCAGATTTACCTACACATCACAATCACTGGTTAGGGTGAGCTAGGGATATTGGAACGGGGTTTCACAAAGGATGGCACCATGAGGATGTGTATTAACTACAGACAATTGAATCAAGCCACAGTGAAGAATAAGTATCCTTTACCTAGGATTGATGATTTGTTTCACGAACTTAAAGGTGCAACTTGGTTTTCTAAGATTGATTTGAGGTCTTGATATCATCAATTGAGGGTGGCTTCTGAATATATTGAGAAGACAGCATTCCGTACAAGGTATGGACACTATGAGTTCTTGGTTATGCCTTTTGGGTTAACCAATGCTCTAGCTGTTTTTATGGACTTAATGAATTGTATCTTCTGCACTTATTTGGATGAATTTGTTGTGGTGTTTATCGATGATATTTTGGTGTATTCTAAGAGTATGGAGGATCATGCCCAGCACCTTAGAATTGTATTGTAGACATTACGTGAACATAAGCTTTATGCCAAGTTCAGTAAGTGTCACTTTCGGTTGCAAGAGATTCCTTTCTTGGGGCATATTATTTCGGGAGTTGGTATTTCTGTGGATCCAGGGAAAGTACAAGCAGTTACAGAGTGGCCCCGTCCTACTACAGTGACAGAGGTACACAGTTTCCTTGGTATGGCAGGTTATTACAGGAGGTTTATAGAAGGTTTGTCTAAGATTGCAGCCCCACTATCTAATTTGACTAAGAAGTTGATGAAATTTAATTGGGATGATAAGTGTGAACAAAGCTTTCAGGAATTGAAGAAGAGATTGACTACAACCCCAATTTTGATCATACCTTCAGAGAATGAGGGGTTTACTATTTACTGTGATGCTTCTAAAGTTGGATTGGGTTGTGTTCTTATGCAACAAGGCAGGGTGGTAGCATATGTATCTAGGTTATTAAGACCACATGAGAAGAATTATCCCACTCACGATCTAGAGTTGGCTGCAGTTATATTTGCATTGAAAATCTGGAGACATTATTTGTTTGGAGCCCAGTTCGAGATCTATTCTGACCACAAGAGTTTGAGATATCTGTTTTCTCAGAACAACTTGAATATGAGGCAGAGGAGATTGATGGATTTGCTTAAGGACTACAGATGCACTATACAATACCATCCAGGCAAAGCAAATGTTGTGGCAGATGCTTTGAGTCATAGAGGAGCAGTGGATGATACCATTGCCACATTAGCTACATTCATGGCCAATCAGTGTAGTTTGATTGAGGAGGTCAGAGATTGGCATGGTAAGTTTGTTCTATCCAGTGATGGCATGATTTTAGCACGAGTGCATGCAAAGCTAGATTTGATACAACGGATTCGGGATAAGCAGTTGCTTGATTCTGATTTGATTGCTACTAGAGAGTTGGTTAAAACTGGATCTGAAAAGGGTAGAGATTTTGAGGATAGAGATGGTTTTTCGAGGTTTAAAGGTAGAATTTGTGTTCCTAATGATAAGGAGATCAAGGAATTGATTCTAGATGAAGGCCATAAGTCTAGATATGTGATTCATCCAGGCAGTACCAAGATGTATAAGAACTTGAAGATCAATTATTAGTAGTCTAGGATGAAGAGAGAAATATCTGAGTATGTGGCAAGATGTCTTACATGCTAGCAAGTTAAGGCAGAACATCAGAGACCCCCAAGACTTCTATAGTCACTTCCTATTCCAGAGTGGAAGTGGGAACACATCACTATGGATTTTGTTTCTGGATTACTAGCTACAGTGAAGCAGAATGATGCTATATGGGTAATTGTGGATAGATTGACTAAATCAGCTCACTGCTTACCGATTCAGATGACACAGCCTTTGAAATCATTAGCAGAGATATATGTTAGGGAGATAGTGAGATTGCATGGAGTTCCAGTTTCCATTGTTTCATATCGAGATCCTCGTTTTACTTCTAAGTTTTGGAATAGTCTACAAGATGCTTTGGGAACTAAGTTGAAATTCAGCACTAGTTTTCATCCTCAAACAGATTGACAGTCTGAGAGAAACATACAGACACTTGAGGATTTATTGAGGTGTTATGTGCTTGATTTTGGAGGGAGTTGGAGTAAGCACTTACCCCTAGTGGAATTTGCTTACAATAATAGTTATCAAGCCAGTATACAAATGGCACCATTTGAAGCACTGTATGGCAGGGTGTGCAGATCGCCTTTATGTTGGGTAGAGGTTGGTGAAAAGCAACTTTTTGGCCCACAGTATGTGTAGGATATTGTTGAGAAGGTGAATCTAATTAAGCAATGTCTTGTTACAGTCCAAAGTAGACAAAAGAGCTATGCAGATACCAAAAGGCAAGAGTTGAATTTCGAGATTGGAGATCATGTTTTCCTTAAGGTATCACTGTCCAGAGGTATTATGAGATTTGGGAAGAAAGGCAAGTTATCTCCTAGATTCATTGGACCATTTGAGATACTTGATACGGTTGGACCCGTTGCTTATAAGTTAGCATTACCGCCACAGTTGACCAAAGTTCATGATGTATTCCATGTATCTATGCTACGTAGATATGTTCCAGATCCTAGTCACGTAATTTCATATGAGCCTTTAGTTGTTTGTAAGAACTTCTCGTTTGAAAAGAAGCCTATTCAGATTTTGGACCGAAGTGAGAAAGTCCTACGCAACAAGATCATTCCGTTGGTGAAAGTATTGGGGCAATATCATACATCAAAAGAGGCTACTTGGGAACATGAAGAAGAGATAAAGAACAAGTATTCATTCTTATTTGAGGATATACAAGGTAAATTTCGAGGACAAAATTATTTTTAGGAGGGTAGAATGTAATCTCCTGAATTTTCCCTTTTAAATAATTTAATTAATTTATTGAGAAAAATAGTGGATTAAGTGATTGATTAGAATTTATTGATATGAATAGGAGGAGAAGAGGAAGATCAAGCCTAAAGGTTGCCAAGGATGTGAAGAAAAGAAATAAACCATCAAGTAAGTCTATAATTGAGCTTTTATTTGAGTTTTAATTGGTGAAGGTACATGAGTATGATAGATAGGTAAGGTAGGCTATCTTATTTTAATTAAATACTAGGAAATTACTTATTTGGACATGACTGGATGTCCATGTGCTTCTAGTAACGAGTTTAGAAGAATAGAAACATATAATATAATTAAAAATCAGATTTCTAAGTATAAAAAGGAACTTTTAAGAAAATAGAAGGTTTATTCTCTTGTTTTGGATGTGTGGTATTGAAGGAGACCTTCAGAACTTGTGCTTGAGGATTTGAGAGAGAGAAATCATGCCCAGAAACAAAGGAGAAGAAGTAGAGTTGTTGGTTTTGCTAGTTAGAGTTGGATTCTTGAGAAAAAGGCAAGTAACACCTTAGTTTTTGCTTAATCGTTGTATGGTTGTTGTTTATTTGTTATGATTGATTTAGATACTTATTAAGAGATGATTTTCAAAACAAACCATGTTGTTTTATACCAGATTTTCGTAGGTTTATATTGATGTTTCAAAATTCTTTAAAAAACTGTTAAAATGTGTTTATTTGATGGGTTTTGATTTGGTTTGATTTATTAAACGAAGTTTTATTTTGTTTAAATTGATCTAACATGTCTAGAGATTGTTTTAGAATGACTTCGAAGTGCTGGTTTGGTGTTATTTAATTTTAGCTTGAAATTTTGCAAAGTTCGGAAAACTCAAGTTTTTGCGAGTTTGAATGGTCGCTTGCAATCACGCTCGAGTGCCTTGTTAGGCGCTGAGTGGATTGCCAGGGCGCTCGATAGCGCTACTAAAGGTGTCCCGCCTGCGTTTTTTTTTTTTTTTTGTTAAATTTTTCAAAACCCAAGAGTTGTTAATTTCCAGTAAACCAAATGCCCGGGAGATCGCTCGAGCGTGACCCAAGCGACCTTTTTTTTTTTTTTTTTTTAAAAGTGAGTTTTAACGAGCTCCTACACCAGCGCTCGAGCACCCTTGACAGAAAATCTGTATTTTTGAAATAGACCTAGTTTTTTTATTATAAAATTGTTTTTATTGATTTCCAACTTATGTACCAATAAGATTAGAGAGTTTTGAGATTGTTTGTACTATCCGTTGATTAAATTGAATTTTTATAAAGATTTTGGGTATGTTCTACTGAAATAGCTTTATTCGAGTTTATCGTTCCAAACTCTTTTCCTTTCAACATATTTTGATTTTATTGATTCCTACACTTGTATTTGACCCATTTAAAGATGTTTCTAGGGTTGTTTTGAAAGAATTGCGTATATTTTCTTCCGTGTACCTTGGAGTGGGTATTTCTCACTCATGTAGCTTGAGTTTGAGCTTTGTTTTCCTCCAAGTACCTTGGGGATGCTTTGAGATGAATTGTGAATGTTGTGAATTGGTTTTGGGTATAAAAAATTATATGATTTCAGTGTTTTGTTTTGTGTGCCCCCAGTGGGCATAGCTTGGTATGGATCCATAGTCTAGCTAGGAGTGAGAATAGTATTTTCTTTGTTTAGTTAAACCTGTTTCACATTATGCTCTCGTCATGTATCTCGATGAGGCCTTCTTGTATCTGGTTGTGCTGCAACAATCCCATCCGTCATGTATCTTGATGTGGTTATTTTGGATTACCATCATGTATCTTGCTCTGGTATTCCCACATTGTTGCAGTTGATTGGATTGTACGTGCTAGCCCTCCGTGCATCTCGTTTGGGTGATCTACAATTAGTTGATGTCTGTGTATCTCAACTCGCACCTAAGCCGTGAGGTGGCAACCCTAGACTCAGGCATTTAGCTTTTCAAAGATGTATTGTTTTCATGAGTCCTATGATTTCAAATCATCGCAAGGATTTGATTTAAATTGTTTGGAAATTATTTTTTTGATATTGAATTGGAAAAAGAATTGCAACTGAATTATCCGTTATTGTTCTGAATTTGAACACATGCTATTTTGAGAAATATATAGATAATAAAATGTTTTATTCATGCCTGTGTTACTTTCTAGGATTTATATCTCATTCTTGCTTTGTTTTGTTTTGTTTTCAGACTATCTTGGAGAGGACGATACCGCTAGGGTAGAGCCATGTAAAATCCCGAATTTTTAATAACATTAAAAATATTAGATTTTGTTGTTAATTAGTTTAATTAATGGAAAATTTTAAAAATTGAGAAAAAGAAATTAATTAGAGTTAAATTTAAAATCTAAATAGGATGAATTATTTAGAATAGGAAAATTTTATTTGGGGAAGATGCTGGCGTAGGTTATCGGTGGAGTGGCAAGTACCTGATCGCACACTTAAATGAGTTGAATAGGTAGAAATCCTTGAGTAGGCGAGCATCCGGCTAACCATGAGCTTAGATGGTTGAGCGCAAAAATTTGGGCGAGTATATATACTCAGCAAGTTTAGGTGCATAGGTTTTCACATACCGTGAGTTCCAAGAAATTGCGGCTGGATTACTAGGGCTTTTGGAAGAGAGCAAAAGTGTGGTGTTGCTACCGATCAGAGTGCGAAGTGAAGGAAGAACCGAAACGAAGACGAAGTGAAGCTGCTCGATCAAGCGACTTCTGGATTTTGTCTAAGTTTTCCTACCGATCAGCGATTGTGTAACGCCCCGAACCCGGGTCTATGCAAAACAAGCACCCAAACCCGAATTCGAAGTGATACTGGGCCCAAAGCTACTAATTACCAGACATTTAAATCCAACTAATCAGATTAATTATCAGAGTGCGGAAATTTAAAACATTAATTTCATCAATATACGTGGCTAACTATAACTGTAAGTGTGAAAACTCACACTCCTTATATGGCAAATGTTTGACAAATTATATCCTCTAATAAATTTCAAGATGTGCAGAATCAAAATATAAATTCTATGAATTTAGTAAAAAGGAAGGTGAGGCTGCCACACAGCTACCACGCCGCTGGTAGCTCAAGGAAATGTAAAGATTTCTAAAGAAAGAACATTTCGTAAAGGCACTTGCAAGGATCAACGCCGCTACCTCCGCTGGCAGCGCATAAGTGAAATAGCACTTTGAAAGTAAAGCACGCGTACCGGCTTCGTAAGGCGACGCCGACACGCCGCTGGTAGCGCAGAGCAAGATTGAAGAATCTACAAATCAGCTGTGCACATGCCGTGTTCCCTCCCGCTAGCAGCGCGCCCTTAACTGAGTCTTTTGGATTTGAGCGGGATTTGAGTTCGCTTCCAGCCGTCTACCCCGATCGCAAGACGACGCCACCAGCACTCGATGCGATCTGAGATTTCTTCTTTAAATAGACGAGCTGTATTCTTTTTGAAGGGACTTTTTCCTTTGATCAATTGGTTTTGGATCTTGAGGTGTTCGAGATTCAATCAATTCGTTTTTAGAAAGTCGATGATCGAGTGAGGGGGAGATCTGAGAGAGATCACCTGGAATTGAAGTTTGAGGATTCTTCTTCAATTCGGAACTTCACTTGATCGGTTGATCTCCTAGATTGGTGATCGAGTTTGTTGGATGCATAGGTGGATTCCTATTGCATTGGATCATCTCAGTGGACTCTGAGGTGATTGTTACGATCTGGATTGATCGTGAATTGCAGCTTGTGGATTCAAGTTGTGTTGCAGTTCGTGGATTCGAGCTGTGGATCTGGATTGATCGTGATTTGCAACTTGTGGATTCAAGTTGTGTTGCAGTTCGTGGATTCGAGCTGTGGATCTGGATAGATCGTGAATTGCAGCTTGTGGATTCAAGTTGTCCTACAGTTCGTGGATTCGAGCTGTAGATTGCTGTTGAGTGAGTTCAATTGTAAAGGTTAAGTGTGTTTTCCTTTGTAATTGCTTTTCATTCAATAGTGGAGATTCTAAGGGTTAGTCGCCTCATATAGACTCGAGGTTTTTCCTGGATCTGGATTCAGGTTTCCTCGTATAATTCTGTGTGTATGTTTCCGCATTGTTAAGATCATAATTGTTGTAGATCGTGGACCTTTAGAGTAGTCCCCTACTCTTTTCAATTGGTATCAGAGCCTATTCACTTTGAATTGTTATACAAAGTGTGATCTAGATCTATAGCATGGACTTTGGAAAAGAAGGAGGATCTGCCTCTAGACCTCCATTATTTGAAGGTAACAATTATTCTTACTGGAAAGCAAGGATGAGAGCTTACCTGAAATCTATCGATGAGCGTGTCTGGCTCTCGGTATGTAATGGTTATCATCCACCTGAAATCACAACAGAAGGAGGTGTTGTGATGCCTAAACCTCATGATCAGTGGAGTAAAGCTAAATCTGATCTATGTGGATGGAACAACAAGACAATGAATGCCTTATTTTGTGCTGTAAGTGTTGAGGAATTTAGGAGAATTTCCTCATGTGAAGTAGGTAAGGAAGCTTGGGACATTCTTGAGGTCACTCATGAAGGAACCTCAGCTGTCAAGCTGTCTAGACTTCAAAGACTTACAACATCTTTCGAAACTCTATACATGAAAGATGATGAGTCCTTTGATGAATTTTATGCTAGAATTTCTGATATTGTTAATTCGAGCTTTAACCTTGGAGAAAAGATCTCTACATCTAAGGTTGTTAGAAAGATCTTGAGATCTTTGCTTGAAAAATTCAGACCAAAAGTTACTGCCATTCAAGAGGCAAAAGATGTGGATACCATGAGAATTGAAGATCTGGTAGGATATTTACAGACTTATGAGCTAGATCTGAATATTCCTAAATGGAGTAAAGGAATAGCTCTAAAATCTGTAAATAATGAAGAATCAGATAATTCTGAAGTAGATCTGGATGAGTTAGTTCTCTTAGCTAAAAAATTCAAGAGAATGTTTAAAAAGAGACAATCTAATCCTCTGTCATCCATGGACAGATCTAATAGAAGATCGGATAAGAAAATTTCTGATCTAAGAAAGGAAAAGAAATTTTCTCAGAACGATGAGGTTCAATGTTATAAATGTAGAGGATTTGGACATGTTGCTTCTGATTGTCCCTCAAAGGATAAAAAGAAAAAGACAAATTATCAGGTTACTTGGGATGACAGTAATACTGATAATTCTTCACAATCAGATGAGGATATTTCTGCTAATTTTACTGCTTTCAATTCTTTTTACTCATCTTCTTCTGGTAGTTCAATCTCTGACATTGCAGGAGATAATAAAGAAAGTTTATCAGATGATGAAGAAGAATTACAAGAAGCCTACAATCAGCTATATAAGGAATTCAATAGAGCTCAGAAGAAAGTCAAGAAACTGAGTAAAAAATTGAAGGAGTCAGAAACAGAGAAAAATAAAGCTTGTGCAGAAACAGTAACTGGTCCTAATGGAGTTTGTCTAAAGAATGTGTTATTTGTATCTGGTTTGAAGGCAAACTTAATTAGTATTAGTCATTTATGTGATTCAAGATTGTTTGTCAACTTTACCAGAAAAGAATGTAAAATTTTGGATAATTCTGGTAGAACTATTCTTATAGGTGTAAGAACAAGTGACAATTGTTATGGAATCATTGGAAACAATGAAAGCTCTTTAAAATCCTCTATATGCAATGAAATTGATTTGTGGCATAGAAGACTTGGTCACATTAACTATAGAGATTTGTCAAAAATCTCTAAGTCTGAATTGGTTAGAGGAATTCCCAAGTTTGGGAACAATAAAAAGAAAGGAATGTGTGGTCCTTGCAATCAAGGAAAGCAAATCAAAGCCACACACAAGAAAACCAACATTGTAGGAACCTCTAGACCATTAGAACTGATTCATATGGACTTGATGGGACCTACAAAGACTGAAAGTCTTGGAGGAAAGAGGTATATCTTTGTTGATGTAGATGACTACAGTAGATACACCTGAGTAAATTTTCTAAGAGAAAAATTTGAGTGTTTTGATTGCTTTAAACAATTGTGCTGTTAAATTCAAGTTGAAAAGAACTTGCAAATAGGGAGGATTGTTTGAATAAGATCTGATCATGGGACAGAATTTGAAAATCAGATGTTTTCCAAATTTTGTGAAGAACAAGGAATTAAACATGAAGTTTCTGCTCCTAAGACTCCACAACAAAATGGAGTTGTGGAAAGGAAGAATAGAGTTTTGCAAGAAATGGCTAGAACCATGATGATAGCCAAGAAAGTGTCAACAAAATTCTGGGCTGAAGCAATAAATACTGCCTGTTATACAAGTAACAGAGTATATGTCAGATCTGGGTGGAAACAAACTCCTTATGAAATTTGGAAAGGAAAACAGCCAAATTTGAAATATTTTAGAGTTTTTGGAAGTAAATGCTATATCTTAAGGGACAGAGAAAATCTAGGAAAATTTGATTCTAGAAGTGATGAAGGAATTTTTCTAGGATATTCTTCTTCAAGTAGAGCATACAGAGTTTTTAACTTGCAAAAATCTGTTGTAATGGAGTCTATTAATGTGTTAATAGATGATGAAGGAATTGACTGTGAATTTTTGCAGGTTGTAGATGAAGAGGATGAAATCAAAGATGCTTCCTCAAGCAATGAAGTGGTTCCTCTGACAAAAACTCTCAAAGACCACCCTACTGAGCAAATTGTTGGAAATATTTCAGATGGAGTAAGAACAAGACATCAATTACATAATGAGGTAAGATTTTCTTCTTATTTATCTCAATTTGAGCCAAAATCTTATAAAGATGCCTTGTTGGATGAATCTTGGTTAAATGCTATGCATGAAGAACTAAACCAATTTACTAGAAATAATGTATGGGAATTGGTTGAAAGACCCTCTAATCTGAATGTGATAGGAACCAAATGGATTTTTAAGAACAAATCTAATGAGAATGGGATTGTAACCAGAAATAAAGCTAGGCTTGTTGCTCAGGGATACACCCAAGTAGAAGGAATAGATTTTGATGAAACCTTTGCTCCTGTAGCTAGGTTAGAATCAATCAGATTACTTTTGTCTATTGCATGCTATTTGAAGTTGAAACTGTTTCAAATGGATGTTAAGAGTGCATTCTTGAATGGATATCTGAATAAAGAGGTTTATGTAGAGCAACCTAAAGGATTTGAGGACACAAATCATCCTAAACATGTTTATAAGCTGAACAAGGCCTTGTATGGACTCAAACAAGCTCCTAGAGCTTGGTATGAGAGACTCACCTCTTTCTTACTTGAATCTGGATTTATGAGAGGAAATGTGGATAAAACTCTCTTTATTCAAAGAGAGTCCAAGCATATTTTGATTGCTCAAATCTATGTTGATGACATAGTGTTTGGATCTACATATGAAAATCATGCTCATTCCTTTGGAGACTTAATTAAGAGTGAATTTGAAATGAGTATGATGGGTGAACTGAATTTTTTCTTAGGACTTCAGATTTATCAATCTCAACAAGGGATTTTTTCTCTCAAGCAAAATATGCTAGAAATCTAGTCAAGAGATTCAGTTTAATTCATGCAAAACATGCTAGGACTCATATGAGTACTAGCTTAAAGCTTGGAAAATATGAATCTGGGAAGGATATAGACCCTACCTTGTACAGAGGGATGATTGGAAGTCTTCTGTACTTAACAGCAAGTAGACCTGATATAAGTTTTAGTGTTGGAGTTTGTGCAAGATATTAGGCTAATCCTAAAGAATCTCATCTAAATGCCGTGAAAAGGATTATAAAGTATGAAAATGGAACTGTTGATCTAGGAATTTGGTTCTCCAAAGAAACAAACCCATATCTTACTGGATACACTGATGCTGATTGGGCTGGGTGTATGGATGATAGAAAAAGCACCTCTGGTGGTTGCTTTTATATGGGTAATAACCTCATTGCTTGGTTAAGCAAAAAGCAAAACTCAGTTTCATTGAGTACAGCTGAAGCAGAGTACGCAGGAAGCAGTTGTACTCAACTAATTTGGATGAAACAAATGCTATATGATTATGGTTTAGATCAGGATCAAATGATTCTCTTCTGTGACAATCAAAGTGCCATAAATATTTCTAAAAATCCTGTTCAACACTCAAGGACTAAACATATAGACATCAGGCATCACTTTATAAGAGAGTTAATTGAAGACAAAACTGTTATGATTGAATATATATCTACTGAAAAACAGTTAGCTGATATTTTCACTAAACCTTTAGATCAGAACAGATTTGAAACTCTTAGGAAATCCCTAGGAGTATGCTCTCAAAACTGAAAATCAGGTTCTGTTTTGAGTTAATTTAGATGTAAAGTGATTTACATGTCTGCTCAAAATGAATTTGTGTTCTTGATACTAAAATCTTAATTCAGGAAGCTTGAGTCTATGCATATTGACAGAAATGTCTTATTCTCAACTATCAATTTTGTCTTAAACATCTTTGTGTATTGAAGTTTATTGTGTGTTGAAGTTTGGGATCTATAGGCTATCACCTTTATGAAAAGAAAAGTTTTGGAAATGGCTGCCATAGAGATTAGAGTGAAAGCCACTGTAATTCTCAAAAAGAAAAAGAGAAAGAAGGTATATTCTTGGAATGAACTGTAAACTCAGGTTTTTTAAGGGTCAATGCCTTCTACAAAAAGAAAAGAAAAAGAGATCAGAAAAGGCTACCTATCTCTGATGTGGGAAAGCCACCAAAATGAAGTTTGGGGTATGTCTATACTTTCCAAGTATGATTACATTAAAATAGCCTTCCATATGCATAAAGTGTAAAAGTCAAAAATATTTCACACACTACACAAGCATTGTTTCATTAATATGCATGTGTGCTCAATATCTTGAAGAAAATTTATAGTATGAGAAACCATGAAGGAAATTTTGGTCATAGATATGAAATGTGTCACATCTGAATTAACCTTGATAGGTTCTTCAAGATCAGTTTTGTGATAAGTACTTCTTGGATTGAATAAAAGTTGATTATCTGGATGATTTTTAGTTTAGTTAAAATCTTAGCTTTGTGTTTAGATGTATGAGTTTTTCATGAAGAATAGTTCAAACTCTTTTTATAAATTTTTGCCTTGTGATTGTGTTTTTTCTTGATTGTGCATGTGCACCTTCTACGTCGCTAGAAGCGTGCATGTAGCCTTCTCCCTTCTTTCATGCTTTGGCATCTGCCCTGTTAAGCGTCGCCGGATGCACGCTGGCAGCATGTTCTTTTTTTCTATAAAAAGGTGAAATCTGTTTCATTTTTTTTACCTCTGTTTTTTTTCTTACCTGCGGTTCTCCTCGCTCCTCGCGTTGTGGTCATTCTTTGCCTTCGTGCTTACCTTCCGTCACCTTGTCCACTGTTCAGGTAAAATTTTTTTTACTGTCTTCGTCTTGCTTCTTCATTTTCTTCTTCCTATTACAGTGTTCTTCTCTCATTATTCTAAGTTAGGGTTTGGTAGATTGTTCTGCCATTAGGGCTTTGTCGTGCTTTGCTTGTGTTCTTCTCTCTCATCTAATTTTTTCTGTATTTTCATCATGCCTCCCAAGAAAAAGTCTAGGACTGATTCTCCTTCCACCTCTTCTCCACTAGTAAGAACCTCTCCGGTTGTCTCTTCTCCACCGGTGAGACCCCCATCCCCTTCACATTCCTCTGAACCATTCATTGGAAATGGTTTGTCTGATTTTAATGAGTTCTTCAAGCATAGGCCACTCCTTTTGGAAAGGGCCATTAAGCTTGATTCCTTTTCTGAATCTCCTCTCTTCTCATTGTTTTCGGACAATGGTTGAAAGAAATTTGCTTTGATAAGTGGTTTTGCATATCCTGACCTGGTTCGAGAATTCTATTCGAACCTCCACCATCTTCATCTTGCCAATCAAGGCTTTGTCAAAGCCTATGTCAGGGGCATCTCTTTCGACTTCTCGAAAGATCTTATCTCCTCTCTTCTTGAACTGGCCCTTGTTGATTCTCCTTCCTTTGACTTTCTTGATTCTCACTCTGATCCTCCCATGAAGTCAATCATTTCTTCTCTGATTGTTTAGGGTGCTCCCACCTCCATAAAAAATAAGCCAAACTATCTTCCTCATGGCTCTCTCCAAGATCTTCTCAGGATCTTGAATCTGTTTGTTTATGCTTCTCTTGTTCCCTCAGATCATCATTCTGAGATTTCTCACTCTAGAGCAAGACTTCTTCATGCTCTCTGGAACAGAGATAGTGTCTGTCTCCCCTCCATCATATTCAATCAGATCCTTCAGTCTCGGAATTTAAAATCCAAGACTGCTGCTCTTCCTTTTGGGATCTTCATCACCTACTTGTGCATTCACCAGGGGGTCCTCCCTGATCCTGTTGAAATGATCCTTCACCCCAAACCTCCCATTGATGCCTCCACCCTGACCAGAAGTAAAAGAGCTAATCCTTTTCGGTTGGCTTCTTCGGAGCCTTCTTCTTCTCAATCCTCCTTGTCCAGTTCTGATGCTATGGCAATCCTGGACAAGTTGAATTCCTTGCAAACCTCCTAGGAGGCTTTCAATTCTAAGGTAAGGGCTCACATGCTCATGATGAGCATGTTCAAATCAGAGACCCAAGAGAAGCTGGATAAGCTTGCAAAGGATGTTGATTTTGCTTGTGGCGAGGTACAAAGGGATGTTGCTGCTCAGCAATGAATGCAAAATGAAGCTGATCATTTTCTGAGTAGCATTCAAAGGACTCAGTTGGAGATGGATCACAAACTCTGTTGGCTGCACTCCCGATCCCAAGATGCGTACCGGCATTACTCAAGAACTTGGGATCCGAAACCTCCTTCCAGAAAGGGGGAGTCTTTTTGATGATGTTGCTGGTTGTTGGTTGATGCTGGTTGTTGTTGTTGGATGATGCTGGTTGTTGATGCTGGTTGATGGTGGCTGGTTGATATATCAAGTTTTTGTTTTTGTTTGTTCTGTTAGTTTTTGGGTTTTCTGGCAGTAGGTTTATGGGGGAGATTTTGTTTGGTTGAATGTGTATATATTTGTTGAACACTGTATATGTCTTCTGAATACTGTATATTTTCTCTGAACATGAATGAAATTCTGAATTCTCCCTTATCATGGTGTTTTGAATGTTTAAATGGAATTCAATATCTGAATTTGATAATAAGACTGTTGTAAGTTTGTTGTTAAGCATTTGCCAAGGGGGAGATTGTAAGTGTGAAAACTCACACTCCTTATATTGCAAATGTTTGACAAATTATATCCTCTAATAAATTTCAAGATGTGCAGAATCAAAATATAAATTCTGTGAATTTAGTAAAGAGGAAGGTGAGGCTGCCACACAGCTACCACGCCGCTGGTAGCTCAAGGAAATGTAAAGATTTCTAAAGAAAGAACATTTCGTAAAGGCACTTGCAAGGATCAACGCCGCTACCACTCCGCTGGCAGCGCATAAGTGAAATAGCACTTTGAAAGTAAAGCACGCGTACCTGTAGACACCCCAAATTGCACAAACAATCATCAAAAATCATTATCTCCTTGAAAGCCAGCACAGAAATTGAAGAAAATGAATTTTTACCTGTATCTGGCAACTCAGGCCGGATACAAGTAGTCCTCTTTGTATCCGGTGACAAATACCGGATACAAGCAATCCTTAGTGTATCCGGTATTATATACCGGATACCTTAAGGCCCTTGTGTATCCGGCCTGATATACCGGATACACAAGTTTTGCTCAAAATTAGGGTTTTCCGAGAGCTTTTCACTTTTACCATCATATCCCTCATTAAATGAGGGGAAATCTCGAAAATAGCCTTAGGGTTAAGGTTGGTAGGCTATAGACCTTATGTTGTGTCTACCATTCTCACCAACCCTAACCCTAGCCTTTGCCTATAAATAGGAGGCTCATCTTTAAGCAAATGGCCATTAACTCTTGTTTTGAATTCTCGCCAAGATGAACTCCAAGAGAAGAAGAAAACCGCTGCGGGATCGCATCCAGAACCTAGGTAAGCCTCAAACATTTCTTTTATTTTCTATCTTTACATTCCTAGATTTAGATCTCTTCTTCTACCTTTCTGTAGAATAAGGCCTTCTATGTGTGTGAAAATCCTTCCCCGGCTCAAAGTATCTCGAGACTCCCCTTAGCCGTAAAACGTGGAGGCGGGATCTAGGAGAAACGAGACTGGGGATTGACCCTAGTACTAGAACCTATGTAGCATAAAGCCTTTTGATTGATTGTAAACCGTTTCATATTCAAAGTACCCTTGATTATCTTGAAGAACCGTGTTTAACGGGGAAAGAGAACAGAGGGAAACGATAATGGAACGGAACCCTAGGCTGTTTTAGAACCTTATTTTGATGAATATGTATGCATGCTATTGATCTTGTTTGGTTTTTCACACTTGCACATACATATCACTATTTTGGTGGGATAGGCTCACATTTGGGGATTTATTACATTCATTGTGATAAATCTCAAATAAATGGCCTCAATCAATTCTGGAATGTCTTTGGATGATTTTTAAAGGTTGTGTGTTCATCTTGCACGAATTGCACATACTTTGTCACATTTTTGCATTGTTTTTCTCCAATAAAGGCTTAGCTTGACAGCACCTGTACCCTTACTTTGGACGCTCATAACTTCATCGTCCGAATGAATTTTGGAGCAATTCTAGAACCATGGGAAAGGAGAGGCTGTCTAGTTTATATCCACCAAATTTCATTAATTTCTATCAAGCAGATTTTTGACACCTCTCTGTCGAATTTGATTGGACAGTTCAGGTTCAAATACAGAACTTGTCACTTCGACGGAGCGCCATGTGTTCGTTTTAAGTCCGACTCGAGTGATTTTTGTTTCTGGGCACTCCTTTATAAGTCTATTTTTAAATCCAGTTGGTTTCATAATTGTTTGACTCCATTTGAATTATTGGTAACAGATTTACTCAGAGCTGCTCATTAGTACTTTTCTGGGTAAATATGTGATCTTCGGGGCCTGTTTGGGAGACCACCCAAGGCACATCCGAATGAGTTTTTGTATGAGGCTAGTTTATTTTGAAAGATGGCCATACAGACTTCAATCACACCAAATTTCGTGGGTTTTTATGGAGAGGATTTTTCTAGGTGATTTTCCAAAGTTGCCTACTTGCTACTTTTAATCATTCCTAGCAGCAACTTTAAAGGAGCCTAACTCCTAGGATTTCAACCAGATTGATTTGAAATTTTGCATGAGTCCCTTATTTACTAAGATCTTTCAAATGGATTTGGTTTGGTTCAATTTAAAATTGGATTTGAATGATTTCAAGACAAATGGCATTACTTTTACCAAATTCTCTGGATTTGCCTTAACTTGGTTTTGAACAATTTTTGATGTGATTTCCATTTTTTTTTATATTCCAGAAATGATATTGACATAAGAGAAGATCTAAAATCCATTTGGATCTTCGTGTGAATATATCATACACTTGTTCCTTTTTTAAGGCTTTTCATGATTTTTAGCAAGCTTCCTATTTTCTTTTAGCATGAACAAACACTTGGCCACCACTTTGTGTGGATGAATGGGGGTGCCTAACACCTTCCCCCGTTCATAATATAATCCCCTTACCCATCTCTGGATTTGATTTTTAAGTAAGGTTATTTTTTGGCATTTTCACACTTTTTGCTTATATTTAATCTTTTGGTGTCCATTCTCACCTCAAAAATCTGAATGGTGGTGACTCTCCCACTTTTTGCGTCGAGCCCCGTATGTTGACAGAGCGGAGATCACTCCGGTGATTTTTTCCGTGTCTCACAACTGGCGACTCTGCTTGGGACTTGTGGATTTAAGCCATTTTGTGTATGTTCATGCTTTTTACTTATTTTTGAATGCTTGCTATTTTGCTGATTTTATTGTGCATATTGTTGTATTTTAATTCTGAATGGGATGTTTAAAAATTTACATGGACAAAGGCATGTATAGGTTGCTTGATGTTATCTAGAAATTTGTCTAGAAGAAGTATATCTTGAAACATGATTTTGATGTGTTTCATGATAACATGCTCTAAGTTGAGTTTTTATGCCATGAGTTGAACACAAAATTTAAAAGCATGAAATCTAGAGGTTTAATGGTGTTTTTGGTGCCTTCAAGCATGTTTTTCCTAAATCAATACTCTTTTTATGCCATGTGATTAGTTGCTGTATTTTTAGGCTCTAATTTAGGTTTCAATGCCATGTTAATCAAGAGAAATTGAAAAAAAAAATCTGAAAGTCCAGTAGCCAATTTGGAGGTTTTCAAGCATGTTTCCTCAAACAAAACACCTCTTGGGCAATGCATTTAGGTGCTGTATTTTTAGGCTCGGGTTTGGGCATAAAACAAGGCCACTTGAGCATAAAAATGAAGAGCCTAAAATCTGGAATTTAGTGTACATTGTGGGATTTATTAAGCATGTTTTTACCATCAAAACTCTCCTTTTGCCATGTCAAGTAGTTGCTGAATTTTTAGGCTTCAATTTGGGTAGAAATGGTACACTTTGAGCATGAAAAAGAGCATGAAAATCTGGAATTTTAGGGAATGCTTTTGGGTTTCAAGCATGCTTCCGTGGTTTAATTGTTGTTTGCACCAAATAACATGTTTGTATGTTACTTTTTGGGCATGTAATATTTTTGTGCATATTTGGTTGCTTTGGTTCTCTTGCTTGCTTGTATTTAGTTTCATTATTTTGTCATATGTACCTTGGCTTGAAATTGAATGCATGGCTACGAAAAAGAGTTGCAAGGGGCTGGGACGTTGTGAATGTTACCTCAATTTTAAATTGCACTTGAGCACTTTAAACTATTTGCACAACCTACCCATTACCTATAGGAAGTTGAACCATGAATGTGTGTAGCTTGGCGCACCGAGGTCGTGACTTCGGAAAGCGAAAGTGAAAGCATTTACCTTAGAATTTGAGTCAATGATGTGATGACAATGGGATCTGTGATTCGATTCCGGACATCACTAGACTTGAGTTCTAAGTTGCCAATTAAGCCAAAACCCAAAAACCATACGCTTGAAGGTGGAGAAACACGTTTTCAGCTAAAAGTATACAATTGCGTTTGGGGAATTGGGTGTAAATGTGGGAAGGCCGTTTGCATGTTTTACAGGCCAAGGTATAATGTGAATACCATATTGAATGAAGGTAATACAAGGTGGCAAGGTAAAGCCATGTTCTTTTCATAAATTTGGGGAATTTTACAAGAATGATGTCCAAGCCCAATTTGGGGCAAGTTTTGAAGGTCAAGTTAAGGTGAACATCAAGTGGGAATGAAAAAAAACCTAATCTGGTGAAAAAAATGAGTCAAAATGGCCATTTCGGCATTAACCGGCAACTCAGGCCGGTTAAGAACAATCCTTTCATATCCGGTATAAAATACCGGATACAAAGGCTTATGCGTGTATCCGGTCATTGTTACCGGATACAATAAGCCATAGCCTTATCCGGTACTTCAGGCCGGATACATTCAAAAAATGCACAAATTGGCTTTTCAGCCTGAATTTTCAGAATAAAATGCCTAAAACACTGTGGATAAGCCTTAAGCACCCAGAAAAGAACATAAAAATGTTCCAAAAATACAAAAAAATAATAATAATAATAAAAAAAAGAATAAAATAAAATATTCTTTTAGGGTTTAACCTAATTTTGAAACTCAAAGAGCAAGCTAAGGTGTCATTTGTTTTTATACCAATTCAATTCAAACATGTTTCAATCAAGCTTTTGCATTTGAAAACTGAGAAAATTCAAAAGAAAAAACCTTTGGTTGGTTATTTTTATCAATCAAAGTCAAAAATTTTTAGGACCTTTGGAAGCCTCAGAATATTCCAAAAACCTTTGTTTGGTCACGAGAACCACTCAAAGTCAAAAATTTTTAGGACATTTGGAAGCCTCAGAATATTCCAAAAACCTTTGTTTGGTCACGAGAACCACTCATAGTCAAAAATTTTTAGGACATTTGGAAGCCTAAGAATATTCCAAAAACCTTTGTTTGGTCACGAGAACCACTCAAAGTCAAAAATTTTTAGGACATTTGGAAGCCTCAGAATATTCCAAGAACCTTTGTTTGGTCACGAGAACCACTCAAAGTCAAAAATTTTTAGGACATTTGAAAGCCTCAGAATATTCCAAAAACCTTTGTTTGGTCACGAGAACCACTCGAAGTCAAAAATTTTTAGGACACTTGGAAGCCTCAGAATATTCCAAAAAACCTTGGTTGGTATTTTTCGTACCAATCAAGTCAAAAAAAAAAAAGTGGGACCTTTGGAAGCCCTAAAATATTCCAACAAAAAAAAATAAAAATAATAATAATAATAATAAAAAACAAATCTGGATTGGTGTTCACCTAACCCACTTGTCTACATGTATAGGGGTGTGACTCAAGTTAAATGGAAACTAACATGTTCTGTTAATTTTTACCCATGTACATTTACTTGCAACCTAGGTACACTTGCAATCATTGCTCCAGTAACCAGATCTAAAGCCCGCACCATGAACACTGAAGAGAACCAAGCCCAGGCCACCGTACCCGCTCAAGACTTTGCTCAGCTGCAAGAGCAAGTGGCGGGTCTGGCCAAGATGCTGGGAGACATACTGGCGGCTTAGGCCCAACAGGCCCAGGCCCAAAACCAGGCCTCTACCTCCCATCAAGCACCACCACCTCAGGCCTATATTCCGCCTCCGGCTCAACCCATGCCTGAGCCCATTTCTGAACCGGTCCCTGAACCTATTCTGATCAGGGAGAATACAGCAGAATCTGAGAAAGAACTGGAGAAGGAAAAAGTCAGGGAAGAAATGGAAAGAAAGATGTTACTCATGATAGAGAGAATTCAGGAAGAATTGAAGGAGGTAAAGGGGGGAAACAACTATGGAGGCACCACTTTTGATGAGCTCTGCATGTACCCGGATGTATGCCTACCGGCCAAATTCAAGTGCCCGGATTTCAACAAATTTGACGGCTGTGAGACATGGGAAAAAATCGGAAAATCCAATTGACTTCCTCTAATCATCACACGGGATTAATTTAAACAAAGAGTCGCCACCATTCAATTTAGGTGTGAATGGACACCAAAATATCAAATAAGCACAAAAGGCAATTTTAGGGTAAAAATAACCCTCCTAAAAAAACAACCAGAGATGGGTAAGGGGATTAAGTTATGAACAGGGGAAGGTGTTAGGCACTCCTATTCATCCACACAAGGTGGTTGCCAAGCATTGTTCATGTTTTACAAAGAAGAAAAGCTTGCTATAAGAATCACAAAAATCACAAAAAAGACAAAATATATGGTTATTTCATATGAATAGCCTGATTGATCCAGAACTTTCAAATATGATCATACCATTCCTAGGGTTTCATGATCAAAATAAAATTGAGATAAAATCAAATAAAATCAATTTAAAGTGAAAATTCCAAAAATCTGGCTTCAAGTCAAATTCTAGAAATCTAGAAAAATATGATTTTTATAAAATATTTCAAAATTGAACTTGAATAGTCCAGGAAATAGATAAAGTCCAAATTTCACATTAAATCAAGAAATAAAAACCAAAAATACCCACGTTGATGAAGAACATCAAAAGGGGAGAACTTAGACCGTAGGGTCTTCTCTCAATAATGAAAAACAATTTAAAAACCATATCATGGAACCCTAGAATTTACTTTCAGGCTTTTGGATCCAGATCTACCATATTGATCATGATAAATCTAAGATCTTAGCCTAAAACCACAAAAATCACGAAAACAGTGCTGTAGGTGCAAATATGTGGAAAATCCAAATTTTATCAAAAAGTGGGGATCTCATGCTATAAACATCATAGATTCATGTTATTCATTCAGATATATCATAAAAAGCATTAAAACATGATCAGGATATTTAAAACAGTCATATCTCACAAATTAGAGCACATGGGGGTCTACCCTACGGATCCACCTGTTCTCTTTTCCCCTAGCTCTCTCTTCACGTTTTACGGCTAGAGAGACTCTTGAGGTACTTGGAGATAGGTTTGGTTACACAAACACAATCCAAGGCCTTATTCTAGAAAAAAGGAGAAAAACAGATATGGGGTTCTATTCTAGGGATCCACCTGTTCTCTTTTCCCCTAGCTCTCTCTTCACGTTTTACGGCTAGAGACTCTTGAGGTACTTGGAGGCAAGTTTAGGAATACTAGATACAAGAGATGGCCTTATTCTACAGCAATAGAGATGATCCTATTACTTCTAGAATTGAAGACAGAAAATAAAAGGGAAAATGGACTTACCTGGATTGAGCAAGCAAGGCAGCAGGGATTCCTCTTCTTCTCTTGGAGCTTCTTAGAATTCTTTGGACTTCAAATTTTCGTGGCCCTCAGCTTGAGAATCTCACCTCTATTTATAGGCAAGCACAGGGGCATGGCTGGTCTAGAATTTGGCAAGATAGAGTTTCAGTTTGAGTTAAATACAAGATCATGCCCATCCATAGCCAACCAAGGTGGCTTCAGCGAATAAAATACGTAATTCGCTCATTTAGAGATATATTGGACTAAAGATAAAGCTCAGAAATTGAGAGAAGGACAAAACTCGCACGTGTCTTTAATGACCGTAAATGCACTACGGTCCAATGGTGACCGTATAGTTACTACGGGCGCACCTGACCGTAGAGCGATCTCGGGCGCGACCGGCCCGTGAATGGAATACGGGCAAAGCTTGTTTAGTCAATTGTTATGCATTTTTGACCTGTTTTAAGCTCTAATTACATTTTTTTATTATTTTCTCATTCTGTAGTGCAATTTGGGGTGTCTACAACGGCACAGGCTACCCTATGAGCCACTTGAAGCTATACTACGGGGCCCTATGCCAATTTGGCCGGGATGACGGCATACTGATCCAACTCTTCCAGAGGAGTTTGACCGGGTCAGCTCTTAGGTGGTTCGCCACAGTGGACCACGGCAGGATTAGGAGGTGGAAGGACTTGGCCGACGCCTTCTTAGATCAATACAAGTTCAACGCTGAGATCGTGCCTGACCGGTACGACATGATGAGGATGAGTAAGGGGAAGGATGAGTCTGTACGGCAGTATGCCAAGAGGTGGAGAGAGGCCGCCTCCCAGGTCAGGCCGCCTATGCTGGAACCTGAAATGATCTCGATGTTCATGGGCACACTGGGGCAGCCCTTCTACAACTATCTGGTGGGCCAGATCACCACCAACTTTGCAGCCCTGGTACAGGTAGCGGACCGGATCGAGGAAGGGGTCAAGTCAGGAAGGCTGATAGACTACTCAACTCTAACTGGGCAGTCTGATTCCTCTGCCTCCATGGCCCAGAAGAAAGGGGCCGGATTCAAAAAGACAGGGGCCCGAAAGGAAGGAGAGGTGAACCTGGTCCAGGGGCCTCCTACCAAGAAACCCCTCCATGTTAACATCTTTGCACCCCAGCAGGCCCAACAGGCCCAGCAGTTGTACCAGACCCCGCATAATGTCAATTTCTCCCCTTCCGTGCCTGCAAACCAGAGGAGGACCTTTACTAAGGAGGAGCGGGAGTCCTGGATGGCAGCAAGGAGGAATAGAATCTTTACTCCTCTCCCGATATCGCTGTCCCAACTACTGCCAACCCTGCTGAAGGGGGAATATTTGACTCTGAAAGAGCCCAACCCGAATGCCCCGAAAGGGAGGAATTTTGATCCAGCCATCACATGCGACTATCACATGGGTGCACCGGGGCACTCTACTGACACTTGCTGGATGCTGAAGCATGCGGTCTAGGACCTGTTGGACTAGAAGGCCTTGGTGTTCAACACTGCTGCACCCGTCCCGTCCGGGAATGATATTGGACAGAACCCTCTGCCGTACCATAATGGGGCAGGCCCATCCAACTCTATCATAGCCATCTCCACCACCAGAAGGGCCTTTGACCCATCACAGCTCATAGCTCCAGTAGGGACCACTGTCCAGGTCCGATTTTTCCCAGAGGAGGAAGAGGAGGAGATGAACATAGTCTCCCAGAAAAATAATCTTGCTGCTAAGGACATAAGCTCCTCTTTAAACCGGGTCTCTTCACTCATGGCCCAGATGAATACTGCAAGGCCTCCATTGGTCTTCAATTGCAGTCCACCCATCTATTCACCATCTAAGCCGTCCAAGGCTCCACTAGTCATCAACCTTGACCCCACCACTGCTTCCATCAATTCTTCTGTCCCCACAGAATCCAAACTTCAACCCTTGGTTGTAAATGTGCAGCCAGCCCAGACTATCCCTAAACCGGCCCATACATCCCGGTCCAAACTCCAGCCGTTGGTGGTCAACATCCCTAAATTAGCCTATTCTGAGGCCGCTGTACCATGGAATTACAACGAGGGAATCACGGCTACGGTTCCAGTGGTTAGGAACCCGAACCAGGAGGAGGTGAACCTCATGACGAGGTCAGGGAGATGTGCAGGGGGTGAAGAGAAAGAGAAAGAGACAGAAGTAGAAAAAGAAAAAAAAGAAAATGAAGAAAATGAAGAAAAAAGAAAACAACAAGGAAAAAACAAAGTGGGAGAAGACACCCCCCAGGGTGCAGAAAATGAGGCAGCCGACCTCATAAAAATCATAAAAAAAAGTGAATTCAATCTTGTGGATTAGCTGAACAAGGTCCCGGCCCAGATTTCAATACTGGGCCTTTTGCTGAATTCTGAAAAGCACAGGGATGCATTGTTAAGGGTGCTACAGAGTGCACACGTATCCCAGACAATCGATCCAGACCAGCTTGGCAAAATGGTTGGTCAAATCTTGTCACATAATGTGATAAGTTTCTCTAAGGGTGAGATCAGCCCAGGTGGGTGTTATCATGTTGACCCTTTGCACATCACAGTGCTTTGTAAGGGCTGCATGGTTGCACAGGTACTAATTGACAACGGGTCGGCGTTAAACGTTTGCCCGTTAATCACTTTTACCAAGCTTGGTCTGGACCAGTCAAGGATCAAGTAAAATGGGCGGATAGTTAGGGCTTTTGATAGCTCCAAGACCCACTCCCTAGGGGAGATTGAACTGCCGGTCACAATTGGGCCGAATATCTTTAGCATCACATTTGAGGTGATGGATATACCCGCAGCCTTCAATCTACTCCTAGGAAGGCCGTGGATACATTCGGCTAGGGCAATACCATCCACGCTCCACCAAAGGGTGAAATATGTAAGAGGGCAAAGGGTGATAACAGTCCTAGCCGAAAACTTGGTGCCTCCCATTGTGTCACCTGACGTACCCTTGATAAATGTAGACTTAACTGTTGACAAAATTGCATTTCACTCATTTCAATTTGAGACAGTAAATTTCATACCTGGGGGGTGTGAGAAAAAAAAGAAACAGACTACTGCAGAAGAAATGGTGAAGAAAGTGATGGAAAAATACCACTTTCACCCGGGGAAAGGCCTGGGAATCAATTTGCAGGGAATGGTGGAGCCAATCACAGCCAAGAAACTAATCCCTAGAGTAGGGTTGGGCTTCAAGCCCAGAGGATGGAGAAGGATGAAGCACGAAGAAGGAGGGAGCAGAAGTAGAGGAAAACTCCCTCATCTAAGAGAGAATTTTCCAAAACCCTCCTATACAATCCAAATATCTCCTCCCATGGACCAATCCAAGCCTCCCTACTACAACATCAACCCATTTCAGAAGCCTGTTGTTTCGGCCTTGCAACCATACAACCCATCTCCAATACTGGGAGCAGTGGATGGGCCTGGGCCACAACCAGAGCAGCGGACAGACTTCTCTGAAGATGTGGGGGCTTTCTTCGCCATGACTGAAGGCGAAAAAACTGGAAGTGACAACAAGTTACCTTTCATTGATTGGGCCACAGTGAAGATTCCGGATGAGGTTATATCTGGACTGGGCCCCGTAGCAGAAAAGGGCAGTACCCACCCGGTGATGATGGCATCGGACGCAGGACTTGAGAAGCAGGCTTTCCCTATTTCCCCTGCTCCCAAAAATTTTGTATTAAACAATTGGGAGGAAACTCCCCTTACCTTTGAAGCAGCGTTAGTTCGGCAAACTGACGCGGCTTCCAAAAAAAACTCCAATAGTGGAATGCCATTTCCCTGAAGGTTCTAATGGGCCTTCGTCTTCAGTGGAATTATGTTTAGAAGGCTCACAAAAAAACCAAAAAGATTTTTCTATTTTTTCTAGAAAATTTAATTTTTTCAAAAAGGTCCAAACCACTTATGAACCATATAATCAGACCGAATTGGACCAGGTTGAATATGACTTCGACCTTGAGCTCGACTTTGACCTCATGGGGATCGAAGTAGAGACCGAGGTCGAAGAAGAAGACCTTCCAAAAGAAATTGAATACCAATTGGAACGTCATGAAAAGGGGGTCCAACCTAATATTGAGGAGACCATATCCATAAATCTTGGGACCGAAGAGGACCCAAAAATAGTGAAAATCGGGTCATGCTTGTCTAATGTGCAGCAAAATGAAATGTCACGGTTCTTGGAAGATTACAAGGATGTGTTTGCTTGGTCGTATCGGGACATGCCGGGGTTGGACACTGACATGGTGGTGCACAAGTTGCCAATTTTGCCAGGGCTTAAGCCGATTAAGCAGAAGCTGAGAAGATTAAAGCCAGAATGGACCTTGAAGGTCAAGGACGAAGTGGTCAAACAATTTCAAGCCGGATTTTTGGCAGTCTCTACGTACCCTGAGTGGCTCGCAAACATAGTGCCGGTACCAAAGAAGGACAGGAAAGTCAGGATGTGCGTGGACTACAGAGATTTGAATAAGGCAAGCCCTAAGGATGATTTTCCGCTTCCACACATAGAAATCTTAGTGGACAATACTGCGGTACATAGCCTATTCTCCTTCATGGATGGCTTCTCAGGATATAATCAAATCAAGATGGCTAAGGAAGATCAAGAGAAAACAGCATTTATCACACCTTGGGGCACATTCCACTATACGGTCATGCCGTTTAGGCTTAAGAACGCTGGGGCAACATATCAGCGGGCCATGACAGCACTATTCCATGACATGATCCACAAGGAGATGGAGGTCTATGTGGACGATATGATTGCCAAATCATGCAAAGAGGAGCCACTTGATCAATCTGAAGAAAGTGTTTGATCGGCTCAGGAAGTACAGTCTACGGCTTAACCTGGCTAAGTGCGTCTTCGGGGCTACATCAGGGAAGTTACTGGGATTTATTGTGAGCCGAAGAGGAATTGAAATTGACCCAGCTAAAGCCAAGGCCATAATTGAAATGCCAGCACCCAGAACCGAGAAGGAGGTTCGTAGTTTTCTCGGGAGGATTCAGTACATAAGCCGGTTCATAGCGCAGCTCACGGCTATCTGTGAACCAATTTTCAAGCTTCTGAGGAAGGATAACCCGATACGATCAAGGAATATTTACTGAACCCACCTGTGCTAGTGCCACCAACCCCAGGAAGACCACTGATCCTGTACTTGTCAGTGTTGGAAACATCGATGGGATGCGTCTTGGGGCAGCATGATGAGACGGGTAGAAAAGAAAGGGCCATTTACTATCTGAGTAAAAAATTCACGGAATATGAAGCTAAGTATTCATCATTGGAGAAGACTTGCTGTGCACTAGTGTGGGCAACTCAGAGGCTAAGGCATTACTTCCTTAGTCACTCCACACTATTGATATCCCGGATGGACCCGTTGAAGTATTTATTTGAGAAACCGGCACTGACTGGCAGGACAGTAAAGTGGCAACTGCTACTGTCCGAGTTTGACCTCACATACATCACCCAGAAGGCGATCAAGGGTCAAGCCATAGCTGATCACCTGGCTGCACATCCTCTGCCAGAATATCAACCCTTGAAGACCAACTTTCCCGATGAGGCAATCCTATACACTGAGGAGGACAGTGAGAGTTCTTGGCAGATGTTCTTTGATGGGGCCACCAACATGAATGGAAATGGAATAGGGGCAGTCTTGGTCAAACCAGATGGTTCACACATCCCGATTGCAGTAAAGCTGAGATTCCAGTGCACCAATAACATAGCAGAATATGAAGCATGCATAATTGGATTGCAAGCAGCCATGGATCATGGAGTAGAGGAACTGGACGTATACGGGGATTCGAGTCTTATCATCTTCCAAACAACTGGTGAATGGAAAACCAAGGATCACAAATTGATCCCCTATCACCAGTATTTGGAAGAAATAAGCACAAATTTCACTCGAATTTCCTTCAACTATATGCCAAGGGCCGAGAATCAGTTTTCGGACGCTCTAGCAACCTTGGCTTCAATGGTCAGCATACCAGAAGGAGTAGACATCAGACCGCTGGAAATTGAGGTTAGAGATGAACCGACTTACTGTCTCGTTCTAGAGGGAGCACCAGAAGAAGAAGCGCCGTGGTTTCAAGATATCAAAAATTTCTTGAACAATCGGAGTCTACCAGAAAATGCCACGTCTACTGAGAAGAGGACAATACAGAGGTTGGCAGGTCAGTTTCTGCTAAGTGGTGGACATTTGTACAAGCGGTCACATAACGATATTCTGCTCAGATGTGTAGCCAAGGCTGAATCGGAAAGGCTGATTGAAACTGTACATGGAGGAGTTTGTGGGCCCCATATGAGCGGGCACATGTTGGCAAAGAAGATCTTGAGGTTGGGCTACTACTAGACAACCATGGAACATGATTGCTGTATACATGTCAAGAGGTGCCACCAATGTCAGATATATGCAGATAATAAGCATGCACCCCCAGGTGAGTTGCACAACATGACATCACCATGGCCCTTCTCTATGTGGGGCATAGATGTCATCGGCATGATTTCACCTAAGGCATCAAACGGGCACAGATTTATCCTGGTGGCGATTGATTACTTCACTAAATGGGTAGAAGCGGCTTCATATGCGAACATCACAAGCAACCATGTTATTAAATTTTTGAAGCACAATATCATTTGTCGCTATGGATTGCCAAGTGCCATAGTATTCGACAATGCTTCAAATATTAAGAACAAGGACATGAAGAAGATGTGTGAGCAGTTTCACATCACCCACCATAAGTCAGCTCCGTACAGGCCTAAGATGAATGGGGTAGTGGAAGCAGCAAACAAGAATATAAAGAAAATCATTCAGAAGATGGTAGTGAGCTACAAGGATTGGCATGAAATACTGCCACTTGCTCTACATGCCTACAGAACCTCGATCCGAACCTCAACCGGGGCAACCCCGTATTCCTTTGTCTATGGAATGGAAGCAGTCTTGCCAGTGGAAGTAGAAATCCCATCACTTAGAGTGCTCATGGAGGCAGAATTGGAAGAAGCTGAATGGATACATTCAAGACATGATCAATTCAACCTGATAGAAGAAAAGCGGTTAAAAGCACTATGTCATGGCCAGTTGTACCAAAGGAGAATGGCCCGGGCCTACAATAAGAAAGTGAGGCCCAGAACTTTCCAAGAAGGAAACCTAGTTCTACAGAAAATTCTACCTTTTTTGGAAGACCCTCGTGGTAAGTTCAAGCCCAATTGGGAAGGGCCTTATGTCGTCAAGAAGGTTCTGTCAGGGGGTGCACTCATCTTAGCAGAAATGGATGGGTCAGATTTTCCTAAGCCAATTAACTCCGATGCAGTAAAAAGGTATTTTCCTTGAGTGAATATTTCTAGGAAATGATCCGAGGCCATTTTTCTTTATTTCCTTCAAAATTTGAATCCCTAGTCTAACCAAATTGAGCCGGTTCGTTTCTTTGATAAACCCAAACCGGATTTACAGTCAAATTGGGGCAAAGCCAATTGGGGCAAAATTAAGAAAAAAAAAAAGAAAAGAGGAAAAGCAATGAAAAATGGCAAATGAAAGCCAAGTGTGAAAAAAGATGCAAAGAAGGCAATTTGGGGAAAAAGGGTTAAATTCATCATGACTGTAAGTCCGGTTGACCTATTTCCACACTTGAAAATTTTGGGCCTTTAATACCCTTTCTTTCATAAACCGAGCCTAGCCTTTATTTCGTCCTATTTTTAAGCCCTCGGTGATCTTAGTTTATTCATTCAAATGTCAGAGTAAGATTGGTGATGATGGAATACAGAAGCCGGCCCTAGTGAAAACTGTAACTGGTGCTAGGGGCAATATTGGCAAGAAAAAGAAAAAAAAAGAACAAAAAAAAATATAAAGGAAAAATCAGTGGTTGAGTTGATCATGGAAACCCAAGCTTGAAGAAAAATCAGCACAAGTACTAAAACTGAGCAGATTGGGTAATACGGTCAATTCTGGAAAAAGGGCATTTGGGGATGACTCTAAAGGTCCTAAGATGGACGGTTCTGATCCCTCATTATTTTCTGGACTACCCTTTTCATTATTTAACATGGTTCTAATTCCTTTAATTATAGGTGATTAAGTGCATGGACCAAATTTCAAAAATATAAAAAAAATATAAAAAGGAAAAATTATACTTTGGCCAGTGATGAGAAATCAAATACTTTTCATAAAACCTTTGTTTTTACAAGCATCTGAGCATTCTGAGGCCAATAATATAAAAATTTTATTTTGAATTAAATCCTTTGTCTTTCCACTATTGGAGTTTGCTTTTGTACAAAGGTAGGAAAAAAGAAAAAAATGTGTGCAGGAAATAAGGCTAATCTCTGTCTCCTAGCCGCTCCTCAAGCTCCCGAATCCGAGCTGTGATAACTCCAGAAGCCCCCTTTGCAGCGGGATCACTCAAGAAGGAAATGACCTCATCTGAAAGAGTCTGCCTAATCCTCATGCTCCTAAGGCTGGCTAAAGCATCCTAGTGCTTCTGCCTCAATGCTCGGACTTCAAGACAGTGGGCCTGCCTATGTTCCTCAAGTTGCTTCTCCATAGCCAGACGGCGAGATACCTGCTCTGCAAGTTGCCTTTCCATATCAAGGCCCCGTATCCTAAGCTCCTGGGCCTCTCGTACCCATATCTGCTGAAGTCGCTTGTGGGAGGCTCTCTCAGACTCTAAGATATCGTCATAGGTGGGAGCCAAAACTGCAGGAGGGTCTTCAGGTAATGGAGCCTGACTCTGTATCTGCTCCTTGATCCAGAAGAGATAATCCTTCACATGGGCTTCTGAGAAGACCGGGCCCCGCATGAAGCGAACATAGGACCACTCCCTCATCAACCAGGCATTCAGCTTCATGGTATCTGGAGAAAGGGGCCCAAGACGATCCTCATACCCACTTGGGATGATAATCCCCTGGGTCGCTCGAAACTGACGAAGGACCCGCAAAGGAAGATACAGCACTGCATGTCTCAGGCCAGCTAGGATCAGAAAATTGCGGTCACGAAAGCTAATCACTGTCTCTGCATTGGGCTGATAAGTACCAGGCCACCTCACTTGGTCATCCTGAAGGGAGCCCAAGAAAGTGAACCAGCCCTGTTTGCCCCCTGGAATATCGGGACACCCCCGGTTGCTCATCAAGATGGGGAATTTCAAGCCCGGGAAGAAGTGTCGATTGATTTCCTCAATCTGACTCAAATGATCAAGTAGCCAAAGCTACAAAGGAGAAGAGATATATCAGCACATTGTAAAAGAAAAAAAGCAAAAAAGCAAGAAAAAAGCAAAAAAGCAATAAAAAAGCAAAAAAGCAAAAAAAGCAAGAAAAAAGCAAAAATAAAGCAAAAATAAAAAAAAACAATTTTTTTTACCTGCAGGATCTGGGCACATGCTAGGAAGCGTTTCGACTTCCTATTGTAGCAATCAGTCAAGGCCTGATACATCCCAGCCAAAATCATAGGGGCCAACCTCTCCCTCTCCCTAACCTGGCATATCACTGAAATCAAGGCCAAGTCCACCTCATCATCATTTCGTGGGAAAAGCAGCTGGTTGACCACTATCAGGGTCAAGGCATTGAACCGGGCTTCCTTGTTCTCCCCCCTCAAAAGCTTCTCAGTCAAAAAAGACTTAGACAAGGTCAATAGGGTGTCAGAATCCCCTAAGTCCTTCTTCCCTATGCCCAAGAATGTAGAAGCTTCCTTCTTGTAACTGGGCCTAAGAGGTGGATTCACTACCTTCTCTGCAAACCTCAAACCCAGGATGGTTTCCACCTCTTCTATGGTTGGGGTCATCTCATGGTTCCCAAAACGGAACAAGTTGAGGTCGGGAACCCAGTGACCAATCATGGCCTCTATAATCTCCCACTTGAAGGGAACCTTTGGAATGAGCATGGTATGGCCTAGATTGGTGGAATCCCATCTCCTCTCTTCATCAAGAGTCATAGAGTTAACCCATCTTGTGTAAAAGGAATCCACAGGGTTATACCTAGTGAGATTTGGGGGTTTTGATCTAAAAGGCTGTTTTGCAGGGGAGGCAGTGTGGACAGACAATAATGGGGCAGAAGATGATCCGGATTCCATTGGAGTTGATGGAAGCAAGCTAGAACTCAAGGGGAGGAAGAAAAAGGCGAAAAAGGGGGTTTCTAAACTCAAAAACTCGTAAAAAAATACGCAAATCCCGAGGCTGGTTGCATTTATAGTATCTTTTAATGTATCCGGTAACTCAGACCGGATACAAAAGGTATTATTCATATCCGGTTAAGTATACCGGATACAAAGGGTATCATGTGTATCCGGTATGTTATACCGGATACAAAGAACAATCAATGTATCCGGTATATCAAACCGGATACAAAGAAAAAATGCAAAAAAAAGAGCAAAGGATGGAAAATCAGAATTTTTTACCTGTTTTACCTGTGTACAAGTCATAATTGCATAAAATTAAGAACAAAAGAAGTGCAAGACAAGAGAGAATGAATAAAAAGTTTTTTCATATATAAATGCAAGTCTCTTTGTACAAAGGATGATGGTATAAATACAGAAAAAATCCTAATCTACTACTCCTGTGCAGGATCATCCCCGCGTCCTCGGCCGCGTCCACCTCTACAGCCTCTACCTCGAAGCGATCAGCCCCTAGAGTAGGCCAGAATGCACTCGGCTGCATGACGAGGAAGCCGACCCACCACTTGCTGGATCTGATACTCCAAGCAATACTCCTCAAGGTCTGGAGGCGGAGCAGGAGTAGAATCTGGAGAGGATGCCTCAGGCTCAGCACGAGCAGGCTCGACTGGACCCGCAGATCCAGAAGGCCCAGCAGCATCAGCAGAAGGACCAAGGGCAGAAGTAGCTGGATCCACAGAAAAAAAATCAGAAAATTGAGATATAAGGAGGAACCAAAGAGGAAAATTAAAAGAGAACATACCAGGAATGTCTGCAGCAGGAACCAGAGGATCCGGCTCATCAGGACCAGCCGCTGGGGCATCCTCGGGATCAGCAGCCCGAGCTGGGGACGGATCAGGAACAGAGAAGTCAGGCTCGTAGGCAGCATCCTGATCATGGACCGGGCCCTACAAAAATCAAACCGGAATATCAGAATAGCAGAATAGCAGGGAAATGAAAGAGATGAAAGTATAAGAAAACCAGATACCTGTCTAGCCTAGAGCTCAGCAACTAGGGCCTCCAGCTCTTTGATCCTAGCATCCCGCTGGGCCACGACCGCATCATGCTTTGCGATCATATCATCAATCGCGGCCTGCTGGCTCTCGAACCGGTCCCGAATCAGATTCAGCTCGTGTACCTACCAATAAGAATAGAATTAGAGTCAGAAATGCAGAATTGAAGAAAAATGTTGGAAGATGAAGATCATGAAACTCACAGTGTCATCATGGACCTGAATGAAGATCCCGCCAATCTCTGTCACCCCGGCACGAGTGGGTCGATCCATCAAGCATCCAATAGAGACTCTCTGGATCCACTCGTCGTAATCTCCAGCTACTGTGAGCCCCTCCACATCCAGGAAGTGATCGAACTGATCCACATCAAAGCCTGGGAGGAGTGTGTCGGGACCCACAGGAGGAGGAGTAACGGGGATGCGAAGTGTGCCTGTGTGCTGGAAATACAGGCGCTCTCCCAAATACATCACCATACCAAGTCTCCCAAGGAAGCACTGGTAGGGCTGACGTCAGAGATCTCTATCAAAAGCGTCCTGTACTGCCATCTCACGAGCCACTCCAACATCCACGTCATCAGGACGAGATAAGATGAGCTGCAAAGAAGAAAAAGCGATCAGATACAATCAAGAGGTAGGAAGAGAAATAAAAGGAAAAAGGATAAAGAGTTTACATCGGATCGTTGGGCGCGATCCAAGTGCACCCGAGCAGTGCGAGGCTGACTCCTATCAGCATCTCGGACCTGGACCGACCAGCGTAGAGCAACAGGAAAATCCGCGACCTCAGGAACCGGGGATGGGCGGAAAAAAGTCATATAGGTGTACATGAACACCTAGCAAAAGAAAAATCAGTCAAAAAAAAAAAATAAAACATAAGGGATTAAACCAGACAGACGAATTCAATACCTGCAGAATCTGCTAGAAGAACCGGCTGCTGACTCCATCACCCCTCGGGGATGCCAGGCCTCGAACTGCTCGGCACAACCCGGCCAGGATGGTCCCATATATGAGCCGACCCCATGCTAGCTGGCGGGTCTGATGAAAATCTCTCAAAGCATCTAAGAAGAGTGGGCTGACACTAGTGGTATCCTTTGGGAAGAAGCAGCTCCCGAGCATCAGCAGGAATACATGGCGGAAGATAGGGACAAAAGCAGCATCCTCCACAGCAACAGTCTCGTGCCTCCCCTCAAAATATCGAGCCAGGCTCTCCCGCAGCCAACTAATGGAGAGACGGCCACTCCGCCCATCCCAAGCAGCGGGAGGCAGGGCCGGATATCCCAGGAGAAGGCCAATATCCTCCACAGAAGGTCGCTCCAAGATGATGGTCCGCCCCGTCAGAGGAATGCCGGTGATCATCACAAAATCTGAGGGGCGGATCCCTAGCTCCACGTCCGGTAGATGGAAAGACTGAGTCTCCGGAAAATACCTCTCCATCATAGCAAAAATGAGTGGACGGTCGGCTCTGAACGAGGGAATGCTGATGAAATGATCCAGGTGGCACCTCCCGAACTCACGTCTGAGTGCCGGAGAAAGAGACTGAGCTAATTCGCTGAATCTCCCCCAACTGCCTCGCAAATGGGGAAGAATGGTAAGGAAGCGGCACATCTGCCCTGATGCACATGGAGGGGTGGCTATCCAAGCCACTGAGGAGCTCTGTATCATGAACAGATGCCCTCAACTCCTCAGAGACACCTGACAGAGCTACAGCAGCACCATCCTGAGCCGCACCTCCGGCTCTGCCACGGCCTCGGCCTCTGCCACGTCCTCTCTCGCCCTCAGGGGCCTGATCCTGAACTCTGCCTCGACCCCGAGCAGGAGCAACAACGGGCTAACATTTAAAGGAAAAGGGTAAAGATTGGTGGGGGAAGGAGAATAGAAGAAAGAAAAGAGAGAAAGAACTTGAAAGCCTACTGTGCGCGCGTGGGAAACACGGCACGGGGTAAGTTCGGAGTCGCCACCGCCTGATGGGGTGCAGGCGGACACCTGGGTGCCTATCTTGTCTATTTAAGGCTTTTGGTCTGCGGCTTTGAGATTCTAAGGTTGGTTCTCGGTTGCGGGCTGGGGAAGTCCGTAGACACCCCAATCCGCCCCGTCGGATGACGGGTCCCATGGGTTCCCTATCTTGAGTCAGCTTTCTCACTTGGTTCTCACCTGATTCTTAATCCAGCATGCTTTTAAGTTAGGTCTTTGGCGGGACCACCCGAGTGGTGTGGGTCCCTTTAGTTGATTTTATCCTTGCTTAACTTAAGTGATCTGAGTCGGATTGAGTGGGCCCCGTTGGAAGGCCCACTAGTGTGCCTTGGTGGGCTTAGTCCAGCCCGTGGGCCCTTGTGGGCCTCGGCCTATCCTAGGAGGCCCTGTGGGCTTTGGTTAATGTATTGATTTTACATGGGGGTTCAAGTTTGATTATTAAGTTATTTTCATGCAAGTGGTGGGCCGGATTGGTTTGTGGGCCCCTTAGGCGGGCCCACCTGGTGGCCAAGATATTTTCTGTTACCTTATTTTAGTTTGCCAAAGTGGGCTGGTCGTTGGGCTTGGGGCCCATGATCCAGGCTTTGGGCTTTGAAAGCCCAGTTCCTCGAAGTTTAGGGCTTGCACCCTAACCCGGTTCGGTTGGCGGGCTTTGGTGCGCCCGATAGGCCCTAGCCCATGGTCTCGGCCAAACCATGCAGTTCATGCATTCATATATATGGCAAGGCTCGGGTGGGCCGCATTGGGTTTGGCCCGCCCGATTGAAATTGGTTCACTTTTGCTTGGATTAGTTACTTGGCATGCCTTGGTGTTTATTGGGCTTTGTGGACCTCGTTGGAAGGCCCACCATTGTTCCAAGTTGGACCGGTTGGTCCAAGTCCCATCTTGGGTTTCCGGGTGGCCCGGAAACCCTGTTGGTTTACTGGTTTTGACACAACACATACCAAAATTCGGCAACAGGTCACAAAGGTGCAAAAAAAACATTTCTGTGTGTATCCGGTAACTCAGGTCGAATACACTGGGTCTGTGGGTTATCCGGCCTCGATGGCCGGATATGCTAAGGCCCTAGGCAATCTGGCCTGAGTTGCCGGATCACCCTGGAATGGCCTTTTTTGGGTTTTGGCCTCTCGGGATTGGTTCCAGGGGGTTCTTGGGACATTTTAAGATCTTGTGGGCCCCTGGGAAGGCCCACGTTGGTTCAGACTTGGGAGAGGCCACATTTGGCTTCTCCACTTGGGATTTCTTCTAGCAAAACAAATGGGACTTGGGGGCCACTGTTGTGGGGGAGGGGATCATGCTTGTGGGGGTAATGGAGCATGCAAAGAAAACTTAGTGATCCTTCAGTCAAAGAAATACAGCCATGGTTACCTAGCATGTTATCATTCAAAAGAAAACTACATGCATGCTTAGACAATAGGAAACAACATGTTGGGCTAGGGGATCATGGAGCATTCAAAGGCCTCAACCACATCAATAAAGTATCTAATCGAGCCATGCCTCAAACTAGTAAAATCTTAAAGAAAGGAGAGAGGAGGGGGCTTATTATGGGGTACATCAGATCATGTACTAAGGAGGAGCATTGCTCCTCCGAAAAAAACATGCCTAGAAATAAGTCTAAAACAGCAACAGCAGGGAACTAAAAATGCTTGATAGATGGAATCCCACGCTTCCTTAACCAAACCTACGTGACCCTCATACTGGTGGACACATTCATACTATGAAAATGAGAATAAGTATATTCTTAGCATGGTAGGAATACAGCTCCATGCAGGAAAAGGAAGGCATGCAAGAATGTTTTTAGAAAGTCCTAGATTTAATATATGTTAAATACAATCTACTAAGGAACAATACCTGAGGGTTCTTGGCCTCTTGAGCAACGTATGGGTACCTCCTTGGAGCTGGACAGCAGCCGGAACTCCCTTTTTTCTCAGCAAAAACAGCAGCTCCTTCTTGCTTCAACCAGGGAATGGAGAAAGGAAGAAAGCCAAGGCTTGGGGGGCTTTTGATCTTTCCTTGGAGGTGAAGGAGGGTTGAGGAGGTTGAGAGGGGTGGGGTTCGAAGGGGGTAGGTGAGAGAAGAGAGCAAGGAAAAGGGAAAAACAAAAGCCAACCCCGGACTAAGCTGCTGTTTTGCTATTTATAGGCAACTTAATGTATCCGGCAACTCAAGCCGGATACACTAAGGCCTCTTCGTATCCGGACTTCAAGTCCAGATACACTGGCTTCCCTTTGTATCCGGTAACTCAGGCCGGATACATGACTTAATGATTTCAAAATTTAATGCCGCTGCGAATCTATCGGCCAAGTGGCGCGAATTTCGCGCGAATATCTTTATGTATCCGGTCTTCAAGTCCGGCCATGAAGGATAGGCAGTGTATCCGGTATATGTGACCGGGTACAAATCGAAAAATTACGGATTTGCCCTTCGACTTGACCGATTTGACCCTTTTTGATATCTACGGATCGCCCGTACGAAATTTTTATATTTAAGATTTAGTCCCTGAGATATTTTGCTGCGTTGGCTGCCACGTGTGCAGTTCTTGCACCACGTGTGCAGTTTCCGGTTTTTGCTACTCGGAAACTTCGACAGATCATATCTCCTTCATCCGAACTCCGATTTGAGCAAACTCAATTGTGTTAAACTCGTATTGGAGCCCTCTATTTAATGACATGGGGCTAGGCATTTGGTACGGAATTCGAGGAAAAGTCAACTCTTGGCTTTTCCTTAAGTTTGACCGCCCTTAGAACCTTCATCCGGACCCCGATTCCTGCAAACCCAGTTGCGCTGGAACCGTGTCAGGATTCTCTATCCATTGGACTAAAGTAAGGTATTTGGCACGGAAATCGAGGAAAAGTCAACTCTTGGCTTTTCCTTAAGTTTGACCGCCCGCAGAACCTTTATCCGGACTCCGATTCCTGCAAACCCAGTTGCGTTGGAACCGTGTAGAGATTCTTTATCCAATGGGATAGATCAAGATGGCCAAATTTTATCTGATTAACAGGTCAACTTTCCACCCCTCAGGGTTTGACTTCTTGGCCGAGTTTTTACATTTTCTGGCTTTTTGGGAGTGCAAAAATGAGGTGCTTACACCTACCTCAGCAGAGCTCTCTTTGGAGTCACCTAATGGCTCAGACAAGGTGGCGCTGGAACTCGCCTCTGTCCGAGCCCGCGAAATAGAGGGCTGATCAGCAGGGTCAGCCTCCTCTCTAACTCGGGAACGACTCCTAGCCATCTACATGAATCAGGGAAGTGTCTTATGAGATTCAGTATCCTACTTTGCTTTTGATCTAAATTCAGTTCAAATTCATCAGAAATTCTACTTTGCTTTTAATCTAGGTTTCGGTGCAAATTACCTTGCTTTTAACCTAGGTTTTAATTCAGCGGGAGTTTTACAAGACTTTTTCAAGTTATCCTTCTATTATCTATTTTGGTTCAAAGTTTTTAAGAATATTCCTACATGAAGGCCAGGCAGTGATGCAGAGGCAAAAGCCTTAGCCAAATCAAAGATTAGATGTGGGACCTAAGGGCCAATCAAGGAAGAGTTCGGGCAGTCAAAGCACCACCTCGTTCAAGGGCATACCAAAATCAGTTCAATGAAGAACAGGTCGTATCATAGCATCTGGAAAGATTTCTTTTCTACCAGCAATTTAAAAGAATACCAGTGAAAAATCCTAAGTTCTCAGATATGGTCAAATGTATCATTCCAAAAGGAGGGCTACTATTATTCGGGCAATTCAGTTAGAAATTGCTACTGTCAGAAAATCCATGGGTCTTGGCAAAGATACCGGTTGGTAAGCATCATTCAGTCAATGCAGGCCGGATTTGATCACAATAAGCAAGGTTACATTCACCAATTCGGAGAAACATAGTGTCACAAGCATGGTAATTTAGCATGGAGAGTTGACTATAGCTAACACATGTTGTTGATCCAAGTCAATTATAGCGAAAAAAATTCAACATGCAATCTGCAGATCAATAAATGCTACCGGCAGACAATCTGAATTAAAGGATCATAGCTTAAGAATTGGTAGAATCAATTTGGGAATCAAAACAAATTGTAGAAAAAAAAACAGCATGGTAATCAATTCCGTCAGAATTTCTCTTTGGCAGAAATTACAACCAATGCAAGTAACAGGCATCACAAAAATTGAAGCATTACAATGAATCATGCTCAAGCTTTCAGGAACAAATTGGCTCGAAATGAGGAACCAGCATGGATAATCACTCAATGTCAACTTCGGTAGGGACATTGATGAGCAACTGATTACAATGGTCAAGCAACGACAATCCAGGCACGCCAAAATTGCTTATGGTAAATTAGGTGAAGCACATTGCAAGAAAAATAGCACATGGCATGAAAATTTCAAGATCATTCGTCCAATTGGGCATGAACTAGATTGCCAAGAAAAAATAAATCTCACTAACCTGGATAAGCAGTGGAGAAATCAAGCACCTGATTACAAGTGAGTGGGTGAAGAATCAGTCGCAACCACCAGAAATCGTCGCTCCAATACCAAGGAGAAGAATCGCCAAAAATCGGAAGGAACGAGCTAGGGCTCGACCGCTGCCTTGAATGGGCGAACAGTGGAAGTCGCCGGAGTTACAGGTCGTCGCCGGCAGCAAAAGAGGACGCCGGAGCTGCTGGAGTTCGCCGGAAAGGAAGGAAGAGCCGTCGGGGACGAAGGAGAAGAGAGATGTCCGGTCTGAGTAATTGGAGAATGAAGAAAGAATAGGAAAAGTCGCGGTCGCGGGCGACTTTATAAAACGTGTACTTTATAAAACGTGTGTATCCGGTGACTCAGGCCGGATACACACAAGCCCTGCCTTATCCGGTATGTGACACTGGATACGGAAAAAAAATAGAAAAAAAAAAAAGAAGAAAAAACAGAAAAATAGGGAAAAAGAGATGAAAAAAGAAAAAAAAAAGAAAAGAAAAAAAAAGAGAAAAAAAAAGAAAAAAGGAAAAAGAAAGAAGAAAAGAGAGCAAAATTGTGCTACAAATTCTACTATTTTCTCACAAAATCCTATTTTTGCCTTAAAATCCACCTCACAGCCACGAGAGCTCAGTGGAATTTAGGACAACTTTGGGAAATGTGCTGGTCAAAAAGGGATACCCACTCAATTTTCAGCTTGGTTTGATAAAAAAATCAGTTTTCAAAAATCCTATTTTTGGGCTTAAAATCCACTTCACAGCCACAAGAGCTCAGTGGAATTTAAAAACTCTTGGAGAGATGCCCCCCTTAAAGTTAGGGCTTTTTTTGGCAAATCTTCACTCAGAAATTGTTTTTTACAAAATTGAATTGAATCAAGCAAATCATGCTTAAGGGAGTGCAATTTGGGCTTGTCTAATCTTTGCAGCTCACTACTTCGCAGCTCCCGCACCTATACCCTTACTTCGGACGCTCATAACTTCATCGTCCGGATGAATTTTGGAGCGATTCCAGAACCATGGGAAAGGCGAGGCTGTCTAGTTTATGTCCACCAAATTTCATTAATTTCTATCAAGCATATTTTTGACACCTCTCTGTCGAAGTTGATCTGACAGTTCAGGTTCAAATACAGAACTTGTCACTTCGACGGAGCGCCATGTGTTCGTTTTAAGTCCGATTCGAGTGATTTTTGTTTCTGGGCACTCCTTTCTGAGTCTATTTTTAAATCCAGTTGGTTTCATAATTTTTTGACTCCATTTGAATTATTGGTAACAGATTTACTCAGAGCTGCTCATTAGTACTTTTCTGGGTAAATCTGTGATCTTCGGGGCCTGTTCGGGAGACCACCCAAGGCACATCCGAATGAGTTTTTGTATGAGGCTAGTTTATTTTGAAATATGGCCATACAGACTTCAATCACACCAAATTTCGTGGGTTTTTATGGAGGCTATTTTTCTAGGGGATTTTCCAAAGTTGCCTACTTGCTACTTTTAATCATTCCTAGCAGCAACTTTAAAGGAGCCTAACTCCTAGGATTTCAACCGGATTGACTTGAAATTTTGCATGAGTCCCTTATTTACTAAGATCTTTCAAATGGATTTGGTTTGGTTCAATTTAAAATTGGATTTGAATGATTTCAAGACAAATGGCATTACTTTTACCAAATTCTCTGGATTTGCCTTAACTTGGTTTTGAACAATTTTTGATGTGATTTCCATTTTTTTTTATATTCCAAAAATGATATTGACATAAGAGAAGATCTAAAATCCATTTGGATCTTCGTGTGAATATATCATACACTTGTTCCTTTTTCAAGGCTTTTCATGATTTTTAGCAAGTTTCCTATTTTCTTTTAGCATGAACAAACACTTGGCAATCACTTTGTGTGGATGAATGGGGGTGCCTAACACCTTCTCCCGTTCATAATCTAATCCCCTTACCCATCTCTGGATTTGATTTTTAAGTAAGGTTATTTTTTGGCATTTTCGCACTTTTTGCTTATCTTTAATCTTTTGGTGTCCATTCTCACCTCAAAAATCTGAATGGTGGCGACTCTCCCACTTTTTGCGTCGAGCCCCGTGTGTTGACGGAGTGGAGATCACTCCAGTGATTTTTCCCGTGTCTCACAGTACCGGCTTCGTAAGGTGACGCCGACACGCCGCTGGTAGCGCAGAGCAAGATTGAAGAATCTACAAATCAGCTATGCACATGCCGCGTTCCCTCCCGCTAGCAGCGCGCCCTTAACTGAGTCTTTTGGATTTGAGTGGGATTTGAGTTCGCTTCCAGCCGTCTACCCCGATCGCAAGACGACGCCACCAGCGCTCGATGCGATCTGAAATTTCTTCTTTAAATAGACGAGCTGTATTCTTTTTTAAGGGACTTTTTCCTTTGATCAATTGGTTTTGGATCTTTAGGTGTTCGAGATTCAATCAATTAGTTTTTAGAAAGTCGGTGATCGAGTGAGGGGGAGATCAGAGAGAGATCACCTGGAATTGAAGTTTGAGGATTCTTCTTCAATTCGGAATTTCACTTGATCGGTTGATCTCCTGGATTGGTGATCAAGTTTGTTGGATGCATAGGTGGATTCCTATTGCATTGGATCATCTCAGTGGACTCTGAGATGATTGTTACGATCTGGATTGATCGTGAATTGCAGCTTGTGGATTCAAGTTGTGTTGCAGTTCGTGGATTCGAGCTGTGGATCTGGATTGATCGTGATTTGCAACTTGTGGATTCAAGTTGTGTTGCAGTTCGTGGATTCGAGCTGTGGATCTGGATAGATCTTGAATTGCAGATTGTGGATTCAAGTTGTGCTACAGTTCGTGGATTCGAGCTGTAGATTGCTGTTGAGTGAGTTCAATTGTAAAGGTTAAGTGTGTTTTCCTTTGTAATTGCTTTTCATTCAATAGTGGAGATTCTAAGGGTTAGTCGCCTCATATAGACTCGAGGTTTTTCCTGGATCTGGATTCAGGTTTCCTCGTATAATTCATTGTGTATGTTTCCACATTGTTAAGATCATAATTGTTGTAGATCGTGGACCTTTAGAGTAGTCCCCTACTCTTTTCAATAACCATTAAACTAACTCATCAATATCAATTCATAAATCTGGTAAATGGGTTTTCTAGCACACTTTCTCTCATATTCAATTAAATCATAAAATATCCATGAAGATACATCTACATCAACCTCTAAAAGAAAGATCTAAACGAAATATTAAAGATCCTCAGCTCAGTAATCTGCAACTCCCTCTCAGTAGGTAACACATGCATGCTAGAAACAGTTTATATATATAAAAGTAATCATTCATGCACGATAAAACAATCGGATAGTCACGGTCGATAATAAGAACGAGTAATCACCATACGAAACCAACATTTATTCAGTGTTTGAGATAAAGAGAGTTTATTATGTAACCTTCGTTTCATTTAGAAAGGCAATGTAATATAAATCAAACTCTTCTGATTCAAATGTAGATCATGTCATTCATAATTAATAGTAAATCCCAATCTGATATCAACATTCTCCCATATAGGATGCAATCACGTAGTAATCACATCTACCCTACATGAGGTCTCTCCTGCAGGAGTCATCATATTTCATCCCCAGGTGGTCACATCTCACCCGCAGGTGGTAATCACATATATCTCCCTTGTGGGATGCAATCACATCGTGATTACATCTTCCCCACAAGAGGTCACATCTCTCCCGCAGGAGGTCACATATCTCCCCTGTGGGATGCAATCCTATCAGGATCACATCTCCCCCAACAGGAGGTCTCATCTCACCCGCAGGTGGTCATATATCTCCCCTGTGGGATGCAATACTATCAGGATCACATCTCCCCCAACAGGAGGTCTCATCTCACCCGCAGGTGGTCATATATCTCCCCTGTGGGATGCAATCCAATCAGGATCACATCTCCCCCAACAGGAGGTCTCTCCCACATGAGTTACACATCTCACCCGCAGGTGGTCACATATCTCATCCGCAGATGGTACAATCTCTTATAGCCATCATGGCATTCAGTCCACAGTCCAATTATATTTTCAGAAGGAAATTACCTATATAGAATCCTTGTAACCATTTCAAGTGAATTTGATCCTCTTTAAACCCCAAATTGTACTAAATCATAAAACAAGGTGGTTAAATATCTAATATAAACCTTTTAGTGTAAATGGCCTTCAGGGACACCTTAAGAATAATCTTAGAGAAGTGTTACAAGGGGTGGAAATCCAAATACCCTATTTTATAATGATTTGGGACTACGAATCTCATAAAGTTCTCAAAATACATTTTGGATGAGTGGAATAGTCTTAGGATCCCTAATAAGGTCACCATACCTGTGCGCACCTAAACCTGGCCTAGATTGCACACCGGGCGCACCTTTGGCGCGTGCCTCGGGACTTATCGGAGTCGCCACTGCCTGAGAGTGCAGGCAGACACGGTTTTGCCCTAATCGGGTCTAAGTCTGGTCTGCGGCTTTTCAGAGTTCTAGCTAAGTCCTCAGTTACGATCCGAGGAAGTCCTAAAGACACCCCGGTCCGCCCCGTCGGTTTGACGGGTCCCTCGGGTCTCCCTGGTTTTTGAGTCAAGTTCACCCTTTTCCTAGACCAGCATGCTGCCTTGTTGGGTCTGGCGAGGCCCTTTGAAGGTGTGGGTCCCTTTTATTTGATTTTATCTTTTTATTGACTTAAGTGGAGTGGATCGGACCCGGGTCCCGTTGGAAGACCCGTGGGTTGCCATGGTTGGGCCTTGGGCCCAGTTGGTTTATTGGGTAACCCATTTGGTTATTTTATTTATTTACATATTTCATGGGCTTAATGGGATTGGATTTGGCCCATTAGCCAAGAGTCAAGTGGTCTTGGGCCTGTTTATTCAAAACAAGCCTGGTATGGACCAGTCTAAATGTGGGCCCTCAAGAGGGCCCAAGGGAATCTTGGTGGGCCTATCTAGGCCCAAAGTCCAAAGATGGGCTTAAAATAGCCCAAATGGTTTAAGAGAATGGTTCAAGCCGGCTTAGACCGGATCAGGTCCAACCGAACCAAGAAATTACAATTTTTACATTATTTTACAAGTGCCCGTATTTTCTTTACGGTCTCGCTTGCCCGTGAATGGATTCCGGTCCCCCTCGTCCGTGAATCAGACACGGTCCAGGTTGGACCGGCCTGAGTTTACGGACGCGACCTGTTTTGCATGTTTGCCGCCGATTTCAATCTGGATCAATTCCGTGGCCTCTTCAAGTGTTCTGGTAATTCCAGTGGGTTTCTTCAGATCCTCCAGATGCTTCATTTTGTCTCATTTGGCATAAAAAGCCATTTATCTCCTCTTTTGCAATTTCTGAGTGACTAGGCCTTCTTTTAATCACTTGTGGCCATTGTTAAGAAAGGAAGAAGGGGGAGATTACAAGGGCATAACCGGCTTTCACAAGCACCTGAAATTCTTTGTAATGGTGAACAAAATGGATTGCCAAAATTAGCCCAAATATTAGTTAAAGTGTCCTTTTAACTTAAGACACTCCCCTTCCTTCTTGATGGAACCTGCCAACTTGAATTAAATTTCTCATGATGTGCACCAATCAACAAATTGGTTAGAAAGGTTAGGGTAAAATCAGAATATAAAAAGAAATTCAAATAGATATTAGAGAAATCACATTTTTTGCTTATGTTTATAAAAATACTTACAATACAACTCCTTTGCTTGTTTTTGTACTTCGTGGTTCTCCGGAGATTCCGGCAGCGCTTCCGCACTCTCCAAGGTTTGCTGGGATGAAATGGGAAGAGCTTGGTTATAAAATGGGGTTTAAAAGAAGGTATGAGGAGGTTCAAACATGGTTTTAAGATGGTGAGGGCATTTTGGGCATTATGTTGGCTTGGGTAGGGTGGTGGCAACTAGGCAGGACTTGGCCGTGGGAAGCACCAGGAGGGAGAGGGGGTAGGCCAGAGAGGGATGGCTTGTTCAAATGAGGGGGGTGGCCTCTCTATTTATAGGCAAAATTTCCGTGCCCGTATTTGAAGTACGGGCGTGCCTTGCCCGTACTTCAAATACGGGCGAAAAACGAATATTTGCAATTATCGCAGATTCGGCCGTACGGGACGCGTGTCCCTCCGTACGGTGACGCGTGTTTTTCTTCTGGAATCTTGCCCGTATTTGAAATACGGGCATGCCCTGCCCGTAAATCAAATACGGTCCAGCACGTTTTTAAAATGTTTGGATTTCAAACCTTTATTCAATTTGGTTTTTTGCAAGATTCTTATCCGATTTTTCGATTATTTTATTAAAAAAGCGAGATTCTCTTTATTAAAATATTGTTAAACACATTTATCTTATTTATTTTATTGGGTTGTTCCATTTTTGCTGCCTTTTTTGCCACATGGGCAGTTTTCCTGAAATTTCAACTGCCCATAACTTTTTCATCCGGTGTCCGATTTCAGCAAACTTAGTGTCGTTGGAACCGGCTCGGAACCACCTGTCCACTGGGGTCACGTTTGGCAGTTGAATTTGGGTCGAGCAAAAAGTCAAATTTTCGCTCCCCAAAAGTTCGACCAGCTCATATCTTTTCCATTTGGACTCCGATTCCAGCAAATTCGGTTGCGTTAGAATCGTGTCGAAATGATCTTTTCAATGAGATGAAGTTTGATGGCCAAATTCACTTGAATCAAAAAGTCAATTTTTTGACCCCCTCAGGGTTTGACTTTTAGTTTGACTTTTTACTTTTCTTTATTTTGGGGGTGCAAAAATCAGGTGTCTACAGCTGCCCCTCTTTGCTGGAGTCACCTTGGGGGATGAACGGCAAAGAAGAAAAAGAACCTTATTTTTGCATCTTGCATTTCTGTCGACATGGTTGACGAGCTCAATCATTGAGTTTGTTTTTAGTGAAAGGGAAGTGTCAGATGTCTGGTATCACTTCCTGGTTTTGGAATCCCTATACCCTCTTTCGGGTTTGAATAGGGCAGTTTCTTTTTGAAAAATGAGATAAGATTGGTTTTGAGCTCATCAGCCTGTTTCGGCGTTGATGCAAGGCCCTTAACAATGTTCTTTTCTTTTTGTTTGTTCCATTAAAGCTTTTAGTGACTTCAGTTTTTTTTTTTTTTTTTTAGGGAAAAAGAGGTTATCAGGCCAAGGTTAGGGACTGGGAGTGAAGGTGGGAGGACGGGAGGAAGCTTTCACGCTGCTGTCCATCATCTCGAAGACCACACACCTACTTTAGCTTATGCTATTTACAAAAGTGAGAATCAAAATTTACAAGAGGGGGCGAATCGGCCCATTATCGCTTTTCCTTGCCGCTTTTCCTTGCCAGGTTCTTTCTCTTGTTGAGGTATTAGAGCTTCTTTTCCATTCAAGAGTTACTCCACTGGGGATCTGGTGGGAGTATGATCTGTCTAGATGACTCTCTGGGGATTATTGTGACGTCCCTCTTTGATTTTGAAGTTTTGTTGGAGGGTCTAAAGATCTTGACGATCTTCTTTCTTCCGAACTCCGCTGGGGATGAAAGGGAAGAAGCCTCTGCTGGGGAATGAAGGAACAAAGTATCCTCCTTATGTTTATCTTGCATCTTTCTTCTTTCTTTGAACCTGTACAGGGAACAAAATGTCAGTGTTTGCTCCATTGGGGATATGCAGGGTTGGTTTATTTTAAGCCTTTGATTCATCACAAAAAATGGCTATTGATTAAGGTTATGAACCCTTCTTCACGGGTTAACAGCACAGCTGGGAAATTCCAAGAATAGTTAAGCAGAATAATTACGGAAAAACACAGATGTGGTAGTGTGTGTTTGTGCCTGCAATTATCACAAAAGTCAATCCTTAAATCAGACATAGATTAGAGTGCTTGGTATTTTTAGCCTTGTCATCATAGGCCTTGGAGCTTTGACTCAAACACAGTCTGCCAATCTGGGCCCTTCAGGTTACTTGGCTGTCCCCACTCAGTGCACTGTTCAACCTGTTTCTGTGTTTGCTGCATTTTCCTTTCTAATCAAGGCATGACCAGCTCCTCCCTTTTTTTTTCTTTTTTTTTTTTCTTTTTTTTTTTACCACGACTGACCCTTTTGCACATAGCGCCCTTTTTGGGTTTTCACCATGTCTGGTCCTTTCAGGGAGAATCCAATTCCGTCATTACCAGAAAACGCAGATTTGACTGTTTTGCTCAAGATCATTCACTTTAGGATCTGAGAGGTCTTCAAGATAGGACGAAATGTAGGCTAGGCCGGGGTTTTGAAACAAAGATAAGTGGCCCAAGAAGGCTGTGATTTTATAGGTCTGTACAGTACTCCTTTTATTGTTGGGGCTTACATCCTGGCTTATTTCTTTGGTGTGGGGTTCATATTTTCCACATCTTATTTTGTACTTGCTTTTCTTTTCTTCTTTTTCTTGATTTTCTTCGCAATTGCTCTTTTTTTTTTTTTTTTTACTTGAGTTAGGGCCAGGAATGCCCATTTGGATGCGAAGGAACACCTGTACTAGGTTTGAAAAGAAATTTTCAGGCCCAAAAGTATCTAACTAGGGGAGAACTTTTTGGGGTGCTTGAAAGGATTTACAGGTTTGGGGAAGAGTCAAAGATGGCCTTTCTTCATTTCCCAATTGGAATGATCTCAAGGGTAGTACAGTTTGACTGCATCTGCATTTATTGGCTCAGGAAAAATAGTTCCGTCCGTCTCTTGTAGGATTAGTGCTCCTCTGGACAGAACTTTGTGTACTATGAAAGGTCCTTCATAGTTTGGCTTGAATTTCCCTCTATTGTCTTCTTGGTGGGGGAATATCTTTTTCATAACAATGTTTCCCACCTTGAAGTGTCGTGGTATCATTTTCTTGTTGTAAGCTCGTGCTATTCTTTGCTGATAGAGTTGTCCATGGCACAAAGCTCTGATTCTTTTTTCATCAAGCAACTGGAAATGGTCGAACCTTGATTTTTCCCACTCAATGTCATCAACCTCTGCTTCTTTCAGGATTCTGAGTGAAGGGATCTGCACTTCTATGGGAAGGACTGCCTCCATTCCATATACAAGAGAAAAAGGGGTTGCTCCGGTTGAGACCCTGATTGAGGTTCGGTATGCATGCAAAGCATATGGCAGCTTCTCATGCCAGTCTCTGTAGGTGACTACCATCTTCTCCAATATCTTCTTTAGATTTTTGTTGGCAGCCTCTACCGCCCCATTCATCTTGGGCCGATATGCCGTAGAATTTAGATGTCTGATCTTCAAATCTTCACACATTTTGTCCATGTCCTTATTATTCAAATTCTTGGCATTGTCTGTGATAAGTGCTTCAGGCACACCGTAGCGACAGACAATGTTGCTTCTGATGAATTTCAGCACATGAGACCCCTTAACATCTACAAAGGACACGGCCTCTACCCACTTGGTAAAATAGTCTATTGCAACCAAGATGAATCGATGCCCATTTGATGCCTTCGGATGTATTTCTCCAATTATGTCAATTCCCCAGATGGCGAAGGGCCAAGGAGAAGTCATTGAGTACAAAGTGTTGGGCGGTGCATGAATGTTATCAGCATAAACTTGGCATAACCAACACTTCCTTACATGGATGTGGCAATCATGTTCCATAGTCAACCAGTAATAGCCCATTCTCAAGATTTTTCTGGCTAGCATGTGCCCGCTCATATGTGCGCCACATTGTCCCCCATGGACTTCATCAATCAACTGTTGTGCCTCTTCTTCTGTTACACATAACAGCAATGAATCATTGTAGGACTTTTTGTATAGCTTGCCCCCACTAAGGAAGAATTGTCCTGCCAGCTTCTGAATTGTACGCCTCTCAGACGCTGTGGCATTCTCTGGCAAAGTCCTGTCTCTCAGGTATCTCATTATGTCTGCATACCAGGGTTCCCCTTGTGGCGTGCTCTTTTCAACATTAAAACAGTAGACAGGAGAACGCCGCACCTCTATCTCCAATGGTTGTACCCAAGTATCGCCAGTGATGGTTGCCATAGATGCCAGTGTTGCCAGGGCATCTGCAAACTGATTCCTGTCTCGTGGCATATAATCAAATGTCACGTTTTTGAACTGTCCTTCCAATTCCTTAATCAGTTCCTGATATGGCACCAATTTTGGATCCTTAGTCCGCCAATCCCCCATTACTTGGTAGATGATTAGACAGGAATCACCATAAACTTTTAACTCTTGGATATTCATTTCAATTGCGGCTCGCAAGCCTAACACACACGCTTCATATTCTGCCATGTTGTTAGTGCAATCGAACAAGAGTTTTGCTGCTATTGGATGATGGACTCCTTCTGGGGAAATGACTACTGCTCCAATCCCTTTCCCATTGATGTTGAAGGCCCCATCAAAGAACATTTGCCATCCTGTTTCCTTTCCTACTGACTCGGCACACATAATTTCATCATCCGGCAACCCGGTGAGAAGTGGTTGATAGTCGGGCACAGGGTGTTCTGCCAGGTGATCTGCTACTGCCTGTCCCTTTATTGCCTTTCTTGTGGTGTAGACAATGTCATATTGAGATAGGATAACCTGCCACTTGGCTATCCTTCCAGTGGATATTGGCTTTTCAAAAATGTACTTTAGGGGATCTGTATCTGAAATCAAAAAGACAGTATGACTGAGGAGATAGTGCCGGAGCTTCTGAGCTGCCCATACCAACGCGCCACAGGTCTTCTCAAGCAATGTGTATCTTACTTCATAATTGGTAAACTTCTTGCTCAGATAATAAATTGCTTGCTCCTTTCTTCCTGTATCATCATGCTGCCCTAGGACGCATCCGGCAGCTGTTTCTGTGACTGACAAGTACATGATTAGGGGTCGTCCAGGTACAGGGGGAACCAAAGTTGGCGGGCTCATCAAATAGGTCTTGATTTTGTCAAATGCTTCTTGGCAATCTTTATTCCAGATCACGGGGTTATCCTTTTTTAGCAATTTGAATATTGGTTCGCACACGGGAGTCATCTGTGCTATGAACCGGCTGATGTACTGTAATCTGCCAAGGAAACCTCTCACTTCTTTTTCTGTGGATGGGGGAGGCATCTCCAGAATTGCCTTCACTTTGACAGGGTCAACCTCAATTCCTTGTTTCCCAACGATGAATCCGAGTAACTTCCCTGAGGTAACGCCGAATACACACTTATTCGGGTTTAGCCTGAGCTTGCATTCCCTGAGCCTGTCAAACACTCTTCCAAGATTCACCAAATGACTTTCCTCTTCTTTTGATTTTGCAATCATGTCATCCACGTATACTTCCATTTCTTTATGCATCAGATCATGGAAGAGCAAAGTCATTGCCCTTTGGTATGTAGCACCTGCATTCTTCAACCCAAAGGGCATCACCTTGTAGCAGTATGTGCCCCAGTGTGTAATAAATGAAATCTTCTCTATGTCTTCAGGTGCCATTCGTATCTGATTATACCCAGAGAATCCATCCATGAAGGAGAACATGGAATGAGTTGCAGTATTATCAACCAGTATATCAATGTGTGGCAGCGGGAAGTCATCTTTCGGGCTTGCCTTATTCAGATCCCTGTAATCGACACACATCCTGACCCTTCCATCTTTCTTGGGGACTGGCACGATGTTTGCTAACCATTCTGGGTAATCTATAACTTTCAAGAATCCAGCTTTTAACTGCTTGGTGACCTCTTCTTTGATCTTCAGGGCCCATTCTGGTTTCATGCGTCTGAGTTTTTGCTTCACTGGTGTGGCCTCAGACTTTATAGGTAACCGGTGCACAACTAAATCCGTGTCTAACCCAGGCATATCTTCATATGACCATGCAAACACATCTGTGTAGGATTTTAGAAAATCAGTTATCTGTGTTTTCTGTAATAATGTCAGCTTTTTACCAACTTGAAGAATCCTTGGTTGTGCTGTGTCACCTATGTTGATAGGTTCAGTTTCCTCAATGTTCGCCTGGAGACCTTTTTCATGTCTGTCCAAGGCAAATTGAATTTCTGGTGGGGTCTCCCATGATTCATCATTATCCTCAAGTTCAAAAGAAACATTGGGGATAATTTCTGAATCATCGGGTTGTGATGAGTAAGTGTCGCTATCTGATTCATGCTCGACACTTTGGATTTCTTTTTGTTCTTTTTGACCTTTTTGTTTTTGTTTGATTTTGGCAGCCTGATTATCTATCTCGTGCTCCGAATTTTTCGGGTGTGCGTCGAGATTGATACTAAGGTTGCGATTTTGAGTTTGCTTACTTGTAGAATTATTCACAGAAGCAGAAAAATAATCAAAAGACTTCACGCATTTATTAAAAAGTGCAGCAATATCTACAGGGGGAATTTCAGAAGTGGAAGAAACTCCCTGTGGTAGTCCGGCTTTGCGAGTGGCAAGTGGCGTCGAACTCCAGTTCTATAATGCGTGCTTGTCCTTGGTTACAGCGGTCACCGCATTTACCTTTCCAGTCTGTATCATGCTGATGCTGCTGTCAGAGGAGATGCAGATAGGGTCATTAGCTGTGCCCTTCTTTGGTTGATTCTGACTCGAATCCTTTGATGATACACTGATCCATACCCCGTGGCGGATGACAGTCCCTGGTACCCGAACAGTGACTTCATGGGGTGGTTCCACCTTAGGCAGTGCCTTGGTTACAGATTTTCCTGATGATTCATCCCTCTTGCTGGAAGAATGTTCGTCAGGGGCCCAATTGCCATAAGTTTCATGGTAAGCCAGCTCAGCGGGCAGTCCCAGTACTTGAGGCATATTCTGGAACATTTGACCTAAACCATCCTTGGTACTTGGGTGTATAATGCAGATGGGAGGTGGGGGAGACCTTTGCCTTGGAGTGGGTTCTCCTGAACTGTCTTGGCTTTCCATCATGTAGATATACTGAGCTGGCCCTTCTTCTTCAGCCTCAGTTGGCGGTGCCTCGGCATCATCTGACGGATATGTGTATGCTTCTTCTGGGATAGCTGGTATTTCGGTATCAACTGACTGCCAAGAGAACAAAGCAGACAGTTCTTCCATCATCCCACTGAGAGCCTCTGAGTTCTCTTCTGTAACTGTCTCCTGGGGCAAGGGAGGTTCATCCCATAACCTTTGCAGATAATCAGCTTCTGCTTGCTCCGCTGGATCATTGAACTCATCACCCCACCCTTGGGGGACTATGTTCTGAATGGCCTGTGCAGCTTCCTTCTCCATGTTGGTGAAGTGATGATATAATTGGCCCTGTACACAAATGGGCCAGTGTGGGTCTCTTCCTTCTGCTCGTGCCCTCTTTCTTTCAGCTTTCCTGCCGAATAGCCTGGCATAGTCTTCAGGTTCGGGAACAAACCCCAGTCCAAAGCCCACAGATTTGTCACATGGCTGGATTGCAGACTTGATACCTTGCTTGTATTTGCCTAAACCTTCTCCTACTCGGAGGCCCCAGTCGGCGCATTCAGCAGCACCGAACATGCTTTTCCTTTTCCTTCTGCGGGACAAGTCTGATTGCAGAGGAGTAGGAATGCTGTTTACTTGTACCATTTCTATGGCTTGGAAGTTCAGGGAAGTAGGCAGCTCATAATCAATCACAGGTACCCCACCTTGTTCAAATTCTCGGTGATTTTCTGCATGTACCGTGATCAATTGATTTCCTGAAATAAATCGGATCATTCGATGTAGGGTGGACGGGACTGCCCCTGCTTGGTGTAACCAAGGTCTTCCAATCAGCAAATTAAAGGAGGCATTGATGTCCATCAACTCAAAGGTAATGAAGAAGGCCCTTTCAGCGATTATAACTTCCAGAGTAACTTCCCCTAGAGAATCCTTCTTGGCATTGTCAAACCCGCGGACATTGTTGGAGCTAGGTTTGATCAACTCAGCGTTCAGCTGCAGGCTGTGGAAGGTCCTGACTGGGCAGATATTCAGAGCTGACCCGTTATCGATCATGACCCATCTCACCATTAAGTCGGAGCATCTTACAGTGATAAACAGAGGCTCTGTATGGTTATAACCTTCAGGGGGCAAGTCTGCTGAGGAAAAGGATATTGCTTCTGGCGTAGCAATTATAGACATTACTGTCTCCAGCTGCTCAGGGCTGATATCGTCAGGCACATGAGTATCACCCAGTATTTTTGTAAGTACGTCCTTATGTTTGTCTGAATCCAACAAGAGACGCATAATGGATATCTGGGCTGGTGTCTTATTCAACTGCTGCACTAGATCATACTCCGGAGTGAAGGCACTATAGTGGAGTTTTTCAATCTCTTCTTCTGGGGCCTTCCCTTTCTTCTTATTGGTTTGTGGCAATTTAGTAGCCACATCCTTCCCTTTTTCTTTCCTTGTCCTTTCTTCACTAGTCTCTCCCTCTGGTGCAGGTGGAGGGTTAGGGTTGATATATCGACCAGAACGGGTGATCCGATCGACTTCTTTTTCAGTGGAAGTGATGGTAGAATCATGGTACATAGGTAGGAATTGGTAAGGTGGAGGCACAGCGGAGTAGGTTGGGTCAAGGTGAAGGTGGTGTAAGTTGAGGGTGGGTGGTTCAAGTAAGAAGTCCCCAGGCTCATTGAATGGGTTCATCATGTCGAAGATATTTAATGGGGGTGAGTTTGGGACAGGTGGAGGATAGAAAGGCTCTGGTTCGGGAAAGTTGAAATGAACCAGAGGGAACCCCAAGAAGGTTTCTTCGTCATCATCTCTGTTGACGACGCACACTTGCTGTTTTACTATCTCTTCTTGGAGGTATATCCTGACAATTTGCCCCGGTCGTCCAATCAACATAGAGGGGTCAAACTGTACTTCATTGCCCTGGTCACTGATGACCTGATTCACTGATCCACTAGCAGAAGCCTTAGAGTGGTCTGGGAGAGGATTGGTAGTTGTACCAGTAGGAGGAGTAGGTGCTGCTGGTGCTGGGGGGTCTACAGAGATCTTCTTACTGTCTATCAGATCCTGTATGTCATGCCTCAAATCCCAGCATCGATTTGTTGAGTGCCCGGGAGCTCCAGAATGATACTCGCATTTTTCTGCTGTATTATAACTTCGTGAGTTGATCATTCTGGGATTTGGAGGCTTGATTTGAAGGTACCCCTTCTTCAGCAGTGTAGCCAATAGTTCCGCAGGTGCATAAGGCAGCGAGGTAAAAACCCTCTTCATTCTTGCCTCTGTTTCTTCTCTGGTTCTTCTCATGGGTTGTCCCTGGCCTTCAGGCCTCTGAGAAATGTGGTAAGGCTGTGTTGGCTGGACATAATTAACTGCCTGGGTCTCCTGCCTTCTGGGCTCCTGCCCCGGGTTTCTACTACTCTGTCCTGCTGCTGCCCTTCTCTGTGTAGGACCTTGGCCACTGCCATCTATCTTGCCAGCCCTTACAGCATCTTCAATCCTGTCTGCTGTCAGAATCAGGTCATTGAAATTGGATGTGCTCTGCCCCAGTAGCAAAGAGAAGAATGGCTGTCCCAGGGAGGCGATGAACAGAGAAGTCATCTCTTGTTCAAGTAATGGTGGTTGGACTAGAGTTGCCAATTCTTTCCAACGCTTGGCATATTCCCTAACTGATTCCTGATTCTTCTTTGTCAGCCTCTGCAGTTCTGCCCTGGTTTGTACAATTTGACTGTTCAAACGGTACTGCTGGATGAATGCTGCTGCTAAATCATTCCAGGTCTTAATCTTGGTTTTGTCCAGACTCAAAAACCAGTTCTATGCTGCTCCTGTCAGCGACCTCTGAAAGAACTGTATCATAATTTTTTCATCTTTGGCATATTGACACATATCTCCAGAGTATGACCTTAGGTGGTTTAACGGGCACCCGGTGCCATCAAACTGATGCAAGTCAGGGCATTTGAATTTCGGTGGAAGTTGAACATCGGAGAAGAAGCAGAGGCTGTCTAAAGTAGCCTCCATGGGGACCGCACTGGGTCGTAGGCTTTTCAGCTCTTCACGCAAAGCATCTACCTCTGACTTAGTGGCTGCCATCTTTTCATCAAACTGGGCCTGCTGTGTTCTATACCAATCTTCCTCTTCTTGCCCCAGTTGGGCAGGTGCAATAACCTGAGGAAGAGGCACAGCTTGCGGAGGTGGAGGTGGTACCAACGGAGCTGGGTACGCAGGGTATGGTGGTGGAGCATCCATCTGCGGTGGAGCAATCGGTTGCTGCAAGGTCACTGGTGCTGCTGGGGGAGCCATTCTGAGTTCTCTTAGTTCTGCCATTAACTCTTGAATAATTGTCCCCATACTGTCAATCCTCTGTTGCAGATCAGTCACCGTCTGTGCCTGGCTGGACTCTGCCTGGTCCTGTTCTGGTGAGGTCTGTTCTCTTGGCTGCTCCATCTCAAGTCTTCTTCTAGATCTTAACAGGTAAGGGCTTCGAGAAGCAATTTTGGTACCTGGGAAGGGCAACCAGCGGATATTAGTGCAACTTATATTAAAGGCATAATACATGATCAAAGATTAATTCATTTGGATTATTTTGAAGGTGATAGAGATTCTTAAGCTTGCTCTATTTTAGCCGAACGGCTGGGAAAGAGAACCCGGTTTAGACTGATCTGTTTTAGCCAAACGGCTGGGGGAGAGAACCCTAAGCTGATCTGTTTTAACCAAATGGTTGGGAAAGAGAACCCGGCTTAGACTGGTCTGTTTTAGCCAAACGGCTAGGAAAGAGAACCCGGTTTAGAAGGTTGATTTGAGCTCAGTATCACGAGGTTGGACCATGTTAAGTCTCCGCAGGGGATGAGCTAAACAGCAACATCCAGGTGTACCTTAACCAATTTTCAGTTTAATCTCTGATGGTTTTAGCACCTGACTTTGGCTAGTAGTTCCCGGGCGTGTCTTAGCTAGTCGTTGGTTTAATCACCATTGACTTTGACGCCTCACAACGGGGAAGGCTATGCCAGGACGATCCTCTGCCAATCTTCTGGCTTAAAACACCAATGGCATTAGTGCCCCAAGAGTTCGGCTAGGGATACCCGAGCGTACCTTAGTCGTTAGCTTAGTTGCTTGACCTTGGTGCCACACAACGGGGTATGCTATGCCAGGACGATCCTCTGCCAATTTTCTGGTTTAATTACCAGTGGCATTAGTGCCCCAAGAATTCGGCTAGGGATACCCGAGCGTACCTTAGTCGTTAGCTTAGTTGCTTGACCTTGGTGCCACACAACGGGGTATGCTATGCCAGGACGATCCTCTGCCAATTTTCTGGTTTAATTACCAGTGGCATTAGTGCCCAATAGGCTGACCGTGTGATCTTTTTAAATCAGACGGGTGTGATCTGAGCTCAAGGGATAGGGTGTTCTTTATTCAGAACCCTGGGGTTTTAAGGCTTAAGTTTGAAGGTTTGAGAGTCGACAAGGACGGGGTGTTCTTTACTCAGAACCCCTGGATTTTAAAGATTCTTTTGGCAAGTTCTTTATTCAGATTGCCTGAAAGTTTTAGAGTTGATGGTAAACATGGGGTGTTCTTTATTTAGAACCCTTTAGTTTAAAGATTTAAAAGAATTTGGCGAGTTCTTTACTCAGATCGCCTTTTGAATTGGGTGTTCTTTATTCAGAACCCTTTGCTTTTAAAGATTTAAACAATTTGGTGAGTTCTTTACTCAGATCGCCTGAAAATTTTGAATTGGGTGTTCTTTATTCAGAACCCTTTGCTTAAATTTGAAATTGTTAATTTCTGAAGATTTGAAAATTGGGTAGGAATTGGATGTTCTTTATTCAGAACCCCTGGGCTTAAAAAAAATTTTTGGCGAGTTCCTTATTCAGATCGCCTAAATGGATTGGGGCCAGATTGCTTGAAAAAGGAATTGGGGGGATGTCTTAATTGACTTTATTAAATTTATCGCCAAATTCTTCATGGAAAAAGAAGTACAATGCCAAAATTCAGAACAAGCAATTACATGATTAAACAAAACAAACCCAGAGTCTAGCTAGGTTGGTCATCATCAAAATGAGAGGACACGTCTCGCCTTTTCAAGGCACGCAGAAGTTTATTCCGCAGACGTCGGTCCTCTTTTGCGCGTCTGCGCAGGGTGTCAAGCTGCTGTTGAAGGGCCTCATTGGCCTGCTTGTTTTTACGCTCGGAATCCACGTATGCACGGTGGATCCGAGAATGAGATTCCCGCAGTTCGGCCACCCTATCCCTGTATGTGTCAGGGGGCGGAACTGGGATATCGTCAGAGGTGACGATATGAAGAGGAGGTGGGCTGTCTCGGCCAGTTTCTCGAGCAATCCATTGTTCGTAATTACGAACATCGGATGCAGTGAAAATGTCCTCTTGGAGTATGTGCACGTGTTGCCATTCCTTCACCAATTTTTTCTTCAATTCCCATGTAAGTGGGCCAGTTAATCCTTCCGCCTCATCCTTGATCGGTATTCCCTGAGACTTCCCAAACTGTCTCAAAATTCGAACCGGATAGTATGGCAGGGCATGGGTCAAGCCTATCAAGGCTAGGCAATGTCTTTTCCTGAAAGCTATGATGGGGGTATATGTCTGGTCAAATGTGCCTTCCCATCTTATATCCGTTTCTCCTTTTAGTTGGAAAAAGTGGTCAAACCAGTCCTCTCTGGAGGGTAAGTCTGGTCTAATCTCTCTTCGGGCCATCAATGTGACATTGTCACGGACGTACCCATAACGTGGGCTGACAGGTTCAGCAACCATCAGGTGATCTTGGAGCCAAATGTGTAGGAGAGGAGCGCACCCTTGAAACCTCCTAGTTCCGTTCTTGGTCATGGTCAAGGCATGATATAGCTGAGCAAGGATCAGTGGTGCAATTCGGAATTTCACTTGGAGTTGGTCTACAATTTCCATGAGGGCCAAATTAATGGTGTCTCCCCCAGTAGGAAAGAAGAGCTGTGACAGAACCACGAGGGTGAAGGTGTCCCACCAAACACGGGGTCTTTCCTGCTTCTTGTCCCTTATCTTTTCAGCAAGGAAGGTTTTAGTGTAAAATCCCTAATTTTTATGCAAATAAAAACATTATATTAGTTTAATGTCGTAAATAAATATAAGAAAAAGAATTCTAATTAATGTTTTTTTTTCAGTCAAGAGAGACCATATGGCCTTAATTTAATCCGGGTGGACCAACTTGGAGGTCCTTTATTTTAACAAGGTAAGGAAGTGTTTTTTTGTGGTATAATATAAATTTTTAGAGGTTGCTGATGTGGAATTAATGTGGGATAGATATAATGTGTAATAAATAGTGTTGCTTTAGTAATGAGGTGTGGTGGAGTGGCACACCACACAATAAAGATTAAAAGCTTGCTGGGCGGCAACTATAAAAGGCCAAGCAGAAAATTTCAGTCGAAGATTTCTGGAGGGGGGGCGATCTGAGTTGGGAGTTTCATAGGAGAAGAGAGATTGAGGAAGAAGCCGTATCTGGAAGTTGCTGGACTGCTCATGGAATTGCTGTGATCCTACATTCTGTCAAAAAGGAGAGTAGAGGAATCTGCCGCAGCTGAGAACTTGAGTGTGCCTTCTTCCAAATCAGTAGGTCTTGAGTTAAATTGAATTTCCTTAGGTCATGTGGTGGTTAGGTATTCAGATCTTAGATCTGAATTCGTGCTGTGCATATTTCAGATTTCGTTGGAAAGATGGAAGGCTCGAAGGAAAGCATAACTCGGATAGGGTGAGTGTGCTTGGCGATTGTGGAAAGAAAAATCAGAAGTGGTTTGCTTAAACAAGTAAGTAGCATCATTATTTCTCTGTTTTGTTGTTACTATTGAATGATCATAGTTATACTGGTGGAGCAGAAATCTGATCTGGAAATTCCAGATCTGTTTATGACCTTAAGGTTTACTGTTGAATGACTTTGTTGTTTACAAAATTCTGGAAATTTGATCTGGAAATGATCAATATGTTTTAACTACCCTGTGGTACAGAAATTTGCCTAACTATTTGATTTCCTGTTCTGGTAAGTCACTGAACCATGGCATGCTCAGATTCTGGTTTTGGTGAAAACCAGAATTCCAGAGTAAGGTGGTTGTGTCATTAAGTAATTCGAATGGAAATTGGAATGTATAGCAGGTGAAGGACTGGATTTGATCTATTGGGAATTAAATCCTAATTGACATGGCAGAATTTTTAAACAAAATGCTGTGGGGACCTGCTGTTTGTGCTATGGTTTAAGTGACTTAATTAGACCCAAAGTGACTCAAAACCAGTAAGTGGAAACTTAGGAAAACTTCTGAAATCAATTGTGAGTGAAACTTTAAATACATTTACAGAACTTTGATGTTGGCATTGATTAGGATGGTAATATGTTGCTGGTTTTTGATGGATTACAATTACATTAGGTGCTGTCTACAGTTATTAGTGGCTTGTGCAATTACCTTAATTGTTTTCTACAGTTATTTTCTGCTTGTGCAATTACCTTAATTGCTGTCTACAGTTATTTTCTGCTTGTGCAATTACCTTAGGTGATGTCTACAGCTATTAGTTGCTTTTGCAATTACTTAGGTGCTGTTGTTCAGATGGGAACCTAAATAGGAAATGCCCAGGTTAAGAGAAAGAAAACCTGGTTCATGGCATTGGGTCAGTAGGGGTTTTAGAAGCTGGGTGCCTACCTATATAGAGGTCGGCAGCAGCCTCATCTCTATATGTCTCTACGGTGAGTAGCACAACCGAGTTCTGCTGTGAATGGTTTATACTGGAAATTGAAGTATTAGGATGAGCATGTAGTCCAACCTTGTCTTTGCTGTTTTTGACACCCAGATTTATGCATACAGGATATTGTTTTCAATTAAACTCTCAGGACAGATCTGTAGGATAGTAGGATGAACATTGTTATGCTGAAGATGAATCATAGACAAAATAGAAGGTAATGCATGTTAGAATTAGAGATTTTATTGCTGTAACTGAGTTTCAATTGGAGGATTGGCATGAAATATATTGATACCATGGTTGGTTAAATTTAGGAGCTGGAAATATAAGGCAAGGGATTAATGATTTATAGGTTTGTTCATGGGAGGAAGGCAGTCGGCACTGGGTGCTGTCCATCTCTTCAAAGATCAACACTAGGTGCCTTACTCCAGTTATAAGGAACTGTTTTAGATTATAAGGTACTGTATATAGCTTAGCTCCTAAAATTATATCAGATTACTCTATTAAGGGTTAGTAGTTCAGTAGGAAGAGAGGTGCTGTAACTTGAGGGAATATTGGAGAAAGATGTAGTGGTGCCTACCTTCTCAAAGGTTGGCGCCAGCTTTCTTATTTCGGGTTGTGTGGTTGTTATCAATTTCAACTAATGGATTCACATTAGGAAACTTAAAAGCATAAGATCAAAGTGTTTTGGAGAAAATACAAATGCTGGAAATTGGAGTTATATTAAGATATTAAGGTGTGAAATCCGGAATCTGGTTAGAGAGGTGTGTTGGTAAGTGTTAGGTGCTGTCAAGCTCTACAGCACATACAAGTTCATCTTGTAAAAACTAAACTTGGGGAATTCACATAAAGGATTGTTAGCACAAATCAAATAGGTTTTGAGTAATTCTTAGGAGGCTGAAGGAGGTGTACAGCTAAGGAGTTTCCAAAGGAATAGGAGAGTTAAATGAAGGCAATAATGTATTAGGTTAAATAATAGGGGTTTAAGTATAATTTCTTCGAGGAAGCTACTGTTTAGGCATAAAACTAGAGGTGCTTGTCAAATGTTAGTAGGAGATGTAAATTCTGTTTTTTTTTCTTCTTTTCTTCTCCTTTCACATCTGAATGCTGGTTTAACCGAGACTTAACAGTTTTTACAAACTTTTGACAAAAAAGGAGATTTTATGAAATATTTGGATAAGGAACTTAAGAACAAAGTATTTTGGGATAAATTTAATTATTTGGAATATTCATATACTCGAAGGATAGTTTTTAGTGTTTTTGATGAGAATATGTTATTTTACTTCCGTGTATCTCGGAATGGGTTTAGAACCTCTCCATGTACCTTGGATTGAGGAATTTTCTTTTCTCCATGTTCCTTGGAGGGTGATGATGGTTGGTTGGCATTATTGGCATTGGTTTGTTTATTTTGATTGTTGGTTTTGAGTCTAGATGGCATAGCTTGGTGTGGATCCACATTTGTCAAGTTAAGAGCTAGGTAGTGGAATAGATTGTTTTCCTTGCTAGTAGTAATGAGTTGTTCACGTACGCGTTTCCACCGTGTACTCGGTGAGGCTTGATCGTGTACTCGGCTGGCTGCGGCTATCCCTCACTTTGTCGTGTACTCGGACTGTGATTGGACTAGTACATGCCAACTCATCACTGGACTAGATGGGTTCTCCCGCAATAAGACGATGATCGTGTACTCGGCTTCGCACCTAAGCCGGGAGGTGGCATAGTGAACTTCGGCATTACCTAGTTAAGGGCAATCTTATTTCATGAGTCCACTGTGGACTTGTTTTATGATTTCACTTTTGTCTCGCAGTTATTGTATTGGTTGTGGAGATGGCTCTTATTAGTATAAGTCGTATTTGGATTTTTCAGATTTCTATTAAATGTTGGTTATCATTTCCGATGCATAAATTTTTACTGAAGCATGTTTTAGAAACTAATATAAATATTTTGGGCATGCATATGCTACTTGCTGAGATATTCATATCTCATTCCGTTGGTTTTGTTTTGTTTTCAGATCTTGGTGAGGACGATACTCGCGGGGTTGAGCCAGTTGCGGGTTACCCTGAGTATAGGGGAGAGGACTATTTTGTCGAGTGACCACTGAGACTCATTTTAGCTGTTATTTGCATTTGAGATAGTGAGTAGTTTTTTTTTTGAATTGTAATTCTTTCAATTCATGGTGATTGAGTGATTGGGATATTTTAGCGAACTCTGATATTTGTTGGTAATAATAAATCGAATGTCATGTTTTCTTACACTCTGATATGGATCCTGCGGTTTGTTTATCTAACCCTCGGGTACGAGTTACAGTTCCATTACGTAACCCGAATCCGGGGCGTTACATTTAGAAACCCGCGTGAATGCTTGGTCACCTCCTAATGTCTGGAATTCTCCTCTTGGTAGGCCAAAGAAAGTACAAGCTTCATTCTTGTAGCTATCTTTGAGACTTGGCCTAGCTGGTTCTCCATGGTCACGAAATCGGAGGAATAGTTCAAATTCCTCAATTGTGGGTGCCAACTCATTAGTTCCAAACCTAAAGAGTGAAAGTTGGGGATCCCAGAAAGGTAGTGCCGCCTGAATCATGTCCCAATTAATGGGCACATTTAACAAGGACAGAGTTTGTCCCATATGGTATTTCTGTTCCCATTTAATTTGCTCATCTCCTTGCAATTGCCTTGTCCAAGAACGGATCCAAGGGGTATCAAAGGCATACTTCTCTATCCTAGGGAAGCGAACTCTCTCAGTCGAGGATGAAGATGCCATGCCGACTATCCGATTGAAATTCCAAGTCAATTTAGGGTTTTCCACCAAAAACTCTAAATTAGTCTAAGGCATGCAACAAGATATGCAAAAATTTAAATCAATGCCTAAGCAGTTTATGCAATCAAAAATCAAATCCAAGCATTCAAGTTATGGGGTTTTAAAGGTTATGTCCTTTAAATGTTTGGAAAACGCATTCAGGTCTTAGCCGGCCTTTTCTTTCATCTGTTCTTTCATCTGCTCTTTCATTTGCTCTTAGTGTCAGACTGAAAACAATATTTACAACTTGCCTTCGAGGGCGAAATTTACAAAAATAAATCTGAAAAGAAAATCACCTTTAGGGTTGTTGAGAACCCAAAAGGAGGGTACAAATTTGCCATTTGGCAGGTGGGCTGAAATCCTATCTCTAGGGTTTTTCTGCCCCTGTTCTGACCCATTTCTGTCTGATCTGGCCGGCTTTCGACTGAACCAAGACCAACTTGAATGCATGGATTAAATCGAGTTAATTTCCTTAAATTAGGGTTAAGACCAACACAGGTGGGGGTTAATGCCCCAGATTAATTTTACCCTTATTTGTTTATTCATGTTCATGCTCACATCATGGTTTATCAGAAGTAATAGGTGGGGAAGGATACCCAGCCCAAGGCACCTGCCTTCAAGGGTCTGAGCCAAGTACTAGACCCTTCGCGTACCATGGCAAGAAACCAATGGCGCTTGAAGAATCTAGAAACCTGGGGAGATGGGTTTACCCTGCTTTCCCCGGCAAGCCACGGGAGCGTAGGGCTAATACCATCCCAAAAGAAAGTTTCTCGATTGAAGAAGGGTGGCTGCTAGAGAGATCTAGGTTTTGGTTAAGAAGAGCATTCACATGTTGTAGACAGCATTCAATTCGGATCATTCATGCAGATTCCCTAGTGCATGTCACCCCACGCAGTTAAAAAATTCATTCACGGTGTAGTGAAGTGCTTGTATGTGCAATGGGGCCAAGTGCTGTGTCTGTTTGGGTGATTCTCGGATAAGGGCCAACAAAGGGTTCCTTAATGCCACATTTATAGTAAAAGTGCAGAACAGCATGTAATACAAGATCTGGGTGGATCCCCAGGTAAGTGGGCGGGTCACATTGGTCCCTGTTAAAAACCACTTACCTTAGGCGATTATCATGTCCGTTTGACAGGATCCCCCAATATCATGTAATTACATGAGTTCCATACCTTACTAAGGTTAGACAAAAAGTACTTCCTAAATTAGCCTATATCCTCCTAAGTTGACTCATTTGATAACCAGGGTCCGACTGGGTTGAGGTGTCCCCAGCAGAGTCGCCAAGCTGTGCGCACCTAAACCTGGCCTAGATCGCACACCGGGCGCACCTTTGGCGCGTGCCTCGGGACTTATCGGAGTCGCCACTGCCTGAGAGTGCAGGCAGACACGGTTTTGCCCTAATCGGGTCTAAGTCTGGTCTGCGGCTTTTCAGAGTTCTAGCTAAGTCCTCAGTTACGATCCGGGGAAGTCCTAAAGACACCCTGGTCCGCCCCGTCTGTTTGACGGGTCCCTCGGGTCTCCCTGGTTTTTGAGTCAAGTTCACCCTTTTCCTAGACCAGCATGCTGCCTTGTTGGGTCTGGCGAGGCCCTTTGAAGGTGTGGGTCCCTTTTATTTGATTTTATCTTTTTATTGACTTAAGTGGAGTGGATCGGACCCGGGTCCCGTTGGAAGACCCGTGGGTTGCCATGGTTGGGCCTTGGGCCCAGTTGGTTTATTGGGTAACCCATTTGGTTATTTTATTTATTTACATATTTCATGGGCTTAATGGGATTGGATTTGGCCCATTAGCCAAGAGTCAAGTGGTCTTGGGCCTGTTTATTCAAAACAAGCCTGGTATGGACCAGTCTAAATGTGGGCCCTCAAGAGGGCCCAAGGGAATCTTGGTGGGCCTATCTAGGCCCAAAGTCCAAAGATGGGCTTAAAATAGCCCAAATGGTTTAAGAGAATGGTTCAAGCCGGCTTAGACCGGATCAGGTCCAACCGAACCAAGAAATTACAATTTTTACATTATTTTACAAGTGCCCGTATTTTCTTTACGGTCTCGCTTGCCCGTGAATGGATTCCGGTCCCCCTCGTCCGTGAATCAGACACGGTCCAGGTTGGACCGGCCTGAGTTTACGGACGCGACCTGTTTTGCATGTTTGCCGCCGATTTCAATCTGGATCAATTCCGTGGCCTCTTCAAGTGTTCTGGTAATTCCAGTGGGTTTCTTCAGATCCTCTAGATGCTTCATTTTGTCTCATTTGGCATAAAAAGCCATTTATCTCCTCTTTTGCAATTTCTGAGTGACTAGGCCTTCTTTTAATCACTTGTGGCCATTGTTAAGAAAGGAAGAAGGGGGAGATTACAAGGGCATAACCGGCTTTCACAAGCACCTGAAATTCTTTGTAATGGTGAACAAAATGGATTGCCAAAATTAGCCCAAATATTAGTTAAAGTGTCCTTTTAACTTAAGACACTCCCCTTCCTTCTTGATGGAACCTGCCAACTTGAATTAAATTTCTCATGATGTGCACCAATCAACAAATTGGTTAAAAAGGTTAGGGTAAAATCAGAATATAAAAAGAAATTCAAATAGATATTAGAGAAATCACATTTTTTGCTTATGTTTATAAAAATACTTACAATACAACTCCTTTGCTTGTTTTTGTACTTCGTGGTTCTCCGGAGATTCCGGCAGCGCTTCCGCACTCTCCAAGGTTTGCTGGGATGAAATGGGAAGAGCTTGGTTATAAAATGGGGTTTAAAAGAAGGTATGAGGAGGTTCAAACATGGTTTTAAGATGGTGAGGGCATTTTGGGCATTATGTTGGCTTGGGTAGGGTGGTGGCAACTAGGCAGGACTTGGCCGTGGGAAGCACCAGGAGGGAGAGGGGGTAGGCCAGAGAGGGATGGCTTGTTCAAATGAGGGAGGTGGCCTCTCTATTTATAGGCAAAATTTCCGTGCCCGTATTTGAAGTACGGGCGTGCCTTGCCCGTACTTCAAGTACGGGCGTGCCTTGCCCGTACTTCAAATACGGGCGAAAAACGAATATTTGCAATTATCGCAGATTCGGCCGTACGGGACGCGTGTCCCTCCGTACGGTGACGCGTGTTTTTCTTCTGGAATCTTGCCCGTATTTGAAATACGGGCATGCCCTGCCCGTAAATCAAATACGGTCCAGCACGTTTTTAAAATGTTTGGATTTCAAACCTTTATTCAATTTGGTTTTTTGCAAGATTCTTATCCGATTTTTCGATTATTTTATTAAAAAAGCGAGATTCTCTTTATTAAAATATTGTTAAACACATTTATCTTATTTATTTTATTGGGTTGTTCCATTTTTGCTGCCTTTTTTGCCACATGAGCAGTTTTCCTGAAATTTCAACTGCCCATAACTTTTTCATCCGGTGTCCGATTTCAGCAAACTTAGTGTCGTTGGAACCGGCTCGGAACCACTTGTCCACTGGGGTCACGTTTGACAGTTGAATTTGGGTCGAGCAAAAAGTCAAATTTTCGCTCCCCAAAAGTTCGACCAGCTCATATCTTTTCCATTTGGACTCCGATTCCAGCAAATTCGGTTGCGTTAGAATCGTGTCGAAATGCTCTTTTCAATGAGATGAAGTTTGATGGCCAAATTCACTTGAATCAAAAAGTCAATTTTTTGACCCCCTCAGGGTTTGACTTTTAGTTTGACTTTTTACTTTTCTTTATTTTGGGGGTGCAAAAATCAGGTGTCTACAATACCAATAATCAATCAATTCTGAGACAAAAAGTTTCGGACCCCAAAAATATTCTAGGTCTAGTTAAAAACGTTGACTTTTGGTATATAATTTTTCTAGACAAATCTAGAAGGAGTTTCGAGCTCAAATTTTGGTTGTAGTCTATTGAAGGGTAAACACATCTCCTAGAATTTTATGGGCTCCTGAATCACTCATCTGGGTATTAAGCCCAAACCGGGCTTTTTGATAAAAACCGGGATTTAGGCATGAACTGGAAAGTTGACTTTTTATTGGCTGGGAATTAGACCTTGGAAGTATTTTTATTGGTTCCAAATGGGGGGTAAAACCTTATTTACATGTAAAGACGTAAGTAAATAGAGCAATAAATACACAGGACATTTACTTAAATGTCTTTCATGTAATAAGGGTGCTATGCTTGAGGCTTGGGTTATTTGGGAAAGGTTTGGAGAAGAAAAGGGAATGAAAATTGTCAAAATTGCATTTTTTTGCTAGAGCGCCTAGGATCGCTCAGGATCGCCTAGGCGGTCAAAGGTCAGCGGTAGTACAAAATAGGTCGCCGACGGTCCGTCTTCAAGCGATATTCAGCGGTCTTAAATTTTACACTAGCGCCGAGGATCGCTGAGGATCGCCGACCGCAGAGAGGTAGGCGGTCTCCCAAAAACGAACATACAATGTTTAGAAATCTGATTTTTCATGTCCAGGATGATTCTAACATAATTATATGAATGATATCAAGCTAAATACATGAATATATAACACTAAAACATGCAATACAATCGATCAACCTCCAGAACACAAAACGAAACAAAAATCGGTGCTACCTACCTCTTGAACGTACGTTCTCCTCTTCCTTCTCTAAACAGCAACACTCAGACTCAAAAGCACTCCTTTGGGATGAAATAGAACCAGAGCAACCACCTCCTCCTCCTTCTTCTTCTTCTCAATCATGGGTTAGTCCTCTGCGGCTGTCGAAGACCAGCGAATTCAAAGAGAATTCTAAACCGTATTCTCTTAGGGCATACTCTACACTTAAATACCTACGATCCCATGCAACACTCAAGTATCAATCGCAATGCAATCGCCCAATCAGAATACAGCATCATTAAAATTAAATTGTTATGTCCATATCTCATGATCCAACGGTCTGATCTTCGCCAAACTTCGGACCTCCGCTTGTAACAATATCCCCTACAATAATAAATTATTTCCATCCATAATAATCCTCAAGAATATTAATTATTATTTTTATTTTAATATTTGGGAAAATTCGGGGTTTTACAGATTGTTCAGAAAACATCTTCTGATCAGAGAAGTGTTTGGGCGGAAGTCGATATCTGGGCTTTCGGTTCTAGGAGTTGCAGTTGCAGGGATTTGAGCATAACAGGTGAGTAGCATTGATTTTCCTTTGTTTGATTGAACCGAATGCATGAGTTTAAACGAGAGTAGAGGTTGCTTGTATTTTTATTGACTGAATATTGTTTTTCGAATGATTTTGTGGGTGTGAAGCATGATCCTAATAGAATTAAATTTGTTGTGGCTTTAAACAAATGTTAGAGATGTATGGAGTATAGATTCATTGTTGTGGAAGGTTATTTTCTGGTCAATCATAGCTAGATCGACTTAATAGTGAGTAAAATTTATATTCGAGAAACAGGGGAGCTTTCGTCGAGTTGTCGCCTACTTTTCTCCTTGGAGGCAGTTTAGCGTATAGAAACTTTTAGGTTCGCCAACCTGGCGCCGACCTGGCGCCAAGGGGTTTGAGCTCAGCGGATAGGAACAATTGGATGCGCCGACCTGGCGCCTACCTCGCGCCAACTGTCCTGAGGTCAGCTCACCCACCCAATGTTCATATTAAGTGCGGCTAATTGTATATACCCAAAATTTGATGGTTTTACCTCATAAAAGCTAATCTATGGGAACTAACTAGTGTTATTGAAATTTTAGGATGCTCATTAGTTTATGAATTTGTATAAACCTAGGTGTAGATGGATCAAATGAGTTTTAATTGTTGAAAACAGCACCCTTATTAGATGAAAGACATTTAAGTAAATGTCCTGTGTATTTATTGCTCCATTTACTTAAGTCTTTACATGTAAATAAGGTTTTACCCCCCATTTGGAGCAAATAAAAATACTTTCAAGGTCCAATTCCCAGCCAATAAAAAGTCAACTTTCCAGTTCATGCCTAAATTTCTAGTTTTCCTGATTTTTATCAAAAATCCCGTTTTGGGTTTGATACCTAGATGAGTGATTCAGAAGCCCATAAAATTCTAGGAGATGTGTTTACCCTTCAATAGACTACAACCAAAATTTGAGCCCGAAACTCCTTATAGATTTTGTAAAACCCCGAATGTTCACTTAATAAAAATAAATAAATAATAAATAAAGGAAATATGAGTTTAAGTCCTAGGTAAAATAAAAAGTGAAGATTTAGAGGGCAAGTAATTTAAATAAGTAGTAAGTTGAAAATAAAGAAGGAACCTTAAGGAAAAGTAGCCTAAAAGGGCAAAAGGGTATTTTGGTAATTTTCAGAAAAGGGTAATTAATAAATAAAACATTAAATAATAACTAGGACTAGAAAATAGAAGAAAATAATTTATTTAGACAAGTTAGAAATTAAAAGGAATTAATAAAAGCCCAAATGTGGAAAAAGGGTAATTAGGAGATTTCAAGTCTTAATTTGGAGAAAAAGTAACATAATAAGGTTTTAGGTGATATTAAGGTTTAATTAATTATTATGCACGAAAATAGGTTGTAAGTAGGAGTTTAGATGATAAGAGATTTAATTAGTAATGTTTTAGTAGAAAAATAGAAGGTGGAGAAAAAATAGGAATTAATTAGAATGAGTTAGACTTTAATTAGACCTTGGTTGGGTTAGCCCAAGTTAAAGGAACCTATTAGGGTTGGTTTAGGACTTCTAAAGCCAAGTATAAATAGGAGATTAAGGTGAGACAAGAGAGAATTTTCATGGGTTTTATAATGAGAGAAAAGAAGGAGAGAAAGGAAGAAGGCTGTTAATGGAGTTGTCCGACCAGTCTCCATCAAATAGTGATCGGGGAAAATCCGTACGGTGGATCAACTTCAAATTTGGAGGTTTTGATCTTCACGGATGGAACTACAATGTGAACGGTGGAGATGTGAATTGGAGAACTCTAGCTTGGTGCGTTTGGGAGCAGAAGTTAGGTCCAGAATTAGAAGCTTCAACGGAAGAAGGATATTTAGCGTATAAGGCAAGTAGTAACCCTTGAAAATTGGAGGAACTGCATGATTTCGTTTTCTGTGATTTAATATGGTTTGAATGGATTAGTCGGAACTGTATTTACATGGAATCAAAGTGTTTATATTTTAGTGATTGGTATTCTTGAAGGATTTGTTAAAGTAAAGAAGAAAACTTGGTTTGATCATGCAAATAATCGTAGGATGGTATTTAATTGATAAGAATTAATCTAGAGGGCTTTAGGTATGTTTTAGAATGTTAGTAAATTAATTTAGACCAAAGAAACATATAGTAAAAGCCTAAAAATCCAAAATTTATAAATCTGGAAATTACTGTTAAAATTTACACTAGCGCCTAGGACCGCCCAGGACCGCCTAGCCTGTAGAGGTAAGCGCTCTCTTTAGAAAATTCAGAATTTTGGGATTTTGATAATACGATTAAATACCTAGTAAATTTTGAGTATGATAATCATTCTACCAACTTTATAAAGACCTAATTAAAGTATAAAAATGTATAAAATTAAACTGGAAAAATTAACTAATTAATTGAAGGTTATATAATGTAAGGTTTGTGCATGAAAATGGTCTAAATGGTATGGGATATTGATAAGAATAATACTACTGGAATTTATAGGGTAAAAACATCTTCTAAACTTTATTTTAGGTCTGTAGGATATGCTAGAGAATAAAAATACAGAAAATTTAAATAGAAACTATCCTAGGTGTCAAGATGAGAAATTGGATTCTAATAAACGGATTAATGAGGAAAACTCTAAGCAAGACTTGAATTACTATTTGTTTGTACTTTAAGATGAATATTGGTTTCTGGAATTGCATAAACTCAGATTTTATCAGATTTATGATACATGAGTTTTATTTTGAATATAATTGGGAAATTACATATGTTATCCTGAAAAGGCTTTATTTGGATTTTTAAGGATTGAATCATGTTTTTCTTTTGAAATTGAATATTTGGGTATGGATTGGTATGTGGTATGATGTTATTCGCTTTTCTTTTACGGTTGGGTCATACGGCTTCTGTGGTTGAGTTGATACTAGCTTTTACGACAAAGATGGGTAATCCTCTGTGTAGAGATATGTAATCCTTTACGGGTAAAAGTGTGTATGCTTCCTACAGTAACGTGTCCTCCCGTATGTGGTTTCATCGTGGTTTGTGTCAGTGTGTGCGCATGGTAAATTGCACGGGTAAAAATGGGGAAATTGGAGTCGCCATCGCCTGATGGGGTGTAGGTGGACACCAGGGTGCCTATGTTTTTCTATTAAGCGGTTTGCGGCTTGAGATTCTAAGCAAGTTCTCGGTTGCGGTCTAGGGAAGTCCGTAGACACCCCAGTCCACCCCGTCGAATGACGGGTCCCATGGTTTTCCTGGTTTGAGTCAACTTTTGGTCTCTCACTCACCCGATTCCTAATCTAGCATTAAATTTGGTTAAGTCTGGCGGGACCGCCAAAGCGGTGTGGGTCCCTTTACTTGATTTTATCTTTTTAGTTAAAGAAGAGATGAGTCTGATGGGGCGGGCCCCGTTGGAAGGCTCGCGGATTCCTTGGTGGGCTTGGTTGAGCCCACGTGTCCCCTGGTGGGCCTCGGTCTATCCTGAGAGGGCCCTGTGGGCTTGGTTCAAATGAATTGATTTTATTTAATGGTTCAGATTGAAAGGTTTAAGTGATTTCTATGCACAAGTGGGCCGGGGCTGCTTTGTGGGCCCTTGAGTGGGCCACACAGTTGGTTGCCAAATGATTTAAGTTTATCTTGCTTAATTTGTGCCAAAACGGGCCAGGCCTTGGGCATGGGGCCCTTTACCTGGGCTTGGGCTTGAAAGCCCAAGACTTCCTCGGTTAGGGTTTAGAAACCCTAAGTTAGCTTGGTTGAATGGGCTTTAGCGGGCTCGAGAGGCCCTGCCCGTGGTCTCGGCCAAACCATGCCTAAGTCTAAGCTAGCATGCTTCCAAAGTGGGCTTTGGCAGGCCTCAAAGGGTCTGGCCCACTCAATTCTTTTAATTATCTTATTTAAGCACAATTGAATGGTTTGGGCTGGGTGGGCCCCGTTTGAAGGCCCACTTGAAATCAAATTGGACCAGATTGGTCCAGGTTTCATTTTGGGTTTCCGGTTTCATTTTGGGTTTCTGGGTCACCCGGAAACCCTACTGGTTCATTCAGTTTGGCTATAAGATCACAAAAAATGACATGGCAGCATGGAAAAGCAACAATGTAATTTAAATGGTGTAGTCGACCTGAGATGTTGGCTACACACAAAAGCACTTGTGGCCGACCTAAGTTGTCGGCTACATACCACAACATGCTGATCCGACCTGAGTTGTCAGATCAGTTAGAAAATGCCATTTTTTGGGTTTTGGCAATGGGCTTGGGTTTCTGGACTTCTTAAGATGTTCTAGGGGTTGTGTGGGCCCACAATGGTTCAGATGAGAGCCACTTGGCTTCTCTTGAAGAGCTTTTGAGAACCAAAGGGAAAAGATGGGGCTGGGATTTGCCTCCTCCCTTTTTCTATCCCCAATCACTGCATAAACAGGGATTCAAGTATCCCTATTCAGGCTTCTTTTTTTCCAAACAAACACATCATCAACTTTGCACGAAACAACAAGCAAACTAGGACATCCCTAAGCATGTTTCAAGCTAAAACTGAACTAAGTAATGAGTTACACCATCAAGAGCTACAAAACAAGTTTTAGGTGCATGCGAATTACATTAAACAGTAGCACATGTAAGGTACCTAGATATGCTTCTAATGAATGAACAAGTAAGCATGCTTACGAAACCGGCACGAGGCCGAATGGGCTGGTTTTTCATGACTCAAAACAATGACTAAAAAGGCAAAATCATGACTAAAACATACAAAACAGCAGGTAAAAGGGGATACTCACATGATCCTAAAAGGGGCAAAACATATATTTTAAACGGCAATCAATTCGTGCCCACATACGACAACAACTAGGCCTTATGCGAATAAACAAACAGAGGATAAACTTAGCATGCATCAGGTGCTATATTCATTATCCTATCCACATACATCATCCATTCATCCTAAAAAAGAAGCACTTGAAGAAGGGAAGAGGGGGGGTTATTCGTGGGGTACATTGGATAAAAAGCAAAAAAGGGAACATGCTCCCCTATTTAAAATGAAGAAAGAACAGCAAAGCATTTGTTCACAATAGTAGTCATGCACACTCTAAACCAAACCAAAGGTTTCTAATTCTCTCCCTAATTTGGCCAATCCTTTCATTCTTACCTTCCTAGAGTGATCAAGCTTGAAAGACCATGACGAGAGAGCAATGAGAAAAGAAAAATATGCACACTACTCATAATAGAAACCACCTAACATGCTTAACATTCTTCATGCTTCAAATGAGCCAATATTCATGTATGTTAAAGAAAATGGCCTAAGGGGGCTCACCTTGGGTTTTAAACCTTTGGGGGACTGGTGTGAAGCCTCCTTGGAGCTAGGCAAGGGCTAGAGCCTCTCTTGTCACCACCAACGGCAGCAAACCTCCTCCTTGTTTCTAGGAAGATGGAGAAGAAGAAGGGAAAAAGAAAGTGGGAGAGCCTTAGGGTTATGCTTGAAGGATTTGGGGAGCCAAAGGAGGGCAAGAGGAAGGGGTTTCGGAGCTGGAACCAAGGGGCAGAAGAGGGGGAAACAGCAAAAATGAAGCCAACCCTCAAAATGGGGCTACTGCTGCCTTTTTATAGGCAAATTTTTGTATCCGGCATTTAATGTCGGATACACTACACCTCCTTTGTATCCGGCATTTTATGTCGGATATACTGCACTTCCTTTGTATCCGACATAAAATGTCGGATACAAAAACAATTATTTCAAAAATTTAGAATCTGCGTGAATCTCACGGGCAAATCTCTTATATCTGGCAATACATGTCGGATATGAAGAAAAGCATGTGTATCCGACATATTTGATCAGATACAAATCGGAAAATTACAGATTTGCCCCTCGACTTGACCGATTTGACACTTTTGGATATTTGCAGATTGCCCCCTACGAATTTTGGTTTATTCCCTGAGATATTTAGCAAGTTTTTGATTTTTAAAGATTGCCCCCTGAGATATTTTGCTGTGTTTGCCACCACGTGTGCAATTCTCTTGCCACGTGTTCAATTTCCGGTTTTGCTGCTCGGAAACTTCGATAGCTCATATCTTCTTCATCCGGACTCCGATTTGGGCAAACTCAATTGCGTTAGAACCGTATCGGAGCCCTCTATCCATTGACATAGGACTAAACACCTGGTTTAGGGTTTCTCAAAAAGTCAACTTTCAGCTCCCCCTTAAGTTTGACCGACTCATATCTTCTTCATCCGGACCCCGATCTGAGCAAACCCAGTTGCGTTAGAATCATGTCGGAATTTCCTAATCATTAGGAAGAAGTATGGTAGCCAAATTGCACTTAATCAAAAAATCAACTTTTGTCCGCTCAGGGTTTGACCTTTCTGCTGTCTTTTAGCACATTTTTTTGTTTTCTTCTTCTTCTTCTTCTTTTTTTCTTTTTGGTTTGATCAAAATTTGGGTGCTTACAAGTGGGCTTAGCTGTATATGGATCCATAGTTTTGGCTCGTTAGCTAAGTAGTATTTAGTTTGGATTGAGTTACTCCTATATGTGAGCGTGCTTCCCTTGCAAGTTAGTTTGCTCTGGGAAGGTCCTATGTCTGGAGGGACACCCCGGTGAGCCACTGGTGATTCCCTGTACATGTGGATAAGCGACCATCTCCATGTATTGATTCTGGTGCTACATGCTGGTGGTACATGCCAACTCTGTTGAGTTCGTGCGCAATAAGTCGGTGACTACGGCTCTTGTCTATAGCTGCGCTGCATGGGGCCTGAGTATCATTAGTAGCACTGCCCCCTAAGTCGTACGGTGGTATAGCATTTAGTTGAGTGTCATCTCAAATACTTATCATCTTTGTGAGTCCTGCAATGGCACGTGTTTTATCGTTTTTGTTGGTTTACCCCGTTAACATCCAATTGATGGTATTTATACATGATTATTTGTTTTATCGCTTTATTTGGAATTGCCATGGATAACTTGGATTTCTCATCTTATCGTTGATTAATCCTCATGACTATTTGCTTATATTGGATTGTTTCTAATTGCATACACCTGCTACTTGCTGAGATGTAAATCTCAGTCCGTTTTTCCCTATTTTTCAGGTTGCTTGGAGAGATCGCGAAGATGGGGTTTTATTTGATGGGTAGAATTGTAATTGATAATTTTGTTCACATTTTGATTATACAACCCTATTGTAAACTGAATTGATATTATTAAATAAAGAATTGTATTAATTCCCACCAGAACTCTGATGTAATTAATTAGTTTAAAAATTATTGTGAATCTTAGTTTGTATCTGACCCCAGCTTTGTGGTAACACCTCGGGTTTGGTTGTTGAACTGGACTTGGGTTGTTACAATAGCGAATTGGGTTCAGGTTGGGTGCCTGTTTGCACTGACTCGGGTTTGGGGCGTTATAGATTTGCCTAGAAAAATTATACACCGAAAAATCAACGTTTTTAACCAGACTTAGAATATTTTGATGTTCAAAACTTTTTGTCTCGGAATTGATTGCTTTTTGGTATGGAGACCTTATAGGGGATCCTAATATTATTCCACTCATCCAAAATGTGTTTTGAGGTTTTTATAACATTCGTTTTGATTGATTTGGATTATGAAAGCGAACTTGAGAATCTATGAGCTGTTTCGCTAATTTATGTTTAATCGAAGTTTGGATGCTGTAATCGTTTCTGTATAATTTGATTTCTTCTGAAAAGTCAGTTTTGAAACCATATTTGTTTGGCTGAAATACATCTACACTATTATGCTAGTTCACCTTTGAATGCACGGTGCACTTCAGGAATGATTTACTTGAATATTGTTGGCCGGTTTAGAATTATCTCTTATTTTGTTCTGGGAAATTATTTGAGAATTTACTTTGAGGACTCCATGAGGGAGTAAGCTGGTCCTGAGTGACCCATGTTATGCACTTGAACATGTTGATCTATATGTCAGTTTTACACGGTAGAAAACACATTGGGTTGATTAATAGTTTTATACTTACTACTGGTTTAGCTTGTCCTGGATCCAGAGTCTAAGCTTAGTAATGAAATGTTTTTGCTTTGTTGGTGTAATTGCATGGTTTTGAATGTTGCCACTGCCGGTGTAGAGCAGCCAGAAACCTTCAGTAGGCCGGCATTGGATGACGAAACCCTGAGTAGGCTGTCATTTCAGAGTTCTGAAACCCTAAGTAGGCCAGAACTGTGTACATGGAGGGGTGGATGTCGCATTGGCATGTCAATTAACCAATTTAAGCAACTACATATCATTGACCAATGTTGGTATTTGATTTTGTTTGACGTGGTATGTTTTATTCGCTGGTTTATTGGTGCAAAGTAGCCCATGATAAAATACTCTATTGGTGCGGAGTGGTCCATGATAAACACTCCAGTATTTCAAAAATCTGAGTTATTTGAAATTATGATTTCATCGATGTATGTTTACTTGATTATACTTGATTTCATGGTTGTATTCGAGATTTGATATCGATGTTATTAATTTGGGTTACATGATCGATTTTTGCGTTTATATCGATTGGATTGTTGAAATGTTGACGGATCACTCGAATTTTATTTGTTATCGTCACTGTATATGTTTTGTAACCGTGGCATGTTTTAGAACTGAAGAGGATGATTCTTGCGGGTAATTACTTAGTCATGTGAGTTTATTTCAGTTTGAGATTATTTTAGCGCACTTTGTTATAAAGTTATTGTCGTATTCATGTTTTTCCTTCACTCTGATATTGCGATCCTGTGTTACGTACTAACCTTTGGAGATGAGTTATGGTTTTTCTACGTAACTCGGATCCGGGGCGTTACAAGCCACATGGTACTAGTGAGGAGTATCCGTCTGACGACTACATAGAGGACGATTACTATTGTCTCATGTAGGATGTTGATTTATGTTTTAGGGAGTTTACTTTTTAGTAGTTAGGGAGTATTTTATTATTGGAGAAATGAGAGTGAGTGGTGTAATAGACTTTGTGTCCATAAATTTTTATAGTAGGAGATTTATTATCTTATTTGAAGACTTTCTCAGATTTTATGAAGTAATAAAGATTTAGATTAGTTGGTTTTATTTCCCTTTTGTTTACGCACTTTGATATTGATAAAACTGTGGAATTATATTATGGCATTGGCTTACTATGGGTTCATGCATAGTGTTACCGTGAGACGAGTTATATCCTTAATGAACAACTCGGATCCAGGGCACTACATTTTATGTAATAATTTAAATAATAGCTAATTTCACTTTTATTATTTGCTAAATTATGACTCCCTAAAATATATTATTATTAAAATACCCTTTTCTTACTTAATTATGATAAAACTACATATCTAGATTCAAGTTAACCTAAACTAATTCAATTAAAATTTCAACTTATTAAAATTTTAATTAATTAATTATATTATTTAGGAAAAGACTAAAATACCCCTTAAATTTTCTAGGGTGTTACAATATGATATCGTATAAGTTCAATTTTGAGAATCCATATACAGTACTTCGAAATCGAGTTATAGTTTTAGTACGTAACTCGGTTTCGGGGTGCTACATTAATAGCTTCTTGGATTACATCACTGCACCACCAAGTTTACTTATGAGCTAGAATACTACCTCGTGATTCTTTTAATACTTCTTTGCCAACTGTTATGATGTAATTGGTCATTTCATTCCACATCCTAGTCGGGTCACCCATAAGGTCCCAACTGGCCCTTTTTGTTAACTTATCCTTAAAAATTACTAAATTCTTTCCTTTCAACTTCCACCATTTTATTTTTAGATTTGTTCTAGTGTATTTATTTTTCTCCCACTTTTTAAAACAAATATCCATTACCATTAACCTATTGTGAAGCTAAACTTTCACCTGGAATAACCTTGCAATCTCTACAAGTAGCTATTTCACTCCTAAGAAAAAAAAATTAATTTGACTCCAATTCGACCAACTCTTAAAAGTCACCAAATGCTTAAGTCTCTTTTGGAAAAAGGTGTTCACTAATGCTAGTTCCTAGGCCACTGCAAACTCAAGGACTGATCTTCCCATATCATTCCTTTCACCAAAGCCTCTTCCTCTATGAATTATACTATAACCATTATTCTCATCTCCTACATGGCCATTTAAGTCTCCTATAAATATCCTTTCATTTTCATATATGCCTTGCATCAACCCATCCATTTCTTTCCAAAAAAGTGTTTTAATGCTTTCATATAGACTTACTTGAGGTGCACATGCACTAATAATGTTTACAACTTCTTGACCCATGATTAAATTAAACAAGATTATTCTATCAGTAATCCTCCTAACACGAACAACATTATATTTCATACTTTTAATCTACCCTTATTCTTATCCCATTTTTGTTGTTACATTCCATAGTGTACCAAAGTTTATACTTATTAACCTCCTCAACCTTATACCCTTTCCATTTAGTTTCTCGTAAACATATTATATTTATCCGCCTTCTCTTCATAATATCTACTAGATCTAGTTTTTCCCCCGTTGAGGTTCCTATATTCTAAGTGCCCAAGCAAATACTACTCTCTTGGAGTAGCTTTTTTACCCACATTCATCCAATTTGATGCAAGAACCCTTGCTCACTTCTCATTGCAACTAGGCGTCGCTGCAACACATCATTTGTGGAGGATGCCCTCAACCCTTGTTTATTTCTCATTGCAATTGGGCTTCATTGCAATGCATCATTTTAAATGAGCCACGACCTAGCACGTATATGGGATTCTAATTTAAGGTTCATAAAAGCTAAAATATATAGCAATAAAAGCAAACACTGGCAACGCATAAAAGATATAGCAATAAAAGCAAACACTGGCAAAGAAAAATGAGGATGTGAGGAAAATTACAAAGAAAACTCAAAAAGAAACATACGTGAGAAGAAGTTATGTGAATTAATCAATTAATCTAATTACAATTACAACTTTAACCTTATAAAATTTTTATTTCCTTATAAAAATCAGTTGTTATTGAAATGATAACAAATGGATAACGGTGCAAGAAGAGGATGACCAACAAATGAAGTTTTTGCATTTAGTAGCATAATTTAGTTAACAATAGGATGGATATAAGCAATAGAGAACAGTCAAATCCGGGCTTTTAAACAGCCTGATATAGAGCATGATTTGGTTATTTTTTCTTTTCCCCCAGAACTTTATTTCATTTACTAATAGAATTGACGATTCAAGTCTTATTGCTTCAGTCCCATCAACTTGGTCTCTAGAACCAAACTATGCCATTTTAACAAGAGCAGCTTGTAAAGAAAATTTCTTTCAGAAGTAAGCTTTCAACTTTATACTGTTCCTACTGTTGAACCATGACAAAGGAATGTGAGGTTCACAAAGCTGTGACTTATTTGATAGAGATGAAGGGAATTTAGTATTTACAGAGTGAAGTAGAAGAGATCCAGATTGCACAGGACTGTACAAAAGAAAGGTCAGATTCGTGATGGGTAGTCGTCCATCCCAATCAGGAAGCGGATGCCGAAGCCTTACAGATAGGGCACCAATTCTTCTGCCGCAGCCATTGATGGATGCAGGTGACATGATAACTATGCTCACACTCTAGCTTCCCCACCTCATCTCCAAGAACATATTCTTCCTATAATAACATAAATAACCATGTTATTGTAAAGATTCAAGTGCTTCACTGAATTATAATAACCATCCAGTAGAAAGCATTCTTGTGGATCAATTTTTAAAAAACCAAACCATGCATCAAACTGTTGAGGGAACTGGTTAAGTTCAACTGGCAGTTCCACTGGACAAAACCAAGAGACACAAATGTACTTGATAGAAAAATCAGAGGAAATCTAAACTGTTCGGTTTAAACCAGTTTCCATCTGGTTTTTCCAGTTTACACCAATTTGATCCAACTTAAATCAGTTTTCAAACAGACCACTGAGAATTCAATTCAAGGGCTCAAGAAGTCTGAACAGTCCAGAGTGGTTTTAAAGCACTGCCATGGATTCTACTCATTGTGTGAGGAGAATTAAGAAAGAAGAAATTCACTTCCATCATTTATATTACATTGCTAAAATGCTGTCGTACGAGAAATACCTGACAGATACTGCATTTGGTATCATCATCCTCACAACCCATGCAACCTGCATCTACATAAGTAGGCATATAGTGGCTTGTTTTAAGACACTTGGATAATGCTTCCTCTGTAAGCGCAGTGCTGACAGAACCCATCTTCTCCTCTAGAGCCAATAATTCCTGTTAAAGGAGAGTAATGAAAATTACTTTGGTCACTCCAGGAGGACAGTATAGAGACAATCACAGTTTTAAAAAGGCTATGAAAGAAGTAGATAAAAGTGCATATTCAAAGAACAAACCTCGTATGACATGTTGTCAATATCCAATCTCATGTCTCTATGCTGATCATAAAAGCTCAGTCCTCCAAGGAATAAATTCGTCTCCAGAACCAATATTTGCTGCATGAGGGATGACATCGACAGTTAAGAAAAAAGGTTTAGACAAGTAAAGCATTAAAACTAAGTACATTCTACCTCATAAGATAGTTCTTCATCATGTTCAATCCTCTCAAGTGCCAGCAGCACCTACACAATATCAAAAGTTGCAATTACATATACCACCAATTCCAGACAAACTATTCCCTTTTTCCATTCATCAAAAACTCAGAGAACTCAGAATTCTTAACCAAAGGTATGTAAACGAATATATAATTCAAAAGGACTCTACAGATGGTGATACCTCTGCAATTCCATCCATGTTAAAGCGTCTTCGATCCAGTGAGAAGCCAGTGAAAGGTCTATTGATGCCATCTTCTGGATGAGCAATTGGTCTATTTTGTGCAATTTCACTGCTACTTCCTGGTCTTACATAAGGAATTGGGCATATAGCAGGATCTTCCCCTGGAAATTGCTGTGATGAGTCTGGTTCAGTAGTTCCACTGATTGATATCTCAGTTTCAGGCAATTCTGGAATCATTACACAGGGCTCAGACAATGTTAAACCATTTCCATTAACATGATCAGAAAGTCTTGCTCTACTATCCATGTTAATTGTTCTCCGAGTTCTAACTGATGTAGCACCATCCCTGCAAGGCTGATGTCTGGCCCTTCTTGAAGCATGTTGTGAAGAAAAGCGCTGAGAAATAGGAATGGTAGGATTAGAGATAGAAATGCTAGAGGTGCGTGAATTTCCCCCAGGTGATAGCTTATTCAAGTCTTTAACCTTAGAAGAACTTTCTCCATCAGGATTTCTCTTCTTCACAATATTATTCCTTTGACCACCACTTGAGTTTGAAGATGAAAATCCTGATGGTAGGACATCAGATATGGATGTATATCTCAGATTTCTGAGACCATACCTGCTTGAATTGCCATCCTGACCATGGGATGCAGGTTTTACTAACTGGTTAGCACTTCTAGATGCAAAAGAACGCCGAACAGAGGAACCCGGAACAACTGGGTTGCTAATTCCAGACTTCTGAGACATTTGCCTCCGAGGTCTTGTATTTAATCCTGAATTGTAGCTTCCTACTTTTTCTGATGTATATCCAGAAAGGCCTCCAATAACTCCTGTTTCACTATCTTCATTTTCAGGGAGCACAATCTCAGCTGCCACTTGCAATGGGATGAGTTCAGGAATTTCTGTCTTTCCTTGTGCATTACTAGTTTCAGCAGGAGCCTTTTCTTCATCAAAAAACAGTTTTTGGGGTTCCTGGTGAGACTTTCTATCGTCACTCCCTGCACATGTCTTGGAGGAGCTTCCAACTACTGCCTTTCCACTTGCAGAATGAGAGGAATTCTTTGAATATTTGGTTTTTCGTGAAGTACCAACATCATCCATTGACTTAAGCCTAGTGCTACATCCTAGTCGATTGCAACATTGAACACTAATATCATCATTTCGTGATGTATCTCTGAAAGGAAGTCTTGACCCCCTTCGGGAAACAGCAACCACACCAACAGCTCTTTTACCAGTGTATTCATCCATATAGAACAGTTTATTCTTCAGCTCTGTTACAATGGGAAACAAGTTTCAGGTGAAAGAAAATTGATATGAAATAAAAATCTAAAGCAGTGAATCCCAGAAAAACAGGCCCATCATGGTTAGAAGTAAATGCAAGTTTTGCCTGCTCATATCCACCATTCCATGTACATAACACAAGAGGCCCTAGGGTCAGAATCAGAAGATTTTTTCATCAACAGCCCTTGAAATCACAAATTGACAAAGCAACGGAACAAAAGGAAAAGAAATTCAAATCTATAAACTGCATTTTAATCATTACTCAAAGGAAAAGAGAAAAAAAAGGATCTGAATATCATAACGGAAACATGCAAAAGAAAAGGTGGGGAAGAAAATCATAATTTTTAACCCGCACAGAAACCTTAAATCCACAAGAAGAAAAGAAGAAAGAAACTTCAATATTATTAGACTCCAAATTGTGGTGGATCCGGATTTGTCAGTACCCCAATACATATGAGCTTAACATAAGGATCCTTTCTCTAGGCGTTCTAAAACCCTAATACAAGGTCGAAACATTCTAAAATTAGAATTTTAATCTATACTAAGGTTGTATTTGGTATTGATTCTTGGATGGAGAAGCAATTACTTTAAAATCGATTACTGAGTCTTCACAAGATATATTTTAGAATAAACAATAAAGTTTGGTAGACATATAGTGAAAAAAGCGATTTTAGGCCAAAAAAATGATTTTGAATGCATTGAATTTGTTTGGCAACAACAGCCCATAAAGCACTTCTAGTATAGGAATATTATAATATGGGAAATTATAGTTTTATAATTTTAAATTAATGAGATACATAAAAGGCTATATATTGTATACGTTCTCATATAATCATGTAGAAAATAGACATTATATAAATTAATATATCTTTTAATAATTTGTATTTCTTTTAGAATAGTACATAAAAATAGCATAAGTTAAAAGGTTTATAAGAAAATTAAAAAAATTAAATACAAATTTTCTATGTTGAAAAGGAAACTACACAACACAAATTAAATATAACTTTCTATTTAGCAGCTATGACATCACCATGCAAAACAAGTACGCCTTCACAACAATTGTCACATCAGTAATCCTCACCAGTTTAGACTTCTAATAAAATTTTTCTTATTGCTTCATACACCCCCAAAACCTTTTTAGTAAGTATTTTATACAAGTAAAACTCTTATTAGTGTTTCCTGATAGGCATAGGCCTTTTCAGCTTCATCTTTAAGATTCTTGCAAAGAAAACATAGAAAACCAAATGAAAAGTAAACACTCATTTAACAAGAAACTAATATCAAAGATTTATCTTGTAAGTCAAGTTAAATTTTTTTTTTTACTGGTTGATATGTTGCAAAGATTTCCCTTTGGCACCTTACAAAGGAGTTCATTATCATTTACAAGACTTTTAGCAGGGCAGTCAAGTTAAAGCTGCTAACTAATTGTTTACTCACTCTCACTTTTCCTTAAGAAATGTAAATGAGTGTTGATTTAGTATCTGAAAGAAGCTAAAAGTCTTAATAATAGGCTCTAATTTAGTATTTATAGTGGGGTCTTAGGGTTTTCCTACTACAACTAGAATTTACAATCCTAGTTCAACTTGGATTGTCTTATGGTTTCTAGTCCTACTTAGACTACAAGTTTACTTTTTCCAAAACCTATAATCATTAGACTATTTCCAATTTTCGTCATATTTTAATTCTTTACTTTTAAATATTACCTAATGGCCCCATTTCCCTGCTTATTTACAAATTTAAGTCCCCCCCCCCCCCCCTAATCAAGTGTAATTTCTATAAGGTCCTTTTCCCACCTTGCTAAGCTATAAATCTTGCTATTTTAATTCAAATTAAACCAAACTTAAGTCTACTTAAGTGTTCAAGTCTAATAATTATTTAATTAATATTTTGATAATTTAAGCTAATTAGGAAATGAATAAAATACCCCTAGGTGAATTTCTAGGTTATCACAACGCCGAAAGAGGAGATGCTAGTTCACACCTATACTATTCCAAAACAGAATATCTGAAACAAATGATTCCAAAAAAGTCTGACCCGAAATAGTCCAGGACAACCAAGAGATAAAGGAGTATCACCACACCTAAGATCACACAGGAAATGCAAGGAAGAGCCTGACTGGATTATGGCTCTACAATTTTAAATGTTAAAGTTGTGTAGAAAGATTCATTTTATAGACCCAACTAGTTGGAAAGCATTGCTGACCATCTGTTGCTAGCTTATACCTGAAAAATGTAACTACCCCAGTCTGAAAACAATATTAAAAAAAGGCAATAAAAAGAGTAATTATAAAACATTCATATTAAAGTATAAACTGAAAAAAAAATGAAAAAGTTCAATCACCTAAATAATAAGATACTAGCAATTCCCAATAAAAAAAGGAATTGATGTTTGACACTTTCAGTACATCAAACTTATTCAGGGTAATTCTGGACTTCTAATTATTCTATTATTACTGATCAAAAAAATTATTCTATGTAATCTTCCTTAAAATTTGCAAATACTTTTTAAGTATCGAAAAACAAACACACAGAGATATATTTATATAGAGAGAGAGAGAGAGAGAGAGGAAGGGATAGCAGATGGAAGATGGGGGGAGAAATCAGAGGCCAACTTGTGACTTCATGGATCCATGAGAAATTTTGTCTATGGAGAATAAACCATCTTATTTTTGGTAGCATGCCAAGTTTCAAAATTAGATAGATACTAGGACAATGAGAGTCTTAAGGTGTAAATTCAAAGGAACTCTACGAAGCAAAATCTTTTGATTCTTACTTCTATGTTTCAAAAACCAATTCCCAACTTCAATGGTCAAAAAAGAAAAAAGAATTTTTGAATAAGCAATGCAGTGCACTTAACTGCTTCCATATAAAATGACACGGCTGCTTTCTTTGTACAATGAAAACAATTGAGAAAGGACTTACAGCATCAGGGATTTCTATTTCTAAATATCAGTCTCAATCGCACTAGTGTGACTATAGAATTAGCTTAAAGGCACCGAGATATTTTGATCATTCCAATGAAACAACTCCCCCATTTATACATAAATCCACAATGATGAGGAAGGTAATTCATAGTTTCATAGGGGGATCATCTACTTAGAAGAGTCATCTCCTAGTGCTCAGGCTCCAAGTTGAAAGTTTAGCAATTCTGCTATCCATGTATGAACCAAACATCAGAAGGAAATTAAATTTTAAATAACTTAAGAAATCAAATCCATATTTCTAAGGTGTCAATGCTAAATAGAATAAGAGAACAAGTATGAGCCTTCAGAAGCCCACTACCCACCACTTGACCACCAGCTTCTGTTAACCCTTCTTTAATCTGATAATTTGGACGGACACAAGGACTTTAGATTGTTTGGAAATGAATCTATTTCTGAACTGATGATCCCACATCTAAAGCGGTGCCTCCCTCCCACCTGAATTGTCAAAGAATTTCCAAGAGCAAGCATTCTCATATGATGCAACAGGATGCAGCACAGGAAAGATCCCTTGAGCTCATCACAATCCAATAGTAAATATGCCCAAAATACATGCTCTGTAGCTAGTGCCTTCGAGGAAGTGGTCATAGATCAATGAAATAACCTCTGAAACACTAACATCATAGAAGCCTTACAGCTAATTATCATGCTAATCTTTGTTCCTGTTGATATTTTTAGCACAAAAGGAAATTCACACAGAACCCTGATCCTCTCCATATCTCAAACTCATTCTTAACCAATACTGCCTTGTTAAATTGGACAATTGCATCTAGTACCAAAAAATCCTATTTGTAGACTAAATCCCACCTGAAAAAAACTGATCCCTAATCCAATCTCCATTCACCAAAATTATTCTTTGAAATTTTCTCTAACTCAGTATCATGTTCTAAGGCTTTCAAAGTAAGTCCTTAAGGAGAAGCTTGCTACTTGATATCATAAGCTTTCAACATCTCTGTTGATAGGTTATGTTCAACAAGCAAACACAAATGCCTCGTCCCAACTAGTTAGGATTGGGAATTTGAATCCTGTCACTCCATCCAATCAATCAAAGACCGTATCTACATTTAGCCTATGGGTATTCATCTCTATTCTAACAGACTCCATCCATGATCTTTTTAGCCTTCGCCTTGCCTTCTTAGATCTTTCAGTCAATACTCTCTCACATCTTTCTCAAAGGTGACTCTATCCACGCTAATCTCCAATATTGTTTCAAAAGAATGAATAATTCAATCCAAAAAATTGTTAAATGTGAGTGTATGCAATTGCAAAAGTGCAGTATCATCTGCAAACTGCAAATTCAAGACTGGTGCTACCTCACATCAAACAAAAATTCCATCAACTGGACCGTAAGATTGTACTTTCTTGATCAACCTGTTCAACCTGTTTAGGCTTCAAAAATTCCATAAATGTAAAAGTATTTTGTGATAACTCAACTAATACGGAAGTACTCCTTAATGACTATCTCATAATGACTATCTCATGCTTGTTATGTTTTCAGGAATGAAAAGAGGAGAAACAACATACTGAAAAGTGAGAAGAAGACATTTTTTAGGAACAAAAGTAAGCATATGTTGCAAACTTAATTATCATACATCAAACTATAGAAACCACTATTGCCATCAACATCATCATTAATTTTTCAATTTCTGTCATTTTTACCATAAGTTAACTACTATCTTATATGTTAGCTGAAATCAAACAGAAACTTTGGGTCCTTTGATATGATCCTTTAGTTTCCATGGTTTAGTGTCCTAGCACTGGGTACTAGCCCATACTAATAGTAGAGGCCAATCTGAATCAATCTGGTTCAATGGTATTAGAATGTACAATCAATTTTCTGCACAAAAGGAAAAAGGGGGAAAAGAAGAAGAAGAATAAGGGCAGAGGAGGGGAAGAAGCTGTATCCCACATGTAGCTCTCTTAAACCCAAAAGGAAAATAGTCAGAAGAAAGGAAAAAGGGGGGAAAAGAAGAAGAAGAAGAATAAGAATAAGGGCAGAGGAGGAGAAGAAGCTGTATCCCACATGTAACTCCCCCCTTCCTTCCATTTTTCTCTCTCCCTCAGTCCCTCTACCTGTTTCTCGGTCTCCCTCTTTTCTTATCCTCTATGTCTCCCTCCTATGCACATCACTATCTCTCTCCCTCTTCCCCTTCCCCTCCACATGTATCTCCCTCTCTCTCTCTCTCTCTCTCTCTCTCTCTCTCTCTCTCTCTCTCTCTCTCTCTCTCTCTCTCTCTCTCTCTCTACACACTCTCAATACCTTAACCTCTCTCTTGAATGTTATTCTTTCTGAACGCAGGTATTTTTTCCCTCAAATGACCAGCACCTGCCAATCTGTACCAATATAACCAGATCAGACCAAACAGACCAGACCACTATGTATTTGCGTCATTTGATACATTCTCTTCTTTAAAAAAAAAAATTTTCATCGCACTACCAAATATGTATACTGGACTATTATTGGCCAGTTCCTGTATGTGCCAGCCAGTTTAAGTTATACCAAACAGTACATGAACCATTTAAACTTCCCTGTACTTTGTACCAAATATGTAAATGGGATTTGTCATTTTGTCTTCACCAGTTCCAGTATGACCCAGCCAATATGAACCAATACTGGACAGTAATGAACATTTAAAGATTTTGCACTCAATATACTAATTATCATTGATCAAGGAAAAGGAAGAACTTCCCATAAATTTTATTGTCAAATTTGTAACCTTTCTTTCAATCAATCAATCAACAACCAAATGCCTTACCCCAACTAGTTGGGGTTGATAGCATGAATCCTGTTCCCCCATCCCAACCTGTCAAAAATCATATCTTCAATCAGCTTGTGGATTTTCAAATCCCCTTCTAATTGGCTCAGTTCATGCTCTTTGTGGTCGTCCTCCTGCTCACATAAAATATTTCAATCCTTCTCACACTTTCTCATTGCTACCTCCCATATTCACCTAATATTTTCAAACCATTTAATCGAAATTCCTTTTATTTTATGACCTATGACAGCAAAAACCAACCTACTTTGAATATGTTCAATTTTAATCTTAATTTTCGTGGTTCCTCCACACTTCCATCTCAACAGCCCTCAACCTATTCATATGTTACTTTTTGCTGTCCAACATTCTAATCCATACATCATAACAGACCTAATGACATTCTTGTAATTTTCCTTTTTACTTTATAAGAGGGACATGTTGATCACATAACACCCCAGATTGGTGACATAACTAACCTTTGTAGCTTTTCATTAGAGATATAAGTCATGATAAAATCTTGCATATGACTCCATGCTTAAAATAACTTTCACTGTGCAGAAGGGTGCATTTGTAAGCAATACATTTATCCAACATTTACATAATTATACCGCAACTTAATTATGTCCTCTTTGAATTTCCAAGAGCTTATATGCATTTCCAAACTTTCAGCAAAAGCAAATGAATAATGTGGGAGAAAGAGAGAGGGGGAGAGAGAGAAAGAGGAGAAGAAAAATGAATTCTAATCAGTACCCGTGTGAACCATGTTTTCAATGACTAAATGTCTAAACCAGGTGAAGCAGCTTTCAGGATGAGCTTTAACCAAATGAAATTGAACCATACATACTTCTTAAACAAGTCAACCTTGTCCTTTTCGGAAGACAAAACCCTAATTACAAATATAGGCAGGCTATCAAAGCGTTTCCTCATATTTACCAACAAGAAATAGATATTGTTTCACTTTTCCATCATCATGCTTCTTTATACCTCTGTTTTATACCAGGAAAATATAATAAATAAGAAGAAAAACTCATGATTCCACCCCATTTGTGCATTTAAGACAAACACAAACCTGCCTCAATATTAATCCTTCAACATTGTCAGTTTCAATAACAGTAAGATAGCCATAGAAAAAGAAAATTGGAATAATAAAGTTTTCTGCTCGAAGAAGAAGCACCCATGACCATAACATGTTTAGCAAAGAAAGTGATGTCCAATCATATTCACTCAACACCAAGACAGGTAGTAGTTTAAGAATATTTAGCTAGGAAGACTCAAGGAAGTAAAACCTTCAGCAGACAAAGACTAATAATAAATGAAGATGAGATGCAAAAGCCTTTTGGCCTGAAAATTGGGACTTATATGGCGCATTTTTCAAAAAAGTATTCTCTTAGCCATTTCTACATGACTACATGATTCAAGTGACTTGTGTAGTGCCAAAATCACCAAAAGGACAAACCTGATGAATTTAATTAATAAAGGAATACTCAAAAAAGAAAGAAGGAAAAAAAAAGAGCAAACCAGTACCAGATCAGCTAAAAATACAAATCAAGTAATGCATTCTGATTCAAAAGAGAAAGGCTTCACATATATTCAGACTCTGCAGTGTCAAGCCAATTGCGTCGCAAAAGGAAGAAAAAGAAAGAAACAGAGGACAGGAACTCAGTTAGTCGTTTGTTAACAAGTAATCATGAATACAGGTTTCAAGGCTCTGTTGGACTCACATGTATGTATTTGGGATGACCATTAACGATGGACAGGCAACAACTAAATCAGCCTTGTATGAAATTTTTCCAATAATCAGAAGCTTCATTTAAAGGTATTCAATGAACAGAAACAAAATAATAAAACAAACAACAACATGACCTTTCATACACCAAGAAAAAGAGAAGAGGAAAAATAGCCTATAAATTGAGGAAAAGGCACCATAAAATGGAAAATAAAAATTTAGTAAAGAAAAAAAATTAGCTAATCAAGCAGAAGATAAGCATGATGACCTTTTTACATCAATAAACTACTGAAGAAAATCAGCCCTTCTATGCTCCCATCACTAAAAGAAAGAAAACAGAATAACAGCACCAGGGATTGAAGAAAACTGAAGTTGGTCAATCATCTTCATCGAGCAATTAAAACATTTCTATATTCTCACCACATAAAAGAAGGAAACAAAAGAGGAGAAAGACCGGACACACATACCACATGGCACATACCATGCAAAAGAAGAGCTGATATTTCCTTTATTTAGAAGCGATATTATCTTTCCTTTTCTTTGAATTATTCTTCTCAACCACAAGCAATTTCTTCTTTTCCACTTTTCTTGTAACACATAAAGACGTTTTCTCCGCAATTTAATCCGTGAAAAAATGTCAGTCCCTTCAAACGCAAACATCCCAACGAAACCAAACGAATATCGATCGAAACAAAAATTAAACCGAAAAAATGGAGGGAAGAAAAAAAACCCACCTCGTCAACCATCATCATAATCCAAAAATCATAATAAGATCACGAAATAAAAAGATTATTATTTCAAGTAATATGAAAGGGAAAAAAAAACGATTTTTCCTCATACCCGATTAATTTTTCTCTGATATTTTGACTTCCGATGAGAGCTTTGATTGCCAGAACCCAGAAACGTGCGCCTACAGATCCGAGACGTTGCAGGAAAGTCGTCTCGACGCGTCTTCGTCTAAAAAGGCTAAAACCTCGATACCCCTGTGACGAAAGAAGCCAATAAAGCCGTCCTCCTTTGAAACACTTGAAGCAATATGAGCCGTTGGATCATGGAGATTGGTGGGTGGCCTTGACTCTTACGTCATCGTCATCCCGATGCTCTTCCTTTATTTCATGGACCTCATCCACTGTGGAACTGAGCCGCCCAACCAGAATTTATTATTTTTATATATGATCCGATTCTGTTCAGTTTTTTAACAAACCGGCAAAAACAAGAACTGGTCTTCTGGTTTGGTCACGAAAGGAGTTTGCAAGCCCTCATAATCAAATCTACTTATTCTTTGCTTCTATGGCTCAAATTACTGGAAGCAAAAGTCTTCCTTTTTCAGATAAAAAACTCAGCACACTAGTTAATTGGAGCTTGATGAGGGTTGGCTTCATTGAATCCAGCAAAGAACAAGCTCATGTTCTATGGATTCGATCGAGTTACAGTAAGGAATCGGCGAAGAAGATCAGTTTGAGACGATTTTAGCTATGATTGAGCAAGAAACTGGGGTTTTAATCATTATATTAGAAGAGAGAAGTGGAGGGGGATACTGGGGCGATCCTTTGCCCTTTTTTTTTCTGGTTCAAGATATTGGAGACGTTTTTGGAATTTAATGTATGGCTTTGTTCCCCTGTCGTTTTTATGGATTTTCTTCTATATGTGGAAGGTTGTTTCTGAAGCTTCTCCTCCAACCGAATTAGAGCTGGAGACGTGGCAACAAGAAGATTCACCCTTTGCTGTGTCATGTGTGCGGCTGGAGTAGGTACCAAACTACCCAATCACCTAATTTATACAAATTTTTTTTCCTTTCGTTGCTTTTGGTTTTTCCCTTTTTTATTACTATAATTATTCTTCTCTTGAGACATAGGAATAATTTTATTATTGGGATTAGAGGGAACAAAAAAAAAAAAAAGGTATTAGCAAAGTGAAATGCAATACTGATATGTGCCTCCAACTAAATTAGGGATGGTTTGGGGTGGGTTTTGGTGAACCCGAACCCGACCCTACAAGAGTTTAGCCAATACCAAGTCCTAACCCGCCCTACTAGGTTGGTAACAAGGTGGGGCGGGATTGACCCAGTTGAAGTATAAAATGGAAAAAAACTGTTTATTAAATAAGAAATATATATATTAATAATATATTTATTAAGAAAATATATATTTTCTACATATGATATATATGAAACTAATATATAAAAAAGATATTTTGATATATAAAGGAGGGTTCGAGGCAGGATCAGGATAGATTGGGCTAAACCCAAACCCGCCTCTAACCCGATTTAAGCCATACCAAACCCTAACCATTAGGGGCAGAGCGGGTTACCCGTTTAACTCGCCCCATTTCCATCCCTAAACTATTTTTTTTTGGAACTCGAACAGAAACTGTCAACAGCAAGATTTGAACTTAGATCTATAGTTTTCAAGTCTGTCTCCTTAACCATTAAGACAGATCAACTTCTTAAAATTCGAACCTTGCCCAACAGACTGCAAACCTGTCTCTTTAACCACTAGTACAGATCAACTTCTCCATCCCTAAACTAAACATCCTAAAAGTAAAAAAAGAATAATTATTGAGAAAAATGTTTAAAACTATATATATTTCTAAGTTTATATTTACCTTATATTGGTCTCGTATTAAACTTAAATGCTAAACATTATTTTAAGCATATATTTTACTATTATAAAACATAGAAACATGGATCCTAGACATTTACGTACTAGCAAGGAGACTTGTCAACATCGAGGGGGTTCGAGTTGCACATGATGCCTAGACCTACTATACTTGATACTAGAAGGCCAGAAGAAGCTTCTGTTAATGACTTAGAACTAGAGCTGTAAGTAGCACTACAAAACAAATGATTTTAGACGATAGACCTTTACCGGTGGTAGGTAAAACCCGCCTCTAAAAATACAAATAGCGGCGGTTTTGATGAATTCGGGCTCAACCCAATCTTAAATCAATTGGCCCAAACTCACTTTGGGCCGCCCTAAACCCAAACTGCTTGAACCCAAACCCAACCCTAAAATTATTTCTCGAGTTCAGGCTAGGTTCTGGTTGGCCCAAATTAATGGGATCTATCAAGGATCTAATGAAATATAATAGCAAAGGCAACAAATCTATAATGTTTTTAGTATAGGAAAGCAAAAAATTGAGTTATTAAGTTATAACATTTCTAAGATTTATTGACCAAATTATAAGACAACACATTCAACATTATGAAAGAAATACTTACTGAAAATGTGGTCTTTTGTAAATCTCAAGTCATTATCCATACAAATGTCAACATTCTCAACTTTGCTAAATCTTAAAAAGGTTCTAGGTTTGAAGCTTTATACTCAATTCTATAGAACCTTATCTATTGGGGAATTGATTGAAAAAATAGAGAGGAAGGGCTTGGAGTTTGAAAGAACTTAGGAAGAAGATGGGGTTTGCAATAAGTTATTTAACCTTGGCTTTATATAGTTCGGGCTTTTTGGGTTTTTCGGGCTATGAGGTGCAAACTCAAGCCCAACCCAAACTCAAGTTAGGGCCTAAAATGAAGCCCAACCCAAACCTAAACCCAAAATAAAACCTTAGATCGAGCTATTATTTGAGTTGGGTTGGGCGGGCTTAGGGTGGACCGGGCAAAACTTACAGCTCTACTTAGAACTTCAACAAGAGCAAAACGGTTCATTTACTAACTGTAGACACCCCAAATTACACTGCATAAAAGAATGAATAATTGGCTGAAAGCATTAAAAAAGCAGCCTTTCTTTTGTGACTGAAATCAAATTTCGGATAAAAGTTATTCTCTTTGTATTCGAAAATAGATTTTGGATACACATTTGTTTATTTGTATCCGAAATATTGTTTTGGATACAAAGAGATGTGTTTGTATCCGACCTACTTTGTCGGATATTAAAGTTTTGCTCCAAATTGGAAAATCCCGAGAGTTTTCACTTTTTTACTGTTTTACCTCTGTCTGAGAGGTGGGGATTCTCAAATTTAACCTTCGAAATTAACCATATTCTTCTAAGTCCATACTTTAGGGTTAAGTTGGAGGGTTCTAGACACATTTTTGTGTCTACCATTAGGGCTTCATTTCCCTTGAGTTTGCCCTAACTCTTGCCTATAAATAGAGGGCCTCCCCTTAAGCAAATGGCCAGAAAGTTGGAGATTGAAGAGCTCCAAGTGAAGAAGGGAACCCTTGCTTCTCTACTTTCAGAAATCCAGGTATGTCTCTTTTCTTCTTTTCTTTTCTAGTTTTAATTTCTAGGATTATTTTGTCTTCTCTTTTCTTTTGTAGAATAAGGCCTATGTGTGTGGTTGTTACCCAAACATACTTCCAAGTACCTCAAGACTACTCTCTAGCCGTAAAACGTGAAGAGAGAGCTAGGGGAAAGGGAGACAGGTGGATCCGTATGGCAGACCCCCATACATTGTAATCTTAGAACTGTTAGTTTTAATGTTTTGTTTAGATTGTATGATTGCTTATTGATGAAATATGGAGGAATACCATGGATCTATGTTGTTCACAGCATTAGATCTCCTTTTTCTTCTAGATTTTGATTTTTTACATTGTTTTCTCCCTTTTTATGTTTTTTGATGTTTTTAGTCGTTTAGGCTAAGATCTTGGATCTATCATGATCAATATGGTAGATCTGAAATCAGAAGCCTTCCAGTAATCTCTAGAATTTCATGAGGTGATTTTTGAGTTATTTTTTATTTTTGAGAGAAGACCCTACGGTCTAAGTTCTCCCATTTTGATGTTTTTCATCAACGTGGGTATATTTGATTTAGATTTTTTTATTTAATGAGAAATATGAGCTAGATCTATGCCTTGGATTGTTCAGATTCAATTCTTCAATATTTTGTAAAAAATAATATTTTTTTTAATTATTCCTAGATTTCAAGGATTTAACTTAAAGCTAGATTTTTGAAGTTTTTACTTTAGATTTGTTTTCTTTATATTGATTTCAGTAATCATGAAGCCCAAGAAATGGTTTTTATTTTCATAAGAAAGATCCAGAATCAATTTGATCATTCACATGGAAAAAAGTCATACATTCTTTTTTTTCCTTTTACTTTTGTTTTGATTTCTATTAACAACCCTTTTTAAAAAAAACGTGAACAACACTTGGCAACCACCTTGTGTGGATGAATAGGGGTACCTAACACCTTCCCCTATTCATAACCTAATCTCCTTACCCATCTATGGTTTATTTTTTAATTAGAGTTATTTTTATTCTAATTTTGTTTTTATTTATTATTATTTTGGTGTCCATTCACACCTAAAATTGAATGGTGATGACTTCATGTTTTTTTTTATTAAGCCTGTGTGATGATAAAGGAAAGTCATTGAATTGATTTTTCCCCATGTCTCACACTAACTATTTCATAGTACAATTTCAATCTTAAGTAGGCCATTAACATAGGTCCTAAGCTCATTAGTAAGCTATAAAGAGCATATGATGCAGATGGGCCTAATTACACCAAAAATACTAATCCATTAGATAGGTTTGTCCAATCCACATACAAGCACATATATCGACCATTCACTAATCAATGTGGGATGAGGGAACAACAGAGTTTCACTGTGTCTCAAAGAATACATGTCCCATGTACATGAGTCTCACGTGAGCCACACCTATGCATGCACCCACACCTCTAGGAAGGTTTGGCTCTTATACCAAATGATGTAGATGAACTAAATACACCAAAAGACTAGTCCATTTGGTAGGCTTGCCCAATCCACATATAAGCACGTAACTCAACCCTTCACTAACCGATGTGGGATGAGGAAACAACAGAGTCTCACTGCATCAGTATAATAGTAAAACCAGTTTATATTAAGCACTATTGTAAATATATCTTAAACATAAAATTTATAACTATTGCTCCTTTGAGTAAGACTGGTTATGTGGGTGATTTTTGGTGGCTGTAGAGGGTTGCCTTGGGCATTGGGGAGAAGGGAGGTTGCTAGAAATCTGGAAATTCATACGTGAAAGTTACTACAAACAAATGATCAAAGTTAAAGACTTTGATTTGTCGGGTTGCACATCTTCATTGTAAGGTTTGATGCTAAATATCTTGGTTCTCTACATTACTTTCTACGAAACAAAGTTACAAAGACATGCACTATTGTTCATGTGCCCCTAGCAAAGCGTACAGAAGAATTTTTCAGAAGCAAGAATAGATTATTACAAGGATATCAAGGGTATAATGCTCATTACTATAAGAATTTATTTTTAGGATTATTTTAAAGTTCTATATTGAAAATCTCGGGTCATTACACTACTTTCGGAGAATTGATGTCACAAGGAAATTAACATTACTTTTTCTATGTCGCATATAAAATATGCCAAGAAGTTCTCTCCAAAGCAAAAATGTTTAATTGCAAAGTAATATTTAGCAATGAACATGTCGCGAGAAAAGTTTATTTAAACACTATCTTTAAGGTTTTCTATTCTACGAATCAAAGTCATAAGGAAATCTAATATTTAGCAATGAACATGTCGAGAAAAGTTTATTTAAACACTATCTTTAAGGTTTTCTATGCTACGAATCAAAGTCATAAGGAAATCTACTATTTGTCGTATGTCTCAAGCAAAATACGTAAGAGACTCTTCAAAGCATAGATATATTGATGATTACAAGGTTAACTCGTGCAATTCTAAATTATGCAAGAGTTTATTTTTATAATTATTATAATTTTGCTATTAAAAACTTTGGAATTTTACCTAAAGCTTTACTAGAAAACTTTTCAACTTCTCAATGAAAACTTGTGCATTGCTCTCTATTGGTTGCCATTTTGGCCAAATACAACACTAGATAAGAACTATCATTTTGTCTTGGACCGTGGAGGTGCCTAAAAAAAGAGGTCAAATTGCTTCTGCGTAGAGCCATTATTTTCATTTTTACCCTTTTTGAAGGTTTTAAGTCGTGGTTCTTCTTGCAAAATTTTGGGGTGCCCACAAGATGGTCTTAAACAGGCTCTCAAATAGTGGTACAAGAAATTTGATCGATTCATGATCATTAAGGGATTCAAACAAATTAAAGTAGCATATTCATTTATTAAACGGTTTCCAATAACTTTCTTGTCATGATTATTGTATGTTAATGACTCAGATCATTTTAGGTTCCAACATAAACATTGTAGAAGATGTGTAGTCACATTGGAACCACCTTAGAGCTAGAGGGGGCAATTGCACCCCTTAAAATTTTATTTTTTAATTTAAAATATATTTTTTCTTATATGTTTTAATTGAAATTTATGTTTTGCCCCCCTAACTCATTAAAATTTCTATATTTCATGAGAAGTGTTAATTGAAAATTTTTTTTGCCTCCTCAGATTTGGAGCCCTGGTTCCGCCACTGGTCACATTGATATGAAAGTTCTTGGTTAATAAAATTAAAATCACTAATCTATCCAACTGCATATCACTTAATATTGTTTTATTGAGAAATTGTTGGAAAATTATGTTTTTATGTTTGAAAACATATTTGTACGCCTTAGGATCCTGGTATCAAATTAATTATTAAAGAATATTGGAAGTAATTAATGTTTACCTAAAAAGAAATGTTTTATTGAGTGCTTGGTGCATTTAGTACTCATCTTAGATTTGAATGTTAGAATGACGTAAATTGAATTATGAAGTATATAAATAAAACATTGAACTTCGTACTTCATTAATTTCAATACGTATTTCTCTATGGTTGAAGGATTCGTTAAATTTGCCAAAAAAAAAAACCCTTTCAGGTCATTCTATGTCTACATGTTGTCTTGTGTTCAACAATGGAGATGGGTCTGTTTCATGGAAATCCAGAAAACAGTCTGTTGTGGCTAATCTATCATAATATTTGACATGATTGCAATTTCCATGGCTGAAAAGGAGGCAAGATGGTTGAGAAGCCTATCATCTGATTTTTCTATGTGAGAAAGGTCCATTCCTACACTTGTCATACATTTTGATAATATAGGCATCCTTGGTAGAGCCAGAACTAAATATTACAATAGTAACCTCAATAAAATTAACTAACCAGATGACTAAAGCAAGAAAAGGTTGAAAATAAATTAAATGGGATGGGACTAAGGCCCATACAATAGAATTAACTATGATGTAGGGACTACAGATTCCATGAACTAGGTTTAAAAGGAAAATTGAAGTCGCAGATTAATGCAGAAAAGGAAAATTGAAGTCGCAGATTAATGCATGACCGAATATTTCGAGAGACCTCATTTTCTTCATTGTGCATTGTATTTAGTTTGACTGAATATTTCATTTTGTTTTTATTAAAACTAGCAATCACAAACGTGTGTTGCACGTTTAGATTGATTTACATGTTTTTTTTTCTTTTTAATTTTTTCGTAACTTTTCACTTTTATGTAGACTCCTGAGATTATTGTATCAATTTTTATTTGACTTTTAGTAGATTTCTATATTTCATTTTAAAAGTTTTGAGGTCTTTTTATTTAAGGAAATTAGTGAGGACTTCTATGTGCTTCGTATTTTCAAAAAAAGTTTTACAAATGTTTTAATATGGACCTAATTAAAAATAATGAATTTTAAATGTTTATTTTTTAATTATTATTGAAAGTTGTCATAATATAACATCATTAATTTTTTTCTTTTTTGATTTACTGAAGATCTCTTTCTATTGCCTAGATTCTAATAGGACACATAATTTTAGGAATAGATTGTGCTTGAAAAATATTTTCCTTTAATTTCCTTTTTTGTTGTTTTGAAAGTTTCTTTCTATTTACATAAGAATCTAATTGGAAAAATAATTTTGGGAATAGTTTGTGGTTTGACAATGAAAAATACTTTATTTTGTTATTAACTTTTTAAAATGAAAAGAGTTTTATATTATCACGATTCCAATTAATTCATAGCACTTTATTGTCATGTTATTTTAATTAGTATGTCAAAAGCATTGTGCTGAACTACGTTCATGAGGTTAATTTTTATGATCAAATGAATTTTATTTATAAGATAATTATAAACTCAAAATTATCTAATAGTTCTCTATAGATTTTGTTTTTAATTGACTTTAATTGTTTCTTATTATTTTAAAGTTTATATATATACTTATTTATATGGTTTTGATTTAAAATAAACATATAGTAATGTTCTAATATGGACATGCAAAAATGATATTAACTACATTTATATTAATGTTATGATTATTAATTAAATATATATGGATTTATAATTATTAAATTAAAATTATATGAGAAGAAGTCTACACTCCCAAGGGTTATGATATTAAAACTAAGAGTTTAATTAATGATTACTAATTAAAGGACTCACGGCAATAATAAAATTAATTTTTCATTTTTTGTTAAAATTTATCTTTTATTTTATTATCGTAATTCTTAAACTATCAAATATTTATTTATTAAGTTGAATAATTCTATTTCTATGAACTTTTTATTCATCAATAAAATAAATTTTCATATTTTGAATGATAAGTACTAAGAAAATTTTTTTATGTTTTATTTTGTTAATTTTAAATATGATAAATATTTTATTTAGTTGTGTAGACACCCCAAATTGCTGTAACACCCCGGAACCAAGTCGACCCATATCGGGTGTATATTGGCTCCTGGGTGTTAGCTTAGGGCCCAAAGTAATGAAAACTAACTTCAGAACTAACCAGACACACAAAAATAACATCCTAAAATTTTTTCAGAAAAACGGCTATATAACGCCTGTACATACGAGTATGGGCTAAGCCCTCAAACCACAAAAATCACCTGATAAACACAGTTTATATATCCATTCAAAAAAAAAACTAAACCATTCGGATATACACCAAAATAAGCTTACTAAGATCACACCCTCTCACTCTCTCATTTACAACATATACAATACCCAAAAAATAAGATCTACAACTATCAAAAAAATTTGCCTTCTATGGGTCTAGCCGGGGTAGAAATAGTCCTCTGGCCTATATTCGGGATAATCCTCTACTTCGGCTCTGTTACGCGTCTCACCCGCTGGATCTGAAAACAAAACCGATAAAAACAAAAACTCGCATGAGACAATTGTCTCAGTAAGTAGCATTATGCATGCTAGAAGCAGTTTTATGCAATTTCAAATATAAATAACATGCTCGATTATAACACGATCAAATCTCATCAATTTCATGCTAAAAATAATTCAAACACAAAGAAGCAGTTCATTTTCAATTAAATCAATATTTCACTATTCAGGATCATACTATTAAACAAATAAAAAGCAGATCAATCCAATTTACGAGATGATCACCCTTTACCCTCTAACCAAGATTCAAGGTCTAGCGGAGTGCTTCTCTACGCTTCCTGACAAATCAAAATAAGCAGAGTGCCCTCTACGCGACCTAACGAATCCAGGTTAATGGAGTGCCTCTCAACGCTGCCCGATGAAGCAAGGCTAAGCGGAGTGCCCCTCAACGCTACCTATTTATACCAAGTGGAATTACCTTCCACTTCCCAAATCATACGAAGAATAATTCTATACAAATAAAATAAACTCATACAAATCAATTACTGATAAACCAATTTCACAGTTCTGAGCTTCTGGGGTGAATTTAGGTTCACGATCCACAATGCCTCAAAGCGCGTGGTGAACTTAGTTCACGATCCCCATAACTCATATTTGTGGTGGATGGTTCACGATCCCCCTATTAGGGTGAACAAAAATCCACGATCCACAAATATCCAGGGTTGTGGTGGATGCAAGTTCACGATCCCCCGCTAGGGTGAACACCAGTTCACGATTCCCAGCCGAGGTGAACGGCAATCCCAGTCCACAGAACATTCAACCATAGGCCCTCGGCCCTTTTCGAACTAAAAGGAAGCCTCAGCTTCAATTTTTCCAATTACATAAATCACCATCGATCAAGACTAATGTTATAGAATTCACAGCACACATTTTCACTCTTGACATCACTGCCATCAACACATTTTCTTTCAAATACCCAACATTGGTTGCCAAAACAATAGTGAACAGTAATTATCCAATTACTAATAGTAATTCCTAACAATAATTTACCAACGGTGATTACTAACAGTGATTTACCAACAATGATTACTAACAGTAATTTACTAATTAATTAACCCAATACTAACTAACAGTAATTACTTTCCTAGTTACTAACAACAATTAATCTAAGCGTCTTCTTGCAACCAATTACTAACAGTTATTAACAGCAATGGAGTTACTAATTCCTAATAGCAATTAACCAATGAAATTACCAATTCCTAACAGCAATTTCCAACAGAAATTCCTAACAGCAATTCCTAACAGAAATTTCCAATAGCAATGGAGTTACCAATCCCTAACAGAAATGAGGCTACCAATTCCTAACAGTAATTTATAACAGAAATTTCCAACAACAATGAAGTTACCCATTACCAACTGTCCTACAATCAGTTACTAACAGTTGTTTACCAACAATAATTTACTAACAATAATTTACTCATTACCAACAGTCCTACACCGACAGAGTTACCAATTCCTAACAGAAATTACTTTCCTAATCAATTCTTATACCAACAACAACTAATTACCCCAACAGCAACTAATTACTAACAATTACTTTACTAATTACACCAACAGCAACTACCTTAGGTATTTTCCTACAATCAGTTGCTAACAAATAACAAATATTATCAATTAATGCTTCACAGATCAGAGGGCATACAAGAGAGGACCTGAGCTCTCTATAAGGAAACAAGATACTCTGACAGGGGAAAAATAAGTAAACAGCCAACACAAGCCAAACTGTATAACCTTTGCATAACTCAAATTTTTTGATTTATATAACCAGATTCGACTCATGCTCAACCCCTATCAAAAAAACAACAGCAATAAATTAACATAACCTCATACTCAACCAACTGAAACCATTATCATGCTCAAACCACAGCAATTGAGTTCTCAACCAGGGAAACTCCCTACGCCTAGCGAATGATGCGTTTGGTTGCTCAGACCAAACGACCCAAATACTTTTAGCAAATAAACAAAAATTTACAGTTGTAACTTAGGTGTAAAATAAAATCTAAATCTATACTTTAAAGCAAATCGAAATTAGCTGATGGTGTTAATTTGGAGTTGCTGCCAGATTTACCTTTGGTGTAAAATCTAATTAACTATTAGCACCAACTAAAATACACCTGATATGGCAACCTTCGATTGAACTTTTCTTTTGCAACACAGAAATAACAGCAGAAATTAGAAATCCCTCGAAACCCCAACAATAAGCGATTAAGCAACCAGAAAATCATCGAAACCCCAACAGAAATAGACCAAGACAGAAATCCATCGAAACCCCAACAGAAATAGACCAAGACAGAAATCAATCGAAACCCCAACGGAATCGATCAACTCATGCTCAATCGACCAATATCAATCGACCAACAGTAATCAACCCAATTTCGAAATCAACCAACAGAAATTGATAAACAAATAGAAATAATTAGAAAAACAATAACGATCAATCAAATAGAGGAAAACATGCTACTTACCTGGTTTTGCAGAATCCACGCCCAATCTCCCTCTTTTCCTTTTCTTTTCTTCTTCCCCACGTTTTCCCCTTTTCTTTTTCTTCTTCTCCTTCTCTTCTTCTTCTTCTCCCCTTCGTCTACTCCTCACGAATGACCACCTCTTTGTTTTTCATTTTTCTTCTTCCTCCTCCAATCTCTTCCACGTTTCCTTCTTTCCTTCTCCCTCAACAACGACCAACCCCCTTGCTGCTCCTCTTCTCCATGATCTCCCTTCCCTAAGTTTTTTTTTCAAACCCTTGACGAACAACCTCAACGAGCAACCCCCCAAATGAACGATTCTTCCACTTTTTTTTTTCTTTCTCCTCCCTTTTCCTTCTTCCACGATTCCTCCCTTCTTTCTCAAACCCTAACGCCCAAAGACATAAACCCCAAATGAAAAAAACGAGATTTGCTCTTTGTTGTTTTTTTTTTTTTTAAACTTGAACCATGAACCATTGATCAATTGGTCCAGTTCAATTAAACTTGAACCAAACCCCATTAAACCACTAAAGTAATCAACCCATTCGAACCATTGGTTAAATTTAAATTTTTGTTGATTCCTCTATTTGTTCTTATTCAATATTTTTAAATCTTAATTACAATTTCTAAAAATTCCGGGTCTTACAATTGCACTACAAAATGAGAAAATAATTGAAAATATTAATTGGGATTTGAAACAGGTCAATAAAATGTAAAATTTGGTCAAACATACAATGCCCGTATTTTGTTTATGGTCTGGTCATGCTCGCAGTTGATATACGGGCACGGCGTGACCGTATCAATAATACGGGCAGGGCGCGACCGTAGTACATATATGGGCACGGATTTTTTGTGCGAATTTATCATTTTTTGATTTCTGAGCCTTATCTGCACTCAAATATCTATCTGGGAGATTCGAATTCTCTTGTTTATCCATTCAAATCCTCTTGTTTATCCTTTGTGGTTTAATGGATTGACATTAAATCCTTTTTAACTCAATCTGGAGGATTTTGGCATATCCCTTTAGACCAACCATGCCCCTGGGTTTGCCTATAAATAGAGGGCCTTTCCTCAAGCAAAGGGCCATGAATTTGAAGTTTGAAGTGCTCCAAGTGAAGAAAGGAATCCCTGCTTTTCTGCTTTCTCAATCCAGGTAAGTCCCTTTTCTCTTTTATTTTCTGTTTTCAATTCTAGAAATAATCTAATTTTCTCCATTGCTGTAGAATAAGGCCTAGTTTATACTTGTATTCCCAAACCTGTCTCCAAGTACCTCAAGACTCCTCTCTAGCCGTAAAACGTGAAGAGAGAGATAGGGGAAAGGGGAACAGGTGGATCCCTAGAATAGAACCATATAATCTGTTCTTTTCCTTTTTTATAGAATAAAGCCATTGATTGTGTTTGTATCCTCAAACCTATCTCCAAGTACCTCAAGACTCCTCCCTAGCCGTAAAACGTGAAGAGAGAGCTAGGGGAAAAGAGAACAGGTGGATCCGTAGGGTAGACCCCCATGTGCTATAATCTGTGAGATGTGATTGCTTTTACTATCTTGCTAATGTTTTAATTTTGAATCTGGAGGAATTCTATGAATCTATGATGTTTATAGCATGATATCCCCACTTCTTTCTATAGTTTGGATTTTTCACACCTTTGCACCTACAGCACTGTTTTCTTGATTTTGGTGATATTTGGCTAGGATTCTGGATCTACCATGATCAAAATGGTAGATCTAAAACCAAAAGCCTGAAAGTAACCTGTAGGGTTTCATGATGTGATTTTGAAATTGTTTTAAATCTTGGAGAAAGGATCATATGGTCTAAACTCTCCCTTTTGATGTTTTTTCATCAACATGGGTTGAGTGGGGTTCTATTTCTCCACTATTGAGAGATCCGGATCAGATTTGTACTCCAAGTAACTTTATTCTTCAATGATTTAATCAAGAGATTTCAATCTAGTTTTTCAACCTTTTAATGGTTTAGCCTAAAGCTAGTTTTTCAGGTTTCTCTTTAAATTGGTTTTATCTGATTTTTATCTCAATTTTATTTTAATCATGAAACCCTTAGAATGATATGATCATATTGAAAGTTCTGAATTAATCTGGATATTCATATGAAAAACCATACACTTTTGTTATTTTTATGTTTTTTCCTTTTTTAAGCAAGCTTTTTTTTTTATTTTAACATGAACAATACCTGGCAACCACCTTGTGTGGATGAATAGGGGTGCCTAACACCTTCCCTATTTATAACCTAATCCCCTTACCCATCTTTGGTTGTTTTTTTAAATAGAGTTATTTTTACTTTAACTTTGCCTTTTTATGCTTATTTGATGATTTTGGTGTCCATTCACACCTAAAATGAATGGTGGCGACTCTTTGTTTTTAATGAATCCCGTGTGATGATTAGGAAGTCATTGAATTGATTTTCCATGTCTCACAAGTTGCAATTGTTGAGTATCATAATATGAATAATGGTGATTCCTATCTCTTTTTTTTTTAGAACCAGTAAGATTTTATTAGTAATCCCAATACTCTTTTAGTTGCATAATTTTTGGAGAAGAAATAGGATTTTGTTAGACTCATGTCAATAGTATAGAAAAAAAAGGATAATCTTGAAATTAGATATTTTAGAATTATACTGATAAATGTATGAAATCATATTATTAAATCATGAATTAACAGTTATTACATTAAACATAATTTTAGCTTAATGTAATTATATTGTTTAATTAAAATTATTTTAGTTAGGGAATTATCATATAAATAATAGTGATCGTTATCTACTTATTTAATTGTGGAAGAAATAGGATTTCATTAGATTAATTTCAATTGTTAAAAAAAATTTAATCTTGAAATTAATTAGATATTTTATGACTATTAGAACTATTTATTAGAAGAAATAGGATTTTGTTTATCTTTTGATTGTAATCCTAATTATTTTATTATTGATGTCTATCTTGTTTAGTTAGTTGGGAACTCTTTTTTGTTTAGTTAATCCTAATTATCTTATTCAATTATATATTAAGTATATACCCATAGACATGAAATATATCGATACGTATGGGACTCCCCTATTCTCACTAACGTGAGTATGGTAATTTATTTTTATGTGTTTACTAAAAGTTTTTTAAGTAGATAAATATGTGGTAATTTATTTTTATGTTTTTACTAAAAGTTCTTTAAGTAGGTAAATATGTGAATTTAAAGGTTTTGGAGAAAGATATTTTAGGTATGTAAAAATAAAAAACACTTAAGGTAGTTGGTGCTTTTAATAGTAGTATAGATATAGATTTGAAAACTACTTGTAAATAATAAATATTACATATTAAAGCCACATTTTGTGGATTTGTGTTTACTGTAGACACCCCAAATTGCACAGTGAAAATGATGAATAATTAGCAAAAATCATTCTTTCCTTTGTAACCAGCACAAAATTTGAGATTTAAGCATTTTTTCTTGTATCCGACAACTCAGGTTGGATACAAGCATATCTTTTTATATCCGACACAAGTCGTCGGATACAAGCAAATATTAATGTATCCGACGACATATGTCGAATACATATATGTGCTTTTATATCTGATTTGAGTTGTCGGATACAAGGTTTTTGCTCAAAATTAGGGTTTTCCGAGAGTTCACTTTTTACCATCATATCCTTCATTTAAGGAGTGAAAATCTTGGAAATAGCCTTAGGGTTTAGGTGGGTGGACTCTAGACATCATTTTGTGTCTAGCATCATGAAAACCCTAACCCTAGCCTTTGCCTATAAATAGGAGGCTCTTTCTTAAGCAAATGGCCAATAAGTTGGAGGTTGAAGAGCTCCGAGTGAAGAAGGGAACCGCTGCCGCACTGCTTCCAGAAACCTAGGTAAGCCTAAATCCCTATTTATTTTTCTGTCTTTACATGCTAAGGTTAGTTCTTTTCTTCTACCTTTCTGTAGAATAATGGCCTAATCTTTGTGTATGCAACCCTTTCCTCTACTCAAAGTACCTCAAGACTCCTTCTAGCCATAAAACGTGAAGACGGGATCTAGGGGAAACGAGATTGAGGATTGATCCTTAGTGTTAGATCCTTGTTGAAAAGCCTTTTGATTCTATGAAAACCGTTTCATACTCAAAGTACCCCAAGACTATCTCGAAGAACCGTAAAACGGGGAGAGAGAACTAAGGGAAATGAGAATGGAACGGAACCCTAAGTCTTTTTAGAACCCTATTTGATTGATATGAATGCCATATGTTGTTATGTTATGATTGAAGAAATGATTTTTACACACACACATATAGCACCCGTTTTTGTCGGAATCGACTCGCATTCCGGATCTATTGCATTCATTGTGATAGATTTGAAATAAATAGCCCCAAGCAATTCTCGGATATATCTCAATGATTTTCAAAATGATTTCAAGCAAGTTCTTTTTGAGTATTGAAGACCTCAAGGTCTAACCTCTTAGTTTTGGGCGTTTTGCTCAATTTTAAGGTTTTTGGCATATTCTCTCCAATCGGAGAGGATGGTGAGCCAACCTTGTGCCCTATTTCCACCTAGAGGGTCTTCAACAATTTTTCAAATGATATTGATTCATATTGCATGGATCACACACATTTGATCATCGTTTTGGATTGATTTTACTTAAGAAAGGCAAAACTGGACAGCAACTGTACCCTAACTTCGGACACCCATAACTTCATCGTTCGGATGAATTTTGGAGTGATTTTAAAGCCATAGGAAATGTTAGGCTGTCTAGTTTACGTCTATAAAATTTCATCAATTTTTATGGAGTGGATTTTTGATACCATTCAGTCGAAGTTGACAGGACAGTTCAGATCCAATTGCTGAAACTGTCACTTCGAATGAGCACCATGTGTTCGTTTTAAATCCGATTCAAGTGATTTTTGTTTCTGTGTTTTCCTTTGGAAGTTTAATTTCAAATCCAGTTGGTTTCATAATTTTTTTGATTCCATTTGTGTCATGGGTGACCGATTTACTCAGAATTGCTCAACAGCACATTTCTGGGTTAATATGTGATCTTCGGGGCCTGTTCTGGAGGTCACCCAAGGCACATCCGGATGAAGTTTGGTTTGAGGCTAGTTTCATTTGAAATATGGCCCTACAGACTTCATTCATACAAAAATTCACGGATTTATATGGAGCCAATTTTTCCAAATGAATTTCCAAAGTTGCCCGCTTGTTACTTTTACTGATTTCCAACAGCAACTTTCAAAGGTGCATAACTCCTAAGGTTTTAACCGGATTTGATTGGAAATTTTCATGAGTCTTCTATTTATCATAATCTTTCAAATGGATTTGGTTTGATTCAATTTAAATTAGATTTGAATGATTTCAAGACAAATGGCTTTAGCTTTTACCAAAATTTCCAGATTTGTCTCGACTTGGTTTTATTCAAGTTTTGTTTTGATTTCCATCTAGTGGTGATATCCCAGAATTGATATTAACATAAAAGAGGATCTGGAATTCATAGGATTTCTCATGTGAAAGTATCATACATTTGTTTAATCCTTTTTCAAGGTTTTTGATTATTTTAGCAAGCTTTCGTATTTTTTGAGCATGAACAACACTTGGCAACCACCTTGCGTGGGTGAATGGGGGTGCCTAACACCTTCCCCCATTCATAATCTAATCCCTTTACCCATCTCTGGATTTTATTTTCAAGTAGAGTTATTTTTACTCTAGTTTTGCCTTTTTGCTCTTTTTAACGATTTTGGTGTCCATTCACACCCCAAAATTGAATGGTGGTGACTCTCCCATTTTTGTTGAGCCCATGTGATGACGAAGGGAATCATCTAGGTGATTTTTCCATGTCTCACATTTACTGTTTAAGAATATTGAATTTATGTTTTGCTAATCGTTGGACAAGAGTTGTAATGTGGTAGGTTTTTATTGGAGAAAGACTATAAACGACAATAATAATGAAGTTTAGACGTTTAATTGATGTTAAATATGTGGAATTAAAGATTATGGGGAAGGACATTTTAGGTATGTGAAAATTGAAAAACACTTGAAGTAGTTCATGCTTTTAATAGTAGTATAGATAACTGGGGGATTGTTAGTTATTTTATGGGAACCCTTTTATGTTGCTCTTGTACTTAGTATGGGCATGTCTTATGTTTGTTGGGGATAATCTTGCAATAGCAAGTGATAAACTCATACTCTTCGCTTATAAGTAACCTTTTTTCCTTGAGCTAGTGAGCACGTAGAAGTATATTGGAAGCCCAAGGCAAAGTCCTATTGTATTTAAGTCCTAATTTTGAACAATGGAGGCCCAAAGCCATTAATTGCCCCGCCCCCAACTTTTTTTTTAATTGCCCCTCCTAACTTTTTTTTTAAATAAAAAATGTATGTATTATATATATTTTTTAATTAAAATTTATGTTTTGCCCCCCCTAAAATTTCTGGTTTGCCCACCCAACCCATTGAAAATTTTTATATTTCATGAGAATCCCTTCTAAAATTTCTGGTTCCTTCCCCCCAACTCATTGAAATTTTTATATTTCATGAGAACCCCCTCTAAAATTTCTGGTTTGCCCAGCCCCAACTCATTAAAATTTTTATATTTCATGGGAAGTGTTAATTGAAAATTTTTTTTGCCCCCCCAGATTTGGAGTCTTGGTTCCGCCACTGATGTCATGTATCTGGACTATGCACCTATGCGGCGAGTCATACATGTACATATGCAAGCCTGATGTATCTTTACTTTATTAATACAAGACATCGAAGTTCTGAAGAATTACAACTCATTAACCATTGAAGGTAGATGTAGCCACGAGTGTTTCTCCTTACCTTTATTAAAATCATCAAGGATGACATATCTTTATTTTATTTGTACACCACACCAAAGCACTCTCATTAAAGTTTACTAGAGAATTATTTACTCTGCTTAGGGGACGCTGGAGAATTTCTTCTTGTTGGGTATCTTCACTTTTTCACCTTTGTTCTTTTTGACTCTTTTTCCAAACGTGGATTCAAAGGAACAATTTCTTCCTGGCATTTTATCACGACAATAGCACCGGCGATGAATAAAGCCCTTGCAACGACCGCCTAAAGGATAATCATGACTTTTGCATTCAGCATCACATTTATCGCCAAATTTGTAGCAGCTTACTTTGACCTCTGTGAGCTTGATCCATTCATAATCTTTCTTTTCTCTATCTTGCACAAGCTTGGGCCTCATTTCTTTTATGATAGGAGCCATAAGATATATATATGTATGGATTCTAGCTTTAACAATCTAATTCAAGATGGAGTAACTATACAGATCGTAATTAAACCTGGTCTAATCTTCAAAAAAAAAAAAAAAAAAATTTCTAATAGAAGGTGAAATAAGCTAGTTTTTATGTACCACCATGAAGATTTGTTATGAAGAATTTTACAAGAAGATTGTTTAAACTTGTGTTAAATAGCCAAGAGAAAGATAACCTGTTGCCGCATGAAGGAATAAGAGGATGGAGGCAACCAAAAGTAAATTCTTCGCACGTTCCATTTTTGAAAAGAAAGAGAGAGGGCTTGCACACCACCAGCACATGTTGATGAACTATAGTCTCGTGCCCCTTCGTAATATGGATGGTGGTAGGAAATGCAAGGATTTCTACGACTAGAGAAAGTAAGGACAAGATCATTATTTAGAGATGAATCTATTTTATTTTATTTCTTTATGTTTTAGTAATGTTTTATATGAGGAGGGGCAGAAGGATTTTTTCAATATGGACAACTGAAATATGCTTCATGCAAAATATGTTGAAATATGGCTTATGCAAAATATGTCTTTGGTATTTTCACCTAAGCAAAATATTCCATTGCTTTGGTCCTCTCAAAAGCATAGATCGATGATTAAGATGGCTACCTTGGGCATTATCTTTTCTACTGAATTCTATTTTTAGAACTATCGTAAATGTGATAGTATGTAGTATGAACTTATCACCCAAAATGTGATCTACTATTGTGCTAATTCATATCGGTCCTCTTTATGTTTTCCCAATAGAAAACCATGTGCTTCCAAATGAAAAACCATGTCTCAAAAGAGACTTATAGTATATCTTTCTTTCAATATATCTTGAGATCGAAAATGATATCAAAGAAAAATATAAAACACATGCATAATTTATGCTCAAAATTTGACATAAAAAATCAATCAATGTGCACATCACATATCAAAAGCATAATATATGCTAAAAATAATATCAATAATCAATGTGTACACAATAATCATGCAGATAATGTAGATATCAAAAATAAATTTTTTTATTTTATTTGTGGCTGAACCATACCATGATGTTTTGTTTACGTGGGTTGCCTACATACCCTGAAAAGGGATCAAACCCAAACGTAGTTCTCTTACAATTTAAAACTCCCACTAACCAAAAACATCAAAATTTTCCTCAATACCCATATTGGTAAAATGTACCTTAAACACTTTAGGTGCAAGTCCTTTAGTTAAGGGATTTGCCAACATAGCCTTTGTATTTATATATGATAAAAATGTGCTGTAAAACCCCGAATTTTCCTTAAATAATAAATTAAATTAATAAATAATATTAGTGAGAGTTATAATTGATAGAAATAATTTATTATTGTAGGGGATGATCTAATTAGTGGAGATCCAGAATTAGACGCAGATCTGACCGTCCGATCATGAGATTCGAGGTATGTATTCTGATTGGGTGTGTGTATGGAATTTGGTGTATGTGAGATACGTGGGATCGGAGAGTATAAGTATTAGTTTAATAACCTAAATCATATACGCTCGTATTTCGTTTGTCTTCGACAGCCACAAGCGACAAACCCGACTGAAGGAGAAGAAGAAGAAGAGGAGGAGGAAAGGTCTGGTTTTGAGTTCTTCATTGTCCAGAGTGTTGCTGGGTGATAAAGAATCGTTTTTTGGAGAAGGAGAGAAACCACGCACGAAAGAGGTAGGTGACACCGTTTACCTTCGTTTTTGTATTTACATGTGATTAATCGACAAAAGCATGTTTTTATGATATGAAATGATGTATATATTTTGATAATCATGTTATAAATATGTTAGAATGAGTTTAGACGAGAAAAATCATGTTTTGGAACTGATTCTGATCGTTTTCGAACGACCGCCGACCTCGACTGTTCTCGGCGATCGTCGGCGATCTTAGGCGCTCGTTATAAATTTCAGACCGCCGTAGACCACTTGAAGACATATCGTCGGCGTTCGATTTTGAACTACCGCCGACCACAGACCGCCGGGGCGATCCTGAGCGATCCTAGGCACTCTGTTCAGATTTTGCAGATTTTCATAATTTCACACCCTGATTCAATTCCAAACTATTTTTAGACAATTTTATTGATTAAATAAGATGTTTTAAGACCAAAATAAACTATCTAATTCCCTGTTTTACAGAAAAATAAATTAGGGAGGTATTTAGGACATTAGTTGCCAAACTTTGAAAGAAATGGAGAAACCTAGTTTTTGGAAAACCTAACTTGTATTTAATTACTAGAACATCTTCTAAATGACATTATAAACCAGAAAACTGTATATAGAGAATTCAGAACTCAGATGACCGAATATTGAAGTAATTGACAGATTTAACCTTTATATGCCGCTAGGCACCAACCCTTATAGAAATATTATATTTTAGGGAATTTTGGAGTCTAGTGGGCATAGCTGGTTATGGATCCATAGTTGTAGCTAGATAGTTGAGGGATATGTCATTTGGGTTGAGTTACTCCTATATGTGACGCGCTTCCTTTGCAAGTTAGTTTGTCTGGGAAGGTCCTATGTCTGGAGGGACACCCCGGTGAGCCGCTGGTGATTCCCTGTACATGTGGATAAGCGACAATCTCCATGTATTGATTCTGGTGCTGCATGCTGGTGGTACATGCCAACTCTGATGGGTACGTGTGCAATAAGTCAGTGACTACGACTCTTATCTAAGCTGCGCTGCATGGGACTTGAGTATCATTAGTAGCATTGCTCCTAAGTCGCACGGTGGTATAGCAATTGGTTGAGAATCATCTCAAAAGGTTTATCTATCTTTGTGAGTCCTACAATGACACTGAAATCATAACACTTGATATTATTATTGAATACATGCTGGAGGCATGTGATTGGGATATTGATCGGATGTTACTGCTTAGTGCATCTTAGTAAAGTGTGAATCGTGTTATATATCTTGATATTGGATTCTTATATTAAAACTTGCTGAAATTCATTTCTAGAACTGTTTATCAAACTGTTTTGTATTCATGAATGATATGAATGATTATACGAGCCTAATTAGTCGATATTGCTTAATCGTGCATGAACTGTTACTTTACTTATATGAACTGTTTAATCTTGCATGTGTTACCTACTGGGATATTCATATCTCACCCTACTTTTATTTCATTTTTCAGCTGATACGCGAGAGGGGGATCTTAGTGATTTCCAGGGAGAGATAGCTGAGTATACACCGGAGGATTACTATTATCCGGATCTTGTTTGAGGTGGATGAATGACATAGACTTAGCACTTTTGATTAGATTATTATTATTCATTTGGATTTGATGTATTAGAGAGATAGTAACCAGTTTATTTTACCAGACTTTGATATTAATGATTGATGATCAAACTATATGTTATTTGAGGATTTTAAACTACACTTCCGCACATACTTGTTTCCACAACTCTGATAGTATAATAAAGTTGAATGGATTTTAATTCTTTGGTCTGGTATATTATTGATGGTGTATCTGATATGGGCCAGTAACACCTCGGATTTGGTTTTTGAACTAAATTCGGGTTGTTACAGTAGCGAACCGTGTAGCGCCCCAGATCCGGGTTTGCCCTATCACGGCACCAACCCGTACCCGAGGCCTACTTATGGGCCCAAAAGAACCTGATAAGCATAATTGATGTGGGCAATTGCAATGTAATCATCAGAGTGCATAAGATAAAGAAGCATGGAATTTAAAATTTTCCATATAATAAAATGGCATCTGTATAATAACTCCAAAATACAACATTTAGGTACACAAAAAGGCAACTAAGATCTCTCCATCGCTGTCTCTCACATGAGCATTCATACACAAAAATAATAATCTAAAGATAACTCCCAAGTTTACAAATCCCAAAAAGAATAACTACATTCCCCTTGATAGTTTCTAGGAACTAAATACAATAACATAAAGAGAACCCCTAATACGGATAGTAAAAGTCCTTGGGCTTGCGCTCAGACTCACCCTCAATAGCTGCCCCAGTACGTGGCTCACCAGACGGATCTGAAAACAAATCCGGTAAAACAAAACGCGTGAGACTTAAAGTCCCAGCAAGTAGCAAACATGCATGAATGGAAGCGGTTAATACAATTCACATAATATCACGATTTGAACAGTTTAGGCAATTTATATAACATCATGAGTAGAGGCAGTTTATGCGATTCATATTCTCAAGTCAAGCATCTAAATAATATAACCCATAAAAATTAGCTAACAAACCTGGTAGGACTGATAATGTAAAACAAACCTGTGGAACTCACGAGGTAGGACAAACCTTGCTCAGTAGTTATTAGAACCAATGTCACGTTCCACCACCCAAGATATAATATTCAATGAGCAACCAAGTGTCAAGTGTCAAGTGTCATGTGTCATGTGGGACTACTCGTCCACGGATGAAGGCTAAGTGGGACTACTCGTCCACGGATGAATGCTAAGTGGGACTACTCGTCCAATGGTGAATGCTAAGTGGGACTACTCGTCCAATGGTGAATGCTAAGTGTCAAATAATATTCACAATGCGTAAGAAATAACTAATAAGCACTTCACATCCAAAACCAAATCACAGTAGAGTACATACACCATAAAATCCACAAATTACGTATTTGAAAAGTAGGATAGTCTTAGGATCCCTAATAAGAACACCATGCCAAAAATCAACGGATTTTAAGATAAAAAGTTTCGGACCTAAAAATATTCTAAGTCTGGGTAAAACGTTGACTTTTCGGTGTATAATTTTTCTAGACAAATTTACAAGGAGTTTAGGGTTCAAATTCTGGTTGTAGTCTATTGAAGGGTATACAAATCTTCTAGAATTTCCTGGGCTTCAGAATCACTCATTTGGATATCAAACTTAAAAAGTGGCCATTTTTGAAAATCGGGAAAACTGGAAATTTAGGCACAAACTGAAAAGTTGACTTTTTATTGGTTGGGAATTGGGCCCTGGGAGTATTTTTATTGGTTCCAAATGGGGGGGGGGGGGGTAAAACCTTATTTACATGTAAAGACTTAAGTAAATGGAGCAATAAATACACAGGACATTTACTTAAATGTCTTTCATCTAATAAGGGTACTATGCGAGAGCCTTGGCTTGGTTGGGAAAGGGTTTGAGAGAAAAAGGCTAAACAAATCATGAAACAGGGTCCACGATTAGGTCGTGGATTAATCGCCCAGAGGCGATTAGCTCAATGTTCGGGCGTTAAGACTAAAGGTTCGCGCGCCCAGGTTTAAAACAGGTTCAGCGCGCGCGCGGTAAGGTTTAACGTTCGCGCGCTAAGGTCGCGATTAGCCCTGGGCGATTAATCCTGTTTCGCGATTTATTTTAACAGAACCTGATTTTTGGGGGTCTTGGCTCAGGATTAATCGCCAAGTTGCAGGATTAATCGCCACCTCGGGTTTTCTACCATTTTTGACTATTTTCAACTCAGAACTCGTACCAACCCTATCCAATCTTCTCAATACCAAATGTGATGATTCCAAAACATCCCAACATACTCAAAAACTCTTCCCAACATAGGAATCCATACAAAACCCTCATGAACATGAATCCAACATATAAAGTATCATTCAATATACCCATCTCAAACCCTAACCAGAAATATAATCATTAGAGGTTGCAATCCATGGCAAATCGATAGAAAACTGAACAAGATAATTAGATATACCAAACCCTATGAATTTTAGAAACAAAACCCTACATGCAAGTGATTCTCCAGTTTATCAAAACCCTAGGAAAGAGAGATACGAAAATCCATCAAATTCATTTTTGTTTAAAGGGTTTGCTACTTACTTGTTAATGGAGAAGCAACCTTCCCTTCAAGCTTTTCTCTCCTTCTTCTTCTTCCTCTTGAAGCTTCAAGCAAGCTCCCACACTTTCTCTCTTGTTCTATACGTCCAAGACAAGAGAAATGGGTTTTCAAACCCTTAATTAGAAATTAGGGCATCCTTTTATATGCCCAAGTTTTGGGTCTTTCAAATCTGCCTCTAAACAAGACTTTTATTCAACTAAACCCTAGGGTGTACCTAAGGCATACCAGGGGTACCTTAGTGTTATTTGAGTGGGGTACCTTGGTATTAAGTGGGGTACCTTAGTGTTAAATGGGGTGTTTGCCTTAGCCACTTCAAAAGGCATGCTTTAGGAATGCTTGGGAGGTGTACCTCAGTTATCACAGAAGGGTACCTTAGTTATATGAGGGGTACTTTAGTTATTTGAGGAGGTACCTCGATGTTTCAAGGGATTTACCTTAGTCATTCTAAGGGGTAAACTTTGAATAAGCTTAGGGGGTGTACCTCAGTTATATTGAGGAGGGGTACCTTGATTATTGAGGGGTGTACTTTAGTTATACAGGGGGTACCTTTTGGAAATATAAGGAGGTGTACCCTTGGTAACATGAGAGGTGTACCTTAATAATCTAAAAGGGTTACTTGAGTTATAGAATGGGTGTACCTTAGCTATAAGAGGGGGTACCTTAGCTATATAAGGGGTTATACCTTAGGGAAAACAGTGGGGGGTTACCTTACTTATATAGGGGTTACTTTAGTGAGACAAAGGAGGTACTTTGGCTATATAGGGGGTGTACCCTAGGTAAAACAGTGGGGGTACCTTACTTATATGAGTGGAGTACCTCTAGGAAATTCAAGGGGTGTACCCTAAGTAATATAGGGGATGTACCTTAGGTATGTTGGAGGTACTTTAGTTATAAAAAGGGGGTACCTCTAGCTGTATAAGGGAATGTACCTTAGCTAAACAATGGGTACTTCAAGTAAGATAGTAGGGTACCTTAGTTAAAATAAGGAGATACCTTAGACAACACAAATGAGGTACCTTAGGTATAATTAGGAGGTACTTTAGGTATTCGAATGGGGTACCTTAGGCAAAACAGTGGGGTACCTTGGCCAATATGAGTAAGGTGCCTTAGGTAATATAAGGGGGTACTTTAGATATACATGTGAGGTACCTTAGGCAATGCAAGGGGATACCTTAGGTAAACACAGGGGTACCTATAGGCAAACACAAGGGGATACCTTAGATGAACACAGGGGTACCTTAGGTATAACTGGGGGGTACTTTAAGTAACACTTGGGTGGTACCTTGGGTAATACTTGGGTGTACCTTGGGTATAAAAGTGGGGTACCTGGGGTATACTTAAGAGGTTATTTGGGCATTCTTGGGAAATACTTAAGGTACACTTGAGAGGTACCTTGGGCAATATAAGAGGGTACCTTAGGGATAATTAGGGGATACTTTAGGTAGACTTGAGTGGTACCTTAGCTAACACTTGGATATACTTTGAGTAATACATTCGGGTACTTTGGGTAATACTTTGGTGTACTCTAGGTATACTTAGATGGTACCTGAAGTAGTACATTGATGTACTTTGGGCATACAATGGGAGTACCTTGGGTAATACAAGAGGTACTTTAGTGGTATTTGGGAGGGTACCTTGGGTACCCTTAGGAGGTTCTTTAGGTACTCTTAGGAGTTACTTGAGGTACATGTGAGAGGTACCTTGGGTACACTCAGAAGGTACTTTAAGTATACTCGGGAGATGATTTGTGGTACACTTAACTCCAGTTTTTCTGAATTTGATTTCCAATTCACTAGGTCTAATTGAAAGATATCTTAGCCAATTGTAATTAAGACATAACACTAACTAAGCTTTTCTTTAACAACTTCAATTCGATTCCCCTAACTCTTTAGGTATAATCCATACTTACCCCATCTTCATAACACAATGTCTTAATTAGTCTAATAATCACACTTTAGATAATTAAGCTTAATAATTAAGGTATAATCTGGGACGGGGTTTTACATTCTACCCACCTACAAAATAAATTTCGTCCTCGAAATTTCAACTTTAGATCATCAAATAAAGTAGGATACTTCTCCCTTTTACCTCTACCTCGGTCTCCTATATGTAGTGACAATTGGTCTTAAGAGCCAATCTATTTCATGGATTACCTAAAACTTCCTTAGAAGTTGACATATCAAATCACTATGTAGTTCTGTTTTGCCTAATCTAATCATGATATCTATACACCATTTGGGGCCCTACTAGTCCTTCCTGGTGGCTACACACTCACAAAATAAACTCGATCAAAGAAGGTATCAAACTAGCATGCACAACATATGCTAAAGAATCAACGGTACATGGCGCTTCAAAATCATGAAGATAGATAACAATTTGATCACAATTATGAGTGACGCCTTCTACTAAAACTGGGGTAATTCATATAACATCAAACAAACTCCAACATACTCCAAATCATAGTAAAGTACATCCAAACCCGTTGGCATTCAACCCAAACGGCAAGTGAGAATACACGTTCACTGCCAAGTGGAACTATTCATTCATAGTCATCAAACCTTAGGCCTGTTGCATAGTCAACCACACAAAAGAGCTCAACCTTATCTTTAATAAGTCAACATCAAGTAAATCTATAGCAATAAATTTACAATTTACATATTCGATGGGTGGGATAGGTACCAACAAAATGATACCCCTTCTGGTGGGATATGTACCAACAAAACGAGCTACAATAAGAATATATCAAATTAACACACCACATGCAAAATAGTCAAAAGATCCTGATGCTCCAACATTATAGAGGTAGAAAATAAATTGTCCACCCTTGAAGATAATACCTCATACTAAAACTGGGCGTCAAACTCAGGCTCAGGGTCCTCATAGGCATCCATAGCAATGGTTCTAGCCTGTGGTTGTAGTCGCGGAGCAACTGGTAGTGGCCTTTGAGGTCCACCTCTGCCTGCTGGCCTACCTTGTTGCCTTGGGCCAATTGGTCCTCTTTGATCTGTCGTTAGTCTCTGAAATCGAGCAGTTAACGCTGCAATAGGTCGCGCCCTTCGGGTTCGAAGTGTCTGATATGTGGAGGGATATGGGCACTGGGGTATGAGATGCCCGTACTGTCCACAGCGAAAACAAGCTCCTCGTGGTGCTACACAGGGACCAGGTACATGGAACCTGCTGCAATGGAAACATTCACCATTTGCTGGCCCGCCACTCTGCCCTTCGGGTGGTCCTACTCCTCTATATCTCCTTTGTTCATCATACCCAATTCTTTGTCGCTTATCTCCCCCATACCTCAAATCTGCATCGGGTTGAGGTGGCACTCTCAGTCTGACCTCCTCCACTCTCCTACTAGTGGAGCCCTCAATGGTAGAAGCCCTACGTACCGACTCATAAAAATTGGTGTCCATAAAGGGCTCCACCCTCTCTCTAATGTTGGGACGAAGTCCCCTCTCAAAGTGTTTGGCCTTCCTTTTGTCAGTGTCCACGATGTGTGGAGCAAACCGAGATAATTCATTAAATTTGGTCTCATACTCTGCAACTGTCAGATTTCCTTGTGTTATAGTCATAAATTCTACCTCCTTTTGCGCTCTTACTTCCTCAGGGAAAAACTTGAGATCAAAGTGATCCCTAAACTCCTCCCAAGTAAGCTCAATGTCTCCCTCTACTAACTCTCGGCGTAGGGACCTCCACCAATGTTCAGCTTCCCCTTCCAATACATAAGCAGCCAATCGAACTTTGTCCTCTTCTGGACATCGAATTGCCTCAAAAACTTTTTCAATTCTCATCATCCACCTCTCTGCCTCCATAGGGTCAGGATGACCATGGAAGGGAGGAGGGGACATCTTCCTAAACTCTCTCATGATCCTGGAAGATCTATCCTCTATTGGTCCTTGACCAACTTCGTTTCTAGGATGATTCAAGTTTTGCTCATAATGGTGGTTTATAGCAGCCTGTTGCTCGAACAGGGTTAAAACCCTCCCAAAAGCTCTCCACACAGCATCCATTTGATCTGTGTGAGCTGGGGCCCCAGGTGGTGCATCCACTGGAACATCAGCTGGAATATCAGCCTGCTCAGGAGCTGGCACAAAGGCAGCAGCAGCAGCTCTATTGGGTCTACCCTGACGCCTTTCCATGACTGACTGAAATATTAATAATTGTAATCAAAACAAGGAATTCACCCATACTATAAATTGCAAAAACGATTCAAAGGAAAAATACCATGACTCTACCACCACCAATCCCTTCAATATATCTGCAGCTATACGAAGGTTGGGAGGAATTATCATAGGAGTTTTCTCCTAATTTAACTTCATAATAATATATATCCACATGCATACACCTAACTTCACCGTTACACAGATTCTCATCCAATATATTTATTACACAATCCCAATTGCAAAAGGTTAGATACTTGGTAAATATTCAGCATTGGCCGATGCCTCACACTACCTCAGTACAACCAAGTACAATTGGCTTATGACACATCAATCATATAAGATAATAATAATGATCACCTAATCACAATAAGGAAAGAAAAATTCCTAAGGACCACTTGAAGGTCCTAGACCTTAGTATAATCAAATAATCGGCTTATCATACATCAATCATATAAGATAATAATCATAATCACTTAATCATAATAAGGAAAAATTCCTAAAGACAGCTTGAAGGTCATAGACCATGGTATAACTAAACACAATTAACTTATCACACCTCAATCATATAAGATTTAAAATAATAATTTCTTAATCAAAATGCTGGAAAAGAAATCCAAAAGACAACTCAAAAGGCTCTAGTTATCGTGCTCTCAATCCCAAAACCCAACCTAAGATGGCTTCTAATTCCTAATTTGGATCTTATGCTCTGATACCACAATTGGTATAACTAAACACACTTTAGATAATTAAGCTTAATAATTAAGGTATAATCTGGGACGGGGTTTTACAAACCGGGTTCGGGTCGGGTGTCGGTTTGCACTGACCCAAGTTCGGGGCGTTACATGTGCCTCGCAAATCACTAAAAAATATAGTGAATATGGCAATAATGAGAGATATTAGATCCGTAGATCTTTGCGTAACAGAAGAGTCTTTATTCAAATAACTCAATTTGATTACAATAAGGATTCTTTACCCTTTTTTTTTCTTCCCCTTCTCACGTTATCCCCTAGGTCCTATATATAGGCTCTTAATATGATAAAGTGGGCAAGTCGTACAAGTTAGGTAGACTAATTCATGTTGAACTAGTCTTTCTCCACTATACGGGGAAACGGGATAACAACTAAACCATAACAAACTCATCCATTGTTTTTATTTTTATTTTTAACTAATCTCCTACTAGGGCTATTCTTCTTGTGCGCCTATTTTCTCTACATGGAACACTCTAGGTGTCACCCAAAGATCTTTCCAGATCATGGCTCCCCTTATTAGGAAGAGCCAGCTCCTGCTGGTTCTAGAACTGGAGATGAGGAAACTGAGCTAATCCAGTTTCCCGTGAGAACCATTTTGCTGCACTTGGTTTTTGTCCTTTCCGCCCAATCCTGAAGGATTCTGTTACACCACGTCGGGTTGTAGTTGTCTTCCTCTCCACGATAGTATCTTCAGTGATTATAGCTTCCTGCTCAGTCACTAAATCTTCCACCATGGGCAAAACTTCATTGGGCTCATTGTCAAGCATGCTTGGCTCGAAGTGCTTCAATTTCTCGACATTGACAACTGAATAAATCTCCATATAAACTAGTAGTTCTAGTTGGCAGGAATTATCTCCAATTTTACAAATGATTTTGAAGGGTCCATAGAGGATTGGTTTAAGCTTTTTACCAACTTCTAGTAAGACCTCAAATTTTTGGATAATAATTAAGGCATAAATAAATAAAATAAAATAGAGGTATGAATAAAGTGGAAATAGAAGAGGATAAATTTAGAGGATTAATAATTTAAATAAATAATAATATTAAAATAAAATGGAATTTTTAAAGGAAATCAATCTAGGAGGATAAAAGGGTATTTCAGTAAATTCCAAAAGGGCAAATTAATAAATTAAATCACTAGGTAATTAAAAGAATTGGAAAAGAGAAGATTAAATTTTATTGGATTTGGTTAGAACTTAAATACTAATAAATATGGTTTAAAAGAAAAAAAACGGGCAATTTGGTAATTATCATTAATTAGTGATTTTAATTTGGAGAAAAAGTGACTTAATAGGGTGATTAGGTAATATTTAGAAATAAATATAAAATATGGACGAAAATCTATTAAAAGTATGAGTTTATTTTGTAAGGGATTTAATAGATAAGGTACTAAAAAGAGAATTAGAAGGAGGAGAGAAAGATGGAAATTAATTAGAAGGTTTCCAAATCCTAATTGGACTCCTATTAGGTTAGTCTATTTAAGCAAGTCATTAGAGAAGGTTTATGGTTTCTTCTAATTAAATTATATAGAGGAAAAGGAGGAGAAAAAGGGATCTCACACGTTTGGGAAATGTAGAGAGAGAGAAAGAGGAAAATAGAAAGATTATAAGAGAAAGGAGCTGTTCCAAAAACCTCCAACCAGCACCCATCAAAGTTAGATCGAGAGAGATTTAACCGTTGAATCGACCTCAAATTTGGAGGTTTTGTTCACGACTGGTAGGGCTACAATCTGAACGGTGGAGATCTTTTTGGGAGAACCCTAGGATGGCGCGATAAACAACAAAAATTTGGAATCAATTCCGGATTCAATAGAAGATGGGTTTTTGCGTGTTAAGGCAAGTAGCAATCACTTGAAAACTGGAGGAATTGCATGTTTTCTGTGTTTTTGATTGGTTTCTGATTGATTTGATTAGACAAAAATATGTTCCATGATACGTTTGTTTTTCCTCGATAGGATTTCATGTTTTTGAAAGAAAAGTATGAAAGTATTAAGGAACATAGGTTTGATCTTTGTAGATGACCATAAACTTGTAAATAATTGATACAAATAGGTTCAGAGGGTTGTAGATGTGATTTAGGTTAATAAGAAATAAATTTAGAACAATATAAATTAATGAAATAATACAAATATCAGAAAATTGGAAAATCTGGAAATTTGCCAGAATTGTATGGGCACTCAACAGTCGCTCGAGCAACCATGTCTAGCACCCACTACTAGAACTTATAATTTTGGGATTTTTAGGTCTAAATTAATGCATAATAATTTTCCTAGTAATTTAATTATTGTAACACTTGTATATGGATTAAATTGAGGTGTAGGAACAGACAGAATTAAAATTGGAATTTAGACTAATAATTTGGAACGATGAATGTAAATAGGTGTTTAAAAGAACAAGGTTGTGGAAATAGTGTGTTAGACTTTGTTAGATATAAAATCGGGGAGTAGAATCAACTCTTAAACTTCAATATGGGTCTGTGGGAATTGCGGGAAATGAAAAATAACAGGAATTATAAAATTTAACACCTTAGGTTATAAGTATAGAAATTTGGATTTTAATAGATAGTTTAATTTGGGAAGTTTTAGTCAAGACTTAGGAACCTTAATATTACTTGAGAATGTGAAATACAACTTGTCTAGAACTTACTAAACATGACTCGCGTACAATAACTTTTATGAAACTTGATTTGGAGATTTAATTGTGGTTTTGAATGTGTTTTCTCTAAAGGGTTTAATTTGGGGTTAATGAGATTAAGACATGAATATCACTTGAGAATGAGATATGATAATTGATTTTGAATTATTTTAATTGAGATCATCGGTTATAGAAATATGCATATGGAATGACAAATAAATTGTAAACAGGTTAAGTTGTTATATGTGTGAGTTATGTCTAGCGGGCATAGCTGTATATGGATCCATAGGCTAAGCTAGATAGTGGAGGGGTATTTACTTTGGGTTGATTACTCTAAATTTGCGCTTGCGCTTTCATTGAAAGTTAGTTTGTAAAACCCCGAACTTTTGGATAATAATTAAGGCATAAATAAATAAAAGAAAATAGGGGTTTGAGTATAACGGAAAGAAAAAAATAAAAATTTAGAGGATTGATAATTCAAATAAAGAATAATTGGTAAATAAAAGAGAATTTTCAAAGGAAATCAATTTAGGAGGATACAAGGGTATTTTAGTAAAGTCCAAAAGAGCAATTGATGAATTGAATCATTAAATAATTAATAGAATTGGGAAATAGAAGATTAAAACTTATTGGGTGAAGTTTGAAGTTAAATAGTAATAATTATAGCATAAAAGAAAGGAAAAAGGGCAATTGGATAATTATACTTAATTAGTGGCCTTAATTTGGATAGAAAGTGACTTAACATGGCGTTTTGGTAATATTTAGGAATAGATATATAATATGGAAGAAAATTGGTTAAAAGAAGGAGTGTGTTTAGTAAGGGACTTACTAGGCAAAGTGCTAAAAGAGAATTAGAAGGAAGAGAGAAAGTAGGAATTTATTTAGAAGGTTTTCTAATCTTAATAGAAGTCCTCTAAGGTTGTCTATTTAAGCAAGTCATTAAAGAAAGTTTAGGGTTTCTTCTAATCACACTAAATAGAGAGGAAAGGAGATAAAAGAGGGTAAAATTCATTTGGAGAGTATAGAGAGAGAGAGAGAGAAGGAAGAAAATATAAAGAATACAAGAGAAAGGAGTTGTTGCTAAAACCTTGGACCAGTGACCATCAAACTTAGATCGGGAGAAACCCAACCATTGGATCGACCATAAATTTGGAAGTTTTGTTCACGACTGGTAGGAATACAATCTGAATGGTGGAGATTTTGTTTGAAAAACCCTAGGTTGGTGCAATAAAGAACAGAAAATTGGATTCAATTCGGGATTCAAGAGAAAATGGATTTTTGTATGATAAAGCAAGTAGCAATCACTTGAAAATTGGAGGAACTGCATGATTGCTGTGTTTTTGATTTATTCTTGATTGATTTGATTAGACCAAAATATATTTAATGGATACTTTGTTTTCGATCGATGAGTTTTTATGTTCTTGAAAGAAAAGTATTAAAGTATTAAAGAATATAGGTTTGATCTTTGTAGATAACTAAGGAATTGTAATTAATTGATAGAAATAAGTCTAGGGTGTTGTAGGTGTGATTTAGGTTCATAAGAAATAAATTTAGAACAATTAAAAATCAAGGAAATAACCCAAAATCAGAAAATATGAAAATCTGGGAATTCTGCCGAAATTGTACGGGCAGTCAATAGGTCTCCTGGGCGACCATGCTGAGTGACCTAAGACAATTATAATAATTTGGGAATTTTAGGTATAATTTAATGGTTAATAATTTTTCTTAGTAATTTAATTATTGTAACACCTGTATAGGAGTTAAATTGAGGTGTAGGAATTGACAGAATTTTATTTGGTATTAAAACGAATTAATTAGAACAATGAATGCAATCAAGTGTCTTCAAGGATCAGGTTTTAGAAATAGGGTATCAGATTAAGTTAAACATAAATTTGGGAGTTAGAACCAACTCTTAAGCTTCAATTTGGGTCTGTGTGAATTGCTGGAAGTGAAAGATAACAGAAAATATAGAATGTTATACCTTGGGTTTTAAATATAGAAGTGGAACAATAATAGGTAATTTAATTAGAGATGTTTTAGTCAAGACTTAGGAAACACATTAGTGCTTATGATTGTAAACTATAACAGGTCTAAATTGTTAATAATTATGTTTTGGGTGTGTCAATATTTATAGAATCTGATTTGTAGATTTATTCATGGTTTTGAATGCGTTTTACTCAAAAGGATTGATTTCGGGATAATAAGATTGAGACATGTATATCATTTGAAATTGAGTTATGATAATTGCTTTTTGAATTACTATAATTGAGATCGCAGGTTATGGATATATACATATGGAATGATAAATAAATTGAAATTGTATGATTGGTGTCTAGCGGGCATAGCTGTATATAGATCCATAGGCTAAGCTAGATAGTGGAAGGGTATTTATTTTGAGTTGATCATTCCCATTTGCGCTCGTGCTTCCTTTGCAAGTTAGTTTGCATTGGGGAGTCTTCATGTCTGTAGGGTCTCATTTCGAGCCTCATTGGTGTGTACCCTGTATGTGCGGATAAGCGGTCATCTCCATGTATTGATTCAGGTGCTGCATGCTGGCTGTACGTGCCAAAATTTGTAAGTTTCGTGCACAATAAGTCGATGACTGTGCCTCTTGTCTTAGTGTTATACAGGTTTGAGGGTCTTAGTAGCTTCGCTCATAAGACGCATGGTGGCATAGCAATGAAGAGTATCTGTTCAAAGACTTATCTTGCTTCATGAGTCTTGTGATGTCACATGTGGTTTTGTGTATATTTTATCGTTTATATTGAAATTATATACTTGGACTTGAATTATTGCTTTTGCTTTGTTTTATCGATATACCTCATGATTATTTCATAAAATAGATTGTTTAATTGCATGCACCTTGCTATTTGTTGAGATGTAAATCTCACTCTTGTTTTCACATAGTTTTCAGGTATGCTTGGAGAGATCGTCATGACTGGGGTAGTAAGCACCTGGGTAGAATTATGATTGTAAATCTAGAATTACTTCAAAATAAAGAGATTCTCATTGTAAATTAATTTGTATTAATTGAGATATTTATGATATGTTGCCAAGTGCACTCTGATATAAATAAAAAGTTTAAATTCCGCATAAATTTTTGTTTGATTTGACCAGATTTTTAGTAGCACTCCGGGTTTGGTTGTTGAACCGGATTCGGGGCATTACATAATTTGCATTGGGGGGTGTTCATGTCTGTAGGGTCTCATTTCAGATTTGAGTTGTTGGTGAGTACCCTGTAGGTGTGGATTAGCGGCTATCCCTATGTTCAGATTTAGGGGCTGCACGCTTGGGTGGTACTTGCCGAACTTCGTATTTCAGATATGAGTTGCTGGTACTTGAGTTTCATGTGCAATAAGTCAATGACTAAGCCTCATATTACCAAATTTGGATTCGGGTATGAGGATTATTTTACTAGCTTCACTCATAAGTCGCATGGTGGTGTACTGAATAAAGAGTTTCTTTCAAAGACTTATCTTGCTTCATGAGGCCTGTGATGTCACATGTGGTATTTTGTGTATATTTTATCGTTCACGTTGGGATTGTTTATATGAATTTGAATTATTGCCTTTGCTTTGATTTATCGATATACCTCATGAATATTTCATAAAAATAGACTGGTTATTTGCATGCACCTTGTTACTTGTTGAGATTTATATCTCACTTTGGTTTTCCCCTATTTTTCAGGTATGCTTGTAGAGATCATCGAGTTTGGGGTAGTGTACTCATGGGTAGAATTGTGGTTATAACCATAGAACAAATTCAGAATAAAGTGATTCTTATTGTAAATTAATTTGATTGAATTGAATTAAATTAAATATACTATGCTTCCAATTGTACTTTGATATAATTAAAAGTTTTAAATTCCTCATAAATTTAATTTTGTTCGGGCCCAATTTTTACTAACACTCCAGGTTTGGTTGTTTAATCAGAATCTAGGCGTTACACTCCTCGCAACCGGTCCTTGCCCAAGTGTAACCAAACAAGGTCTCCTTCTTGAAAATTACCTTGTACGCGATGTCGGTTATGGCGCTCTTTGTATTTTTGTTGAGCCTTTTGTAGCTGTTGCTCCACTTCCTGATGTATCTTCCTGATCTGATCTACAAACCGCTGCGCTCCTATTCTGTCACTCTCACCTTTTACTACTTGTGGGGTTGACTCAATTTTGAACTCCAAATCCAATGGACTCTGAGGTAGGAAGCCCAAGAAAAATTCTAATGGGGACTTGTTTGTTGAGCTGTGTACAGTATGGTTGATGGCAAACTGTAAGAATGGAATACTCTCATTCCAGGTTTTGGGGTGTCTTGCATTGTATCCTCGCAGAAGATGAACGATGGTTTTGTTAACCACTTTAGTTTGACCATCCATTGGAGGATGGAATGCAGTACTCTGTTTTAACTTAGTGTCCATCTTGGCCCATAGAAAACACTAGAATTTACTCAAGAACATACTGTCTCGATCAAATATAATTGAGTTGGGTAGCCCAAATATTTTCCACACTTTTTCGAAGAAGAGTCGTGCTGCTTCTTCCCCTTTGATCGTCTTCTTGCAAGGCATGAGTACCACCATTTTTGAGAATCCTTCGACTACTACAAACAAGTAGTCGTGTCCTCATCGTGTCATTGGAAGACCACCCAAGAATCCATAGAGATGCTTTCCCATGGTTGTAAAACCCTGAATTTTCCTTAAATAATAAAATAGATTAATAAATAATATTCTTGAGAGTTATAATTGATGGAAATATTTTATTAATGTAGGGGATGATATAAATAGTGGAGATCCAGAATTGGACGCAGATCCGACCGTCCGATCATGAGATATCAAGGTATGATTAACACTTTAATTTTAAGAGATATGATTGCGCGTGTGTATGGAGTCTTCTGCATGTGAGATGCATGGAATAGAGAACATATATAATAGTTTAATACCCTAATCGCATACTATTGGAATACTCATTCGTATTCTACAGCCGCAAGAGACAAAACATGAACTACCGAGAACGACCGGAAGAGAAGAAGATGAAGAAGGAGGAAGAGAGGACTTGGTCTTGTGCTCTTCATTGTCCAGAGCATTGCTGGGTGATAGTGATCATAGTTGTTTATAGAAGAGAAGGAGAAATAACGCACGACAGAGGTAGGTGACACCGTTTGATCGACTGTTTTGTATTTACGTGTGTTTAATCTTCAAACCATGTTTTTATGATGTAGATATATGTATAATGCATGATATAATCGTTATAAGTATTGTGGAATTGCTTCAAATAGGAAAAATCAAGTTTTTAAACTGTTTCTGTTCGTTTTTTAGTGACTGCCGACCTCGACTGTGCTCAGCGGTCCTCGGTGCTCTTAGGCGCTAGACAAAAAATTGAGACCGCCCGAGATCGCGAGAAGACTTATCGTCAGCGATCTAAATTGAATTACCGCTGACCTTAGACCGCCGGGGCGATCCTAGGCGCTCTGTGCAGAAATTGCAGAATTTCGTAATTTCAAACCCTGATTCAATTCCAAACTATTTTTAGACAATTTTAATCATTAATTAAGATGTTTTAAGACTAAAACAATTTATCAAATTTCTTGTTTTATAGAAAAATAAATTAGGGAGATATTTAGGATATTAGTTGCCAAACTTTGAACGTAATTGAGAAATCTGGTCTTTGGAAAGCTTGACTATTATTTGATTACCAGAACATCTCTAAATTACACCATAAACCAGATAATTACATAAAGAGAATTCAGATCATAAGTTCAACTCAGTTAACCCGAATATTGAAGTAAATGTCGGATTTAACCTTTATATGCCACTAGGCACCAACCCTTATAGAAATATTATATTTTAGGAAATTTTTGGAGTCTAGTGGGTATAGCTGATTATGGATCCATAGTTGTGGCTAGATAGCTGAGGGATATGTCATTTGGGTTGAGTTTCTCCCTTGTGCGAGTGCGCTTCCTTTGCAATTTAGTTTGTTTGGGAAGGTCCTATGTCTGGAGGGACACCCCGGTGAGCCGCTGGTGATTCCCTGTATATGTTGATAAGCAACCATCTCCATGTATTGATTCTGGTGCTGCATGCTGGTGGTACATGCCAACTCTAATGGGTACGTGTGCAATAAGTCAGTGACTACGGCTCTTGTCTAAGCTATGCTACATGGGACTTGAGTATCATTAGTAGCATTGCTCCTAAGCAGCACGGTGGTATAGCGATTAGTTGAGAGTCATCTCAAAAGGTTTATCTATCTTTGTGAGTCCTACAATGACACTAAAATCATAAACACTTGTTATTATTGTTGCATACATGCTGGAGGCATGTAATTGGTATTGGTTGGATGTGACTGTTTAGTGTATCCTAGTAACGTATGGATTATGTTATTGATTCTGATTTTGGATTCCTATAATAGAACATGTTGAAATTCATATTTAGAACTGCTTAACTATACTGTTTTGTATTCATGATCAATACGAATGGTTATACGAGCCTGCTTAGTCGAGATTGTTTAATCGTGCATGAACTGTTATTTTACTTATATGAACTGTTTAAACATGCATGTGTTACCTACTGGGATATTCGTATCTCACCCTACCTTTATTTCATTTTTCAGCTGACACGCGAGAGGGGAATCATAGTAGTGATTTCCAGGGAGAGCGAGCTGATTATTCGCCGGAGGATTTCTATTATCCGGATATTGTCTGAGGTTGTGAATTGATATAGACTTAGTTATTTTGATTAGACTATTATTCATTTGGTTTGATGTATTAGAGAGATGAGAGAGATAGTGACCCTTTTATTTACCCGACTTTCATATTGAGATTGATGGTTAATTATATTAGTTCTTGAGGATTTTAGACTATACTTCCGCATATACATGTTCCGTACTCTGATAGTTAATTAATTGAATGGATTATTTAATTCTTTAGTCTGGTATATTCTTGATGTATATTTGATATGGGCCAGTAACATCTCGGATTTGGTTGTTGAACTGAATTCGGGTTGTTACAGTAGCGAACCGGGTTTGGGTTGGGTGCTGGTTTGCACTGACCCGGGTTCGGGGCCTTACAGTCGTGTTGGAATAGGTAATAGGGTGTACAATCCAACCTTCCTATTGGCAGGTTTAGACATGCTACACATCACACATCCTTTTACGAAGCAGGCCACGTCTTGCTGCATTTGTGGCCAAAAGACATAGTAGAGAAGATTTTGTAATGCCTTTGTCACCCCAAAGTGGCGAGCAATCTTTGATGTATGTTCCTTCTGTATGTATCTCACTCGTTTGTTAGCTCGTGGTATGCATAGGAGTTTCCATTTGTAGAGAAGCCCGTCACGTAACATGGATTCTGATGGTCTTTCTAACTTCACTTCTTCCAACGCTTTTTGAAAGTCGAGGTCCTCATCATACCAGTCAGTATACTCCTCATGGAAATTTGGTTGCACTTGCATAAATACTGATAAAGTGCAGCTATCGGTGGTTGTGACAACATGTCTGCCAATTTGCTTTGAATGCCCTTCTTGTACTTGATCACAAGGTGAAATTGCTGCAGGTATATCATCCACTTCATGTGTCGAGCTTGCTGTAATCGAGCCTGGGACTATAGATATTGTAGTGGTCAGTGGTCAATGTGTACCACTGTAAAACCCCGACCTGGATTATATCTTAATTAGTAAGATTAATTATCTAAAGTGTGATTATTAGACTAATTAAGTACTTGTATTATGAAGATGAGGTAAATGTGGATTATACTTGAGGATTTAGGAAAATCAAATTAAACTTTATTGAAATTATTAAGGTAAGCTTAGTTAGTGTTATGTCTTAATTACAATTGGCTAAGGTATCCTTCAATTAGATCTAGTGAATTGGAAATCAAATCCTGAAAAATTAGAGTTAAGTGTACCTAAAGTACCCCATAAGAATACCGAAAGTAACTCCTAAGTATCCAAGGAACCTCTCAAGTGTGCCTAAGATAACTCCTAAGAGTACCTAAAGTACCTTCAAAGTATACCTAAGGTACCTCTCAAGTGTATCCAAATTATCCCCTAAGAATACTTAAAGTAACTCTTAAGAATACCCAAGGTACCTCTCTAGTGTACCTTAAGTATCTCCCAAGAATACCCAAATAACCTCTCAAGTATACCTAAGGTACACCCAAGTATTATCCAAGGTACCCCATTGTATGCCCAAGGTACACCTAAAGTACCCCTATATATTACCCAAAGTACCACTCAAGTACACCTAAGGTACCCTATATGTTGCCTAAGGTACCCCATTTGAATACCTAAAGTACCCCCTTGATTTATCTAAGGTACCCCAATGTGTTTGCCTAAGTTACCCCTCTTATTTACCTAAGGTACCCCCTGTGTTTGCCTAAGGTACCCCTCTGATTTACCTAAGGTACCCCTTGTGTTTGCCTAATGTATCCTTCTGATTTACCTAAGGTACCCCCTGTGTTTGCTTAAGGTACCCCCAAACATCCCTAAAGTATACCTCTTGAAATAGCTGAAGAAAACCCCTTGAAACACCAAGGTACCCCCTCAATATATAACACTAAGGTACCCCCCACTTAACACTAAGGTACCCCTAGTATGCCTTAGTTACCCCCTAGGGTTTTAGTTGAATAAAGGCTTTGTTTAGGGGCAGATTTGAAAGACCAAAACTTGGGCATATAAAAGGATGCCCTAATTTATATTCTAAGTATTTTAAGAACACTTCCTCTTGTTTTGGACATATAGAACAAAAGAGAAAGTTGTGGGAGCTTGCTTGAAAGCTTCAAGAGGAAGGAGAAGAAGGAGAAGGAGAGGAGAGCTTGAAGAGAAGTTGTGCTTCTCCATTAACAAGTAGCAAACCCTTCAAAACAAAATGTATTACAAAATTCGTATTCTCTCTCTAGGGTTTGATTTATTTGAAGAAATGATCTTGCATGTTGGTTTTTGCATTTAAAATTTGTAGGGTTTTGGTTGTAAAACAATCTTGTTTAGTTTTCTATTGATTTGCCATGGATTTACAACCTCTATTGATTATATTTCAGATTAGGGTTTGAGTTTGGTATTTTGAATGATGTTTCATGAGTTGGATTTGTAACGCCCCGGTTCCAGGTCCAATTCCCAAAACCCGAGGTGTTATGGTAAGCAACAAAAGCATCTAAAATATGGAATAATTTAAAACTTTTTCTAACTTTATAATCAGAGTAAATGCGGAAACTTGAATTCAAATTTTCTTTATTAATCAACAATTATGATATACAAGGATTTTAATTACATGAGCAATCCTACATTTATATAGATTACCCAGCTACAACTAGCCCACAACTTGATGTCCTCACCAAGAGTACCTGAAAAATGGGAGAAACCGGAGTGAGAAAAAATCTCAACAAGTAGCAAGATGCATGCATGAAATCAGTCCATATTTATATAAAATAAGTCATGAGGTGTACGATTAAACCAACGATAACATCAACAAGGATACTTCCAAAGTTTAAATCCAATCCCATTAATATTATCAAATCATATTTCAATAACAATACCGATAAAACATCGAATGGTCAATGTCATGACTATTGTTTGAATTGATTAATTGACATGCCAAGGAGACATCCACACCTCCATGTACATAGTTCCGGTCTACTCAGGCTTTCGGAACTCTGAAATGACGACCTACTCAGGGTTTCGTCATCCAATGTCGGTTTACTCCCCGGGTTTCGGCATTGACAACTAGGCCTACTCAGGGTTTCTGGCTGCTCTACACCGGTCGTGGCAATACACAAGGCCATGAAATTACATCAATAAACAATACCATCACATTACTAAGCTTAGACAATGATTCAAGTAAAGCTAAACCAAAACAGTAAAACAATTCCATGAACTCAAAACTGACAACACATTTAAAACAACTATTTCATCATCATGTATAATCCCAATACAATTCATCACAAGTCATTCCAGACCAGAACAGTATTTCATGATATCTCCAATAGCTATTTTAAATCCAAACAGATAAAACCCACCAGTAATACAATTCTTTTACACATTATGTTCAGTACTTTGAAAACTATATCAACTCAGACCAACAAAACCATATGCTGGAAAACAATTATAACACATGGATAAGATAAAAATTACTAACTCATGATATTAAAATAGGAATTTAACTTCAAACATCACTTCCGGAGACTTATAAATTCCACTAAAATCTGACTCAATGATCTTCGAGAGTTTGAAACAGATGAGAATGTATCTAGCCACCTAGGCAGACTTCTGAAGAGAGGATGTAAACATTAAAGTGCCAAAATTTGGTTCAAATAGGTCAGTCGCACGACCCCTGGAAAATTTAAGGGTGCGCTGACCTCTATTGCTTGGCGCTAGGTTGGCGCCAACTCGGCAGAACCTAAAAAAACTACTTGTGTTGACTTCGGTTCTTGGTGCTAGGTCGGTGCCAATTTAGCGAACACAAAATGAACCTTGTGCTGAGCTGCTGCTGAGAGCCAGAAGGTGGGTGGCAGCTCGGCAGATACCCCTTTCGATTGATGAGTCTCTGTTAATTGAAAAACTCTATGATTGACCTAGTTTTAAGTTTCTGTGACAATTTTTCTATGCTTCTACCATCCCCAAAACACGTTTAATCATGATTCGAATTTAATCTAAACAAACTTTATATCATGACTCTAAAACTCACCCAATAAACTACGTTCGAAAGCTATGTTTTCCGAAATCATGCTTTATGATTCATCGAGCAGTGGGTGGGGAATCCCACTTTGTCTGGATTCTTGGTTAGGTTGTCACTTTCCAGCCCATACGTGGGTGCTTTGCTTGCTGAGATGTCCCTAGCTAAGCTTCTCTCTGTAAGTCGTGTAGGTGGCAAATGGATAGTGGTCATTAATCTAATTTCGAGACACGCTAACTAGGAGTCCTAACAAGACATGTTTGCAGTATTTGATCGTATTTGTTGATTTGATTTCATGAGTTACTCGATTGAGATATTTGATTTGGGATTTCTCTTCATATCCGATTGAATTGTTTTGGTTTACATTTGGTACTATATATATATTTGTGAACACTATTATGATATTATAAAAACTGCATAAACTGTTTCTATCCATGCATGTTTGCTGTTTACTGGGACTTTAAGTCTCACGCGTGTTTTGTTTTACCAGATTTGTTTTCAAATCCGCTTGGTGAGCCACGTACTTGGGCAGATATTGAGGGTGAGTTTGAGTGCAGGCCAGAGAACTATTACCACCCATAGTAGGGTTCTCTTTATGATATAGTATTTTGTTTTGGGAAATTGTATATGGGATGTAAATAATATTTTTAGACTTATACTTTGGAAGATATCTTTTGTATATGTCTGTATATTTGGGAAAGAACTTGTGAGCATTTAGTTGCCTTAGTTGTATTTTGTTCACACCGACAACATGTTTTGGAGATTATAATGCAGGTGAATATTTTGTTGGATGGAAAATTTTATTCCATGCTGCTTTAGCTTGCACTCTGATGGTTACTTTGTAATTGCCTAGCTTAATTGTTTCAATTATGTTCTTTTGGGGCCCATAAGTAGGTCTCGGGGACGGGTCGGTGCCGTGATAGGGCAGACCCGGATTTGGGGCGCTACAACCACCGTCTCCTTACCGAGGAGGTAGATGCGCCAATGCCTAACTGCTTGATGTAGGGCCAACAATTCTTTGTTATATGGTGGGTAATTTTTTGCAGCACCTTGAAACAGCTCTGAGTGGTATGCCATAGGACGTCCTTCTTGCATTAGAACAGCCCCATGGCATAGCCTGATGCGTCTGTTTCAAGCTCAAACGGCTTCTGTAGATCCGGTAAGGCGAGATGGCACATCGCGGATCTTCCTCTTCAATAGAAGGAATGTGTCTTCATGTTCTTTTGTCCATGCAAATGCTTGGTTGGCCTTAGTCAACGAATTGAGTTTAGAGGCAATAAGAGAAAAATTTTGAATAAATTTACGAAGGTACTAACAAGCTCCCATAAAGCTTCACACTTCCGTCACTGAACGAGGACGTGGCCATTCCGTGATCACTTTCACCTTGCCAGGGTCGGCTCTTAACTCACCACCACCCACTATAATCCCAAGATATATTAGGTTTTGTTTACCAAACTCGAACTTCTTACGGTTTAGGCGTAATTGATGTTGCTCTAAGGTCTCAAACACTTGTTGTACGTGCACTAGATGTTATTCCCAAGAGCAGCTATAAATAAAGATATCGTCAAGATATACGATGACAAAGTTCTCAATGAAAGGCCGGAGGACATCATTCATGAGTCGCATGAAGGTTGCCAGGGCATTGCAAAGACCAAAAGGCATTACAAGCCACTTGAATAACCCTTGTCGTGTTTCGAATGTTGTCTTCCATGTGTCTTCTTTACGAATCTGAACTTGATGATATCCAGATTTCAAATCAAGTTTGGTGAACACAATAGCATGCCTTAATTGATCCAATAAGTCGTCGATGTATGGGAGAGGGTATCGGTTCTTGATGGTGATATTGTTAAGAGTTCAATAGTCCACACACATGCACCACCCTCCATCTTTTTTTGGTACTAATACAATAGGTGAGCCACAAGGAGAGCTACTAGGTTTAATGACGCATGTGTCCAGTAGTTCATTCACTTGCCGCTTGATTTCTTCATTCTCCATTACCGAGTTGCAATAAATGCCAAGATTAGGTAATGTGGAGTCAAAGATGAGTTGGATTTCATGCTCTTCTGCCCGTTTTGGAGGAAATCCTTGTACTTCTATAAACAAGCCGGCATAATTTTCGAGTAGTTCATTCAATCTACTATCCAATTCTTTGCATGTTAATGTTAAAGCTAAAAATTTTACCTTATTTGCTACTGGTCGAATCATTATCAAGACAACATTTTTTAAAAGCATTTATCATCCGTCTTGCCTGGCAGGCAGTTACCAAAACCACTTTTTGGCATGATCGATCTTTGTTGATAACGTACTTCTTCCCATCTTTCTCAAACTTGTATTGTTGAGCATGTCAGTAGTAAATAGCGTCTCGCTCCCATAAATATGGGCTGCCAAAAATCACATGACAAATATCTATGGGTACCACTTCGCGGTAGGACTGTAAACGGGTCGGATTCGGACCAGATCTATGTGTATCCGAGTTCGAATCCGATTATATATAAGGATATCCGTTATCCGATAAAAATCCGACAGATCTTTCAAATAGATTATTGGGTTTGAATCCGATTATAATTTTGAAACCTATATTCGAATCCGTTAAAGATCCAAAATATACATTGATCCAGTCCGAATCCTTGCTCACAGTAGTATAACGTGTTCTTCATCTGTAACTAAGCCTTATACACAAAGGCATAAAGTGTTCTTCATTTGAAACTATGAAGATAAACAGAAAACACAAAAAAGGAAAAGTACAAGAGAGAGAGAGAGAGAGAAGAAAGAAGTAAAAGAGAAAAATCCAAGTTAGATCAAGAGAGGAAATGGGACGCTTCATTGTTGGGAATTTGTACAATCTTAGAAGCATCGCAACTGATGACCAACTGTGAGACATGGAAAAAATCACCTAGGTGATTTCCTATCATCACACGAGATTCGTAAAAAAGGGAGAGCCGCCACAATTCAATTTTTAGGTGTGAATGGACACCAAAATCATCAAAACAAGCACAAAAGCAAAACTAGAGTAAAAGTAACTCTACTTTAAAATAACAATCCAGAGATGGGTAAGGGGATTAGATTATGAACAGGGGAAGGTGTCAGGCACACCCATTCACCCACACAAGGTGGTTGCCAGGTATTGTTCATGTTCAAAATAAGGAAAGCTTACTAATTAAAACAATCAAAAAGGCTTGAAAAGAATCAAAACACATGTATGATTCTTCCACATGAGAAGTCCAATGAATCTAGACCCTCTTTTATGGAAGCATCATTTCTAGGACATCATCAATAATTACAAATCAAATACCAGCAAGTTAAGTCAAATCCGGAAAATTCGGTAAAAGATGGAGCTATCCGACCATCAATCATTCAAATCAAATTAAAATTAAACGAGACCAATGCCATTTGAAAGATTATGATAAATAGAAGACTTACGAAATTTTCAAGTAGATCCGATTAAAATCCTAAGAGTTATGCTTGTTTGAAATTCATTGTTATAAGTTGAAAAAAGTGGCAAGTGGGCAACTTTGAAAACCTATTTGTGAAGATTGGCTCCATATAAATCTTTGAAAATTTGCAAGAATGAAGTATGTGGTGCCATCTTTCGAATGAAATAAGCTTCACACAAAACTTCATTCGATGTGACTTGTGTGACCCTCCGAACATGCCCAGAGGATCACAGATCAGCCCAAAATTCTGCTGTTGAGCAGTTCTGAGTAAATCAGACACACAAGACACAAATGAAAGCAAAAAATTTTGAAACCAATTGGATTTGAAAGTATACTCATAAAGCAAAACACAAAAATCAAAATCACTTAAATCGGACTTAAAACGAGCAGATGGTGCTCATTCAAAGTGACAGGTTCAGAAATCTGACCTGAACTGACCTGTCGACTTTGATCAAATGGTGTAAAAAATCCACTTCATAAAAATGGCTGAAATTTTACAGAAAAGAACTAGATAGTCTCACCTTTCACATGTCTTTGGAATCACTCCAAAATTCACCCGGATGATGAAGTTATGAGTGTTCTAAGATAGGGTACAGGTGTTGTCCAGATTTGAAATTTTTAAGTAAAATCAACCCAAAACAGTGATCAAGTGTGTGTAATCTGTGCAATCCAACCCAAAATCATTTGAAAAAGCATTGAAAAACTTCCGCATGAATTTGGCTCAACATTCTCCTTGATTGGAGAGAATATACCAAAACCCTCAAAATGGAGCAAAAATGCCCAAAACAGAAAAATTAGACCATGAGGTCTTCAATACTCAAGGATGAACTTGCTTGTATTCTTTTGAAAGCCATTAAGAAATGTCCAAGAAATGCTTGCGGCCATTTATTTCAGATCTATCATAATGAATACGATAGATCCAAAATACAAGCCTATTTCCCATCAAATCGAGTGAGATGTGTGCATGTGTAAAAAAAACATCTTTTCTGGAGGGAATGGAGATCCAATGCTATAAAGAGCATGGATCTAGGTATTCTCCCCAGAAAACGAAATAAAAAATATGAGTAATCAACACACATGAATCACAACATATAGCATTCCAACATACATCAATCAAATGGGGTTCTATCACTAGGGTTCCATTCCCATTCTCATTTTCCCTAGTTCTCTATTCACATTTTACGACTAGAGATAATCTTGAGGTATTTTGAGATAGGAAAGGGGTTTCATACAACATTAGGCCATTACGGGGTTTCTGTAGCTAAGGTTCCATTCCCATTCTCGTTTCCCCTAGCTTTCTCTTCCTGTTTTACGGCTAGAGATAGTCTTGAGGTACTTTGAGTAGGGAATGGGGTTCCAAACACTAGCAGGCCATTATTATACAGAAAGGAAGAAGAAGAGACTAATTCTAGAAATTAAAACTAGAATAAGAAGGGTTCAAGGCTTACCTGGGGTGCTGAAAGCAAAGAGGCAGGGGTTCCCTTCTTCACTGGGAGCTCTTCAATCTCCAACTTCTGGCCATTTTCTTGAGGAGAAGCCTCATATTTATAGGCAAAGGCTAGGGCAAGCGGTGCCCTAATGGTAGACACAAAATTATGTCTAGAAACCACCAACTTAAACCCTAAGGATATTTTCGAGAATTCCCACTCATAGAGATATGTAAAACAATAAAAAAGTGAAAACTCTTGGAATTTTCAAAGTTCGCAGCAAAACCCTAGTATCCGGCAACTCAGGTCGGATAACAACACAACTCTGTCAGATACGAAAGGAACATTGCTTTTTTAATGATTTTGGCCAATTATTCATCTTTTTATGCAGTGCAATTTGGGGTGTCTACAACTGCCCCTCTTTGCGGGAATTGTGACGCAATGAATAGCAAAGATTGGACAAACCCAAATTGTACTCTCTTAACCATGATCTGCTTGGTTAAATTTTGCAAAATAATTTTGGGTGGAGATTTGCCAAAAAATCCCTAAATTTAAGGGGGCATTTCTCCAAACTGTCTTAAATTCCACTGAACTCTCGTGGCTATGAAGTGGATTTTAAGACCAAAATAAGATTTTTAAAAAACTGATTTTGCAGCAAATCACATCAGAAAATTTACCGAATATCTTGACCAAAATATGAGATTTTTCCCTCTTTTTTCCTTTTTTTTTCTTTTCCTTTTCTTTTTTCTTTTTTTCTTTTCTCTTTTTCTTCTTTTTTCTTTTTTTATTTATTTTTTCTTCTTTTTCTTTTTTTTTCCTTTTTCCTGCTTGCATCCGACAATTGTAGTCGGATGTAAACTCTTTCCTTTGTATCCGACATGAGTTGTCGGAAACAAAGGGTTATATAACTGTGGGCGCAACCACGACCCTTCACTTCCTTTTTCTTCTTCTCCGAACGCAACCCCCGGACACCAACATTTTTCCTGACTGCGATGCTCGATTTCCTCTTCTTCGGCGACTTCCATTGACTCTGGCGACTTCCATTGCTTTGATCCTAGAGAGGGACAGCCAGATCTCAGAGAGGGACAGCCGGATTTCAGACTTGGAGGCTGAGCTCAGGACACGACAGGTATATAGCCTTTTGTAATGCTATTTCTTATATTTCTGTGCTGTTCTGATATGAATTGCTTGACTTTTGCAGGGTCCGGCCCCAAATCATGACATTGCATTTGAGCCAGACCTTCCTGTTTCTGGCCCATCTCCAGTTCGGGTTACTGACCCCGAGGACATCCCGGCCGCTGTTCCTGACCTCAATGACATCCCGGTCGCATCTCTTGTTCCTGCTTCCACTGCTGATCCTGCTAGTGCATCTCCTTTTGTGATTATTCCGGATCCCACAGTTCTTGTTGCGGACATTCCTGGTAAGCTTGATTTAGCTTCATCTCTTTGGTTGATTATGGTATTTCAATTTCTGACTTCATCTCCATTAATCCAGCTATCTCTGTCCCTGACCCTCTTCCTACTGCTACAGAGACTTCTGGAGCTGTGGGAGTTGATACTGCCTTGACTGAGGATCCAGTTGAGCTTGAGGCAGCTATCCCTCCAGCTAAGCCTGAGGCTTCTTCATCAGATTCTGTTCCCACGGGCTCATTCCCTGACAACTCGGCTTACAACTACACATATCAGCTCCAGTCTATTCTGGGCCGGATGTCGCGCTGCGCCGCTTGGCGTATTCTGACACATGTCTTCAGGCGTCGACCATCTTGAGGTAGAGGCCGCAGAGGAGCACGTGGCAGAGGACGTGGGGGTGATCCTGCAGAGGAGCAGTAGATTAGGATCTCTTTATATTATCTTCTTTGTACAAATGAAATTCATATATATATATAAAATTTTTGTTCATGGTCTCTTGTTCTTCTGCTCTTTTCTTTTCTTTCTTGCAATTATCAAAATGTGCACAGGTAAGACAGGGAAAAAATTTGATCTTTTTATTCCTTATCTCTTTTTTTCTCTTTTCTTTTTGTATCCGACATATCAAGTCGGTAAATGTAAACTCCTTTTGTATTCGACAAGAAATATCTGAGACAAACAACATTTTTTGTATCCGACATTTTTCATCAGATATAAAGGGAACACTTTGTATCCGGTCTGACATATCGGATACAATTAATTGTATAATAAAAACGACAGGCCTCAGGATCTGCATCACTTTGACGACTTTTTGAGTTTAGAAAACTCCCTTCTTGTGTTTTTCCTTCCTCCACTTCTTTCTTGCAAGCTCCATTTATCCCTAATGGCCTCCGGATCATCTTCTACCCCGTTGTTGTCTGTCACTGAAGCCTCCCCTGCAAAACAACCATTTAGAGCAAAACCCCCTAATCTCACTAGGTACAATCTTGTAGATTCCTTTTACAATAGGTGGGTGAACTCTATGACTCTTGAAGAAGAGATCAAATGGGATTCCATTCATTTAGGCCATATCTTGCTCATCCCTACCATTCCCTTCAAGTAGGAAATAATCGAGGCTTTGATCGGGCATTGGGAACCTCAACTTAATCTCTTCCGATTTGGTGACAAGGAGATGACCCCAACCATTGAGGAGATTGAAACTATTCTTAGCTTGAGGTTTGCAGAGAAATTGGTGAATCCACCCCTTAAGCCTAGCTATAAGAAAGAGGCTTCCACTTTTCTCGGTATACGGAAGAACGATCTAGGGGACTCTGACACACTTTTGACTTTGTCTGAGCCTTTTTTGACTGAAAAGCTCTTGAGGGGGGAAAACAAAGAGGCCCAGTTTAATGCCTTGACCCTAATAGTGGTCAACCAGTTACTTTTTCCATGGGATGATGACGAGGTTGACTTGGCTCTTATCTCGGTCATATGCCAGGTTAGGGAGCGAGAGAGATTGGCCCCTATGATCTTGGCGGGGATGTACCAAGCACTGATTGACTGTTATCACAGGAAAAAGAAGCGCTTCTTGGCATGTGCCCCTCTCCTATAGGTAAAATCTTTTTTTTTTTCTATTCTTTTTTTCTTTTTTTTTTCTTCTACAATACATTGAAATATTTCCCCCTCTCTGTAGCTTTGGTTACTTGACCATCTGAGTCAAATTGAAATGATTGATAGACGCTTCTCTCCAAGGATGAAAATTCTTGTCTTGATGAGCAACCGAGGGTGTTCTGACATCCAAGGAGGCAAGGAGGGTTGGTTTACTTTCCTGGGTTCTTTCCAGGATGATCAGGTGAGGTGGCCTGGATCCTATCAGCTCAATGCAGAGACAGTAATCAGCTTTAGGGACAGGAATTTCATGGTCATAGTAGGCTTGAGGTCTGCTGTCCTTTACCTTCCTTTGTGGGTTCTTCAACAGTTTGGAGCGACCTAGGGGATTATGATCCCAAATGGATATGAGGACTTCCTTGGGCCACTTACACCAGCCACCATGGGGCTGAATGCCGGGTTGATGAAGGAATGGTCTTATGTTAGTTTTATGCGGGGCCCCGTTTTCTCTGAAGCCCATGTGAAGGACTACCTTTTCTGGATCCGGGAGCAGGTCCAGAATTGTGCCCCGGTACCAGAGGATCTTACAAGTGGCTTCAACAAATCTGGGTATGAGAGGCCCAGGAACTTAGGATGCGGGGTATTGATCTGGAGAGGAAACTTGAAGAGCAGGTGTCCCGCCGCATTGCTATGGAAAAGCAATTCGAGGAGCAGAGGCAGGCTCGCTGCTTTGAAGTCTGAGTTCTACGGCAGAAGCACCAGAATGCTTTAGCCAACCTTAGAGGCATGAGGATCAGGCAAGCACTTTCAGATGAGGTCATCTCCTTTTTGAGTGATCCGGATGCAGAGGGAGCTTTTGGGATTATTGCAGCTCAGGCAGCTTGGATTCGTGAGCTTGAGGAACGGCTAGGGGATAGGGACTAGCTCCTTTTACTGCATTTTTTCATACCTTTGTTCAAAAGCAAACTCCAATAGTGGAAATACAAGGGATTTTATTCAAAAATAAGTTTTATACTATTGGCCTCATAATTCTCAGATGCTCGTAAAAACAAAGGTTTTATGAAAAGTATTTGATTTCTCATCACTGGCCAGAATATAATTTTTTTGCTTTTTTGTATTTTATTATTTTTTTTGAATTTTGGTCCAAAACACTTAATCACACACAATTAAAAGAATTGACGTCAAGTTGAATGATGAAAGGAGTAATTCAAGCAATAAGGAGAGATCAGATCTATCTATCCTATGACCTTTAGAGTCATCCCCAAATGCCTTTTCTTCCAGAATTGACCCCATTATTCCTGATCTGTTCTATCTTCAGTGCTCATACTGCTTTAAGCTTGGATAACATGATCAACTCAACCTCTGATTCCATTTTTTTCTTTTTTGCCAATATTGCCCCTAGCGCCAATTACGGTTTTCACTAGGGCCGGCCTTTGTATTCCGTCATCACCAATCTTTACTCTGATCATTGAAAGAATACACTAAAATCATCGAGGGCTTATAAATAGGATGAAATGAAGGCTAGGTGCGGTTTATGAAAGAAAGGGTGTTAAGGCTCAAAATTTACCAATCATGAAAATAGGCCAACTGGACTTACAATCATGATGTATATAACCCTGATTCCCCAAACTTTGCTCATTTCTTTTCTTTTTTTTGCACTTGGCTTTCATTTGCCATTTCTTTTTTTTTCTTTTTGTCCCTTTTTCGTTTGTTTTTGCCCCAATTGGCCTTGCCCCAGTATGCAACTGTAAGTCCCAGTTTAGGTTTATCAAAGAAACGAACAGGCTCGACTTGGCTAGACTAGGGATTAAAATTTTGGGAAATAAAGAAAAATGGCACCGGATCATTTCCTAGTTATATTCAATCAAGGAAAATACCTCTTTATTGCATCAGAGTTAATTGGCTCTGGAAAATCTTTTCCATCCATTTTTGTTAAGATGAGTGCACCCCCTGATAGGACCTTCTTGACAACATAAGGCCCTTCCCAATTTGGCTTGAACTTACCACGAGGGTCTTCCAAAAATGGTAAAATCTTCTTTAAGACCAAGTTTCCCTCCTGAAAAGCTCTGGGCTTCACCTTCTTATTATAAGCCCTGGCCATTCTCTTTTGATACAATTGGCCATGACAAAGCGCCTTCAAACGCTTTTCCTCTATCAGACTGAGTTTATCATGTCTGGACTGTATCCATTCAGCTTCTTCCAATTCTGCTTCCATTAGCACTCTTAGAGATGAGATTTCCACTTCCATGGGTAAAACTGCTTCCATTCCATACACCAGGGAGTACAGGGTTGCCCCAATAGAAGTCTGGATTGAGGTCCTGTAGGCATGTAGAGCAAGTGTTAGCATTTCATGCCAATCTTTGTAACTCACTACCATTTCCTGAATGATTTTCTTTATATTCTTATTTGCTGCATCTACTACCCTATTCATCTTTGGTCTGTACGGAGCAGACTTGTGATGGGTAATCTGGAATTGCTCACACATCTTCTTCATATCCTTGTTCTTAACATTCGAAGCGTTGTCGGATACTATGGCATTTAGCAGGCCATAGCGACAAATAATATTGTGCTTCAAAAACTTAAGAACATGGCTACTTTTGATATTTGCATATGAAGCCGCTTCTACCCACTTGGTGAAATAGTCGATTGCTATAAGGATGAATCTATGCCCAGTCGATGCCTTAGGAGAAGTCATGCCAATGACATCTATGCCCCACATAGAGAAGGGCCATGGTGATGTCATGTTATGCAACTCACTTAGGGGTGCATGCTTGTTATCCGCATATATTTGGCATTGATGACACCTCCTAATATGTACACAGCAATCGTGCTCCATAGTCGACCAATAGTATCCCAAACGCAGGATCTTTTTTGCGAGCATGTGCCCATTCATATGGGGTCCACAGATTCCTCCATGTACAGTCTCGATTAACCTTTCTGACTCAGCCTTGGCAACACATCTGAGTAGAATGTCATTATGTGACCTCTTGTACAACTGTCCACCACTTAGTAAGAATTGACCGGCTAATTTCTGTATGGTTCTTTTCTCAGCAGAAGTGACATTTTCTGGCAGACTCCGATCATTCAAGAAATTTTTTATGTCTTGAAACCACGGTACCTCCTCTTCTGGTGTTCCTTCTAGAACAAGACAATATGCAGGTTCATCTCTGACCTCAATTTCTAGTGGCTTGATATCTACCCCTTTTGGCATGCTGACCATTGAAGCCAAAGTTGCTAGAGCATCCGCAAATTGATTTTTGGCCCTTGGCATATAGTTGAAGGAAATTCGAGTAAATTTAGTGTTTATTTCTTCCAAATACTGGTGATAAGGGATCAACTTGTGATCCTTGGTTTTCCATTCACCAGTTGTTTGGAAGATGATAAGACTCGAATCTCCGTATACATCAAGTTCCTCCACTTCATGTTCTAAGGCGGCTTGCAACCCAATTATGCATGCTTCATACTCTGAAATATTGTTTGTGCATTGAAATCTCAATTTCACTGCTATTGGGATGTGTGACCCGTCCGGCTTGACCAAAACTACCCCAATTCCATTTCTATTCATATTGGCAGCCCCATCGAAGAACATTTGCCAAGAGCTTTCACTTTCTTCTTCTTCTGTAAATAGAATTGCCTCATCAGGAAAGTTAGTCTTCAAAGGTTGGTATTCTGGTAGAGGATGTGCAGCTAGGTGATCGGCAATTGCTTGACCTTTAATCGCCTTCTGAGTGATGTATGTGAGGTCAAATTCGGAAAGCAACAACTGCCACTTCACCGTTCTGCCAGTTAGAGCTGGTTTCTCAAACAAGCATTTCAGAGGGTCCATTCGGGATATCAATAATGTGGAGTGACTGAGGAAGTAATGCCTCAGTCTCTGAGTTGTTCACACTAAAGCACAGCAGGTCTTTTCCAAAAGGGAGTACTTGGCTTCATATTCTATGAATTTCTTACTTAGTAAATTGCCTTTTCCTTTCTACCAGTCTCATCGTGCTGTCCCAAGACACACCCCATTGATGTCTCCAAAACCGACAAGTAGAGAATCAGTGGTCTTCCTGGAGTTGGTGGCACTAGCACAGGTGGATTCAACAAATATTCCTTTATTGTATCAAAGGCTTGTTGGCAATCATCATTCCAGACCTTCAGGTTATTCTTTCTCAAAAGCTTGAAAATCGGTTCACAGATAGCAGTGAGCTGTGCTATGAACCAGCTTATGTATTGGATCCTTCCAAGAAAACCACGAACCTCCTTTTCCGTTCTGGGTGATGGCATTTCAATAATTGCCTTTGCTTTAGCCGGGTCAATTTCAATTCCTTTTCTGCTTACAATAAATCCCAGTAATTTCCCTGATGTAGCCCTAAAGACGCATTTAGCCTGGTTAAGCTGTAAACTGTACTTCTTGAGTCGATCAAAACCTTCTTCAAATTGACCAAGTGGTCCTCTTCTTTGCATGACTTGGCAATCATATCATCCACATAGACCTCCATCTCCTTATGGATCATATCATGAAATAGTACTGTCATGGCCCGCTTATAGGTTGCCCCAGCGTTTTTAAGCCCAAACGGCATGACCGTGTAGTGGAAGCTGCCCCAAGGTGTGATGAATGCCATTTTTTCCTGATCTTCCTTAGCCATCTTAATTTGATTATACCCTGAGAAACCATTCATGAATGAGAATAGGCTATATACAGCAGTATTATCGACCAGAATGTCGATGTGTGGAAATAGAAAATCATCCTTTGGGCTCACCTTGTTTAGATCTCTGTAGTCCATGCACATCCTGACTTTCCCGCCCTTCTTTGGTACTAGCACTATGTTTGCGAGCCACTCGGGGTATGTGGAGACCGCCAAAAATCCCGCTTGAAATTGCTTGACCACTTCATCTTTGACTTTTAGGGTCCATTCCGGTTTCAATCTCCTCTGCTTTTGCTTAATTGGTTTAACCCCTGGCAGAATTGGTAGCCTGTGCACAACCATGTCAATATCTAGTCCCGGTGTAAGCACCTCATTTTTGCGCTCCCCGAAAAACCAAAAATGCAAACCCTGGATAGAAAGTCAAACCCTAAGGGGTGAAAAGTTGACTTTTTGATCAAGTGAAAATTGGCCACCACGCTTTATGCCATTGGATAGAGAATCTCGACACGGTTCCAACGCAACTGAGTTTGCAGGAATCGGGGTCCGGATGAAGGTTCTGCGGGCGGTCAAACCTGAGCAGAGCCAAAAGTTGACTTTCTGCTAAAATCCGATCCAGAGGCCTACCCCTAGGTCATTGGATAGAGAATCTCGACATGGTTCCAACGCAACTGAGTTTGCAGGAATCGGGGTCCGGATGAAGGTTCTGCGGGCGGTCAAACTTGAGCAGAGCCAAAAGTTGACTTTCTGCTAAAATCCGATCCAGAGACCTACCCCTAGGTCATTGGATAGAGAATCTCGACACGGTTCCAACGCAACTGAGTTTGCAGGAATCGGGGTCTGGATGAAGGTTCTGCGGGCGGTCAAACTTGAGCGGAGCCAAAAATTGACTTTCTGCTAAAATCCGATCCAGAGGCCTACCCCTAGGTCATGGGATAGAGGGCGCCGATATGATTCTAACGCAACTAAGTTTGCCCAGATCGGAGCCCGGATGAAGGAAATATGAGCTAACGAAATTCCTGAGCAGCAAAACCGGCAATCTGCGCGTGGCAAAAAGCTGCACACGTGGCGAGTTGCGCAGGAAAATATCTCAGGGATCAAATCCGTAAATATCCAAATATACGAAATATCCCAGGGACTAAATCTGTAAAAATCCAAGAATATCGGATTGAATTGAAAATTACCAGGGATTAAATCTTAAATTCCGGATTTTTTAGACAAAAGAGTGGCCGCATTTAATGATTTTTCATCATGCGGTCGCTCGAGCGGACGTGGCAAGCAAGTGGGCGCCCCATTTTTTTTTCCCTTATATAAGCCGCGCAACTTTTCGCGCGGAGGGTTGGAAGATTTCTAAAAAAAAAGCTAAGTGTTCGGATTTTGGAGGGTTCGAAGGGTTTTTGGTTTGTTCTTCGTCGGGTTTTGGGTTTTTCCTCAACTGACTCCCTTCTCCTTCTTCCTTCACCCGAAGCCCCCCTCTCTTCATCCCTGCTTGCCTCCCAAAAAACCCCAAGCGCCTCACCCTTCTTTGGTTCTCCTCCATTTCCACCTAAGCAAGTGGAAGCTTGCCACCGTCGGTGCGGTAAAGTGGAGGCTCCAGCTGCTGTCCGGCTTCAAGGAGGCTCCCCCACTCAGCTCCAGAACTCAAGAACCACCAGGTAAGGACCCCCGTTACTTTGGGTTTACATATATGAATATGCGGAATTTTTTTTTAAGCCGGACTTCTTTGGTGGTATAAGACCATTGCCATGAAAGCTTGCCATGCTTTTTTTCTCTTTTTCACTTCCATCCGATGAAGGCCACCCAGCGAGGAAGAGGAAGAGGCATGCGTTGTTTGCATCGAAAAGGGAGCATGTTCCCCAAGTTCCCGTCATCTAATGTACCCCTGTAAACCCCCCTCCTCCTTCCCTTCTCCGAATGTCTGCATGCATGCACAGAGGTTGGGGACATGCGTAGGTGAAAAAAAAAATAGGTTTCCATGTTGCATAGGCAATCTCTGTTTATTAGTGTTTTTTTTTCTCTTGTTGTTTTATTGCTTGCTATACTTGCTAACATGCTCCCCCAACCCCCCCCCCCCTGCCGTATGCTGCTTGCTCCTTGTTGTGTCCCTGTAAGCATGCTCCCATCACCCCATTAACTGTCTGTAGCTAGGCCTGTGTTGTTTTATGATAATCGGGTTTGGTTTTCCTTTTTTTAAGTGATATGGAGTTGTGTCTTTAAGTAGCTTAGGTTAATTTCAATAGAAGTTTAAGTGCCTTCTGGGGAGTGGTCGGAGTCCGGGGAAGTGTTCTGGGCATATTATTCGTGATGTATTTTGATTGCATGGTGGTATTGTGAGCTTTCTGGTTTTTTGGAATATCATGAGTCCGAGCATGAAAGTGATTTACAACTTGAAATAAAATGTGTTTAGATTAAATCCAAAACTAGTCGGGAAGTGTCCTGGGCATATTAGGAGACTAGTGGAACAATTACAGGCCGAAAAAGATCGGCCAAAGATGGATATCTCGAAATAACAGAGAGTCGAAAATCGCAGTGAGTAACCGCCCACTTGGCGCTAACTTAGGAAGTAGGCGCCCTTTTAATTTCACTACCCACCGAGCTGGCGCCCATCTCGCGCCCACTTGGCGCTCAGCTCGCGCTCACTTAAAACCATGTGCAATTCTCGCGCGAAGCTGGCGCCCATCTCGCGCCCACTTGGCGCTCAGCTCGCGCTCACATAGTATCGAGTGAGCGCAGAGTCCAAATTTTGCCGGGTTCTTAGCCGCCTACTGGCGCTCACTTTAGGAAGTCGGCGCATACCCCTAAAACATGCCGGATTGCTAGATTTTTGAAAAATTCCGAAAATACCCTTTACTGTATCGCGGGGGGCTTCGCCCCCCCGCACCCCCACCCCCTTTGTTCGCTGCGCGTCCAACTCGTACCTTGGTACGAGGAGGTACCCCACCCCGTGGGCTCCGCTTCGCTCCTCCCACAGGGCCCCCCCGGGTACCTCCCCTTGGACCTAGCACAATGAGCCAATTTTTTCCTGATAAAGTGTCAATCTTGTGTATTTTCTTGTTGTGATTACTATTGGATGTGAGTGCCATTTCCGAACTGAATCGGATAAACCAACAGGGTTTCCGGGTCACCCGGAAACCCGACATGGGACTTGGACCCCCGGTCCAACTTGACTTCCAGTGGGCTTTCCAACGGGGCCCACTAAGCCCAATAAACACCAAAGCATGCCATTAAATAACTTAAGTAAAATGAACAATTTGAACCGGGCGGGCCAAACCCAATGCGGCCCACCTAAGGGGCCCACAAACCAGTCCGGCCCACTTGTGCATGAAAAACACTTAATCTTCAAATCTGAACTTAAAGTAAAATCAATGCACCAACCAAAGCCCAAAGGGCCTCCTAGGATAGGCCGAGGCCCACAAGGGCACACGGGCTTGACTAAGCCCACCAAGGATACCGTGAGCCTTCCAACGGGGCCCACCCAACCAGACTCAGATCACCTAAGTAATCAAGATAAAAGCAATTAACGGGACCCACACCACTCAGGTGGTCTCGCCAGACTTAACCAAACTGCATATCGGATTAGGAATTGGGTGAGACCAATGTAAGCTGACTCAAACCAGGGAACCCACGGGACCCGTCATCCGATGGGGCGGACTAGGGTGTCTACGGACTTCCCCAGACCGCAACCGAGAACAGACTTAGAATCTCAAGCCGCAGACCAAAAGCCCTAATAGACAAGATTAGGCACCCAGGTGTTCGCCTGCACCCCATCAGGCGGTGGCGACTTCGAATTTTCCTGTGCCGCGTTTCCGACGCGCGCACACCCGGCATATCTCGATATGACCATGCAAATACGTCTTTATAATTGGCCAAGAATCGTGATATTGCATCACGTTGTTCATCAGACAGGCATGCCCCTACTTTCACTATTTTTGGGTCATCTTGGGTCCCCAGATTTATTGAAATGGTATCCTCAATATTTGGTTGCACACCCCTTTCATGACACTCCAACTGATAATCAATTTCCTTTGGAGGGTCTTCTCCTTCGACCTCGGTTTCTTCTTCGACCCCCATTAGGTCAAAGTCGAGCTCAAGGTCAAAGTCATATTCAATTTGATCTAACTCTGTTTGCTTGTATGGTTTATAAATGGTTTGGACTTTTTTGAAAAAAATTAAATTTTCTAGAAAAAATAGAAAAATCTTTTTGGGTTTTTTGTGAGCCTTCTAAAAAAACTTTCCCTGAAGACGAAGGCTCATTAGGACCTTCAGGGAAATGGCCTTCCACTAATGGAGTTTTTTTTTGGAAGCCGCGTCTGTTTGCCATTCAAACGCTGCTTCAAAGGTAAGGAGAGTTTCATCCCAATTGTTCAAAACAAATTTTTTGGGAGCAGGGGAAATGGTGCAAGCCTGCTTCTCAAGCTCTGAATCCGATGCCATCATCACCGGATGAGTTGTACTGCCCTTTTCTGCCATGGGGCTCAATCCAGATATAACCTCATCTGGAATTTTTACTACTGCCAAATCAATGAAAGGCAGTTCTTTATCATCACCAGTCCTATCACCCTCAGTCATGACGAAGAAAGCCCCGACATCTTCGGAGAAGTCCATTTGCTGCTTTGGCTATGGCTCAGGCCTGCCCACTGTTTCAAGTGTAGAAGGTGGGTTATAGGTTTGTAGGTTCGGAACAGAAGGCTTTTGGAATGGATTGGTATTGCGGTACGTAGGTTTGGACTAATCCATGGGAGGAGACAGTTGGATCGTGCAAGAGGGTTTAGGAAAATTTTCCTTTAAATGAGGGAACTTTCCTCTATTTTTATTCTCTCCTTCTTCTACCTTCTCCATCCTCTTGGTTTAAATCCCAGTACTGTCTTAGGAACCAGCTTCTTTGCCCTGATTGGCTCCAACATTCCTTGCAAATTAATTCCCAGGCCTTTCCTTGGGTGGAAGTGATATTTTTCCATTACTTTCTTTACCATCTTCTCAGCAGTGGTCCCTTTCTCTTCTTTTTTCTCACACCCTCCAGGTATGAAATTGACCGTTTCGAACTGAAACGAGTGGAATGCAATTTTGTCGACAGTTAAATCCACATTGATGAAGGGTACATCAGGTGACACTATGGGGGGTATTAAATTCTCAGCTAGGACAGTTATCACCATTTGTCCTCTTATATATTTCACCCTTGGGTGAAGAGTGGATGGTATTGCTCTAGCCGAGTGTATCCATGGCCTTCCTAGGAGCAGATTGAAGGCTACTGGGATATCCATCACTTCAAATGTGATGTTAAAGATATTTGGTCAAATGGTGACCGGCAGTTCAATCTCCCATAGGGAGTGTGTCTTAGAGCTATCGAAAGCCCTCACAATCCGTCCATTCTGTTTGATCTTGGATTGATCCAGACCAGGTTTGGCAAAAGTGATTAATGGGCAGACATTTAAACCTGACCCATTATCTATTAAAACCCGTGCCACCATGCTGCCCTTACAAAGCACAGTGATATGCAAAGGGTCAACATGGTAACACCCACCGGGGCTTATTTTACTTTTAGAAAAACTTATCACATTGTGTGATAAGATTTGACCAATCATTTTGTCTAGTTGGTTTGGATCAATGGCCTTAGGCACGCGTGCACTCTGAAGCACCCTTAATAATGCGTCCTTGTGCTTTTCTGAATTCAGCAAAAGTCCCAATATTGAAATCTGGGCCGGGACCTTGTTTAGCTGATCGACAATATTAAATTCGCTTTTCTTTATTATCTTGATAAGGTCTATTGCCTCATTTTCTGCCTCCTGGGGGGTGTCCTCCCCTATTTTTGTTTTTCCTTTCATTTTTTTCTTTTCTTCTGTTTCTTTTCTTTCTTTCTCCATTTCTGGTTCTTTTACTTTTTTTTCTCCTTCTACACACCTCCCTGACCTTGTCATGAGGTTCACCTCCTCCTGGTCCTGGTTCTTGACCACTGGAACCGTAGTCATGACCCTCTCGCTGTAATTCCATGGTACAGCCGACTCAGAATAAGAAAGTTTAGGGAAATGGACCACCAGTGGTTAGAGTTTGGACCGGGATGTAGGAGTCGGTTTAGGAGCATTACCAACTGGAGGAACATTTACCACCAAAGGTTGAAGCTGTTTGGGAGTTATTGGAACAGAAGAGGTAATGGATGCAGTGGTGGGGTCACATTGGATGACCAAGGGAGTTTTTGATGGCTAGGATGGAGAAAAAGTGGGTGAATTGCAATTAAAAACCAAAGGAGGCCTTGCAATGTTTATCTAGGCCATGAGAGAGGAGACCCGGTTCAAGGAGGAGCTAATATCCTCAGCAACACAATCATTCTTCCTAGAGATGACATTGACTTCTCCCTCCTTCTCTTGGAAGAAATGAACCTTAACCGAAGTCCCTACGGGAGCGATCAATTGAGAGGGATCAAAGGTTCTTCTCATGGAGGAGATGGCTGTGATTGAGTTAGACGGGCCTGCCCCATTGTGATAAGACAGGGAGTTTTGTCCAATATCACTTCCCGATGGAGTAGGTGTAGTAGTATTGAAGAATAGAGCTTTCTGGTCCAACAGATCTTGAACCGTGTGCTTCAGAACCACCCAACAGTCCGTAGAGTGCCCTGGTGCACCCATGTGAAAATCACAAGTGCCTGAATGATCAAAATTCCTCCCCTTCGATGCATTTGGGTTGGGCTCCTTCAGGGTCACATATTCACCTTTCAGCAAGGTTGGTAACAGCTAGGAAAGAGACACGGGAAGAGGAGTAAAAACTCTGTTCCTCCTTGCTGCCATCCAGGCATCCTTCTTGTAACGCTCCGAACCCAGGTCAGTGCAAACCGGCACCCGACTCGAACCCGGTTTGCTACTGTAACAACCCGAATTTAGTTCAACAACCAAATCCGAGGTGTTATTGGCCCATATCAAATACATCATCAATAATATACCAGACCAAAGAATTAAAATCCATTCACTTTTATTATACTATCAGAGTTGCGGAAACAAGTATGTGCGGAAGTGTAGTTTAAATCCTCAAATAACATATAGTTTGATCATCAATCATTAATATCAAAGTCTGGTAAAATAAACTGGTTACTATCTCTCTCTCATCTCTCTAATACATCAAATCCAAATGAATAATAATAATCTAATCAAAAGGGCTAAGTCTATGTCATTCATCCACCTCAAACAAGATCCGGATAATAGTAATCCTCCGGTGTATACTCAGCTATCTCTCCCTGGAAATCACTAAGATCCCCCTCTCGCGTATCAGATGAAAAATGAAATAAAAGTAGGGTGAAATACGAATATCCCAGTAGGTAATACATGCATGGTTAAACAGTTCATATAAGTAAAGTAACAGTTCATGCACGATTAAGCAATATCGACTAATCAGGCTCGTATAATCATTAATATCATTCATGAATACAAAACAGTTTGATAAACAGTTCTAGAAATGAATTTCAGCAAGTTTTAATATAAGAATCCAATATCAAGATCAATAACATGATTCACACTTTGCTAGGATGCACTAAGCAGTAACATCCGATCAATATCCCAATCACATTCCTCCAGCATGTATTCAATAATAATATCAAGTGTTGTGATTTTAGTGTCAATGTAGGACTCACAAAGATAGATAAACCTTCTGAGATGATTCTCAACCAATTGCTATACCACCGTGCGACTTAGGAGCAATGCTACTAATGATACTCAAGTCCCATGCAGCGCAGCTTAGACAAGAGCCGTAGTCACTGACTTATTGCACACGTACCCATCAGAGTTGGCATGTACCACCAGCATGCAGCACCAGAATCAATACATGAAGATGGTCGCTTATCCACATGTACAGGGAATCACCAGCGGCTCACCGGGGTGTCCCTCTAGACATAGGACATTCCCAGACAAACTAACTTGCAAAGGAAGCGCGTCACATATAGGAGTAACTCAACCCAAATGACATATCCCTGAGCTATCTAGCTACAACTATGGATCCATAACCAGCTATGCCCACTAGACTCCAAAATTCCCTAAAATATAATATTTCTATAAGGGTTGGTGCCTAGCGGCATATAAAGGTTAAATCTGTCAATTTACTTCAATATTCGGTCATCTGAATTCTGAATTCTCTTTATAAAGTTTTCTAACTTATAGTGTCATTTAGAAGATGTTCAAGTAATTAAATACAAGTTAGGTTTTCCAAAACTAGGTTTCTCCATTTCTTTCAAAGTTTGGCAACTAATGTCCTAAATACCTTCCTAATTTATTTTTCTGTAAAACAGGGAATTAGATAGTTTATTTTGGTCTTAAAATATATTATTTAATCATTAAAATTGTTTAAAAATAGTTTGGAATTGAATTAGGGTGTGAAATTATGAAAATCTGCAAAATCTGAACAGAGCGCCTAGGATCGCCCCGGCGGTCTGTGGTCGGCGGTAGTTCAAAATCGAATGCCGACGATACGTCTTCAAGCGGTCTACGGCGGTCTGAAATTTAATACGAGCGCCTAAGATCGCCGACGATCGCCGAGCACGGTCGAGGTCGGCGGTCGTTCGAAAACGATCAAAATCAGTTACAAAACATGATTTTTCTCGTCTAAACTCATTCTAACATATATATAACATGATTATCAACATATATACATCATTATATATATCATAAAAACATACTTTTGTCGATTAATCACATGTAAAGCCAAAAACGAAGGAAAACGGTGTCACCTACCTCTTGAACGAATGTTCCTCTTCCTCTCTTCTTTCAACAACGATTCTCTATCACCCATCAACACTCTGGATGACGAAGAACTCAAAAACCCAAGCTTTTCTTCTTCTTCCTCTTCTTCTTCTTCTCCTTCGGTTGCTCGTTCACTCAAGGTTGTCGCTTGTGGCTATTCAATACGAGCGATACGAAGTATAAATTTAGGTTATTAAACTAATACTTATACTCACTTATCCCATGTATCTCACATACACCAAACTCCATACACACGCCCAATCAGAATACATACCTCGATATCTCACGATCGGACGGTCAGATCTGCGTCCAATTCTGGATCTCCACTAATTAGATCATCCCCTACAATAATAAATTATTTCTATCAATTATAACTCTCACTAATATTATTTATTAATTTAATTTATTATTTAAGGAAAATTCGGGGTTTTACATCCTCCCCTCCTAAAAGAAAAATTTCGTCCTCGAAATTTACCTTGTGGTTCTGGAAATAGGTTGGGATACTCTCTTTGCATTTCCGATTCCAATTCCCAAGTAGCTTCCTTAGTTGTGTGATTCTGCCAAAGTACTTTCATGAGTTGAATCACCTTAGTACGAAGAACCTGTTCCTTCCTGTCCAAAATCTCAACTGGATTCTCCTCATAAGTCAAGTCCCCTCGCACTACTATCGGCTCATGCTGAATGATATGAGTAGGGTCATGCACGTACTTCCTCAACATAGAAACATGGAACACGTCATGAACTCCTTCCAGCTGTGTAGGCAAAGCCAATCTGTATGATACTGGTCCCACTGTACCCTTAATCTCAAACGGACCTATATATCTTGGAGCCAACTTGCCTTTCTTTCCAAATCTCTTAATCCCACGAGATGGTGATATCTTCAGAAATACCAAATCACCAACCTCAAAATGCAAGTCTCTTCTTCTGGTATCTGCATAGCTCTTCTGACGACTCTGGGCTATAAGCATATTCCGCCTAATCCGATTCACCTTCTCAATGCTATCCTGTACAATCTGCGACCCAATAAGTTGTCTTTCTCCAACTTCCACCCAGCACATTGGGGATCTACACGGTCTGCCATAAAGTGCATCAAATGGTGCCATCTGAATACTCGCCTGATAGCTGTTATTATAGGCAAACTCCACCAATGGTAGGTGCTGATTCCAACTGCCTCCACAATCCATAACACAACACCTCAACATATCTTCCAACGTCTGAATGGTACGCTCAGACTGTCCATCTGTCTGAGGATGATAGCTAGTGCTGAAATTTAGCTTAGTTCCTAAAGTTGCCTGAAATGCAAGCCAAAAGCGTGCCGTGAATCGTGCATCTCTGTCAGACACTATAGAAACTGGTACTCCATGGAGTCTCACTATCTCCTTGACGTATAACTCAGCTAAAGACTTCAACTGTTGCGTAGTGCTCATAGGCAAGAAATGTGCTGACTTAGTCAGTCTATCCACGACAACCCAAATAGCATCTTCTTTCTTTGCTGTCAATGGTAACCCAGATACAAAATCCATTGTCACATGCTCCCACTTCCATTCTGGAATAGGAAGTGACTGAAGTAAACCAGGTGGTTTCCGATGTTCAGCCTTCACTTGCTGGCATATCAAACACTTTGCCACATACTCTGCAATCTCTCTCTTCATTCTTGACCACCAATAGATTTCTTTTAAGTTCTTGTACATTTTCGTACTTCCTGGGTGAACTGCATACCTCGATCTATGACCCTCTGTCAATATTTTCTCCTTAATCTCCTCATCAGCTGGAACACAAATACGGCCTCTATATCTCAATAGCCCATCTCTATCTGCAAAATCTACAGCTGCCTCAGATCCTCTACTCATCATCTCCCTAGTCTGAATCAACTGTGGTCAATCAATTGTTTTTCCCGAATCAACTGAACCAAATCTGGCTCAATCTGAACACGAGCAACTCGGATCACTCCATCCTGTGGCATGCTAAACTCTCCTTGCCAATCTCTGACTGAATCAACCAATCTACACTGGCTCATCATGAAAGCTACTAAAGTAGCTACCTAATCATCAACTGCACTTTTTCTACTCAAAGCATCCGCCACTACGTTTGCTTTACCAGGGTGATATTGTAAAGTGAACTTGAAATCCTTTAGTAGATCCATCCACCTTCGCTGCCTCATATTCAAGTCTCTCTGTGAAAACAGATATCTCAAGTTCTTATGATCAGAAAAGATCTCAAACTCTACCCCATAAAGGTAATGCCTCCATAGCTTCAGTGCAAAGACTATGGCTGCTAGCTCTAGATCGTGGGTAGGGTAGTTCTTCTCATGCGGCCTCAACAATCTCAAAGCATACGCTATAATTCTGCCATGCTGCATCAATACACATCCCAAACCTATCGTAGAAGTATCACAATATACTGCAAATGCCTCATCCATGGATGGCACAATCAAAACTGGTGCAGTAGTCAATCTCTACTTCAATTCCTGGAAACTCTGCTCACATTTCTCATCCCATTGGAATTTCACTGCCTTCTTGGTTAGATTAGACAAAGGTGCGGCTATACGTGAAAATCCTGCGATGAATCTCCTATGATAACCTGCCATACAAGGGAAACTCCTGACCTCTGTCACTGTAGTAAGTCTAGGCCATTCTACCACTGCCTTAACCTTCTCAGGGTCCACAGATATACCTTCTCCTGAGATAACATGACCTAAGAAAGAAATCTGCCTTAGCCAAAACTGACACTTGCTGAATTTCCCATACAATCTGTGGTCTCTCAAAGTATGCAACACTGCCTTCAAATGCCCTATATGTGCTTCTCGGGTCTTAGAGTATACTAGGATGTCATCAATGAACACCACTACAAAGCTGTCCAAGTACGAGTGAAAAATCCTGTTCATGAGGTCCATGAAAACAGCTGGGGCATTGGTCAACCCAAAAGGCATAACCAAGAACTCATAATGCCCATAGCGTGTACGAAAAGCTGTCTTCTCTATGTCCTCCTCTGCCACTCTCAATTGATGATATCCAGACCTCAAGTCTATCTTAGAGAACCAAGATGCTCCTCCTAACTGGTCAAACAGGTCATCAATCCTAGGCAACGGATACTTGTTCTTTACTGTCACTTGATTCAGTTGCCTATAATCAATGCACATCCTTATACTACCATCCTTCTTCTGCACAAATAGAACTGGCGCGCCCCATGGCGACATACTTGGTCTGATGAAACCTTTTTCCTGAAACTCATCTAACTACTTCTTAAGTTCCTCCTATTCTGGTTTCGCAAGCCTATAGGGTGGCTTTGAAACTGGAGCCGTACCAGGCATCAATTGAATCCTGAACTCTACTCCTCTAGCAGGTGGTAATCCAGGTAAATCCTCTGGAAACACATCCGCAAACTCCTGTACTACAGGTACATCGGAGATGACAAGGGTGTCACTCCTAAGCTCCCCTGCTATTACAGATGCTACCTGACCAATCCGTGACTTCAACCCCTCACATTTGAAACAATGAGTGGTTTGATCCGGTCCTCTAACTATCACTGTCCCCACATAGCAATCCAATGTCACATGGTGTCTACATAGCCAGTCCATCCCCAATATCACATCAAAACCTCCAATGTCTAAAGCAATAAAATCGCCAGACAACTCCAATCTACCCAATATAACATCAGAAATTCCCAAAGCTCAAAGCTATCAAGTCCCTAAACAACTCAAGATGATTAGATTGGGTTTTCATCCTTTAATTTCAAAAATCACTACGTTTTCATTACTTTTCCAACTCTAGATATAGGTATTCAAACCATTAATATTCTATTACCAACCTCAAACATTCATTTTACTGTTTATCTCAGAATCAACTGCTTTTCAAGATCTTCAATTTCCTTCTGAATTGCACTTAATAACTTTACTATAATAATGCAATGCAAATAAGATAATTCTACATCACAAATAACAAACTATATCATAATAGCTAATTATATAATAAAAGAATAAGTAACATACCTTCAGCAGTACCGATTGCAACAAAATCCTTAGAACGAACACTTAACTTAGATTTCCTATATAAGGGTACTATCTAGCGAACTCACAATCCCATTCCCCTAAGGCTGGCTATCTAAGGTTAGGACCATTGCTTTGATACCATCTCTGTAACGCTCCGAACCCAAGTCAGTGCAAACCAGCACCCGACCCGAACCCGGTTCGCTACTGTAACAACCCGAATTTAGTTCAACAACCAAATCCGAGGTGTTACTGGCCCATATCAAATACATCATCAATAATATACCAGACCAAAGAATTAAAATCCATTCACTTTTATTATACTATCAGAGTTGCGGAAACAAGTATGTGCGGAAGTGTAATTTAAATCCTCAAATAACATATAGTTTGATCATCAATCATTAATATCAAAGTCTGGTAAAATAAACTGGTTACTATCTCTCTCTCATCTCTCTAATACATCAAATCCAAATGAATAATAATAATCGAATCAAAGGGCTAAGTCTATGTCATTCATCCACCTCAAACAAGATCCGGATAATAGTAATCCTCCGGTGTATACTCAGCTATCTCTCCCTGGAAATCACTAATATCCCCCTCTCGCGTATCAGATGAAAAATGAAATAAAAGTAGGGTGAGATACGAATATCCCAGTAGGTAATACATGCATGGTTAAACAGTTCATATAAGTAAAGTAACAGTTCATGCACGATTAAGCAATATCGACTAATCAGGCTCGTATAATCATTAATATCATTCATGAATACAAAACAGTTTGATAAACAGTTCTAGAAATGAATTTCAGCAAGTTTTAATATAAGAATCCAATATCAAGATCAATAACATGATTCACACTTTGCTAGGATGCACTAAGCAGTAACATCCGATCAATATTCCAATCACATGCCTCCAGCATGTATTCAATAATAATATCAAGTGTTGTGATTTTAGTGTCAATGTAGGACTCACAAAGATAGATAAACCTTTTGAGATGATTCTCAACCAATTGCTATACCACCGTGCGACTTAGGAGCAATGCTACTAATGATACTCAAGTCCCATGCAGCGCAGCTTAGACAAGAGCCGTAGTCACTGACTTATTGCATACGTACCCATCAGAGTTGGCATGTACCACCAGCATGCAGCACCAGAATCAATACATGGAGATGGTCGCTTATCCACATGTACAGGGAATCACCAGCGGCTCACCGGGGTGTCCCTCTAGACATAGGACATTCCCAGACAAACTAACTTGCAAAGGAAGCGCGTCACATATAGGAGTAACTCAACCCAAATGACATATCCCTGAGCTATCTAGCTACAACTATGGATCCATAACCAGCTATGCCCACTAGACTCCAAAATTCCCTAAAATATAATATTTCTATAAGGGTTGGTGCCTAGCGGCATATAAAGGTTAAATCTGTCAATTTACTTCAATATTCGGTCATCTGAATTCTGAATTCTCTTTATAAAGTTTTCTAACTTATAGTGTCATTTAGAAGATGTTCAAGTAATTAAATACAAGTTAGGTTTTCCAAAACTAGGTTTCTCCATTTCTTTCAAAGTTTGGCAACTAATGTCCTAAATACCTTCCTAATTTATTTTTCTGTAAAACAGGGAATTAGATAGTTTATTTTGGTCTTAAAATATATTATTTAATCATTAAAATTGTTTAAAAATAGTTTGGAATTGAATTAGGGTGTGAAATTATGAAAATCTGCAAAATCTGAACAGAGCGCCTAGGATCGCCCCGGCGGTCTGTGGTCGGCGGTAGTTCAAAATCGAATGCCGACGATACGTCTTCAAGCGGTCTACGGCGGTCTGAAATTTAATACGAGCGCCTAAGATCGCCGACGATCGCCGAGCACGGTCGAGGTCGGCGGTCGTTCGAAAACGATCAAAATCAGTTACAAAACATGATTTTTCTCGTCTAAACTCATTCTAACATATATATAACATGATTATCAACATATATACATCATTATATATATCATAAAAACATACTTTTGTCGATTAATCACATGTAAAGCCAAAAACGAAGGAAAACGGTGTCACCTACCTCTTGAACGAATGTTCCTCTTCCTCTCTTCTTTCAACAACGATTCTCTATCACCCATCAACACTCTGGATGACGAAGAACTCAAAAACCCAAGCTTTTCTTCTTCTTCCTCTTCTTCTTCTTCTCCTTCGGTTGCTCGTTCACTCAAGGTTGTCGCTTGTGGCTATTCAATACGCGTGATACGAAGTATAAATTTAGGTTATTAAACTAATACTTATACTCACTTATCCCATGTATCTCACATACACCAAACTCCATACACACGCCCAATCAGAATACATACCTCGATATCTCACGATCGGACGGTCAGATCTGCGTCCAATTCTGGATCTCCACTAATTAGATCATCCCCTACAATAATAAATTATTTCTATCAATTATAACTCTCACTAATATTATTTATTAATTTAATTTATTATTTAAGGAAAATTCTGGGTTTTACACTTCTCTTCCTTAGTAAAAGCCCTCCTCTGATTTGCAGGCATTGGGGGGGGGGGGGGGGAGGGGGGAGAAATTGACGTTGAGCGTGGTTTGATATGGCTGCTGGGCCAGCTGGGGTGTAGAAACATTGACGTGGAGTGGTTTCTTGGGAGGAGGAGCCTGTACCAAGTTAACCTCTCCTTCTTTCCTCACCCCATTCTTCTTAAACCCATTCCCTTTCTTTTGTGCCAGGGAAGTGGAGGAATCCGATTGATCGGCCAAGGCAGAGTAATCAATGAGTTTTCCTGACCTGACCCCTTCCTCGATCCGGTCAGCCACTTGTCCCAAGGCTGCAAAATTAGTGGTAATTTGACCTACCAGGTGATTGTAGAAGGGCTGCCCCAGTGTACTTATGAACGTTGAGATCATCTCAGGTTCCAACATGGGCGGCCTGACTTGGGAGGCAGACTCTCTTCACTTCTTGGCATATTGCCTTATAGATTCTTCCTTTCCCTTGCTCATCCTCATCATGTCCTACCAGTTTGGCACGATCTCTGAGTTAAACTTGTATTGGTCCAGAAAAGCATCGGCAAAGTCCTTCCACCTTCTTATCCTTCCATGGTCTATGGTGGCAAACCACCTCAGAGCTGCTCCCGTCAAACTCTTTGGATGAGCTGAATTAGTATGCCGTCATCTTGGCTAAATTGGCACAAAGCCCTGCAGTATAACTTTAGGTGGCTCATTGGGCAGCCCGTGCCATCATATTTATCAAAGTCCGGGCATTTGAATTTTGCCGGTAGGCAAACATCCGGGTATATGCACAGGTCATCGAAGGTCCTACCTCCATAACTGCTCTCCCCTTCACTTCTTTGAGTTCCTCTTGAATCCTCTCTATCTTATGTAGAAGTTTCCTTTCCATCTCGTTCCTTGCTCTTTCCTTTTCCATCTCCTTCTCAAATTCAACAGTATTTTCCTTGATCAGAATAGGTTCAGGGACAGGTTCAGAAATGGGCTCAGGTATGGGTTGAGCTGGAGGTAGAACGTGGGTTTGAGGTGGCGGTGCTTGGTGGGAAGTGGAGGCTTGGTTCTGGGCTTGGGTTTGTTGGGCTTGAGCCGCCAGTAAGTCTCCTAGCATTTTGACCAATCCGGTCACTTGCTCTTGCAGTTGAGCAAAATCCTGAGCAGGGACGGTGGCTTGATTCTCTTCAGGATTCAATGTGCGGGCTTTTGATTTGGTTATGGGAGCAATGGTTGCAAGTATTTTATACTTGGAGAAGGAAAAACAAAGAAATATGTCAGCTCCAATTTAATCCTAGTCACACCCCCATAAATGTAGATATGCGAGGTAGGTGAACACAAGTTTGGATTTATTTGCTTTATATATATATATTTTAGGATTGTTGGAATATTTTAGGGCTTCCAAAGGTCCCACAAGATTTTGAATTGATTGGTACGAGAAAGACCAACCAAGGGTTTTTTGGGATATTTTAGGGCTTCCAAGTGTCCCACAAAAGTTTGAATTGATTGGTACGAAAAAGACCAACCAAAGGTTTTTTGGAATATTTTAGGGCTTCCAAGGTCCCACAAAAGTTTGAATTGATTGGTACGAAAAAGACCAACCAAAGGTTTTTTGGAATATTTTAGGGCTTCCAAGTGTCTCACAAAAGTTTGAATTGATTGGTACGAGAAAGACCAACCAAAGGTTTTTTGGAATATTCTAGGGCTTTCAAGTGTCCCACAAAAATTCAATTGACTGGTACGAAAAAGACCAACCAAAGGTTTTTTTGGAATATTTTAGGGCTTCCAAAGGTCTCACAAGAGTTCGAATTGATTTGCAGAACTTCTTCTGTTTAAATTCAAAAGTTTGATTGAAACTTGTTTGAGGTGAATTGGTATCAAGAAATATGACACCTTGGTTCCCCTTTAATGTATCTTCTTTAAGCTTGAGAGAAAGGATGAATTTATGTTCCAAGATTAAGTTGAATCCTTTGATGAATCATTTGAACACTTAAATTACCTTTCCATTTTCCCAATGAAGTGCCCATAGATTATTTACAGTGTTTTAGGCATTTTATTTTCAAAAGAATTTGGGATAACAACCAATTTGCACATTTCCGGGCTGTATCAGACATATTAGGTCGGCTAAAGCTATGCTTTATTGTATCCGATATAAATAATCGGATACATACATAAAAGCTTGTTGTTGATGATAAATGTTGGATAAGAAGCACGTATTGTTTAACCGACCTAAGTTGTCGGTTAATGCCGAAATAATCCTTTTCTGACTCATTTTTTCACTAGATTTGTACACTAATATGTTATCGTTATTGCCCCTCAGTGTTCACCCTGACTTGGCCTCTAAATACAGTCCCAAATTGGACTTTGACATTATACTTGCAAAAGAATGCATGAATGTTCATGAGGGTACATGCTCCCTCAAAATTAGACACCATATTCAAAGATTTTGTACATTTGGTTGACTCCTACATGGATTTTAGGTAGGATCACTTCTGAGAAGAGTAAAAAAACTCTTCCTATGGGATACACCAGTCTTGGGTACAGACTTCCTTGGGAATAATTTCATCCCAAGCATAAGGACACCATGGGTCTTACTTTACATGATATGAAGGTAATTAAAAAAATGAGTTTACCTTGCCACCTTGTGTTACCTTCAATATGGTACTCATATTATACCTTGGCCTGTGAAACATGCAAACGGCCTTCTCTTAATTACACCCAATTCCCCAAACGTAATTGTTTACTTTAGCTGAAAAAGTGTTTCTCCACCTTCAAGCGTTTGGTTTTTGGGTTTTGGTTTATTGGCAACTTAGATCTCAAGTCTAGTGATGACCACAATGTCATCACATCATTAGCTCAGAGTTCTAAGGTGAATGTTTTCACTTTCGCTTTCCAAAGTATCGACCTCGTTGTGCCAAGCTACACACATTCGGGTTCAATTTCCTATAGGTAATGGGTAAGTTGTGCAAAAAGTTTAATGTGTTCAAGTGCATTTGAAATTTAAGGTGCATTCACAACGTCCCAGCCCCTTGCCACTCTTTTTCGCAGCCATGCATACATTTTTAAGCCAAGGCAAATATGACATTATATTGACAGTAAAAACACAAGAAAGTAAGACAATAAAAACACCTAAACATGCTCATGGCTATCATATACACAAAAGTAATACCCAAGTATGTTATCACATTGTACAAACAACAATTAACCATGAAAAGCATGCTTAGAAACTCAAAAATGTACACTAAATTCCCAGATTTCATGCTCTTAATTTTGATGCTCAAATTACATTGTTTATACCCAAGTCAAAGCCTAAAGATCCAGTAGCTAATAATAGATCCAGCAGCTAATAATAAGGTACAAGAAGTGTTTTAATTTGGAAAACATGCTTGAAACCCCCAAAAAACACCCACTGAATTCCTAGGTTTCATGCTCTTCATTTTCATGCTCAAAGTGCATTATTCATACCCAAATCAAAGCCCAAAAATCCAGCAACTAAAAATAGGGTACAAGAAGTGTTTTAATTTGAAAAACATGCTTGAAAACCCCCAAAAAAATACCCACTAAGCACTTCAGATTTTTTGCTCATTATTTTCATGATCAACGCATATCATCCATACCCTAAATCAAAGCATGCCTTAAAAAAAACAAAACAGCAAGTAATTGTATGGTGCAAGCAACAATTGATCATGAAAGACATGCTTGGGAACAAAAAAACTACATTGAATTTCCAGATTTCATGCTCATGATCAAAACATATCCATAAACTCCCAAAGCCAAGCATGTTCTCTTGACAATGCAATAAGTAAGGATGTGTGACAAGGTAAGGCCCTTAAACATGATTTTAGCCACAACCAAACAATACATACATGCCTCTATCCATATGAATGTTTGAGCATACAAATCAAATATAAGATACATCAAACATGCCCGAAGTAAAAAAAATCAAAACAACAAGCATTCAAGAATAAAAACATGAACAAAAACACAAAACATGGCATAAATCCACAAGTCCCCAGCAGAGTCGCCAGTTGTGAGACATGGAAAAAATCACATATGTGACTTCCTATCATCACACGGGATTCGTAAAAAAGGGAGAGTCACCACCATTCAATTTTTAGGTGTGAATGGACACCAAAATCATCAAAACAAGCACAAAGCAAAACTAGAGTAAAAGTAACTCTACTTTAAAATAAAAATCCAGAGATGGGTAAGGGGATTAGATTATGAACAGGGGAAGGTGTTAGGCACTCCCATTCACCCACACAAGGTGGTTGCCAGGTATTGTTCATGTTCAAAATAAGGAAAGCTTGCTAATTAAAACAATCAAAAAGGCATGAAAAGAATCAAAACACATGTATGATTCTTCCACATGAGAAGTCCAATGAATTCTAGACCCTCTTTTATGGAAGCATCATTTCTAGGACATCATCAATAATTACAAATCAAATACCAGCGAGTTAAGGCAAATTCGGAAAATTCGGTAAAAGATGGGGCCATCCAACCATCAATCATTCAAATCAAATTCAAATTGAACGAGATTAATGCCATTTGAAAGATTATGATAAATAGAAGACTTAGGAAAATTTTCAAGTAGATCCAATTAAAATCTTAAGAGTTATGCTTGTTTGAAATTCACTGTTATAAGTTGATAAAAGTGGCAAGTGGGCAACTTTGAAAACCTATTTGTGAAGATTGGCTCCATATAAATCTTTGAAAATTTGCAAGAATGAAGTATGTGGTGCCATATTTCGAATGAAATAAGCCTCACACAAAACTTCATTCGGATGTGACTTGTGTGACCCTCCGAACATGCCCAGAGGATCACAGATCAGCCCAAAATTCTGCTGTTGAGCAGTTATGAGTAAATCAGACACACAAGACACAAATGAAAACAAACAATTTTGAAACCAATTGGATTTGAAATTATACTCATAAAGCAAAACACAGAAATCAAAATCACTTAAATCGGACTTAAAACGAGCAGATGGTGCTCATTCAAAGTGACAGGTTCAGCATGTAACGCCCCAGTTCTTGGTCCAATTCCCAAGACCCGAGGTGTTATGATAAGCAACAAAAGCAACTAAAATATGGAATAATTTAAAACTTTTTCTAACTTTATAATCAAAGTAAAAGCGGAAATTGGAATTCAAATTCTCTTTATATCAACAATTATAATATAAAAGGATTTCAATTATATGAGCAATCCTACATCTATATAGACTACCCAGCTACAACTAGCCCACAACTTGACGTCCTCACCAAGAGTACCTGAAAAATGGGAGAAACCGGAGTGAGAATAAATCTCAACAAGTAGCAAGGTGCATGCATGAAATCAGTCCATGTTTACAAAATAAGTCATGAGGTGTACGATTAAACCAATAACATCAACAAAGATAATTCCAAAGTTTAAATCAAATCCCATTATTATTATCAACTCATATTTCAATAACAATACCGATAAAACATCGAATGGTCAATGTCATGTAGTTGCTTAGCTTGGTTAATCAATCATGCCAGAGCGACATCCACACCTCCATGTACACAGTTCCGGCCTACTCAGGGTATCGGACACTCTGAAATGACGGCCTACTCAGGGTATCGTCATCCAATGCCGGCCTACTCCGGGTATCGGCATCGACAACCAGGCCTACTCAGGGTTTCTGGCTGCTCTACACCGGTCGTGGCAACACTCCATGGCCATGCCATTACACCAATAAAGCATATACATCACATTACTACTAAGCTTAGACTTTGGATCCAGGACAAGCTAAACCAAAACCGATAAATAACCAAACAAAACTTTGCATTCAGTACACACATCACAAGTTGTTCCAACCAGAACAGTAATTCCTCACAAGTGTTCCAACCAGAACATCAATTCACACAAGTGTTCCAACCAAAACAGTAATTTCTCACAAGTGTTCCAACCAGAACATCAACTCACACAAGTGTTCCAACCAGAACAGTAATTCCTCACAAGTAAATAATCTTTGCAACACATTTCAAAACTTGCCATTAAGAAAAACAGGATTTAATAAAAACTCAACCAAGTACAGTGTTTAACCAAAGAGGACTAAGATAGAATCTCCTAGTATTTGGTATCCAGAACATCACCTACAATTAGCCCTAAATTTGCCTTGGAAGCTCCTAAGAATTTCCAGAATTTATCTTTAATATTCTCATAGGTAATATATCTCTACACCTAAACAAGTCATTTGTTAAGTGCTTGAAACCTCTTATCATCAAAATCCAACTTAATTTACTCAAACAGGCAATTCGGCAAAGAAAAGGGACTATGCGCTCACCTCCTAAGGTAGGCGCGAGGTGGGCGGATAGTCAATGGGCTAAATTTTTGGGTATGCGCCTATTCGACTTCGAGTGGGCCCGAGGTGAGCGGGAAGTGGGCGTGAAGTGGGCACGAGGTGGGCGGATCGATTTTAAGTGAGCGCAAGCTGAGCGGCAAGTGAGCGCGAGCTCGACGGATAGTAAAATTTTTCCTTGCGCCCACTACCCGAAGTGAGCGCCAAGTGGGCGCCAAGTGGGCGGATACCCACTGTACTTTTCAAGTCTCTGTTAAATCCAGATCTCCAACTCTGGCCGAACTTTTTCGGTCTGTAACCATTCCTTTAGTCTCCTAATACCCCCAGAACACATTCAAACTAGTTTTGGAATTAATCTCACACACTTTTTATTTATCCCCATTCAGTTATAAAGAAACAACCCTCGGATAGAGTTCGCCCAGAAAAACAACAGAACATCTCAATCCACAATAGTATGCATTCAAACTAGAACTACGAATAATTCGAAACCGAGGTTTTAAAATAGTGCCACTCACATCTTGGTAATTAAAATTTAACTAGGGTTTCTTTCTAATTCAACCGACCCATGAATAACATTTTTCTTGATTCTTAAAAAGAGATTCAAATCACCAAATCGAAACTTTAATAACATCTAACTTTTCCAATGAAATCCAATTTAAGAACCAATACGATCAATCATCAAAAACACAAGAAATATGCAATTCCCCCAGTTTTCAAGTGTTTGCTAGCTTTTTTGATGAACCCAGATTTTTCAGAACTTCTTCTGTACCCGTTTTTGAAGCTCGACCGGACCCCTTTAAACTTCTCACATTTAGATCTCCACCGTTCAGTTTGACGTCCTCCATGAGTAGAACCAAACCCTAAAATGGCAGCTCATTCCAACCGTTGGATCTTTCTATCTCACCGTTCGAAGTTGACTAGTCGGCCATCTCTGCAACTCCTTTTTCTTCCAAAATCCGATTTTTGCACCAACTTCTGGGTTAATTCGCACCACCTTAGACTCACCCAAATCCAATCTCCACCGTTCAGATTAAAGCATCTCATGTATAGAGCATACCCTCCAAATTTCATGACGATCGAACGACTAGATCTCTGGGGCTCGTCGCTCAAAGTTTGCTGGTCGGACCTCAGCAGCACCTCCCTTTTCCTTTCTTCCCTCTCTTTTCTCTCTTCTCTTCTTTCCTTTATTCTTCTCCCAAACCCATGCACGAATTTTCCCTCTTTCCTCCTTATTTTTGGACTTGCTAAAAACCTTAAACCTTTCCTAGACTTCTCCTTTTATAAGCTCTCTTAATTAGAAAATCCTATTAGGTTTAGGAAACCTTCTAAATAGACTTCTCACTCTTAATTGGAAACTTCCCCATCTGAACCCTCCTTCTAATTCCTCTTTTAAGTATCTTATATAAGAGAAGGATTTATTTTAATTTATTTTCGTGCTAATTAAATTTCTTATTTTAAATATTATTAAAACACCCTAAAGTTACCTCTTATCCTCAAACTTAAGGCTCCTTATCAACCATAATCACCAATATACCCTTTTTCTTACTTTTAAGCAATAATTTGCTATTTAAAACCAAACCTAACCCAAATTAAGTCTAGTTAAATATTTTAAGTCTAATAATTATTTATTTAATCAATATCTTAATTTGGCTAATTGGGAAATGACTAAAATACCCTTTTCTTAGAATTCCATACTTAACCTTTGAATCTTTTTCCAAAAATTCTCCTCTTTTTTCTTCACATCAATCTTAACCATATAATGTACTTGGATTAATACCTATCTTCTCAATATTTAGGCTTATTTAATTTACTTTATTTTAGGAAAATTCGGGGTTTTACACAGCAATCTGACCTGAACTGACCTATCGACTTTGATCAAATGGTGTCAAAAATCCACTTCATAAAAATGGCTGAAATTTTACAGAAAAGAACTAGATAGTCTCACCTTTCACATGTCTTTGGAATCACTCCAAAATTCATCCGGATGATGAAGTTATGAGTGTTCTAAGATAAGGTACAGGTGTTGTCCAGATTTGAAATTTTTAAGTAAAATCAACCCAAAACAGTGATCAAGTGTGTGTAATCTGTGCAATCCAAACCAAAATCATTTGAAAAAGCATTGAAAAACTTCCAGAAGGAGATAGGGCACAAATTTGGCTCAACATTTTCCTTGATTGGGGAGAATATACCAAAACCCCCCAAAATGGAGCAAAAATGCCCAAAACAGAAATATTAGACCATGAGGTCTTCAATACTCAAGGATGAACTTGCTTGTATTCTTTTGAAAACCATTAAGAAATGTCCAAGAAATGCTTGGGGCCATTTATTTCAGATCTATCATAATGAATACAATAGATCCAAAATACAAGCCTATTTCCCATCAAATCGAGTGAGATGTGTGCATGTGTAAAAAAAACATCTTTTCCGGAGGGAATGGAGATCCAATGCTATAAAGAGCATGGATCTAGGTATTCTCCTCAGAAAACAAAATCAAAAATATGAGTAATCAACACACATGAATCACAACATATAGCATTCCAACATACATCAATCAAACGGGGTTCTATCACTAGGGTTCCATTCCCATTCTCGTTTCCCCTAGTTCATTCTTCACGTTTTACGGCTAGAGATAATCTTGAGGTACTTTGAGATAGGAAAGGGGTTTCATACAACATTAGGCCATTACGGGGTTTCTATAGCTAGGGTTCCATTCCCATTCTCGTTTCCCCTAGCTTTCTCTTCATGTTTTATGGCTAGAGATAGTCTTGAGGTACTTTGAGTAAGGAATGGGGTTCGAAACACAAGCAGGCCATTATTCTACAGAAAGGAAGAAGAAGATACTAATTCTAGAAATTAAAACTAGAAAAAGAAAGGTTCAAGGCTTACCTGGGGTGCTAAAAGCAAAGAGGCAGGGGTTCCCTTCTTCATTGGGAGCTCTTCAATCTCCAACTTCTGGCCATTTGCTTGAGGAGAAGCCTCCTATTTATAGGCAAAGGCTAGGGCAAGGGGTGCCCTAATGGTAGACACAAAATTATGTCTAGAAACCACCAACTTAAACCCTAAGGCTATTTCGAGAATTCCCACTCATAGAGATATGTTAAACAGTAAAAAAGTGAAAACTCTCGGAATTTTCAAAATTCGCAACAAAACCCTAGTGTAAAACCCCGAATTTTCCTTAAATAATAAATTAAATTAGTAAATAATATTACCGAGAGTTATGATTGATAGAAACATTTTAATATTGTAGGGTGTGATCAACTTAGCGGAGATCCAGAGTTAGACGCAGATCTGACCGTCCGATTGTGAGATATCGAGGTATGTATTCTAATTGGCAAGGTGTATAGAAGAGTTGCATGGAAGATGCATAGGATCAGGGGGTATATATATGTATAAAGAAATAACCTAATCTTAGAAGGAGAAGAAGAAGGAAGGGCTGGGCGTGCGTTCATCGTCCAGAGAGTTTCTCAGTGATAGAGGTTCGCCATTGTTCAGAATAGAGAAGGAGAAATCAGCGTATAGAGGTAGGTGACATCGTTTTGGTTTTAAAATTGGTTTTACCCTTGTTTAATCGCAAATGCATGTTTCTATGTTATGTAATGTTGTATTTAGTTAGCTAAGAATGCTATAAATACACTAGAATGAGTTTAGACGAGAAAAATCATGATTTAGAACTGTTTTTGCTCGATTTGGTAAGACCGCCGACCTCGACTGTACTAGGCGCTCATCGGTGATCCTAGGCGCTGGTTATAAATTTGAGGACGCCGTGGACCGCGGGACGACGGACCGTGGGCGCTCGAATTTGCACTACCGCCGACTGAAGACCGCCCGGAGCGATCCTGAGCGATCCCAGGCGCTCTCAGCAGAAATTCCAATTTTTCATAATTTCGAACCTAATTCAACTCTAAACTATTTTTAGACAATTTTAATGATTAACTAAGGTCTTTTAAGACCAAAATAAACTATCTAATTCCCTGTTTTACAGAAAAACAAATTAGGAAGATATTTAGGACATTAGTTGCCAAGTTTTGAAGGAAAATGAGAAATGTGATTTTGGAAAAGCCTAACTACCATTTGATTATCTAAACACTTCTAAATGGCATTATAAATCATAAGACATTATAAAGAGAATTCAGAATCCGAATGACTGAATAATGAAGTAAATGCACAGATATAACCATTATATGCCGCTAGGCACCAACCCTTATAGAATTATGATACTTTAGGGAATTTTGGAGTCTAGTGGGCATAGCTGGTTATGGATCCATAGTCGTAGCTAGATAGCTGAGGGATATGTCATTTGGGTTGAGTTACTCCTATATGCGACGCACTTCCTTTGCAAGTTAGTTTGTCTGGGAAGGTCCTATGTCTGGAGGGACACCCCGGTGAGCCGCTGGTGATTCCCTGTACATGTGGATAAGCGACCATCTCCATGTATTGATTCTGGTGCTGCATGCTGGTGGTACATGCCAACTCTGATGGGTACGTGTGCAATAAGTCGGTGACTACGGCTCTTGTCTAAGCTGCGCTGCATGGGGCTTGAGTATCATTAGTAGCATCGCTCTTAAGTCGCACGGTGGTATAGCAATTGGTTGAGAAGCGTGAACAAGATGTTTTTTGCAAAGTATTGAAAAATTTGAAGGTCCCTGATGGATATGCCTCTAACATTTCAAGGCGTGTAAGTATGAAAGAGCGTAAGATTTTCGGACTTAAAAGCCATGATTGCCATGTGCTAATGCAACAACTCCTGCCTCTTGCTATTCGAAAGGCATTGCCGAAGAATGTGTCAGCTGTTCTGATAGAGTTAAGCAACTTCTTCCGAGAGTTGTGCTCTAAAGTTTGCCATGCTGATGACTTGCGCCGACTTCAGGAACGTATAGCGTACGTGCTGTGTGAGATGGAAAGGATTTTCCCTCCAGCGTTCTTTGATATTATGGTGCACTTGCCAGTTCATTTACCAGATGAGGTGATGCTAGGTGGACCTGTCCATTACCGTTGGATGTATCCAATTGAGAGGTTTGTTATGCACAATTTCAAGTTACACCTGATTGTACTGTTAATATTTTGTTATCCGTTAATTTTGAAAATATTTCTTCCAAATTATAGGTACTTATCTACTTTGAAGTCGTATGTACGAAACAAAGCTCAGCCGGAAGGGTCAATTGCAGAAGGATACATTGCAGAAGAGTGTCTTATATTTTGTTCTCGATACCTCTCAAATGTGGAATCCAAAACAAACCGACCAGTGAGAAATGTTGATGATAGTGCGATTGGCGGTGCCCAGTCCTTTAAACTATCAAATATTGAATGGGCACAAATAAATCGATATGTGCTTTTCAATGATGACAGGGTTGCATCATATCAACAGTAAGATATTGATGCTTATGTCCTCCATTGCATAACCTAGTGCGATGCTTTGATTTGATGGATTGATTGTCTTCTTTTTATTAACTTGCAGGACTCATCTTGCTCTTCTTAGGATGTCTAAGCCTAAAGCAAGTCTTCATGAACTTCAAAAGAAGCAAAATGAAGAATTTCCACGGTGGTTTAAGGACCATGTGCGTAAAAATTTCCACGTCCGGTTGGTGTTTATATAGTTGTTATTATTTTTTTCCCTTCGAATGTTTTAACATCTTCGATCCTTGTGAATAGGTTGCAACATTGAAACTATCAAAAACTAGTGTACCCGAGGAAGTTGTGTTGCTCTCGCAAGGCCCATACTCTTATGCAAAAAGGCTTAAGGGTTACATAAGTAATGGATTCCGGTTTTGCACATATGAGAAAGATAGATCAGCAAAAAGTCAAAACAGTGGTGTTGTTGTCAATGCAAGCACTACTAGTTATGCAAGTTCTAAGGACAAACGGCCAATAACAAGCAACATCTCTTACTACGGACGTCTAACTGATATAATCGAGTTGACGTATTCTGAGTGCCTCACATACATATTATTTAAGTGTGATTGGGTAGATGTTACGGCACAAGGAAGGGGAATTAAGACTGATGATCTAGGGTTTACACTTGTGAATTTCAAGCGCTTATTGAATACGGGTCAGCAAGTGTCAGACGACCCATTCGTGTTTGCAGCCCAAGCTGAGCAAGTTTTTTATGTACCTGATCCAGTTGATGAAGAATGGAACGTTGTTGTTAAGACCAAGCCTAGAGACTTGTTTGATGTGAAAGAAGTCGTCAATGATCAATATATGGAGTGTGAACCATACGGTTCACAAGATTTAGCGGGTCGTGGAGATGATGATGATGGTGTGAGTTGGGCGAGAGCAGATGTACCTGCAATAACAGTTGATGCTCCTCAAATGTTGGAGAAACAAATTCCTCCCACTCATGATGCTTCAAACGAAGACGATTCGGATAATGTTGAAGATGATTATTGATATATGGATTGTATAAAAGTCAACTAACAATGCTTTGTATAAGGATGGAAATTCTTTTTTATGTATTTGTTCTTTTGTATTAAATTGAGAACTTCACCGCATATGTTTTATGCACAATTCATGACTGCCATCATCTATCTAGCTAACACAACAATGCATTGTTGGCAGCCTCTCAATCTTAGTTTGACTGCAATCTGCTATCTTCATTAAAGTGCATTCAGCTACAGAAAGTCTTTTCCTTTTGATTTTTTGTTTTCCTTTTTTTCGTTTTCGTCTTTTTTCCTTTGTTTACAAAATCTCATAATTGGTGAAATTTACAATCTGAAGGAGACTTAAATTTATATGCATGCTTTCATATTTCTGAAGAAGCGTATCTCTTTGTGAAAAACACCATTCACAAGTAGATTTCTTTGGTGCATGCCTTCATAACAATGATTTACATTTTCTGCATCGGATTTGACCATTAATTTTGCTCAACATCAACCCTCTCGTCAATAATGAGGTTGTATTTATTATAAGGCTTGTGATTAATTCTGAGAATACACTTGATCCTTCCATTGTATTTATTATAAGGCTTGTGATTATACAGGTGTGATGGATGGATCACCCGATGCGGCTGAGGCCTCCACATCTTCTACGAGGAGGACTAGAGGTCCCACCAGATGTGTAGATGTCCATCGTCTACCACCTGGTCAAAAATTCCACATTGATGCTGATGATATGGGACAGCCTGTTGGAGAGCATGCCTCCAAATTATCTAATTATTTGGGGATATTAGCCCGCGATGGTTCGTTAATACCATTGATCCACAAGTCATGGAGACAGGTATCTGATGATGCCAAAATGAGCGCATGGGATCGTGTACAAGTAAAACAATCGCAACTTATTGTAAAAGTGTTGAATTTTTTCACTACTTGTTTCAGCTGTTGTTAGGTGTTTATAATCGTTGTTGTGTCATGCATTTTTATGTAGAGTAAATTTGATGTGGATGATACACTGAAGGCCTTCGTCCTTAATTCTATAAATAAAAAATGGAAAGACTACAAATCGGAATTGAAGCGGAAGTATTACGATCCGTATGAAACGAATGAAGAAAGATTTAGAAATAGTCCTCCGTCAGTGGTTGAAGCACAATGGAGTGTACTTGTATACCATTGGGGTGAACAAGAAGCTCAGGTAAATATTCTTCTTCGAAATGCTATTGTAGGTTTTTAGCACATAGCAGATTTGTAAATCCTTAATTAAATTTTTTTTTATGTATCAGGACTTGTCACAACGAAATCGTAACAATCGTGCTCAGCAGACGCTAGCACATACAGCTGGCACTCGAAGTTTTGCTAGAGTTCGAAAGGAGAAGGTATACACTTTATTTTCTTGTGAAAATGCTTAAGTTTCCTAATATATATTATTGCAAACATAAAGTTAACATGGTTGTTTGAATGGAAGTTATAGTTTGAGTTTCTTCGTCAATTTTTTTCTCCTATAAAGGCTCATATCACCAGACGGAGTAACTAAATAAGGTTAAGTTAGCTAATCCAATTTAGAATAACAATGAAGTAGCTAAATTTCCTTTACCCTTAAAAAATTCTCACTGTAACCTCCCCGGGGTTTGTTACGGATTCCTCCATTCACAAGCCTACAACATTTATAAACATCTTACATGTTTATTGTCTGTCTTGGTGTGCCTTAGAGAAAGAAGATGCCTAGGTGATTTAGACAACAATGAATTTTATACAAGAGAATAGCTTGTTTTGCAGTCGGTGTAAGGTGACCATGACTCCTAGTGCCCTAGGCTTTGAAAATATGAACTTTAATTACAAACCCTCCTAGGCTTCATTGGCCAGTCCTAGAAGGACCCAATTACCCCTTTCAAATGAATAAACCTATTGTTCCATCATCCCATGCAGAACAACACCACCATTTACTGAACTGACATTGATGAATTTGATCTTATTCAATAATGCTGGACAAGTTTAGGCAACTTATGGGTGTGTGACCCTACTGTCTAATCTATTAGGCAGGCAATATATGACCACCACATGCATTAGGTCGTCGTCGGCCATGGACCTTTAGGAATCAATGCTGGTCTGGCCTTTGCCAGCAAATCGATCTCAACTTTGTGGGTGTTTGTGGCCTCAAATCCTCATGTTTTAAGACTGCCCTTGCCATATCAAGGCCCCGTTTAAGCCCCTCCATTATCAATTTCGCATGAGAGAGATTGATGAGGGCATGTAGCAAAGGCTATGGCACAGGTGATTGTCATTGTCCGTAGGTGGTCGGCGCTGGCTTCTGGGCCTATAATACCAAGAGGTCGAAACTGTCCCGGTCAAATCAGAACTTATAACGAGAAGTCATTTTCTTATGCTCTTCTCTTGAATGGTCTTTCCGTACGTGGCCCTATTGTCTGCTAGCTCTTCTTTGGTGAATTGGCAATTCAATCTTCTTGTCAAATTAAGTTGTGGAAATGCATTGATTGTACCGACCTTCAATTTAGTTAAGAGAGATGATAGAAAATAATGCAGATTGTTGCATACCGGCTTTGATTTTGCTGGTTGCTTTCTCTCTCTCTCTCAACTCAATGAACTCACCCTATTAATGAAATTGGAATAAAATAATTAGTTATTGTGCCAAAATAGGATCAGAACAAATAAAAACTGAGCCAAAGACTTTGAGGTTTGCAAATCCAAATTCATTTTTCCCCTTTTTTTGTCCTTACGGCTGTGTTTGGTTCCTTGGATTTGAAAAGAAATGAAAAAAGGATATTTTCTCTTGTTTGGTTTGCTAGGGAAAACAAGGAAGAAATTTTTGAAGAAATCACTCTCTTGTTTGGCACTCGAAGTTTATATGGAAAATCAAAGGGTTTTTTTGATTTTTGGATTTTGTAGTTGATGAAAAGGAAAAAATACATAAATACCGAGTCCATCTAATTAGGGATAGCAATGTACCTCTAATGGTCAAGGTTTGATATGGTTAAAATCAAGTTAGAGGCGGATTTGAGTTTTGTCCTCACCAACGAAGTTATATCTTCTTACTCCTCATTTGAGGAAATCCTTTCTAGGTTAGGTTGGGAGAGGTACTGTGATGACCCATATCTCTTCCAGTTTCACGGTTCGTCAGTTGATCTCATCTCTCTGCCTAGAGAATTAGGATTCTTAACGACATCACACATGTGAAATGACTTGCTTCTTTTGTTTAGAGAATTCTTCAAGCTCAAGTCATTTCACATGTAAGATAACGTCGTTAAGAATTCTTTCTCTAGACATTACACATTGATTGTATTTGGGATAGCTTGAAAGATGCTAAACTACTTGTCCATGCATTCGACATGAATGAACTTGAACAAGAGGATGCAGACTGCAACGGCCCTAGCAATAAGAAATGCTAGGGCCCCAAGGAATTGAGATTGTTCTCTGATTCAAAACAATGGTAATGGGTTTCAAAGTAGAACTTTGGATCGATTGCAATATCTTTTCCTTTTGATTGCAGTTGGGGAGTTAATAACTCCATTAGCATTGGCAGGGTTGGAGGATTGCCATCTGTTGGAGGAGATTAGGATAAATGTTAAAGGTGACTGCAGGGGAGGTCTAAACCATCCCAAACTGAATTTGGAGTGAGTTTTTTCGAAGTTGCATTCGGATTAAGCTCACTTGCGTACTATCCTAGCCTGTTGAAGATGCAGCTGGATTGTGGGAATGCAATAAATTATGCATTGACTCCTTTAACTAGGAGTACAGACCTGAGTCTGTGGAAGAGGTTTTACTTAAATGGAAGTGGGAATTTGAATCTCAAGGAGCTTGACTACTAGTCACATCAGGATTTAGATGTACGCTAGATGACCCTCTTTCTCCTTGCTGCTAGGTTGTTTGCAGAATGTGTCACTTTAAGAAAGCTATTCATCTATGTCACAACCCATGAGCATTTCATGATATTTCTTCTCAGGATCCCCAATCTCAGGGATGTACAGCTGAGAGAAGAATACTATCATGCACCAGAGAATGATATGCGTAATGAAATGCGAGTAGACTCGTACAGTGTATTTGAGGATGCGTTGAATAGTCGCATTATTTTGTATTGATGATATAGTATTTGAGCCCTTAAAATGAGGGTTTTCAACTCTTCTAGGGTTTTCAACTCTTCTAGGATTCATATAAATGCTTCACCACATATAAAACAGACAAAGCAAGAACTTCTCAGTCACTGCATTTGGTGTCAAAGGTGATCCATCACCCATTCAAGTTCTGCATTTTAAGGGCTTAAACACTATATCATCAATACGGGATGATGCGGTTATTCAGCGCATCCTCAAAGCGACTGCACGAGTCTACTCGCATTTTAGTACTCATATAATTCTCTGGTGCATGATAGTATATTCTTCTCTCAGCTGTACATCCCTGAGATTGGGGATCCTGAGAAGAAACATCATGAAGTGCTCATAGGTTGTCCCATAGATGAAGAGCTTTCTTAAAGTGGCACATTCTGCAGGCAACCCAACAGTAGGGATCGAGAGGATCTTCTGGTGTACATCTATGTTCTCTAGTGGCTAGTAATCAAGCTCATTGAGATTCAAATTCCCAATTCCATTCAAGTAAAACCTCTCCCACAAATTCAGGTCTATACGCCCCAGTTAGGGCAGTCAATGCATAACCTATTGCATCCCCACAATTCAGTTGCATCTTCAACAGACTAGGATACTACGCAAGTGAGCTTAATCCGAATGCAATTTCGAGAGAGCTCACTTCAAATTCAGTTTGGGATGGTTTAGGCCTCCCCTTGCAGTCACCTTCAACCTTTATCCTAATCTCCTCCAACAGAGGGCAATCCTCCAGCCCTGCAAATGCTAATGGAGTTAGTAGCTCTCCAACTGCAATCCAAAGGGAAAGATATCGCAATTGATCCCAGGTTCTACTTTAAAACTCGTTACTATTGTTTTGAATCAGAGAACAATCTCCATCCATTGGGGCCCTAGCATTTCTTATTGTTAGGGCTGTTGCAGTCTGTATCCTCTTGTTCAAATTCATTCAAGTCGAATGCATGGACAAGTCGCTTAGCATCTTTCAAGCTATCCCAAATACAATCAATGTGTAATGTCCAGAGAAAGGATTCTGAACGACGATATCATACATGTGAAAAGACTTGAACTTAGAGAATTCTCTAGACAAAAGAAGCAAGTCCTTTCACATGTGTGATGTCGTTAAGAATCCTAATTCTCTAGGCAGAGAGATGAGATTAACTGACGAACCGTGAAACTGGAAGAGATCTGGACCATCACAGTACCTCTCCCAACCTAACCTAGAAAGGATTTCCTCAAATGAGGAGTAAGAAGATATGATTTCGTCGGTGAGGACATGGGCTAACACCTTCTGGCGAGCGTTCGCTTGTCGTCTTTCGGAAGTCTCAGCTGCTGTGTTTTCGCTGCGAAATACGCTGTTCTTGAACACACAAACCCCAGTCAATCTTGCTTAAATTTTGGTACTTGGCTTGTTTTAGTTTGGTTTTTTGGGGATGCGAAGGATAATAATCAAAGAGTGATGATGAAGGAGCAGGTAGAGGGGAGTAGCTTGGAGTGTTTTAACGGAATAGTAATGATGATGGGAATATGGGGGAAGGGTGGAAGGGTTTATATATGTTTGAAGTGTGAGGAGTTGATGAGCTTAAGACAAAAGAAGTAAGAGAAAAGCCTTTTGGGATTTTGCCAAGTTATAGAGAAGTATTCTATGCCTTGTTTGCCTTTGGAATAGAATCTATAAAATATGGGTTCCGTTTGGTTTAAATAAGAGGGTACAAGGGTGTCATAAGAGTCTGGAAGGGGGAAGTAATAGTGATGGCATCATCATAGCTCAGCATTAGGAAGGATTTAAAAGCACGGCCTTAAGGTCATACATAAGGCAGTCCCAAGACAATCCTTATGTATTAAACCTTGTACCGTGGGTTTAAATCTGAAGGAAAGCTTCCCTCATAGCTATTTAATAAGAGATTGTCAAATACCTGATTGTAGGAATCAATTTTCCATCCATGGTTTGGGACTTAGATTGCATGTCTTCAAATACTTTTGTTACGTTCCTTCCTGACAGACTTGATAATAGCCAATTGAACCATGTAGAACCCCTACAATTAGTAGACAGTAAATGGGCATGTATGACATACAGGCTTTACATAAAAGCCAGTAATAGAAAATTATGCAATGTTCTACCTTCTGCCACTTGCTGTGACTTATTGTTGTAAGCATGTTCATGTCCACCAATCATGAGTAAGATAGCATATACTCCAATATCTCTTGTTATGTTGCTTCCAAATTGGCCAGTGGGATGATGTGAAACACCCAATTGTGGTAATTGGTTTCTTGTCCGTGGATTTAGACACAGAGTGCATGTCTTCGAATATTATCATCTTATTTCTTCCACATAGGCCTCATGGTAGCCAATGGGACAATGTAGAAGATCTGGGATGAATATACATAATAAATTACTTATATATGGACGTGCAAGCTGTATATGTAGGAATTGTCGGGTCGAGCAGAGACGTTCATACATACACATCTACGGAAGGACGGTTCCCCGGTTAGCGAGGACGCTGGAAATAAGATTGTAAGTTGAATTAAAATTATCAGCTAATTAGATGCAATAATTTCATGAAAAGCATATTCTTAAAGTTATTCACATATTTTTTGCAGGATCAAATGAGAAATCTTATGGCTGCTGGCACACCAGATGGTACCTCTTGTGACGACATCTTCACACAGGTTATGGGACCTGACACCCATGGTCGGGTAAGATGTTGTGGGATGGGCGTCACTCCCACTAAAATTTGGGGCTCCTCCTCAAGTCGTCGAGGCGCTGATTCTCAAGAAATAAATAGACTAAAGGAACAATTGGAAGAAGAGAGGCGACTACGACAGGAAGAAGTGGAGCGGGCTAATAGGAAGATGGATAAGGCTAGTAGAGACATAGCAGAGCTTCAACGTATAGTCTATTCAATTGCGAGACAGGTAGTCATCATGACACATTAAAATAGTTTTCACTTTTTTACATTATCTTAATATGTACATTTAATGATGAATCTTTGTTACTTATATTATAGGGTGGACAATCATCATGTGGGGATGATACTCCACACCAAACGCCAGACAGCCCTCCTGATCATTGCTAGAAGTTGTAATTTAAGGTTTTTAACTAGTAAATTGAATGTTTATCTTTTAATCTTTTTTTTTCATTTAGTGTTTTTAAGGTGTGTAAATTCAAAGTATGATTAAATATTAATGAATTTTCTATTTCATGCAGGAATGCCAGACGATGTGCCCAATTGGACATGTTATTGATTGTGTTAAATTTGGATGAGATATTGACTTATTTTGTGTTTTTTATGTTTAGATTTGTATATAGTTGGATTACTTTTCATTATTTAGTTTTTGCTTTCTACAGAATTATTGACTTACTGGATTGTATGCCCATTATTGGATTGCAACAGTCAGATGTTAGAAACTTTAGATCAACCTGAAATGGAACTGAAAACTAAACCAAATTGAAATGGAAAACCATAAACAGAAACTAAAGAAACTCAAATTGCAGTTTCTTTTTGGTTTGGGTTGGGTTGGTATTAAATTATCACACTTTTTTTTAAACTATATGCTTGCATACATTTATTATATATTGTTGTGTCATTTATGAGATATATAATATCATTTATACAATATATTAGACAAACAAACATGCAACATATATAAAAAAACAAACATACATACACATATATGCATATGCATTTGATTTGATTTAATTCAGCTTAGACGTATAGTTAGGATTTTGATTCAATTTTGTTCTGTTTAACCTAGGGTTCAAACCAAAACTAAAGCAATCTAATTTGGTTTAGTATTCTTCATAACCAAAACCAAACCAACCCATTTGTAAGCCCAAGGTCTGGGTCAATCAATTCTTGTGTTCGATGGAAGCAAGTTGCAACCCTAGCAATATCCTGAAGTGAGAAGCTCAGATGAATAGATAATCATATTTAAGAATTGTGAGTACTATATTTTTTCGCATTGTTCTTTCACATCTGAAAATCTGGACATCTACCAGTGCTTCAGGTGGTTTATTGGCTTACTGCTTTTAGGGAGGGCTGGACGGTATGTACCCAAATTTCCAGTTGGTGAGGTAACTTGTGTAGACACCCCAAATTGCACTGCCAAATGAGAAAATAATAAAAACATGTAATTAGAGCTTAAAACAGGTCAAAAAAGCCTAAAAATAGAATGAACAGGCTTTGCCCGTATTGGATTCACGGGCCTATCTCGCCCGCAAAATATCTACGGGCAGGCGCGCCTGTAGTACCAATACGGTCACCATTGGACCGTAAATCATTTACGGGCATTAAAGACACGTGCAAGTTTTGTCATCCTCTCGATTTCCGAGCTTTATTTGAAGTCCAATATATCTTTAAACGAGCGAATTAAGTATTTTATTCGCTGAAGCCACTATGGATGGGCATTATCTCTATATTTCACTCTATCCTGAGAATCAGGATATATCCTTCTGGACCAACCATGCCCCTGGGTGTGTCTATAAATAGAGGCTCTTTCCTCTAGCTACAGGCCACGAAATTTTGAAGAAACAAAAGCTCCAAGAGAAGGAAAGGAATCCCTGCTGCTCTGCCTGCTCAATCCAGGTAAGTCCCCTATCCCTTTTTATTTTCTGTCTTCAATTCCAGATGTAATAGGATCATCTCTATTGCTGTAGAATAAGGCCATATCTGTTTTTGTATTCCTAAACTTGTCTCCAAGTACCTCAAGGGTCTCTCTAGCCGTAAAACGTGAAGAGAGAACTAGGGGAAAGGCGAAAAGGTGGATCCCTAGAATAGAACCCCATATCTGTTTTTTTCTTTTTTTTCATAGAATAAGGCCTGTGATTGTGTTTGTGTACCCAAACCTATCTCTAAGTACCTCAAGAGTCTCTCTAACCGTAAAACGTGAAGAGAGAACTAGGGGAAAGGGGAACAGGTGGATCCGTAGGGTAGACCCCCATGTGCTCTAATTTGTGAGATGTGGCTGTTTTAAATATCCTGATCATGTTTTAATGCTTTTTATGATGAATCTGAATGAATAACATGAATCTATGATGTTCATAGCATGAGATCCCCACTTTTTGACAAAATTTGGATTTTTCACATATTTGCACCTACAGCACTGTTTTCGTGATTTTTGTGATTTTAGGCTAGGATCTTGGATTTATCATGATCAATATGGTAGATCTGAATCCAGAAGCCTGAAAATAAATTCTAGGGTTTCATGATATGGTTTTAAAATTGTTTTTCATTATTGAGAGAAGACCCTACGGTCTCAGTTCTCCCCTTTTGGTGTTTTTCATCAACGTGGGTATTTTTGGTTTTTATTTTCTGATTTAATGTGAAATTTGGGCTTTATCTATGTCCTGGACTATTCAAGTTCAATTTTGAAATATTTTATAAAAATCATATTTTTCTAGATTTCTAGAATTTTGACTTGAAGCCAGATTTTTGGATTTTTCACTTTAAATTGATTTTATTTGATTTTATCTCAATTTTGTTTTGATCATGAAACCCTAGGAATGGTATGATCATATTTGAAGATTCTGGATCAATCAGACTATTCATATGAAAAACCATATATTTTTATCTTCTTTTTGTGATTTTTCCTGATTTTATAGCAAGCTTTTTCCTTTATTTTAACATGAACAAATACCTGGCAACCACCTTGTGTGGATGAATAGGGGTGCCTAACACCTTCCCCTGTTCATAACTTAATCCCCTTACCCATCTCTGGTTGTTTTTTTAGGAGGGATATTTTGCCCTAAAAATTGCCTTTTGTGCTTATTTAATATTTTGGTGTCCATTCACACCTAAATTGAATGGTGGCGACTCTTTGTTTAATATAATCCCGTGTGATGATTGAGGAAGTCATTAGATATTGATTTTTTCCCATGTCTCACAACTGGCGACTCTGCTGGGGACTTGTGGATTTCAGCCTTTTGGTGTTTGTTCATGTTTTTGATTTTTTTGATTTGCTTGCTATTTTGTGTTCTTAAGCATGTTGGGTATGTTTTAAATTTGAATTATTGCTTAAGAATTCATGGGGGTAGAAACATGCTTAATTTTGATTTATAGGATTGTTTCTACAAACATGCGTAGGGGAGGTCCGTTTTGCTGAACCATGCTTATTTTTTGCTATATTTTTATAATAGCATGTTTTAATTTTCAGCATGATCTCCATGATGATTTTGGGTGTATAACATGATCATATGTTTGCATAATAGATAATTTTTTTTTATGAGCATGTTTTGGGTGCTATAGGATTGCTTTATTTACTTGTTTATTTTAAATATGCTTTCCTATTATGCCTTGGTTTGTTTATGCATGGCTGCGAAAAGAGTGGCAAGGGTTTGGGACGTTGTGAATGTGACCTATGTTTACAATGCACTGTGCACCTTTTATTTTTTTACACGGCCTACCTATCACCTATAGGAAGTTGAACAAGAATGTGTGTAGCTTGGCGCACCGAGGTCGATACTTCGGAAAGCGAAAGTGAAAACATTCACCTTAGAACTTTGAGCTAATGATGTGATGATAATGTGGATCTGGGATTCTGGTCATCACTAGGCTTGAGTGCTAAGTTGCCATTAAGCCAAAACCCAAAACCCCTACGCTTAAAGGTGGAGTTACACGTTTTTGGCTAAATTACACAATTACGTGGGAATATGGGGTTTGTATGATTGTGGGAAGGCCGTATGCATGGCTTACAAACCAGGGCATAATGCGGATGCTATATTCAAGGTAAACAAGGTAACAAGGTAATCCTATTGTTTTGCATTATTTTCATGTCATAGGGGTGTCATGGTACCCATGGGTTTGGGATAAAATTGGTCCCAAAATATGCATATTTGCTAAAAGTTGGTGCAGCCCATAGGAAGAGTTTCTAACTTTGTTTAGAATCAATCCTACCCTATGTACACACAAGAGGCAACAAAAGGGTATCAAATTCTTGAGTATGATGTCAATTTGGAGGGTACATGTGCCCTCCCTAGCATGTGTTTTACAAATAGGCCAAAGTCCACTTTGGGACAGTTTAGAAGCTCTGTACTGGGTGAACCGTACGTTTGGATGAACAATGAAAGTGATCAAACCATATAAAAACTGGAAAAATATAACAGGGTTCCGTAAAACCGCATTTAATACACGGGCTGGGCTTGCCCGTATTGTTTATACGGGCTAGGCTCGCCCGTGGATTGCCTACGGTCACGGCTTGCTCGTAATTTGAATACGGGCAGGGCTGGACCGTACTGTGTATACGGTTTTCTTGGAATATTCAACTTTAATCAGTTTTTCCCACTAAAATATTTTTTTAACCTTTAAATAATGATAAAGGGAAACAAGTTTGAATAAAATGCTTCAAAAAAACAAAAAAAACAAAAAAAAAAAAACAAAAAAAACAAAAAAAAAAAAAAAAAAACAAACAAACAAACAAACAAAATAATTAAAAGAAAAAAGGTGAGAGAAAGGTTCCTTAGGCTTCTGAAAGCCTTTGAATTTCAGACTTTTTCAAAACTCTTGGGCCTCTGAAAGCCTTTGAATTTCAGATTTTTCAAAAAATCCTGGGCCTCTGAAAGCCTTTGAATTTCAGACTTTTTCTCAAAAAAAAAAAAAAAACCCCGGGCCTCTGAAAGCCTTTGAATTTCAGAACTTTTGGGCCTCTGAAAGCCTTTGAATTTCAGACCTTTTTCTTTTGGGCCTCTGAAAGCCTTTGAATTTCAGAACTTTTGGGCCTCTGAAAGCCTTTGAATTTCAGACCTTTTCCTTTTGGGCCTCTGAAAGCCTTTGAATTTCAGAACTTTTGGGCCTCTGAAAGCCTTTGAATTTCAGACCTTTTTCTTTTGGGCCTCTGAAAGCCTTTGAATTTCAGAACTTTTGGGCCTCTGAAAGCCTTTGAATTTCAGACCTTTTTCTTTTGGGCCTCTGAAAGCCTTTGAATTTCAGACCTTTTTCTTTTGGGCCTCTGAAAGCCTTTGAATTTCAGAACTTTTGGGCCTCTGAAAGCCTTTGAATTTCAGACCTTTTTCTTTTAGGCCTCTGAAAGCCTTCGAATTTCAGAACTTTTGGGCCTCTGAAAGCCTTTGAATTTCAGACTTTTAAAAAAAAAAAAAAAAAAACCCTGGGCCTCTGAAAGCCTTTGAATTTCAGACTTTTATCAAAAATCCCTGGGCCTCTGAAAGCCTTTGAATTTCAGACCTTTTTCAAAAAAAACCCCCCCGGGCCTCTGAAAGCCTTTGAATTTCAGACCTTTCTCTCTTTTGTGGGACCTGTTGGAAGCCCTAGAATATTCCAACAATTCAATTCAAAAAAAAAAAAAAATAAAAAAAAAAAAAAAAGAAGCAAATAAAGAAAAAAAAAAATCCAAACTCGTGTTCACCCAGCTTGCACATAGGCATACCTAGACAGGTGAATGAGATTAAATTGGCACTGATATTTTTCCTTTATCTTTTCACCAGGTACTAATACATTTGCAATCATAGCTCCTGTAACCAGATCAAGAGCTCGAGCCATGAATCCCATTGAAGATGAAGTTGATGCTCCTCATCCAGATGTCGTTCTACTCCAAGAACAAGTGGCAGGACTAGCCCGAATGCTAGAGAACATACTGTCAGTACAGGCCCAACAAGTGCAGGCCCAACAAATGCAGGCCCAGAACCAGGCATCCACATCCAACCCTGCACCTCCACCCCAAGTCAACGTTCCACCTCCAGTGCAACCAACTCCTGAACCCGTCTATGAACCCACCCCTGAACCTATACTGACCAGGGATGAGACAGCTGAATCAAACAAGGCTAAGGAAAAGGAAAGGATAAGGGAAGAGGTTGAAAGAAAGTTCATGCATAAGTTAGAAATGATCCAAGATGAACTTAGGGAAGTCAAAGGGGTAAACAACTTTGGAGGCACCAATTTTGAAGACCTGTGCCTATACCCCAATGTGAACCTGCCGGCTAAGTTTAAGTGCCCAGACTTGGACAAGTATGATGGCACTGGTTGCCCTATGAGCCACCTAAAGCTATACTGTGGTGCCCTATGCCAGTTTGGGCAAGATGAAGGGGTTCTAATCCAACTTTTCCAAAGGAGCCTGACTGGAACCGCATTAAGATGGTTTGCTACTCTAGACCATGGAAAGATCAAAAGATGGAAGGACCTAGCTGATGCATTCCTAACTCAATACAGGTTCAATTCTGAGATCATGCCAGATAGGTATGACGTCATGAGAATGAGCAAAGGAAGAGAAGAGACTGTAAGGCAATATGCCAAGAGGTGGAGGGAGACGGCCTCCCAGGTCAGGCCACCCATGCTAGAACAGGAAATGATTTCTACCTTCATAAGCACTTTGGGTCAACCATTCTACAGCCACTTGGTGGGTCAGACCACCACTAATTTTGCAGCTTTGGTTCAGGTGGCTGACCGAATTGAGGATGGAATAAGGTCAGGTAAGATAATTGACCACTCTGCCATGGTTAGCCAGCAGGACCCCAACCTAAAGAAAGGAAGCGGGACAAAAAAGAATGGGAACAAGAGGGAGGGTGAGGTAAACATGGTACAGCCACCATCTGGCCCTAACAAGCCCATACAAATCAACGTACCTGCCCATTTTCCTACATCACCTGCTCCATCTACCCAGGCCCCCATGAGGGTTAATGTTCCAGCAGCACCTTCAGACCAAAAAAGGGTTTTTACCAAAGAGGAAAAGGACGCCTATTTTGCAGCAAGGAGAAATAGGGTTTTCACCCCTATTCCAATGACTCCCTCTCAATTGCTGCCCACTTTATTGCAAGGAGGGTATATCACCTTAAGAGAACCCAATCCGAATGCATCTAAGGGGAGAAATTTTGACCCCTCCACCACTTGTGATTACCATATGGGTGCACCTGGGCACCCTACAGACAAGTGCTGGCCTTTGAAACATGCCATTCAGGATTTACTAGACCAGAATACCCTGTCTTTCAATACAGGGGCTTCCAATCCTCCAAGAACAGATATTGGACAAAACCCACTGCCCCAACATCACGGGGCAGGCCCATCTAATGTCATAGGAGTCATCTCTTCTGACAAAATAACCTTTGACCCATCTCAATTAATTGCTCCCATAGGGACAACAGTCAAAGTATATTTTGACAAGAGAAGTGAAGGCAAAGAAATAAACATGATTTCAAAGGGGAATGATGGTGCTGCAAAGAACATTAGCTCATCTTTGGACCGGGTCTCATCCCTCATGGCCCAAATGAACATCGCCAAGCCACCTTTGGTCATTAATTACAATCCATCCACTTTTACTCCGCCCATTCAGTCTAAGCTACCATTGGTCATAAATTGTGACCCCCTTAGTGCGTCAGTCACTTCTGCAAACCCCCAACCAAAACAACTTCCTCCATTGGTTGTTAATGTTCCTATTACTCAGACTTCCATCGCCAAATCCAAACTTCCCCCATTGGTGGTGAATGTCCCTAAGCCTTCCTACATTGAATCGGCTGTACCATGGAACTACAGTGAAGCATTTACCACTACATGCCCTGCAGTTGAAAGCAAGGAAGAAGTAAACCTTATGATGAGGTCAGGAAAGTGTGTAGGGGTGGAAGAAAAACAGAAAGAAACAGAGAAGGATAAAGAAGAGGAAAGAAATAAAGGCAAGGCCAAAGTAGGGGAAGAGGCCCCTCAGGTAACTAACAGTGAGGCTGCTGACCTCATGAAGGTAATAAAAAAAAGCGAGTTCAATGTTCTCGAGCAATTGAACAAAGTCCCTGCCCAGATCTCAATACTGGGCCTATTGTTAAATTCAGAAAAACATAGGGACTCCTTGTTAAGGATACTCCAGGGGGCCCATGTGCCTAAAAACATTGAACCAGACCAACTAGGCCGGATGGTTGGGCAAATATTATCTCATAATGTTATAACCTTTTCTGAAACGGAAATTAGTCCAGCAGGATACCATCATGTGGATCCATTGCACATTGCTGTGCTCAGTAAGGGCTGCATGATAGCCCGGGTCTTGATTGATAATGGGTCAGCCCTCAATGTCTGCCCATTAGTAACCTTTGTTAAGCTCAATCTGGAGCGAAACAAAATAAAACAAAATGGAAGAATTATAAGAGCATTTGACAGCTCTAAAACACACTCCCTAGGGGAGGTTGAACTGCCGGTCACAATTGGACCGTATATTTTTAACATCACATTTGAAGTGATGGATATACCTGCAGCCTTCAACCTGCTCCTAGGAAGGCCGTGGATTCATACGGCTAGGGCCATACCATCTACCCTCCACCAAAGAGTCAAGTATATTAGAGGGCAAAAGGTGATTACCGTCCTGGCCGAAAATTTGGTTCCCCCCATGTGGTCCCCTGATGTACCCTGTATTAACACGGAAATGACAGCAGATAAGATGGCATTTCACTCTTTTCAGTTTGAAGCTGTGAATTATATACCTGGGGGGTATCAGCAAAAAGAAGGAAAATTGACCTGTGCTGAAAAAATGGTCAAAAATGTATTAGAAAAGTACCATTTTCACCCTGGAAAAGGTCTGGGGATTAACCTACAAGGAAGGATAGAACCAGTTCAGGTTAAGAAGATGGTTCACAGAGCAGGATTGGGGTCCAAGCCAAGGAAATGGAGAAGACAGGGGCAGACAGAAGCTATGAAATTCCCGCACATCAGGGAAACTTTTCCTAAGCTGTCTCACATGATTCAGCTGTCTCCTCCTGAGGATCAGGCCAAACCCCCATACTACAATGTCAACCCATTCCAGAAACCTAAACCCTCCACAATACAACCATGTGTTCCACCTCCTCAGGCATCTGGTGGGCCTGGGCCACAGACAGAACAAAAGCAGGATTTTTCTGAGGACATAGGGGCATTCTTTGCCATGACAGAAGGCAACCAAGAAAAAGTAGCAGAGGAGCTACCTTTTATTGATTGGGCTGCAGTAGAAGTTCCATCTGGAACTGGCCCTACCGAAGAAGCAGGCAATGCAACTCACCCAGTACTGGTGATCTCAGATGCAGATCCTGAACTTGAGGAGCAGGCTTGTATCCCTGCCCCAGATTCTTTCATTCTGAATAATTGGGAGGAAACTCCCCTTACTTTTGAAGCCGCGTTTGTTTGGCAAACAGACATGGCTTCCAAAAAAAAACTCCATTAGTGGAATGCCCTTTTCCTGAAGGTTTTAATGAGCCTTCGTCTTCAGGGAAAGATTTTGTAGAAGGCTCTCAAATAACACAAAAAGATTTTTCAATTTTTTCTAGAAAAGATAAAGTTTTCAAAAAGGTCCAAACCATTTATGAACCATATAAGCAAACGGAATTGGATCAGGATGAATATGACTTCGACCTTGAGCTTGACTTTGACCTAATGGGGATTGAAGAAGAGACCGAGGACGAAGAAAACGACGTTCCAAAAGAAATCACATATCAATTAGAGCGTCATGAAAAGGGGGTCCAACCCAATATTGAAGAGACCATATCCATCAACCTAGGGACCGAAGATGACCCAAAAATAGTGAAGATTGGGGTATGCCTATCTGGGGTACAGCGGGATGAAATGATACGATTTTTGGCTGATTATGAAGATGTGTTCGCATGGTGGTATCGGGATATGCCAGGGTTAGACACAGATATGGTGGTGCACAGGCTACCCATTCTACCAGACTCTAAGCCAGTTAAGCAGAAACTGAGAAGGTTAAAACCTGAATGGACATTGAAGGTTAAAGATGAAGTGGTGAAACAATTCCAAGCTGGATTCTTAGCAGTGTCCACATACCCCGAATGGCTTGCAAATATAGTGCCAGTACCAAAGAAGGATGGAAAAGTCAGAATGTGCGTAGATTATAGAGATTTGAATAAGGCAAGTCCAAAGGATGATTTTCCTCTTCCACACATAGATATCTTGGTGGATAACACCGCTGTACATAGCCTGTTCTCATTCATGGACGGGTTTTCTGGGTACAATCAGATTAAGATGGCTAAGGAAGACCAAGAGAAGACAGCCTTTATCACCCCTTGGGGTACCTTCCACTACACTGTCATGCCATTTGGACTTAAGAACGCTGGGGCAACCTACCAGAGGGCCATGACAGCCTTATTCCATGATATGATCCATAAGGAGATGGAGGTTTATGTGGATGATATGATAGCCAAATCATGTGAGGAAGAAGACCACTTGATCAACTTGAAGAAGGTATTTGACCGGCTTAGGAAATACAGTCTAAGGCTTAACCCTGCGAAGTGTGTCTTTGGAGCTACATCAGGAAAATTGTTGGGCTTTATAGTAAGTAGAAGGGGAATTGAGATTGACCCAGCTAAAGCTAAAGCCATCATTGAAATGCCATCACCTAGAACCGAGAGGGAAGTTCGGGGTTTTCTTGGGAGGATTCAGTACATAAGCCGGTTCATAGCACAGCTCACCGCTATCTGTGAACCAATTTTCAAACTTTTAAGAAAGAATAACCCGACAATCTGGAATGATGATTGCCAAGAAGCCTTTGACACAATAAAGGAATACTTATTGAACCCACCTGTGCTAGTACCACCAACTCCAGGAAGGCCATTAATTCTATACTTATCTGTTTTGGAGACATCAATGGGGTGTGTCTTAGGACAGCATGACGATACAGGCAGAAAGGAGAGGGCGATTTACTACCTGAGTAAGAAATTTACAGAATATGAAGCAAAGTATTCCCCCTTAGAGAAGACTTGTTGTGCTTTAGTATGGGCGACTCAGAGACTAAGGCACTATTTCCTTAGTCATTCCACCTTATTGATATCCCGAATGGACCCTTTGAAGTATCTATTTGAGAAACCAGCTTTAACTGGCAGAACAGCAAAGTGGCAGTTGTTACTCTCTGAATTTGACCTCACCTATATCACACAGAAGGCCATTAAGGGTCAAGCCATTGCAGATCACTTAGCTGCACACCCTTTACCAGAATACCAACCCTTAAAGACCAACTTCCCTGATGAGGCAATCTTGTTTGCTGAAGAGGAAGAAGGCGAAAGCTCATGGCAAATGTTTTTTGATGGGGCCGCCAATATGAATGGAAATGGAATAGGGGCTGTATTGATCAAGCCAGATGGGGCACATATCCCGATCGCAGTGAAGTTAAGGTTCCAATGCACAAACAATATAGCAGAGTATGAAGCATGCATAATTGGGTTACAAGCAGCCTTAGATCATGAAGTAGAGGAACTTGACGTATATGGGGATTCGAGTCTTATCATCTTCCAAACAACTGGTGAATGGAAAACCAAGGATCACAAATTGATCCCCTATCACCAGTATTTGGAAGAAATAAGCACCAAGTTTACTCGAATTTCCTTCAATTATATGCCAAGGGCCAAAAATCAGTTTGCAGATGCTCTAGCAACATTGGCTTCAATGGTCAGTATGCCAGAAGGTGTTGATATTAGACCATTAGAAATTGAAGTCAGAGATGAACCAGCCTATTGCCTTGTTCTAGAAGAAACCCCAGAAGAAGAAGTACCATGGTTTCAAGACATTAAGAATTTCCTAAATGATCGGAGCTTACCAGAAAATGTCACCTCTACAGAGAAAAGAACAATACAGAGGCTGGCAGGACAGTTCTTACTAAGTGGTGGGCAGTTGTACAAAAGATCACACAATGATATACTACTTAGATGTGTTGCAAAGACTGAGTCAGAAAGGATAGTTGAAACGGTACATGGAGGAGTGTGTGGACCCCATATGAATGGGCATATGCTTGCCAAGAAGATTCTGCGATTGGGATATTACTGGTCAACTATGGAGCATGATTGCTATATGCACGTTAAAAGGTGTCATTTATGCCAAGTGTACGCAGATAACAAGAATGCACCCCCAAGTGAATTACACAGTATGACATCTCCGTGGCCTTTTTCTATGTGGGGTATAGATGTCATTGGCATGATCTCTCCAAAGGCATCAAATGGACACAGGTTTATACTTGTAGCAATCGATTACTTCACCAAGTGGGTAGAGGCAGCTTCATATGCAAACATTACAAGTAGCCACGTTCTTAAGTTTTTGAAGCACAACATCATTTGCCGCTATGGTTTGCCAAGTGCCATAGTAACAGACAATGCTTCAAACCTTAAGAACAAAGACATGAGGAAGATGTGTGAACAATTTCAGATTACCCACCACAAGTCAGCGCCTTACAGACCAAAGATGAATGGGGCAGTGGAAGCAGCGCATAAGAATATAAAGAAGATTATTCAGAAAATGGTAGTGAGTTTTAAAGATTGGCATGAAATGCTGCCACTTGCTCTACATGCTTACAGAACCTCAATCCGGACTTCTACAGGGGCAACCCCATACTCCTTAGTCTATGGAATGGAAGCAGTTTTACCAGTGGAAGTGGAAATACCTTCACTAAGAGTGCTAATGGAAGCAGAATTAGAAGAAGCTGAATGGATACAGTCTAGACATGATCAACTCAATTTAATTGAAGAAAAGCGTTTGAAGGCACTTAGTCATGGCCAATTATATCGGAAGAGGATGGCTAGGGCTTACAATAAAAAAGTGAAGCCCAGAACTTTCCAAGAAGGAAATTTGGTATTAAAGAAGATTTTACCCTTTTTGGAAGATCCTCGTGGAAAGTTCAAACCAAATTGGGAAGGACCTTATGTGGTCAAGAAAGTTCTATCAGGGGGTGCTCTCATCTTAACAGAAATGGATGGGAAGGATTTTCCTGAGCCAATTAACTCTGATGCAGTAAAGAGATATTTTCCATGAATGAATATTACTAGGAAAGGATCTGAGGCCATTGTTCTTCATATCCCAAAATTTGAATCCCTAGTCAAACCAATTTGAGCCTGTTCGTATTTTTGTTAAACCCAAACTGGACTTACAGCCTTATACTGGGGCAAAGCCAATAAGGGCAAGGCCAATAGGGGCAAAAAGAAAAATTTTGAAAAAGAAAAAAAAAAAATAGGGGCAAATAAATGCCAAATACAAAAGAAGGGGAATGGGATTGAATTCACCATGACTGTAAGTCCAGTTGACCCATTTTCACACTTAGAAAATTTTGAGCCTTTAATACCTTTTCTTTCATAAACCGAACCTGGCCTTTGTTTCGTCCTATTATTAAGACCTCGGTGATTTTAGTATATTCATTCAACTTTCAGAGTAAGATTGGTGATGACGGAATGCAGAGGCCAACCCTAGTGAAAACCGTAATTGGCACTAGGGGCAAGAAGGGCAAAAAGAAAAAAAAAAAAAAAAGAATCAAGGGTTGAGTTGATCATGTGGTCTAAGCTTCAAATCAGCATGAGCACTGGAAACTGAGCAGATTAGCAAGGCCTATCATGAAGGAAAAATCATTAGGGGATGATTCTAAAGGTCACGGGGTAGACAAATTTGGTCTCTCCCTATTGCTTGGACTACCCTTTTCATTATTCAACCTGATTTTAATTCCTTTAATTATATGTGATTAAGTGTTTTGGATCAGCTTTCAAAAAAAAAAAAAAAAAACTATACTTTGGCCAGTGATGAGAAATCAAATACTTTTTCATAAAACTTCTGTTTTTATAAGCATCTGAGAATTCTGAGGCCAATAATATAAAACCTATTTTTGAATTAAATCTAATATCTTTCCACTAATGGAGTTTGCTTTTGTAAAAAAGTATGGAAAAAAATGAAAGGAAAAAAAATGATGAAAGAATCTAATCCCTATTCCCTAACTGCTCCTCAAGCTCTCTAATCCTAGCTGCCTGAGTTGCAATGATTCAAGAAGCACCCTCTGCATCAGGATCACTCAAAAAGGAGATGACCTCATCTGAAAAAGAAAGTTTGATCTTCAACGCCCTAAGGTCAGCCAAGGAATCCTGATACTTCTTCCGCATCACACGGACTTCAAAGCGACGAGCCTGCCTTTGTTCTTCAAGTTTCTTCTCCATGGCAATGCGGCCAGACTTCTGCTCTTCAAGCTTCCTCTCCAGAACAAGGACTTTTATCCTAAGTTCTTGAGCCTCCCGTACCCATATTTGTTGAAGCCGCTTATGGGTTGCCCTTTCTGACTCCAGAATGTCCTCATAAGTAGGAGGAAGAATTGCAGGATGATCCTCTGGTACTGGGGCATGACTCTGCACCTGTTCCTTGATCCAGAAGTGATAGTCCTTCACATGGGACTCAGAAAAGACTGGACCCCGCAGAAAGCAAACATAGGACCACTCTTTCATTAATTGAGCATTTAGCCCCATGGTGGCTGAAGTAAGTGGCCCTATAAAGCTCTCATAACCTGTGGGAATCATAATTCCCTGGGTCGCTCCAAATTGCCGAAGAACCCTCAAAGGAAGATAGAGAACAGCAGATTTCAAGCCTGCTAAGACCAGAAAGTTTTTATCTCTAAAGCTGATCACTGTCTCTGGAGTGGGCTGATAAGTGCCAGGCCATCTCACTTGATCATCCTGGAGAGTACCCAAGAAAGTGAACCAGCCTTGCTTGCCACCTTGGATGTTAGGACATCCCCTATTGCTCATCAAAACAGGAACTTTCAATCTTGGAAAGAAGCGGCGAGTTATTTCTTCAACCTGGCTAAGATGGTCAAGCAACCAAAGCTGCAGAAAAAGGGAGTATTTCAATTTATTTCCAAAAAAAAAAAAAAAAAAGAAGAAGGAAGAAAAAGAGAGAGAAAAAAAAAAAAAGAAAGAAGAAGAAGAAAAGAAAAAAAAGAAGAAAAAAAAAAAAGAAAGGAAAGGAAGAATAGAAAGAAAAAAAAATAGAAAAAAAAAAAATAAATACATGCATATTTTACCTGTAGGATAGGGGCGCAGGCAAGGAAACGTTTCTTCTTCCTGAAATAACAATCAGTAAGAGCCTGATATATCTCTGCTAGGATCATAGGGGCCAACCTCTCGCGTTCCCTAACCTGACAGATAACTGAGATGAGAGCCAAGTCAACCTGGTCATCACCCCGTGGAAAAAGCAGCTGATTGACCACTATCAGGGTCAATGCATTAAACCTAGAGTCCTTGTCATTACTCCTCAGAAGTTTTTCAGTCAAAAAGGTCTTGGACAAGGTCAACAGTGCATCAGAATTTCCTAAGTCCTTCTTCCCTATACCCAAGAAAGTGGAAGCCTCTTTTTTATAACTAAGCTTTAGGGGTGGGTTCACAACTTTTTCAGAAAATCTAAGGCCAAGGATGGTTTCAATCTCTTCTATGGTAGGAGTCATCTCTTTATCATCAAAACGGAAGAGATTCAGCTCAGGTACCCAATGGCCTATCAAAGCTTCAATGATTTCCCACTTAAAGGGAATTTTAGGGAGGTGTAGGATGTGCCCTAAGTGAATGGAATCCCAACGAATCTCCTCATCAAGTGTCATGGAGTTGACCCATCTATCATAAAAAGAATCCACAATATTGTACCTGGTAAGATTAGGAGGTTTTGATCTAACAGGTTGTCTTGCAGGAGGAGATTCAACGGCAGGAGAAAGCGGTGTAGGGGAAGCCATGGAAGCGCCAAAGAAGCCAAGGAAAGCGAGAAAAGACGTGCTCAGGGAGTTTTCCAACCAATAAAAGTGTCACAGTGACGTTCCCTAGGAGTTTATATAGAAAAAATCGCAAGGCAGTAAATTCCGTAATTATATTACGGGCAAAGCGGGCCCGTATAGGCACTACGGACACGCCTGACCGTGAAAACTTCACGGGCAAGGTACGCCCGTAGTAATTTTACGGGCACGGCTTGCTCGTAGTATAAATACGGTTCCTTCGAAAAAATGCAAAAAAATGGGAATTTTTAATTTCTTTGGTTTCCCTAAGCTTCACCTGTCCCTGTTTTAACATTCATCAGATAATAAATACTGTAAATAAAGAAAAAAGAACACTAATGGAAATTAAACAAACTTCTTTTATATATATGAATGTTTACATCACTTTTTAGCCAGAAAAATACAAAGGTACATGGAAGAATCCTAATCTAATGGCCATGCAGGTCCGCTCCTACGGCCACGGCCTCGTCCTCTGCCCCGACCACGGCCTGTAGATCGCCTGCGCTCAAAGACATGCCGCACAATATTGCGGGCTGTGCTACGCGTCATCCTGCTCAAAACAGACTGAATATCATGCCACATATATAAAGGCACAAGACCTGCAGTGGGATGATCAGGAGGGACGTACCCTGAAGTATCTACATATCCCGTAGAATCGGGATCAGACTCTGTACGGGAAGAATCCGCAGAAGGATCAACAGCAGCATGTGTCACCTCCGTATCCTCCATATCAGGACTAACAGGACCAGTAGGAGCAGATGTCCCAGGTACATCAACCTCCGGCTCCACAGGCTCAGTAGCAGTCATCCCCACCTCGGGCTCTACAGGATCAGCTGTAGCCTCCTCCATCACGGCAGTCTCCAGGATAGGCTCTACCACAGCGGCGTCCATAGCCGAATCCATATCAACATCAGCGGATGTAGCAGGAGCCGTCTCAGCTACTGGGGCAGACTCTGGCACGTCCTCAGTAACAGGAACAATATCAGCCTCGACCTCAGGCTCTGCTGCAGGAACCTCCACTGGACTAGGAGATGTCACGAACTCCACCCGTGCCACAGAAAACACCTCATCCCGGAAATGCATAGGCACGGGTGAAGCAGGTGAAGAAGGGCCAGCTGTGTACTCCTGAAACTAAGAAAAACTTTCAGTCAGAACAAGATAGGCTAATACAAAAGCAGGAATGGAAATAAAAGAAGAAATTAACCTGAGTATCAGACGGACCCGCCTGGTCCTGTGCATCAGATGGACCCTCCTGGCCCTGGGCTCTGGCTAGCTGCCCCCGGAGATCTGAAATAGTGATATAGAGGGCGTCCCGCTCAGCGATCGCTGCATCACGCTGGCGCTCTAGATCAGCATAGCGAGACCGGATCTCTGCCAACTGAGCCTCCTGAAATAGAGAAGAAAGAAGTCAGAAAAATGCTAAGGACAGATGAAATAGAAATAGAAGATCGCAAAAGAAGAAAGCATACCGTGGTGTCGTAGGCCCTAATCACTACCCCTCCTATCTCCGTGACTCCGCCACGGACAGGCATGGGTGACATGAGGCACCCAACAGAAGATCGCCTGAACCATGCATCATAGTCACCCTCCTCCAATAATGTCTCTGCCTCAGTCCAATCTAAGAACTGGGCAGGATCAACAGGCATAGGAGGATAGAGAGGAGTAGTATCTGGCGGGATGGCAGGAATCCGTGGCTCTCCCACATGCTGAAAGAAGAAGCGCTCGCCGCAATACCAGATGCTGCCCAGCTGACCAATAAAGAACTGGTATCTCTGTCGTCTCTGGTCAGGGACAAATGCATCATCTCTGGCTGCCTGCAGGGCCAACACCTCATGAATGTCCTCCATCCTGGGGACAAATAGCTGAAAAACAGAACAAGACATCAGATATGCGATCCAGGAAGAAAAGAAAAGAAGAAAGTAGAGAAATTAAAGAAGATTACCTCAGACCGGTATAACCTGTCCAAGTGGGCCCGGGCGGACCTGGGACGACTCTTTTCAGAGTCGTGCCCTACATGACACCATCTAAGCGCCATGGGATACGTCTCCTCAGGCATCGTAGAGGTAGGGCGGAAATAGGGTATATAAACCCTAGCAAAAAACTGCAAGAAAAAAAAAGAGTTAGAGGAATAGAAAATGAGAGATAAGGAGAGAATAGAAATAAACATTTCACCTGCAAGAAGGGCCAGAAGAACCTGCACCCAACTCCAGCCCCTCTGGAAGTAGAGAGGCCACTCACTGATCGGCGCAGGCCAGCCAGAATAGTACCAAATATGAGCGGGCCCCAGGCATACCTCCTCGCCCGCTGCAGATCTCCCAGAAGACTCAAGAAGTGAGGACTAACTGAAGTCGTGTCCTCTGGGAAGAAGCAGGATCCCATCATATACAGAAAAAGAAATCTGAAGGCGAAAGGAAAAACATGGTCACCGGCAGCAAGCTGGCCAAACTGCCTCCTCCTGAAAGTCTCTCTCAACCATGTCAGAGACAATCTAGCTCTCCCCCGATCCCAGGCCTCTGGAGGCAGCACAATATATCCAAGATAACCAGCGATCTCATCAGCCTCTGGCATCGTCATCTCAGGAATAACATCACCGATTATCCTAATCCCGGTGATGAGCGTGAAATCAGAAGGCCGGATCCCAATCTCAATATCTGGGAAGTGGAAGCTCAAGGTCTCTGGGAAAAACCTCTCCAATAATGCTGCAATGAGGGCTCGATCCAAGCGTACGTCCGGGATAGTGATAAACATGCCGAAGCCATACAATCCTAGCTCCCGACGGTAGGCCGAACTGCAAGCTCTCAAGAATCTAGTAAAGCTGGCCCAGCTCCCTCTATAATGGGACATCGGATACTCCAAAGGGATATCCGCCCTAACGCATGCTGAGGGATGAGTCCTCAAACCATGCAGAAGATCGGTATCCCTAATCTGGGCAGCCACCTCCTCAGGGATCTCAACCCTGGTCCTGGCCTCATCCCTGCCACGGCCCCCTCTGCGGCCTCCTCTATGGCCCTCATCATGGCCTCCATCTCTGCCTCTAGCTCTGCGTCTGCTACGGCTCCTATCTCTGCCAGAAGCCTCAACAGCCGGCTAAAAGAAAATAATTGAAGAATCAGGAAGATGTATTTTGGGAAAGGATATAAAATTGCAGAAAGGTTAGAGTATACCTCTGGGGTCGCCTCACGCGAATCCCCAGAAGGGAAATCCGGGATATCAGAATCAGAATCCCTCTCGGTCCTCAAAGACGAGGCCACATCAGCAGGATCTCGCCTAACCCTCGAGGAGGAAGGCTCATCTGCAGGATCTCGGGAAGCCGATCTAAGGCGGGCCATCTACGGTTCAAATCAGGGAGTTGGTTAATTATTCTGGTTAAAATTTTTATTGCTTGATTTCCATTCTAACCTAGTCTAATTGATTTATAGGAGAAAGAAAAATGGAAAATAGAAAAAATACTTCAGAAGTTCCTAACCAAATCATGGTTCAATAAAAATAATTATTATCTCTTTGATTTCAAGAAATTCTTTAAGAAGCTCAATTATCTTTAATGACCTATTTTATCAGTTATTTATTCATATTTTTTCTGTTGGGTTTCAGGACAGTCAGGACATGTTCAAATTGACCTGAGATTGTGAACAGGAGGTCAAGTCTAATAAGGAAAATGCCTAGCGAATCTAGACTTGTTCATGAGAAAATTCAGAAATGTGGATAAGAGGTTCAAACATCCCACTGATCAAGAATCAAGTTCAAACTTACGAGTGTTCAACTCAAGATAAGTTTCAAAGCAAAATCAATCATTAGCTTGAGTTTACTACAATGAGAACACCAAGATACAAACAAAATACTGATGGCAAATTGCTTCATGATAATTAATGGAAAAGGAAGACAGAATTTCAATAGGAAGCATACAAGATCAAAAGCAGGAATTCAAAATAGAAATCAAGCCAGGATAAGGAAAAAATGCTGCAAGCATCATATAGGATGTGCAAAAGGGATCAGTAAGCCAGCAAACAGTTTATCAGCACAATTGCAAGAAATTGGTCAAGTATTGGTCAAGAAATGAGAATTTGAACAAACCATAATAATACAGACAATAGAATTCTCAATATAGACAGAAAATTCTCCAAGATGCAATTTGGTTATTAATCAAATGGGAGTCAAAACAGAATACAATCAAAGATGTGCATGGCTTAGTTACAATCACAATCGACAGCAAATTGCAAATTTCGGCCATTGGTGAAATTAGCCATTTATGAGTAGAAATGATATAGCAGACCAGAGGCATTGTATGAGTTCGTTCAAGGGCAGCAACCAAGCCACGCAACTATGGAATAAAAGTACTAACTGATGGAAAGAAACATACCTGTTCGCAGAAGAAAGGAGATTTCAGAAGATCAATTCGTGCCTCACCGGAGTAAAATGCAAAAGCCCACAGTCGTCGGAAGGAGCAAGTCGTCGCCAATAATGAAGATGGCCGAAGAACAGTGAGAATCGCCGGAAATTTGAGTTGCCGGAGAAGAGAGAATGGCCGGAGAACAGTGGTCGTCGTCGGATTGTGGAAGAGAGACGTCCGTAAGAGAAGATACGGACAGCAGAAAATTAGGGCAAAATGCGAGCAGAAAAGGAAAAGTCGCGTTCGCAAGCTTAAGAAGGAGTTCAAAATCCGTAAAATCAGTACGGACATCAGACGCCCGTGAAAGTACTACGGTCCCAGTCGCCCGTGAACCCTCTACGGACAGGGTCTGTCCGTAAGCACAATACGGTCAAAGCCAAAAAAAGCATATTTTTATCATTTTCTCACAATTTTTAGGAGATCAATGTTTATATTAGTTGTAAGTTGCAAGGATTGCCACCTTACCCACTTTTGTTTAAAAATTTTGTCTCAAATCTCACTTCATAGCCCACAAGTGCTCAGTGAGAGGAGAGAGGAAGATTTGGCCCTTAAGCTGAGGGACTTCTTAGCAAATCTTCCACAATCAATTCTTTTTTCAAAAATCATCTCTTTAATCCTTGCAAAGTGCAATTGATTATACAAGAATCTCAGAAAGTGCAATTGGCGGGTCTTTTTGCTCTCTGCTTGTAATTGGTTCCAATTACCAGCAAAGAGGGGGCAGCTGTAGACACCCCAAATTGCACTGCCAAATGAGAAAATAATAAAAACATGTAATTAGAGCTTAAAACAGGTCAAAAAAGCCTAAAAATAGAATGAACAGGCTTTGCCCGTATTGGATTCACGGGCCTATCTCGCCCGCAAAATATCTACGGGCAGGCGTGCCCGTAGTACCAATACGGTCACCATTGGACCGTAAATCATTTACGGGCATTAAAGACACGTGCAAGTTTTGTCATCCTCTCGATTTCCGAGCTTTATTTGAAGTCCAATATATCTTTAAACGAGCGAATTAAGTATTTTATTCGCTGAAGCCACTATGGATGGGCATTATCTCTATATTTCACTCTATCCTGAGAATCAGGATATATCCTTCTGGACCAACCATGCCCCTGGGTGTGTCTATAAATAGAGGCTCTTTCCTCTAGCTACAGGCCACGAAATTTTGAAGAAACAAAAGCTCCAAGAGAAGGAAAGGAATCCCTGCTGCTTTGCCTGCTCAATCCAGGTAAGTCCCCTATCCCTTTTTATTTTCTGTCTTCAATTCCAGATGTAATAGGATCATCTCTATTGCTGTAGAATAAGGCCATATCTGTTTTTGTATTCCTAAACTTGTCTCCAAGTACCTCAAGGGTCTCTCTAGCCGTAAAACGTGAAGAGAGAACTAGGGGAAAGGCGAACAGGTGGATCCCTAGAATAGAACCCCATATCTGTTTTTTTCTTTTTTTCATAGAATAAGGCCTTTGATTGTGTTTGTGTACCCAAACCTATCTCTAAGTACCTCAAGAGTCTCTCTAACCGTAAAACGTGAAGAGAGAACTAGGGGAAAGGGGAACAGGTGGATCCGTAGGGTAGACCCCCATGTGCTCTAATTTGTGAGATGTGGCTGTTTTAAATATCCTGATCATGTTTTAATGCTTTTTATGATGAATTTGAATGAATAACATGAATCTATGATGTTCATAGCATGAGATCCCCACTTTTTGACAAAATTTGGATTTTTCACATATTTGCACCTACAGCACTGTTTTCGTGATTTTTGTGATTTTAGGCTAGGATCTTGGATTTATCATGATCAATATGGTAGATCTGAATCCAGAAGCCTGAAAATAAATTCTAGGGTTTCATGATATGGTTTTAAAATTGTTTTTCATTATTGAGAGAAGACCCTACGGTCTCAGTTCTCCCCTTTTGGTGTTTTTCATCAACGTGGGTATTTTTGGTTTTTATTTTCTGATTTAATGTGAAATTTGGGCTTTATCTATGTCCTGGACTATTCAAGTTCAATTTTGAAATATTTTATAAAAATCATATTTTTCTAGATTTCTAGAATTTTGACTTGAAGCCAGATTTTTGGATTTTTCACTTTAAATTGATTTTATTTGATTTTATCTCAATTTTGTTTTGATCATGAAACCCTAGGAATGGTATGATCATATTTGAAGATTCTGGATCAATCAGACTATTCATATGAAAAACCATATATTTTTATCTTCTTTTTGTGATTTTTCCTGATTTTATAGCAAGCTTTTTCCTTTATTTTAACATGAACAAATACCTGGCAACCACCTTGTGTGGATGAATAGGGGTGCCTAACACCTTCCCCTGTTCATAACTTAATCCCCTTACCCATCTCTGGTTGTTTTTTTAGGAGGGATATTTTGCCCTAAAAATTGCCTTTTGTGCTTATTTAATATTTTGGTGTCCATTCACACCTAAATTGAATGGTGGCGACTCTTTGTTTAATATAATCCCGTGTGATGATTGAGGAAGTCATTAGATATTGATTTTTTCCCATGTCTCACAACTTGTTTGGATGCTGAGGATCTCCCGCTACTTCATTCATCACTGGCGTCCGAGTCTCCTATTTTAGAGGTGAGCTTTTGTTGTTGAAGTGGCTGCTGAAAAACCTGCATTGAAAGGTTTTATAGTGTTACATTTGAGATTGATCTGTATCTTTTCATCAGCTGGATTACTTTGCTACTGTTGACCTTTGTAATTTACTCTTTTCTTCACTCCTGATATATCTCTGTATTATTTCCTTTTCAGCGTGTTGGATTATTTCCTACCTTTGATCTGTTGCACTTGTATTCACGTACTCATCCAAAGGATGGCTTTTACCGGATACTGGTAGGTTACATTGTTTTTTCAGTTTTGAATTTTTAATTAATTCTTTTTAAGGCTGGTAGGTTGCAGTTTTACAATATCCTTTAAATTGTCTATGCTATGTCATATTGAGGATGAAAGGACAGGAAGAAGGCATCTGATGCATCTGCTACTGATATGGGACAGTTGCATGCTTTAGGACACTGTCTGTTGGTTCTTGAATAGGAGAAAATATTGAACTAAACAAATAGCGTCTTACAAAAGTATACGACTTTCATTTGATATTCCTTTGGGCAAAAAAGAAAATTGTAAATAACATAGAAGCAAGTCTATAGATGTGGTGTTTAGAATAATTTAAGTTGATTAGCTCTCACATAGTTCTTTCTCGTTGGTCCTAGTATTGGTCCCAATCTCCTTGGACACGTTGGTGTGGAAGGATGTAGAAAATGCCTTCCTGGTTGTATGCTTTTATTTATCCATTTTGGAGTATTTCAACTTCTTGGCAGTGTATCTTTCCCCGTTTTCTATTCGTGTTGGCTGGTTGTGGTACCTTTAGTTGGATTGTTACCATGTTATTGATTGTATTAAATTTGGAAGAGATATTGACTTATTTTGTGTTTTTTATTTTTAGATTTGTATATAGTTGGATTATTTTGGAATCTCCTAATTCTTTATTTATAATATCACTTTATCCTCATTGCTAGTTGTAATTAGTTGAGCAAATGTTGGTTTTCAATGCTGTATCTTCTGTGAATTGCTGATCCCAAGCCTGGATGAAGGCTAGGCTTGCTTTACACACGGAGCCTAACACTCATATCTTAATGTTTGTCTATCATTTGTGCTATGTGCTTTATGGTCTCTGAATGCTGCCTGATATTCAATTGCTGATATTCAATTGCTAAAAATTAATGATTATACTCACACCCAACACCTGCATTCGAGTCTGTAATATTGATTGTTCCTTGTCCAGTTGGAGAAAAATTTATTGAATTCATCCGAGTCACAATCTTAGAGTTCATAGATGATTAATGTGCTATTATTTCTGAGCCTGCTTGGAGACTTGTTGCTACTTCTTTGCTAGAGATAATTGTTTTCATGTTGGAGGGTGAGTCACACTTTTATCTGAGTCTAAATGTGGTACCGTAAGAGCATATTAGTAATCTTCTCCAATATCGCAGGGCTAGGGTTATAACTGGAGTCTGGGCATACAACATAAGTTGTATCTATACTTTTTTTTTGTAATGAACAATCCAGCAGAATATTATAATTAAGAAATTAAAGCTAACTTTGTAATTGTGATGTGAGATGTCCCTATCCCATTTCAAGCTTTCAACTTACATAAGATGTTTGAAAGTTACTGCAGTTTTTGTGTCCCTTTGAGACTTAATTCTTATGCTGTTTGACAGGTTGTTCCAGCATGGTTAAGCTGTTTGCCAATAAAAAGTGATTTGATAGAGGCTAAAGTTGTGCATGAACAGCTTTGTTCAATGGTGGAACGGTAGGGCCTTCAACTCTTACTATCTTGAGCATGTGTGAGAATCTTCTTGTTTTAATCATGATCCGGTCTATCTCCATAATTTTGTCTTCTTTATTATGCTTTATACTGTTTTCCAAGAAATGGGATTTCCATACAAAGTATTTGTGTACTTTAAAAAATCTTGATTAAATACATTAGTACTTAAATCTTATTTAGATATTCCCACAGATTTATGTTCTTAGTTTTACCATTCCTAATCATCACTTCATCAGGTGAATCAATAGTCACAAATTTCATAAGCTTATTTCTACCCGTAGCTTGCATCATCTGCTGTGAAGGTATGTTTGCTCTGAAGGACACTAGGACAAGTTTCCTGGAAGATCATAATGATAGTATAGCAGTGAAGCTTATTTTACATTTATCTGATGTGTAAATAGTGGAACCTGATCCATCCCATTGGGAGAAAAACCAATCTGACTGGTTAATCCATGTTTGGAATCATCTAGTCTGCATCCTCTGCAAATAGCATAAACCAAGGAAATTATAAAGGATGAGAGTCACCTGTCATTAGGCCTCTTGTTTGAGTCACAAATTTCATCCACAATTAATGCAGTAAAATAGGGAATGTTAAACTGGCCATTGGGGCAAGTTAAATTAAATAGATGTCATCACAAATTAGCACTCCTCATGAATGTTGTTAATCGTATCAATGCATTTCCTGTTACCTCTTTCTGGCTGATCATTGCTCATTTCCTGTTACCTCTTTTCTCTTCTCTCTGAATGTCTCTGTAAATGGTCTAAGTTAAGAAAAAGAAAAAAAGGATTCCAAACAATAGATCACGTAATGTGTCATCATATATGTGTGTGTGTATCTAGTCACACACACTTATATATTATTTAAGCTATGCTATGTCGTATATCGATGCTGGGACAGTTGGGCATTTTGCGCAAATATTATGCTTTTATTAATGAACTTCTGTTGATTTTTTATTTGTGCTTCTCATTTTATAGTGATGCTATGCTCTTTTATATGTTATAGTTCTTATTCTAGTGTTTAATATCTGACTCTTGTGAATAACATCTGAATTTTCTTGTGTTTTCAGGTCTCCAGAATGCTTTTGGGTGGTATGAATGTGGTGGGAGTCTATTTGTGGTCCAGTGAAAGCTTATTCAAGACTTCAAACGTAGTACTTTGGGAGGTACATCTACTGTCATGCTTTGATTAAAAAAAAAAAAATGAAATATGCATATTTCAATTTCACTATTGTGTATTTTTACTATTTCTAGTTATGATCATTTTTGTATTGCTGATGGTTGCATCTTATTATTCATAGAGATATGGTAACCACAATGCTTTTTCTATGAAAGACTGTGTTTTATGTTTAGCTTTTGTGGTTATTCTTATTTTTTACTTTCAATTTTTGTTAATTCAGAATCAAAATATCTCTGCTTTTCTTTGTTTGCTTTTTTCCATTACATATCCTGCTTTTTGTTTCTAGTATTTATATGGACACTCATAATCTTTTCATTGTACTTACATAATACAATTGCTAATACATTTGCATGATGCATTTGTCTCAAATCTTTTGTATCTGTGATTGTGTATCTCTCTAATCATAGTCAAGTGCTTTGCATGGACACGTAATTGGGAATTAAAATCCAACATTTACCCTGATGTCTGACTTGTGAGGCTGAAAAGATATGAATTTGTTTATATATATTAACTTAAAGTTACAAAATGTAAACAAATCTAGATAATGTCTAAATTTAGCACCGAGTTATAGAATTTTAATTGCTATAATGGGTCCTTGTTTTTTATTGGTAGCGTTTTTTTTTTCTTCTTTTGGTGTTTTGTGGGTGACTATGGTTGTAGTATTTTTTCTTTCTTTCTTTTATTTTTTTTTTTGTCACGAAAGAGGAAAATTAATTATGCGACAAAATCTAAGAAATGTATTGTAAGAAGCTCTCTCTCCTCTCCCCACACCAACACCACACTCACATATTAAAGCTAAATTTCTTTTTTCTTCTTCTAACCACTACAATTTTTCCATTATTTTAAAAAATAAAGGTACTCAAAAAACCCCTTGGACATGGTGTGTGAGATTTCAAACACCCATTATTCCTCAAGAGCATAACAACTCAAAACATGAGAAAGTAATGTAAGAAAACAAAGGAATGCCATACAGACTCGTATAAACTAACTAGTGGGCCTAATGTTAACTGGAATGAGAAAGATGTCAGATTTTGAAGTTTAGAGCAGTTAGTGTAATTGCGATATAAATTATAAAAACCAAATAAGGACATAGGGTTCCATGAAAGAAAGAAAAGTGACAAAACCAATATAAAACAACAATAAGAAAAATTGCCAATTTAAATTAAAAAGAATGGGTGGTTTAGCACCATAACACATCAGAGATGTGACACTGAATCAGGACCAACATAAGGTAGCCTATGATAGAGATGAACACAGCAGTTAAGCTTCATGGTAACTTTTTATCTGTGTAGTTAGTTTTATTTACGGCCCACATATATGTGCTGGTCCTTGATAAAATGTTTCCGATCTATGGCTTACTAAAAATAGCTTCTGCAAAAATGCTTTCACTATAACTCCTTGGTTTATTTGACTGACCAAAGCTATAAACTTCCATGCAAAACAAATTGTCTACTAATGCTTCTAAAAACAGAAGACTTCTAAAACTTGTCATGACTGAAACTTATTTAGTGAAATTTCTAAACAGATAAAGAAACATTTAGAAAAGAGGAAGAGAACTAACTTGATTTTCATTCGTAAATTCTGCTCATTGAATATATCTGGCTTTGATTCTTTAATCTCTGACTGCCCAAATGAATGAAATTTGTTGGGCCGCTACAGATTTCTTAACTTTGGTTTTGGGTCCCTGATTGCCTCCTTCATATACTGTGCCTGTTATAGTAGGACTTCCTATGCTTTATCTTCTTGGTAAATCCTCATTCCTCTCTGAACTCCAAGTGAATTATTGTCTGATCTGAGACTTTATTTCTTTTCCCTTTTCTAGGGGACACATTTTCTGATGTAGTTGGAAGCCCTTATTATGTTGCTCCTGAGGTCTTGCACAAGCATTATGGACCTGAGGGAGATGTTTGGAGTGCTGGAGTTATTCTGTACATCTTATTAAGCGGAGTTCCACCTTTTTGGGCAGGTAGCAATCTAAAAGGAAAAAAAAACAGTCATTTTGTGTAGATGCACTACTGCAAAGATCATTCTATATACATTGCATCAGCCTTTACTAATGCTGTATTTGCATCTTTTGTCATGCCCAGAAACTGAATCAGGGATTTTCAAACAGATCTTACAAGGAAAACTAGATTTTGAATCTGAACCGTGGCCTTCCATTTCTGAAAGTGCTAAAGATCTGATACGGAATATGCTTGAAAGAAACCCAAAGAAAAGGCTAACTGCTCATCAAGTCTTATGTAAGTCATTTTTTTGACAAATAAGCCACTGGAATTGTTATAATTTTATTGGGGAAGCAGGGAAAGTTGTTCTTATTTCCATTAGAGGCTTAAAGGTGTTGCGTCTTAATAGGTCTATCATGACTTTTTTTCTAGGTCACCCTTGGATTGTGGACGACAAAGTTGCACCTGATAAACCTTTGGATTCTGCAGTTCTATCACGCCTGAAGCAGTTTTCTGCGATGAACAAACTTAAGAAGATGGCTTTGCGTGTAAGTTTATGTCAATATGTTTTTTATAATTTCTAAATCTGTGTAGATGGTATTTGGATTCACAGATTTTCATATGTGGATTCATAAGTCTGCATATTTGATTCACAAATTTGAAAACCATGGATTTAAGATGACTTTTGTTTTGGTAGTTGGAGTCAGGATCCTGGAGGAAGTAAAATCTCATTTGGATTTTTGAAATAACCCCTTGTAGGAGAGTTATTTTCTCAAATCTTCAGATTTTGAGGTTAAAATCCTTCTTTTGAAATCTTGAGGGTTTGGATAAATCCAAATCAGTGTTGTTGAAACTTCACTCAACAATGGATTGGGATTTCCTCCACGTTTTCTCTCTCCAAATCGACAAATCCAAATGTACCATAGTAATTTCAATTTCCTTTGAAGATTTTGTAATAATCTGATTTTTATGCATTGCTTTACCTCATTTGATGCTATTGCCAATTATATATCAGGAATAAATTCTCTTTTGCATGTAATCGGTTCAGTATTTTATGCTTTGCAATAAGTAGAAACCATGTTCATAGTCTAATAGGATGACACAGTCTGGTTCGTTGCAGGTTCATTCAAGAAAGTGTTAGGATATATTTCTTTTTCTAATTATTATTCACATCCAGCAATTTGGTGATTAATCTCAAAAATGAAAAAAAACTTTATTTTCTACTTGCAATTTCCACGGGCCAGTTTGGATAAAGCATTGTTTTGTTGTTCTTATATATGTACCAGAAACTAATGGCTGAAGATATTATCTTCCTGACTTCCCCTTTTAACAAGGGCATATAATTACATATTGCTTTTCTTAGAATTTCAAGCTAGAAATTTTCTTTCTCATGGTAATCTGTTTAAAATGCTGATAACCATTGTGTCCATTTTTTTGTCACCAACCAAAATGGATTAGATGATTTTGGTGGTTCGACAACCCAGTTAATCAGTTTTGATGGTTCTATTTTATTTATTTATTCATTTTTTGGGTTTCAACAAGAACAATTTTTGGTATCTTTTATAACCATATTATAGACTGGATAAAAATTTTAGATTTATAGATATTTGAAAAATCTTTATTTTCTGCTTCCAATTTGCATGGGACAGTTTGGAAAAAAGCAAACAATTTTTTTGCCACCAACCAAATTGGATCAAATGACTTTGGTGGTTCAACAGCCTATTTAATCAGTTTTGAGGGTTCTGATTCTGATTCTCTTTTTTTTTTATTATCTTTAAGATGTTTATCTTTTAGTTTTCAGATTCTTATCTTATGAAATTCTTTTTTGATTTTGCAATGGATTTAAATGTTTTGTTTGGTTTTGTTGTTAGGATGGCTGTTTGATGCCGGAAATGCTTTTATTTGAACCCTGAATTGGAGAAATTGGCTGCAGATTACAATACGAAGTAAGCTCTCTCTATATCTCTCTCTTTCCCAGATTGGTGGTTTTATTAGCTTGCTTATTTTATTGGAAACTGCTTTATTAGTTTACTTATAAATACAAAATTAAGTGGTTGTAGCACCAGATCTCCATGCAATATTTCTAACAAATACAAAATTAACATCAAGTAGAAACATGAACAACCATAGAAATATGACTGGCAATGTACCCCAAAGAAGGCAAGTGTTTGCCTTTACAGTGCATTCTAAATTTTTCTGAACAACCATTGATCCAATTGCCGTCCAATGTAGCTTTAAGATTGTTGTACACACTTATTTCTGAAAATATATATGTGCTAGAGTATTTCCAGGTGACTAATAACTTGGTGTACCTCAATTAATATAATTGGTTACACCTTACCCTGTCTGTTGTTAACTTCTAATAATATTCTAGACCCCATGCTGCACCCTGTTCATTTACTATGATCCAGCAAAAGAAACTGCAACATCATCATTTCTCTTATTCTTTTCATGTTAGTTAATGAATGCCGTATTAAAGGTTGAAAAGGAAGTACAAAATAAGAGAATTAGTATCAGAAGACATCTAAATTCCTATTTGGACTTCTGTATAGGCTATCAATCTTCCCGTAGCCAATCTTGCCGCATAACAAACAAGTTCATCCTAGATGGCAGAAAAACTTAATTTTTTCAATCACACGAGCAATGCCTGCTGTGTGGCCTCATCTTCCTAATATACTCTGCGGATTCTTTTTTTAGCTACTGATTAGTGCATTTTGTGTTGAAGATCGTACTAATTTTTGCTAATATAGGTAACTTGACTATTCCAGTTCAGGTTTGTTCATCATCTTTGTTCCCTTAATATTTCTGGCTCTCCGTTTTCTCATTGTAACTGAGTGTGATACCTCAACTCGCGGTCAATCATATACATGCCACCTCAATCGCGAATTAAGACGGCTGACTTTGGCAAGCGTGTCAGAAATTGGTGAAGGTTAGTTTTCATGATTTGAAATTTTTTTATTCCAATAGTTTTTATTGTAGGTTGTGTGGATGTTAATTTGGATCATGACTTGCTGCTAAGAATTTTTAATCATTGCTAATATTTTTCATGGACATCGGACTTGGGGTGATTGAGTTGTTATGTTTGGGACTTTATTAGGCTTTCTTTTGTTCAACAGGAATTTAATCCTTCGATTAATTTAGAATTGCTACTACATATTGTTCTACGAGATACATTAATCCTTCGACTTTCTTAGACATGTATGTTGAGGCGTTTTTGTTTTTTGTTCTTTTTCTTTTGTGTGTTTGTGTTTGTATGTTGAAGCCTTTTTGTTTTTTGTTCTTTTTCTTTTGCTGATGGTGTCGATTATAGCTGGGTTATTCTAAGCACAAAGATATTTTTTGCTTGGTTTCTATTGCTTGGTCCATTTATACGTGTTATTTTATGACTTATTACTACTTACATTTATTGCCTTCTTACTTTTATATTTGTTTTGAGATATATTTGAAGTTTCTGAACATTTCATGAGGCAAGTTTAATAAGATTTAACCCTTTCCAACTTCTAAGGCAATATGAAACCTTCCAAGGTGACGAAATGGTATTTATTAATATCTAACTTTAATAAGATTTAATGTTTGTTATGATAATTCTAGCATCTTATCCCAACATCCACATGCAGCCTACTGAGGTACAAAACACAACAGCTCCTATTGTCCAAGATGAAAGTCAGTGATACAAGGTAAACAACAAAATCAAAACACCTTCCTTCACATTGAACCCTTTCCATTTGTAAGAACATACACTGGACATGTGATTTTATTTCAGTTGATATTTTAAATTTTAACTCCATACACTATTGGTTGTTCATTATGCATAACAGATTCTTCTCCATGTAAGACATCCTATCAGTCTACAGAAGCTTCGTTCTAAATGAACATCAACTATGAAAGATTTAAGATGACAGGTTGAGTTTGCTATTCTAAAGAAACCAAATATAGAATTGATACTAATCAGCAAAAACACATAACTCACTTAAGAAATAAAAATATTAGGATTTTTCAGTTTTTAAAGATTTAAGACTCATTTTGATGTGGGCCATGGACCTGCTCTAAATCCTTTCTCAATTATTGCAATTACAGTTATATTTCTGGCCATGAATTTTTCCTTTACAGATATAACTTACTTGACCTTAGTATTGTAATTTAATTGCAAAAAAGAATTTTGAAGTTATGGAGAAATAAAATCTGTGTTAATGGATTTAACATATTGTCTTCGACAGCGACAGAGAAATGAAGAATAAATTATAGTCGGTAGACATCATCCCTACCATATTTTATATATTACTTTTACATCCATGCTTCTATCTAGGATTACTAAATAACACTTTCTAATATGCAGTTCTCTGGGAATGTGCAAGACATGTGTTGATCTGAAGATGATAGGATGCTCAAGATGTGAAGGGTTTGGACTGGTAATAGCAAGAACATTTGGTTTTGGCATGTTAGATAACATTTTCCAGTCATTTCAGAGAAATGTGACAAAGCGCGGATCGGTTGCATGCACAAATATATTTATTGTCGAAAATCTTGCATTTTGTGTTTGGATAGCAGAAAGTCATTAGAATTAAGATCATTTTAGGACAGATGCAACACTTAAATTCAAGATAGGATTTGTCCCTTTCCATGTGCTTTTTGTCCTTTAAATATGCTACATGTTCCTTTACATATGCTACATGTTCTTTTTAGTTAGGTTACTTCAAATTATTTATTGCTATGTTCCAAGTTTTTTTAGTTGTGCGGAAAGGATAAGTCGTACTTTTTCATAGGCTAGAATCTGTATGGGACTGTTGGGAGCTCATTCTATATAGCATCTAAGGTACTTACAAGTGGTTATAATGAGGCTGCTGATGTGTGGAATGCAGGGGTTCTTCTTTACATTCTTTTAAGTGTTGTGCCTCCATTTTGGGGAAGATTTAAGTCAAGGATATTTGATGTTGTTAGGGCTGCCAATTTGCGATTTCCCTCTAATCCTTAGTATAAAGCATCTCCTTCTGTTAAGGACCTAATCGCCGGTGCAAAGATCCCATTTTATATAAACTAATTTACCTGAACCAATTGAACAGAACGTCATCACACAATTTGAAGGTAGACAAATGTATATTCAAAATTCCTAAACGTTCATCAGCCTCTTTCATCTGAACCTTCACCAGCAGAATTTATAGAAACAGTTCTACATGAACCCACCAAGTTCAACTTAATCTGCAGTTATCATAAACAACCGAACATCTTACGTAAAATTAATATGGGCTTCTTATGGGGTTTGTTTAGTCATATTTAAGCTTAAATAGATTTGTGTCTTTCTTATGGTATTGGTAGCTATTTTTGTCCAAATGCCCGTGCAACAAATGCCCGTGCGTTGCACGGGCCAGATTGCTAGTATTGAAAGAGTAGAACAGGATTTGTGTTGTTGACGCTGAATAGTTGGGATGAGGCATATTTTTTGTCATTGATGATGAATGAAGAAGACCTTGTAGAAAATAAAGAATAAATGAGATGCAACATGAGCATAACTGCCCTAGGCTGAAGAAACAGCTAGAAAAAGACCGAAATAAGCTACTAGAAAAACCAAAAGATAATAATTCCTTTCAATCACATTGTACGCAGTCTCTAAGAACACAATTCTTGGCAAGGCTGTCTGTTAGTATGTAATTGGATTTAGGCTCATCAAAGAGTGAGATATCTTCAATGCTATAGATATTGCCAACCGCATATCTACACTGAAATGAAGTCATAGTATTATGTATATTTACAGGTCAGACAGGGATCTTTTAGGCCTCAATAATCAATATCTTTCCAAAATTGTTAGTCTTTGCTAAGGTAAATTCTCAATCTGAATCTATGGACAGTATTGACTTCTCTTTCGAAGTGTTACTGGTGGGGCCATATGATATTGTGCTGGAAAATGATTTAGTCAAACATAGCTTAATCACCTGTTCAATTAAGCCTTTGTTTGGGATATAACCTCTTGTTTTGATGAAGTATTCCCTCCACAATAGGGAGTTTGAATACGAATGGATTAATTCCCCACTGATCTTCAATTCATGTGTGTTCTCTTATTTTGTGATGATTGTATATAGCATCATTGTGGTCTTAACATGTTTCAATACTCTGTGAAATGTAGATTCTATTGGCAGGGAAGGATAACAGAGCAAAATGCCAGCAGAATAATTAATCTGTTAAGGCAGCTTCAACAGACATTGCCACCATCAACCTTAGCATCAACTTGGTCATCATTGCAGCCCCAGCAGCAGCTTGCATTGCAGTCAATCCTATTGTCTTAGTTCCTTGGTGTTTTTGTGGGGTTGTGGTTGTTATTGGAGAAGCCAATGTGTCTAGTCAGTTTGTGTTTGTTACATGTTAGTTGCCCATTCTTTACATAATGTATCCTCTTCATTGGGTGGTGTGAGGATTTTTGCAGCAACATGATGGGGGTGTTGTCCAGTCGGTTGAGCGTGAGTCTGCAAGCAATGGAAGTTTTTGCTATAGAATGTGTATAATATAATTTCATTCATATTTAAGCCCCGTGTCCTGGATGCAGCACACTGGGTTTAAGGATTGTCTAGGGAGGCAATTCTTGTAACAGTTTTGGAGCTTGTATGTCCGTTATTTCATTTATGAATAAATATGATAAACCATTCAAATGAATTGTACAAGACTGGCCCTCCATCCCCCACTTCTTTGTTTTGATATTCTGCTCTCCGCAGGGGAAGGCAGCTCCATGCAATTTGTGAATTGTTCTGTTGGCCGCTTGAAAAATGGCATTTTCACTTCCCACAAGATAAATTGTTTCTTAATCTGTTTTTCAATGAGTAGCTTGAATTATTATTTGACTTTCGTCTTTCTCTTATTTTCTTGGAGATTGTTCCAAATTTTTTTGCTCACAGGTTATATACGTGAATGAATGGGAGAACTAATTTTTTGCTTACAGGTTATATAGGTGAATGAATGGGAGAACTAACAACCGTATGTTTTGGTTGCAGGTGTTACCTTCAGCGGCAGTAATTACTACCGCCGCTAAAAGGCGCATAAACAATAACAGCGGACAACGTTACCGGCGGTAACGTCACGATTTTAATGAACGATATGCTTTTTACCGGCGGTAATTCTTACCGCCGGTAAATAGTTCAGCATCAGTACCGGCGGTAACCAATACCGTCGGTATTAGCTCCGTACCTATATCGGCGGTATTATGTTACCGCAGGTGAAGGTAAACGACCAGCGGTATCATTTACCGCCGGTGAAAGAAAACTACAGGCGGTAAATGATACCGCCGGTGAAGGTTAACTACCAGCGGTACAAGTTACCGCCGGTGAAGGTCAACTGCCGGCGGTACTAGATACCGCCGGTATTAGTTCATGTTTGCCGGCGGTAATATTTACCGCCCGTCAAGGTCACATTTACCGGCGGGATGCATTGAGTCGTGGGGTTTCACGAAATACCGGCGGTAAATATGTTACCGCCGCTATTAGCGTCGCTAAATCTATCACCGACTGCATCGCCACCGACAGTAAGAGGTACCGCCGGTATACGAATTACCGGCGGTAACGAGACCTTTACCGGCGGTAAGCTCCCGCCGGTAAAAGTGATCTATTTTGTAGTGTTTCTTCCCCTTCCCACGTTATCCCCTAGGTTCTATATATAGGCTCTTAATCTGATATGGTGGGCAAGTCCTACAAGTTAGGTAGACTAATTAATGTTGAAATAGTCTTTCTCCACCATATGGGGAAACAGGATAACAACTAAACCATAACAAAGTGATCCGTTGTTTTTATTTTTTATTTTTAACTAATCTCCTCCTAGGGCTATTCTTCTTGGGGTTCTATTTTCTCTACATGGAACACTCTAGGTGTCACCCAAAGATCTTTCCAGATCAATGTATTCCACAGAAATTTGCCCTTCTTTAACTCTATCTCTGACTGTCAGATACTTGATATCAATATGCTTAGAATGACTTAAACTTTTACTATTCCTTGAACAGAACACTGCCGCATTATTATGACAAAAAATCTGTATTGGCCTTGAGATGGAATCAACAACTTTCAATCCAGAAATGAAATTCTTTAACAACACAACCTGGACTGTAGCACCATAGCATGTTACAAATTCTGCCTCCATAGTAGAAGATGCTACAAGGGATTGTTTAACAATTTTCCAGGAAATAACACCACTAGTGAACAGAAAAATATAACCCAAAGTAGATTTCATATTATCCGGACAACCAGTAAAATCCAAATCAAAATAGCCCAATACCTCAAGCTTATTAGAACGCCTGTACACAAGCATATAATCTTGAGTTTCCTTGAGGTATCTCATTACCTTCTTATCTGCTCTCCAATGTTCCCAACCTAGATTAGATTGAAACCTGCTAAGAACACTAACTGTAAAAGCTATATCTGGTCTAGTGCAAAGTTGTGCATACATTAAGCTTCCAACAGCACTAGCATATGCTATATTTTTCATAGATTCCTTTTCAATGTTATTTCTTGGGCACTGACTTTTGTTAAACATGTCTCCCTTTACAATGGGAACATCACCAGGTGCACAATTTTGTATATCAAATTTCTCAAGAACCGGTTGAATGTACATCTTTTGAGAAAGCCCTGATAGACCACGATGCCTGTCACAGTGAATTTTAATACCAAGTACAAAAGAAGCTTCCCCAAGATCTTTCATTTCAAAATGTGAGGACAACAACTGTTTAATTTCATGGAGTAATCCCAAATCATTACTGGCAAGGAGAGTACCATCCACATACAGCACACGAAAAATAAATCTCCTCCCACTGGTTTTGAGATAAATGCACTTATTAACTGTATTTTCAACAAATCCAAATGAAGTAATCACTTCATCAAATTTCAGATACCATTTTAGCATGCCTGATTAAGCCCATAAACGGATTTCTTCAGCTTGCAAACCATATTTTCTTTTCCTTTAATCTCAAAATCTTCAGTTTATGTCATATAAACATCTTCATAAAGATCTCCATTCAAAAACGTTGTTTTGACATCTATCTGATGAAGATCCAAATCATAACGAGCTACTAGGACCATAATAATTCTGAATGAATCTCTTGAGGAAACTGGTGAAAAAGTCTCACTGTAATTAATACCCTTTCTATGAGTAAATCCTTTAGCAACCAATCTAGTTGTGCGCGTGTCGGGAAACGCCACACCGCGGGCCGTACGGATTTCATGAGTGCCTCTGGGAGGGTAAAACGGAAGGTTGGAGTCGCCACCCGCCTGATGGGGTGCAGGCAGATACCTGGGTGCCTAAGTTTGTCTATTGGGCTGGTCTGCGGCTTGAGATTCTAAGTAAGGTCTCGGTTACGGTCCGGGAAAGTCCGTAGACACCCCGGTCCGCCCCGTCGGATGATGGGTCCCATAGATTTCCTGGTTTGAGTCAACTCACTGATTCCTTACCCAATTCCTAATCTAGCATGTAATTTAGTTAAGTCTGGCGGGACCACCTGAGTGGTGTGGATCCCTTTAATTGATTTTATCTTACTTAATTAATGTGAAGTGGGTCTGATTGGGTGGGCCTTGTTGGAAGGTCCACGGATCTCCTTCGTGGGCCGGGTTCAGCCCACATATCCCTTAATGGGCCTCAGTCTAACCTGAGAGGCCCTTTGGGCTTTGGTTAGTTCAATTGATTTCATTTTAAGCTTCAGTTTAAAAGATCAAGTTACATTTTATTCTTGGCGGGCCGGATTGGTTTGTGGGCCCATTGGGCAGGGCCACAGCGGTTGCCAAATGACTTATTTGGATTTATCTTGGCTGCGTTTGGTAACGCTTTTGCTTTTTTGCTTCTAAAAGCAAGAAAGCAAAAAAGCAATTTTATGCTTTTCGAAAGATCTTTTCTTGAAGTAAATGCGTTTGGTAAACTTTTGCTTTGCTTCTAAGAAGCCAAAAAGCATGTTTGGTAATTGCAGTAACACAAAAATTGCGTTTTGCTTCCATAAAAGTATTGTACACAATTTATGCATTGTACTTAGAAATATACCCAAAAATATAAGTCCAATATTATAAAAGATTCATAAAATAGTCATTTAATTACATTCAAATAACTAAACAAGTATCTAATATCACCATTGTGCTAATCCTTTTTCACTTCGTCCACCATCAATTCAATGAATATTGCCTCTTGATCCCTGTTCCAATTTGCCACCGACTCTTCGGCATCTTCAAAAGATATATTTGTAGTAGGAATGGAAGACATCTAATTGACAACGTTCTAAGGATTAGAACAATAATTTATATATGCAAATAATTACAAAGATAAGTAATAAAAATATAGCAAAAGAAATTCAGCACCCAGAATTGTGTTCGGATCATATTGTGCTTAAGTAAAACCCTAATAGAATGGGATAACATAACTTATAAATTTTAAAGACACAGATAAACTATTTGAGTAAATAGAGAAGCAAATTTGATATTAGATGAACTTGATCACTATGCCATAACATAACTTATAAATTTTTGTGAGCGTAGCTAACAAATCTTTATCATGAGTTCTCGATGTATTCCTTAAGAATTTGGAGCACATAATAGGCTTTGCACTAGTAAGTCGCCAAAGTCCATGGGTTCATCTCTAGAGAAGCCTAAATTTCAGGTTTCACATTTCATCAACCACGAACAATACATAGTATTATCAGCAAGAATATTGTTGTCCAACCTATCAAAGTTCCATTTCTTTGTTCAAAACTGTGTCTCTATCCATGTCATCAGCCCATGGGAACATGTAAGTTTCAACAAGTTTTCAATAGCAATCTAAGGAAAGAATACTTTCACAAGCAATGCTGTTCTCACCTGTTTGATAAAGTCCACCGTCAATGTTAACCAGAAACTCAAGTTTTCCATCATATAATTCATTTGCAATTAAAACCATAAATTATGCAATCCCAATTTGTGGACTATCCAACAAAAAACAGCAGCAAAAACTTCGAGTGAAAAGTTCCATAGTCTTGGAGGGTAAGGCTTTTGAAGGAAAAACAGTAGTGTAAAGGATGAAAGCTTGCTGAGTGGCACAACAAAAAATGCAACACAAATCCAATTCCAGACTGGATATATTTCAAACATTATTCCAAATGAAGAAAGCCAATAAAACACTAGTATCATCTATCTAATTAAAATATATCTTTGCCATTCAAAATTTTAGCTATGGTCTTTGAATCTGTATAGGTTCATGCTGTAAATACGAAAAGTACACACAACTCCTTAGGTAGCAATCCACTCGACTGTGCTACTTACATATATAATATACCACCTTTATAAACCTATGCTTTTTCTATAGAATGACTCGATTATTTTTTGATCTCATATAAGCCAATGCAAGTTCACCTACTTCTAATGATACCTGGGGCTTATCACATCTTAGGTTTTATCACATTGCTATATCTAGCATTGCTTCACTATACCACCTATCTAATCCTGGCTTGTGACCAACAAACATGTTCCAAGGAATCAAATTCATTTGGTCAAATGTCTGTAGGCAGTATATGATAGGATACCAAAGACATTGCATTCTCTATTTTGGGAAAATTTGAACCAAAATTCCCAACAAAGAAGGCCACTAAAGCTCCAGACCATTTCATCTAACAAGAGTACATTGCCATTCAAAAAATTAGTTGAATCCAGTTGGTTCCCACACCAAGTCATTACTTACTAATCTATCCATCTAATAGAATGAGGTACAGGATATAGAAATTATTCTCCTCCCATAATTTTCTAATTTTGTAACAAAATTACAGAGATAAGATCACAAAAAAACCTCGACCAATCTTGGAATAACTAATCATAATACAAGTCACAGTTTGAAATTTGCCTCCTATTTGTTTTAATGGAAAAATGGAGGAATTAAAGGAGCCAAGGATTTCCAATCTGCTAACAGTGGTTTTTTTTTTTTTTTTTAAATTTGTTGTTAGTTCAAACAAAGAAAGAAATAAGAGAGGAAAGCATCAAATGCTTTTAAGAAGACGAAAAGATATGGAGGACTAGGCTGGCAATCTTATCTCCCTCATTCAGAACCCCATTAACCCATAAATAGGAAACTACTTCATCAACTTTAATCCACCATTTCTTTACACCATTTCTCTCTCTGTTTTGCCTTCGAGTTTTCTGGGTTAAAGTTAGAATTCACTTGTATAGATAGGAACAAACTCTCTCTGTTTTGTTGCTCTTTATTAATTGCTCAGAAGAACAAATGGGTGGGTTTATGAGACCAGATTGGGTGACGAGCATTAATAATCATGGGACGGTGGCTTTATGAGACCAGATTTGTCCTTTTTATCAATGTTGCAGTGGGATAGGCAGAAGGACAGTGAAGCTTTTTTTCTTTTCATGTTGAGACTCATGGGTAAAGGAGTTGACCAATAAGGCTAACAGTGCACTGCCGACCAGACATTGACGGGGAAGATAGAGACGTGGGATAATCAGAAGGACATGAGGCTTTTTTGTTTTTCATGTTGAGACTATGGGTAAAGGAATTGAACAATAAGGTTTGTGTAACAGTGCACCGCCGACCAGACATTGACGGGGAAGATAGAGACAGAAGCAAGGGAGGATTTCCATTATTGAAGAAAGCATATCCGAGGGATTACATCCCGGTCACATCTTCAACCTTTTTCTCATTTTGTTTAAGCATGTATTGTTCTCCAAATCAACGGAACAGAGAATTGTGAAGGAAAAAAACGAAGATGTCTCTTGAACAGAGGAGACGAAGAAAGGGCTTACCTTCATTGGAGAAGACAACGTTGTCTCAAAGGAGTCACCGGAGAAGAGGCTCGGCGCTGGAGAAGAAGATGATCTGGTTGAAGGCAGCTGACTTCCGCGAAGAAGATGGCTGTACTGTTGAGAGATATCGAGGAGGCCGTTAGGGAAATAGACAACCACGATACTATAGAGGGATATTGAAAGCAAAAAAGCAATTTTGTCAAAAAATTGAGAAGCAACATTTTATTGCTTCCCGTGTAAAGCAATAAAGTTGCTTTTTTGCTTTCAATAAATTGCTTCTTGTGTGCGGAACCAAACGGTACTTTTGCTTTGAAAAGCAATTTTTTGCATTCAAAAGCAAAAAATTACTTCCAAAAAGCGTTACCAAACACAACCCTTATTTTTAATTCTCAAAGTGGGCTAGACCTTGGGCTTGGGGCCCATTAGTCTAGACTTGGACCAGGTGGTCCATGGTTCAATGGGTCGGGGTGTTGGACCCTGCTCAGTTGGGTTAATGGGTTTAGTGGGCCCGATAGGCCTGTACCCACGATCACGGCCAAACCATGCTTACACTAAGCCTGCATGCTTCCTTTTTGGGCTTTGGTGGGCCTCATAGGGTTTGGCCCATTTGATTTGTTTTAATTATCTCTGGTTTATTTACAAAACTGATCTTGGGCTGGGTGGGCCCCATTGGAAGGCCCACTAAGGAATCAGATTGGGCTTGAAAGCCCATGTCCCATTTTGGGTTTCCGGTTGACCGGAAAACCCTACTGGTTCACCTGGTTTGGCTCAAGCAACACAACAAATCAGCAAGCATTTCAAAACTGATTTTTATTAAATTTTTAAAGTGACCGAAATTCCATTTTGGTCAAGCATGATGTGAAGTATAACCGAAATTGGATTTCGGTTATACTGTATTTCTGGTTTAACCGAAATCCAATTTCGGTTAAGCCAGAAAACACCCATAACCGACCTGTGTTCCTGGTCAACCTGCAGAAATCCATTTTTTCACTTTTTCAACCGCAAACCAATCCTTGATACCTGTGAGCATGTATAAGGTCTCCGTGGGCCCTTGTGTGGGCCCACAGTGGTTCGAATAGAGCCATAGGCTCTTCTCTCTAGAGTTTTCAAAATCAAACACAAAAGGAATGAGTGGGGGTTCCCCCCCCCCCCCCCCCCCCCCCTCTTTTCTTTCTCTCTTACCACGAGCAGCACCTAAACAGGGATCAAGCCTCCCTGTTTTGGTCTTTGGCTCTCAAAAAAGGAACAAACCCCATGCACAAAGGAGGGCATCAAACCAAACAACACATTTTCAAAGTGCGATTTGAACTAAATGACAAGATAGGCAACTTAAGAGTCAAAACCTGATTTCCATGCATGCATACTTTACCCGAACAGTGACCTACTTAAAGCAACTAAGCATGCTTCTAGCTAACAAGGAAATGAGCATGCAAGTAGGATGTGTGCGAAACCTAATGGAGTGATCTCATGTAGTAGAAAAATAGCAATCTAATTGAAGCTAAGCCATGAGGAGGCATACAAAGATGATAAATAAAACACCATGCTCATGATTCTAAAAAAAATTAGCATGCATCCTTTTAGTGATTGTGAACCCATTGATCTTAAAGAAGGTGGTGAAAATACCTAAAGGAGGTGAGAAAGCCATTATCTAGCATAAAGCAAATGTGACCAAGTTGCCGATAGCATGCAAAGTCATTTTTCATGAAGCCAAACCATGGTAGAGCATACTAAAGTAACAAATAAAATGCCACTTTCATGATCTTGAACACAATAACATGCATGCTTTCACTAGTTACGAACCCTTCAATGCATACAAACAACAACTAATTTATATATGTCAAGAATAAAGAAATGGTCTAAACCTACATAAGGAAGGGAAGAGGACGGGGGTTATGTGGAGGGGTACATTAGATAGTAAACACGGGAGGAACATACTCCACTCTTTAGTGAATAGAAGCCCATAAAACAGTAGCCGTATGGTGGTGGACTGACCCCTTTAAATTCACCAAAACTACCCTCCATCCTTTCTTTATACCACCAATACCTCTTCTCTTACCATAGAAGGGTACCAATCCATCAAATGACCATGGGGAGATGATGAAGAGATGAGCAGACATACACATGGTGTACCCACATCATATTATAGCATGCTTGAGGACCAAAATGCTCCAAACAATCTCATATTCACATATGTTGAACAAAAATCAATGGGAAACCATACCTTAAAGTTGGTAACCTCCTAGGATGGTGTTGGAATCCACTTGAAGCCTCCACAGCAGCTTGCGCTCCCCTCCACCAAACACCAAGTCTTCCAAGGCCTCTTTCAAGTAGTAGGAAGGAAGAAGGAGAAGGTGGGAAGGGGTTTAGGATGGTTAGGGTAGGGTTTTGTGTGTTAAGTAAGGGTGGAGAGGGTAGGGAAGAAGGCTACGAATAGGGTGGGGTGGGGGAAAATTTCAGAAAACAGCAACCCCAAGCCAAATGGCTGGGGTTGCTATTTATAGACAAGAAAAAAGTAACCGAAATTGATTTTCGGCTACATTGTTTTTTCAGTATAACCGAAAATCAATTTCGGTTATACTACACTTGTTTGTGACCGAAATTAAATTTCGGTTACCTTTGTACTTGATTTAATTTCGGTTACCTTTGTACTTGATTTACATTCATGACTTGTCAGGTACGGATTCAGAGAATCTGTCGGGAAATATTTGATTTCACTTTATGAACCGGAAATGAATTTCGGTTATACACAATTTGTGTATGACCGGAATTTATTTCCGGTTATTTTTCTAATATTTTTTATATTTACCAATTACCCCTGGATTTGACCGATTTGACACTTGAGATAACTGCAGATTGCCCCCTGCGCATTTTTAGATCAGTCCCTGAGATATTTTGAGAAGTTTGGATATTTACGGACTCATCCCTGAGATATTTTCTTGCGTTTCCTGCCACGTGTGTAGTTTTCGGCATTGCTGCCCGGAAACTTCGACTTCTCATATCTTCTTTATCCAGACTCCGATTTGGGCAAACTCAGTTGTGTTGGAACTGTATCGGAGTCCTCTATTTAATGGGGCAGGGTTAAGCAGCTGATTTGGGGTTTAGCAGAAAGTCAATTTCTGCTCCCCCTCAAGTTTGACCGATCTGTAAATCCCTCATCCGGACTCTGATTCTAGCAAACGCAATTGCGTTGGAACCGTGTCGGGATTCTATATCCATTGAGATAAAGCAAGGTGGTCAATTACCAGTTGATCAAAAAGTCAACTTTTGCCCCCTTTAGGGTTTGCATTTCTGGCACTTCCGGGGGCGCAAAAATGAGGTGCTTACACTAGTCTTGTGCCTTTCAACATTTCCTTTAGAGTCCAACTTTGTCTTAAACATTCATTTACAACCAATTGGCTTAATATGTGAAGGAATTTCAACAAGTTCCCAAACTTTATTATTATCCATAGATCTCATCTCTTCTTGCATAGCCTCAATCCATTTATCTGAATCTGGACTTGATAAGACCTGACTAAAAGATACTGGATCAATATTGTGCCCAATATTAAAATCATTCTCCATTAAATAAACAATATAATCATTAGGGAGTGCTGACCTTCTTTCTCTCTGAGATCTACGAAGTTGTTCAACAACTGTCTCAACAAGTACAAGAGTGGAATTAATAGGCCCTACAGGATACTCTGTTTCATGATTAATAATTTCAATTGGCCGATCACGATTCTCTTGTACAACTGGAATTGGTATAACTATTTGCTGATTTTGAGAATCTATATCTTTTGTTTCAAAACTCCCAATAAAACCAACATCATTCTCCAAAAATTTTGCAGTAATAGATTCAATGACTTTAGTGCCACGACTAGGACAGTAAAATTTATAACCTTTAAATCTTTCTGAATATCCAATGAAAAAAAACAGGAGTAGACTTGAAATTCAGTTTCTTTTCAAAAGGATTATAGATCTTAACGTAGTTTGACAACCCCAGACTGAAGTGTGTTAAGTTAGGTTTACATCCTGTCTACAGTTCAAATGGAGTTTTAGAAATAGCCTTACTAGGAACTCGGCTCAAAATATACATAGCAATTTTCAATGTTTCTCCCCATAGATATTCATGCAAATTGGTTTTACTCATCATACTTCTAACCATATCCCTAAGAGTTCGATTTCGCCTTTCTGATACACCATTTTTCTTTGGTGTATTTGGCATAGTGTAATATGCTACTATCCCAAATTCTTGCAAATACTTAGCAAAAGGACCCATATTTTGACCAGACTCATCATATCTGCCATAATATTCTCCACCCCTGTTAGACCTCACAGACTTAATGCTCTTGCCACACTGCTTCTCAACTTCATCTTTAAAAATTTAAAAATTTTCCAATGCTTGAGATTTATCATTAATCAAGTAGATATATCCATAACGAGAGAAATCATCAATGAAAGTAATGAAATATTTATTGCGACATATGGTAGAAGACAAGGGTCCACAAATGTCAGTATGGATCAATTCCAACAAAATTTCTCTTCTTATTGCTCCTTTTTGTTTAATTTTTGTTAACTTTTCTCTTATATAGTCAACACAAGTATCGAAGTTTGAAAAATCTAAGGAAGGAAGTGTAAGCACCTCATTTTTGCACCCCTCTAAAAAGCCAGAAAGCAGAATCCTAAAAGATAGGTCAAAACCTTAATGAACAAAAAGTTTCTTTCTGCCTGAGCCAGAATTGATTGCCATACCCTATTCCAATGAATAGAGAATCTCGACACGGTTCCAACGCAATTAAGTTTACATGAATCGGAGTCCGGATGGAGAAGATATGAGCAAAACAACCCCAAGGGCAAAATGGTAATTAAGCACAAAAGGACCCGTCGCTTGGCAAGTGTGCGGGCCTCACCTGATAAATGGCAAATTTAAGGGCTAAAAGGCAGAAATAGGAAAAATACAGAACAAAGGACATATTAGTCAAAGCTTAAAATATCTTAATTAAATTAATTAAGATAAATAAAAATAATAAAAATCAGAAAAGCCTAATTCGTCCCTAGTGGGCGGTTGAGTCACCTTAGCCGTCAACTCAAGCCAGAAAGGAGAGAAAAAGGGCCGACCATATATAGTATATTGTCGATTTTTGCAGCCACCGCTTGAGCGGCCATTCGCGACGCGCGGTGGGATGAAAAGCGTCCATATTGTATGTATGGACGCTTTTAGTGCTCTGATCGACGCTCTGCGCTCACCTGAGTTTGTCCCCTAATTAATTTGAAAAGACGTTGTGCGTCCGTATAGTATATATGGACACACCCAAACCGTATACACTATACGGTTTTGACCAAACCGTATAGTGTATACGGATTTCTACTTGTTCTCTATAAATAGAAAACTCAAAAGTTGGAAGATCTCTGTGGGTCAACACAGTGACCCACAGATGTGCACAAACCCACATGGGAAGGGGGTCCCGGCTCCCCCAGAAAAAAAATGGAAGTTCTGTTATTTTCGAGTCTCACCCGTACACTTAGGGCGGTTTGGCCTAGTCCGTATGGTACATACGGATCAAGCCAATCCACATGGTATTTACTGGCAGCACGCAGAAATTACAGATTCTCATTTTTTGAGGTTTAAACAAGATTAAATCAATCTTAATTAATTAAATTTAATCCATTGAGGTCTCTGAGTCATCAGAGACCTTCTCTTGGGAATTGGGCCCATCCAAGGCCCAATGGTGCTTCCTTGTGGGCCTTCCAACGGGGCTTGCACGCATCTTGCTTAATGCAGGCCCATCCAAATGGTGGACTTTAAAGCAATCTGATCAATCCTATTGGGTTTCCTTCAAGCCCAGTAAGCTCGCTTTAAAAATCTAAAAGATTAGCTCCAAAGGTTGTTTAGGGTTAGGTTTTTTTATCACCACAAATATGCTCCAACTTAAAAATCTAAAGGAGTGATTTTTGAACCAGACGAGATCAAGGCTTTATGAGATTGTTGGAGCATATTTGTGGTGATATCTTAGAGCTTTTAGGAGAGGTTTTAGTTCCTAAAAACATGTAAGTAGTCCCTTTAAACTTGCACAAAAATATTTTCGTGTTTCTTTGATATCCATGATTATCTAGAGGTTTGATGAGTTGTTTGCGTGATTTATGATGATTTATTTGTTGAAAATTGTTCTAACATGTTTTGTGTTTTAGAATGATTTAGAATGGATTTGATACATTGGATATTGAGTTGTGGAATTTTTATGGAATTTCGCAAAAGTTCGGATTTTCTTTGTATCGTGTAAGATCCCAATTCTCTAATCAATGTTCAAGTTGTAGTTGTAATATTATAATTGACACAGGGTTTGTGTTGTGAAGGTTATCCTTCAGAGGCCTAGATTGGAACTATGAAGTAGGGTCCTCAAATTAAGAAGGGACCTTAAGCTTGAAGAGAAGACAAAGTTGGAAATTTGAAGAAAACAGTATTTTGATTTCGTATTTGGGTTGCTAAAGCTAGGAAGAAGGTGATTATAGCTTCAAGGTAAGCAACACCCTTCTAAGAAAACCTTGATTTAGTTTTCTTGAATTCAAAATGAATTTTCGGATTTCTGTTGCTAATATGAGATTAGTATTATTATATGTTGCTGTTAAATGAGTTGCAATTTATTTTAGATGCATATGACTATAGCATGTTTGCAAATTGAGATAATTGTGATGCTCTGTTTGCATAAGAAAGCATTGCATGAATTGATACATGAAATGTATGGAAGCATGAGGGCATAGGCCCATGATCTGAAAATGAAATGTAAACCCTGGGGCAATGGCTTGGGTAATTGTGAATTAGTAGCCCTACGAGCTGTGTTTGAGAAACATAGTTCTGTTGACATGGAAATGATTGTGTGAGACACCAAATAAAATGAAAGGCATAAAATTTTAACTTAAGATGCGGATCCGTATAACTTAAGTAGGTGTGTTTAATTATAAATGTCGTGACCTTGGATACTGTTGTTTCATCATGTGTGGTTTCTATTGATGCCAGCTGGAAGCCGATGGTTGTACTGAATTCCAGCACCAAGGGGAATCGGTGGCTGATGCCCAAGCTTCATCTGGATGCCCTACGCTAAGGGGAATCGGCGTTAAGATGCCCAATAGCAAGGGGAATCGGGTTGGATGCCTAACCTATATGGGGAAACCTATAGAGTTAGATGTGGTCATGACGTTTACAATTAAACCACCTAATTAACTCTATAAATGGAATGAGATCAACATGGTTGTTGTTGCAAAGAGTTAGTAGATTTTAATGCTTGTTTCCATTGATTAATGAATGCCCTTGTATGCTTGTGTTAAAAGTTATGAAGGATATGTAAAGATGTATATTGGCATTATTACATCGGTTTTCGATCTATTGCTATGCATCATGGAGTTGAAAAGATATGGTATGAACTGTGATTTTCAAAAGCATGCATAGTGTTGCTTACTGGGACCCTTCGTCTCATCAACCGTGGTTTATCGGTTTTGTTTTAGATCCATTGACGTCTGGAGCTAAAGCTGATAAGGGGAAGGAGAAAGCTTTGGGATACCGAGAGGAGGATTTCTTTAGGCCTACTAGGTCTCCCTAGATAATGTATATTTTATTTTGGATTTATGTAGATAGAGAGACTCTGGGGGATTACTATGATTACTAGGAAGAGGATTATTTCATTCCTGTGTAGGTCTAGGAGGACATGGAGATCTGATTTAGCTTTTTGTTTAGGGATTGACATTAGATCATTTTATTTAAGGATTTTGATGTTATTTAAGGGATTATTGGAAATTTTTATTTACATAACTTTACTAGATGTCACTTGTCTTATTTAGTTGAATCTTTCTAGACTTTATGAATATACTAATATTGGATTATTATTGGTGGTTAAATTCCATGCTTCTTGAAGATTTGTCATTTATTTCTGCACTCTGATTTATTTAATGGAATTGTTCAAGTTTGGATTAGTTGTTTTGGGCCATTATACTAACGAACCAGATTTGGGTTTATGTTTACAAATAAACCTGGATCCGGGGCGTTACAACCCCCAAATAGGACTTGGGCTTACCCAAGCCCAAACTTGGCATTCCGTGGGCCTTCCAATGGGGCCCACCATTCAGACTCAGGTCACTTGAGTTAAAGAAGATAAAATCAAAGCAAAAGAGGGACCTATACCTTGCATATGGTCCCCACCAAAAGACCAAATTTAGTGTGCATGCTTACTTAGTACGGGTGAGATAAATGAGTTGACTCGCTAAAAGCTAACCAGGATAACCCGTGCGACCCATCTTTTGACGAGGCGGGCTGGGGTGTCGATGGACTTCCCTGAACTGTAACCGGCCCCTTTCCCAAAATCTCAATTCGCAGACCACCTAATAGACATCCTTTAGGCATCCAGGTGTGTAACGCCCCGAATCCAAGTTACGTAGAGAAACCATAACTCATCTCCGGAGGTTAATATACAACACAGGATTGCAATATTAGAGTGAAGGAAAAACATGAATACAACAATATCTATATAACAGTGTGCACTAAAATAATCCCAAACGGAAATAAACTCACATGACCAAGTAACTACTTGCAAGTATCGTCCTCTCCAGGAGCAGCTGAAAACAAAACAAAACAATACGAAATGAGATACGAATATCCCAGTGAGCAGTACATGCATGCACAAAACCATTTAGTTCAGTTCTAAAACATGCCACGGTTACAAAACATATACAATGACAATAACATATCTAATTCGAGTAATCCGACAACATTCCAACAATCCAATCGATAGAAACGCAGAAAACCATAATTAATAACATCGGTATAAAATCTTGAATATAGCCATGAAATCACGTATAACCAGGTAAACATACATCGATGAAATCATAATTTCAAATAACTCAGGGTCTCAAAATACTGGAGTGTTTATCATGGGACACTCCGTACCAATAGAGTATTTTATCATGGGCTACTCCGCATCAATAAACCAGCGAATAAAACATATCACGTCAAACAAAATCAAATACCAACATTGGTCAATGTCATGTAGTTGCTTAAATTGGTTAATTGACATGCCAAGGCGACATCCACCCCTCCATGTACACAGTTTCGGCCTACTCAGGGTTTCGGAACTCTGAAATGACGGCCTACTCAAGGTTTCGTCATCCAATGCCGGCCTACTCCCCGGGTTTCGGCATTGACAACCAGGCCTACTCAGGGTTTCTGGCTGCTCTACACCGGTAGTGGAAACACTTGAGGCCATGCAATTACACCAATGAAGCAACAACATTACATTACTAAGCTTAGACATGGATCCAGGTGAAGCTAAACCAAAACAGAATAACAAATATATAAAATTCACCATCAGCAACATAATAAACCCACCATGTCATTAGCATGCATAACACCATATAACTCATCACAGGTCACTCCAGACCAGAATAATAATAACTCATCATAGGTCGCTCCAGACTAGAATAATAATAACTCATGGAACTTCAGTAGACCTTCTAACCCAAAACACAAATCCATACCAATAGTATAATCATTTACTCACACAAAGACAATTTTCATAATGCGGTTCAATACTTTGAAAACACATAATCTCAAATTAAACAAGTTCATAACCGGAAAACAGCTATAAAACATGGATAAAATAAAAGTATTAACTCATGATATCAATAATAGAAATTTGACTCCCAAAAGTCATTCGAACATCACTTTTGGAGACTCATAAAACCTACCAAAATTGACTCATTGACCTCCGAAAGTTTGAAACAAATAAGAATGTCTCTAGCAACCTAATCGAACTTCTAGAGAAGAGGTGTAAATATTAAAGTGCCAAAATAGGCTCAAATAGGTCAGTCGCACAATCCTTGGAAAAATGGAGGGTGCGCTGACCTCGACCCCCTTGTTGCCAGGTCGGCGCTAGCCCAGCGGACCCAAATTTTACCTGCACCAAGTTGCCACTGAGGAGAAACAGGTTGGCGGCAACCCAGCGGACACTCCCTGTTTTTCTCGGTGTGATTTTAACTCACTGTTAATACAATTTAACCATGACTGTCGTAGTTTCAAGCCTCTGTAACAATTTTCCTATGCATGTACCACCCTCAATCGACGATTCAACTCCAATTGAAATTAATCTAACACACTTCACATCACGTCTCGAAAATCTCTTCGAAAACCCAAGTCTGAAACTAACATATTCTACAACCATGCATTATGGCTAATCTCAGAAATCAAAACCCAATACACAGATTAAAACGATGCTACTCACATGATTTATTGAGAATTTCTTCTAGCTTCCAACCACTATGATAATCACCTCCGAAAAGAAGAGTTTAACGGCCGATGACCTCAGATCTATAGTAGCATCCAGATCTGATTAGATCTGAGCTTGGCCTCCCTTTACTAACCCACATTCAATCTAAATTACAACGAACTCACCTACCTGGTATTCTCTTGATATCAGCAGCCAGGATTTGATCGCACCTCTAGATTTTTGTAGCTGCTGAGATCTCCAATCAGCAAGGATTCTCCTCCGGTGATCTCCAAACATTTTCACTCAAACTAGCCTTCTGAAACTCGATCGAGCTCTCCGCCGCTCAGCTCTCCAAATTGGCTTCGATCAACAAATGAACCAAAGTTGGAATAAGCAGCCTATTTATAAGCTCCGTTGGTGCCCTAAACTACCTCATGATCCACTGCTTCGCCAGACCAACAAGCTTCCTACCTACTCAGCCCTATAACACATGATTCACTAATTGCCACTCCACCTAATTACCTACCTTAGCACCTCATTAACTTGTAATAAACTTTAATACATATTACCATTAATTATCTAAATTATTTTCATAATCACCACTTAACTTAGTTTACAACCTTCTTCACCTAGTTTAGTAAAATCTCCAAAATACCCCTTTCTTGCTACACCTCCAAACCCAACCAATAAGTTCAAATAACCATATTATAATCTTTAATAATTCATTATATCTAAATTCTAAAATTTTACTCTAAATAATTCCTTTCTCCATTTCCTGGAAAAACTAATTAAATAAATTAACAATCATTAAAATCAAATATATTTTTTTCTAAATTTTATTAAAAATTTGGGATTTTACAATGTGTCTGCCTACACCCCATCAAGCAGTGCGACTCCTAAACCCCCCTCTCCCCTCGCATCTCGTGCGCCACGGATCGATGTGCGCACAGCCTGGCGACTCCTCTGGAGAATGCAACCCAATTGGACCTTGGTTAGTCACTCTAGCTTAGTAGGTGTGGAAAATATGTAAAATTGCATGTTTCGGAAGCTCTGTTACAAAGGACTTAAATGGCCTAAGGAAACTGGGTCTTAAGAGGGACCTCGTGACCCCTCTAGTTTCCTGGGAGCTTTCCTAGTGCTCTTTTGCATACACAATTCCACACTTCACTAAGGCCGAGTCAGCTCAACTCACCCGAGTAAATACAGCACCAAACCACAAGCACACAATGTGCACTCACCACACCGTGGATGGTTACTGGCTTTTGATATGAACTGCATGGGGTGAAATGCATGAAGGAGCCCGCGTGGGTGATCCGATATGAATGACATGTGATACATCTTCTCAACCTAGCCCTAGACCTCTCTAGCAGCCACCCTTATTTACCGTATAAACAATTTTTGGGATGATATTAGCCTAACGCGCCTCTGGCTTATTGGGGAAAGCGAAGGTAAAACATCCCCTAGCTTTCTGGATCCCTATAGCGCCACTTCTTTCTTGCTATGGTACGCAAGGGTTCTTGGACCTGGCTCAGACCCTTGTAGGCATTTGTCTCGGGCTGTGTATCCTTTTACCCACCCAACGTTCTGATAGACCTTTTGTGATGAATGTGATTGTGAATGATGATACAAGAGGAGTAAAATCAATCTAAAATCCAAGAGTCCATCAGGGGCAGCAACCCCTTACCCTCTTTGCATCAATTTGAGTGGACCCTAGACTCTGGGCCACCTTAGCCCTAAATTAGGAAGCCAAATTAACTTTGATCAAGGGAACCACCTCAGATCCATGCATTGAGTCTTGTGAGCTGTAGGCCTTGACCCATTCGAGTCCGTTGGAAGTGCTTTGAGTCCGAGCCAATCTTTGAGCAGATGAAAGCCGGCCAGATCAGACAGTTGAATAGATGAAAGCACGCCAGATCAAAACAGGGGCGGCAAACCCTAGGATTAATTCTTTTAACCTACCCTTCCATTTGAAGCAAAGTTGTATCCTTCTTTAGGGTTCCCAACAACCCTAAAGATGATTCATTTTTCAGCTTTTCCAACATCATGTAATATTCGCCCTCGATGGCAAGTTGTAAATTCTTTTCTATTTGATTAGACATCAGAAATCAGAGCAGATAAAAGGACAGATGGAAGAGAGGTTCCGTAAGATGGAACCCCCGTCTTTTGGAGGTCAGGTAGACCCTATGGAGGCTGAGCGATGGATGCTTAGGATGGGGTGGATACTTGACGGTATGGAGTGCCCCGAGGACCGTCAGGTTAGACTGGCCACTTTCATGTTTGAGGGAGAGGCCGTTCACTGGTGGCGTTCTATGAAGAGAAGGACTGAGCCTGAGGAGAAGACTTCATGGGGGAGATTCAAGGAGATTTTCTTTGATCGCTATTTCACTGCTGAGTTCCGCCGTCAGAAGGCGAGGGAGTTCATGTATATCACTTAGGGAGGACAGATGGTATTACAGTACGAGGTCGGTTTTGACGAGCTGACCCAATTTGCCCTACAGATGGTTACTTGTGAGATGGATAGGCGGGAACATTTTGAGAAGGGACTTGTAACGCCCTGGTTCCGGGTCCACTCCCAAACCCAAGGTGTTATGGCAAATAAACAAAGCAACTAAAGAAACTGGGAATTTTGAAACTTTTTCTAACTGTATAATCAGAGTAAATGCGGACACTTAAATTCAAATTCTCTTTATTAATCAACAAATATGATATACAAGGATTTCAACTTCTATGAGCATCCTACATCTACATAGACTACCCAGCTACAACTAGCCCAAAATTTGACGTCCTCGCCAAGAGTACCTGAAAAATTGGGAGAAACCGGAGTGAGAATAAATCTCAATAAGTAGCAATGTGCATGATGTAAAATAGTTCACAATTTTACAATAATAGTCACGAGGTGAACGATAAAACCAAACCACGATAAGACGATGATATGTAACGCCGCGAACCCGGGTCAATGCAAAACTAACATCCGACCCGAACCCGGTTCGCTACTGTAACAACCCGAATTCAGTTCAACAACCAAATCCGAGATGTTACTGGCTCATATCAAATAAATATTAAGAATATACCAGACTAAAGAAATAAATAATCCATTCCATTAATTAACTATCAAAGTGCGGAACATGTATGTGCGGAAGTATAGTCTAAAATCCTCATGAAACTAATATAGTTAACCATCAATCTCAATATGAAAGTCTGGTAAAATAAAAAGGTCACTAATCTCTCATCTCTCTAATACATGAAACCAAAATGAATATAATAATCTGATAAAATAACTAAATCCATGACAATCCACAACCTCAGACAAAATTCGGGTAATAGTAATCCTCCGGTGAATAATCAGCTATCTCTCCCAGGAAATCAATACTATGATCCCCCTCTCGCGTATCAGCTGAAAAATGAAATAAAGGTAGGGTGAGATACGAATATCTCAGTAGGTAACACATACATGTTTAAACAATTCATATAAATAAATTAACAGTTCATGCACGATTAAGCAATCCCGACTAATTAGGCTCGTATAACCATTTGTATCGATCATGAATACAAAACAGTATAATTAAACAGTTCTAAATATGAATTTCAGCATTTTCTATTATAGGAATCCAATATCAGAAATCAATAGCATAATCCATGCATTACTAGAATGCACTAAACAGTCACATCCAACCAATATACCAATTACACGCCTCCAGCATGTATGCAACAGTAACAACAAATGTTTGTGATTTTAGTGTCATTGTAGGACTCACAAAGATAGATAAACCTTTTGAGATGACATTCGACCAATCGCTATACCACCGTGCGGCTTAGGAGCAATGCTACTAATGATACTCAAGTCCCATGCAGCGCAGCTTAGACAAGAGCCGTAGTCACTGACTTATTGCACACGTACTCATCAGAGTTGGAATGTACCACCAGCATGCAGCACCAGAATCAATACATGGAGATGGTCGCTTATCCACATGTATAGGGAATCACCAGCGGCTCACCGGGGTGTCCCTCCAGACATAGGACCTTCTCAAAAAACCAACTTGCAAAGGAAGCACGCTCGCACAAGGGAGAAACTCAACTCAAATGACATATCCCTCAGCTATCTAGCCACAAATATGGATCCATAACCAGCTATGCCCACTAGACTCCAAAATTCCCTAAAGTATAATATTTCTGTAAGGGTTGGTGCCTAGCGGCATATAAAGGTTAAATCTGACATTTAATTCAATATTCGGGTTAACTAAGTTGAACTTATGATCTGAATTCTCTTTATGTAATTATCTGGTTTATAGTGTAATTTAGAGATGTTCTGATAATCAAATAATAGGTCAAATCTTCAAAATATTAGATTTCACAGTTTCATACAAAGTTTGGTAACTAGTGTCCTAAATATCTCCCTAATTTATTTTTCTGTAAAACATGAAATTTGATAAATTATTTTGGTCATAAAACATCTTAATTAATGATTAAAATTGACTAAAAATAGTTTGGAATTGAATCAGGGTTTGAAATTACGAAATTCTGCATTTTCTGCATAGAGCGCTTAGGATCCCCCCGGCGGTCTAAGGTAAGCGGTAGTTCATTTTAGGTCACCGACGATAAGTCGTCTCGTAGTCTCGGGCGGTCTCAAAAATTATACTAGTGCCTAAGAGCGCTGAGGATCACCGAGCACAGTTGTAGACACCCCAAATTGCATTAAAAATGAGAAAATAATGAAAACATTAATTGGAATTTAAAACAGGCCAAAAATGCATGAAAATCAATAATTCAAGCCTGGACCGTATTGTATCTACGGGCTAAGCGCGCCCGAATTTTATATACGGGCACGCAGCGCCCGTAATACATATACGGACACCATTGGACCGTAAATCATTTACGAGCACATCAGACTCGTACGAGTTCTGTTCTTCTCTCGATTTCTGAGCCTTATCTTTAGTCCAATATCTCTTTAAATGAGCGAATTATATATTTTATTCGTGCGAAATATCTTTGTGGATAAAGGATGGGCATGATCTTGTGTTTAACTCAAACTGAAACTCTATCTTGCCAAACCTTGGACCAACCATGCCCTGGGTTTGCCTATAAATAGAAGGCCTTTCGTCAAGCAAAAGGCCACGAAAATTTGAAGTCTAAGAAACTCCAAGAGAAGAGAGGAATCCCTGCTGCTTTGCTTGCTCAATCCAGGTAAGTCCCTTTTCCCCTTTATTTTCTGTCTTCAATTCTAGAAGTAATAGGATCTTCTCTATTGCTGTAGAATAAGGCCATCTTTTGTACTTGTATTCCTAAACTTGTCTCTAAGTACCTCAAGAGTCTCTCTAGCCGTAAAACGTGAAGAGAGAGCTAGGGAAAAAGAGAACAGGTGGATCCCTAGAATAGAACCCCATATCTGTTTTTCTCTTTTTTTCTAGAATAAAGCCTTTGATTGTGTTTGTATACCCAAACCTATCTCTAAGTACCTCAAGAATCCTCTTTAGCCGTAAAACGTGAAGAGAGAGCTAGGGGAAAAGAGAACAGGTGGATCCGTAGGGTAGACCCCCATGTGCTCTAATTTGTGAGATGTGGCTGCTTTAAATATCCTGATCATGTTTTAATGGTTTTTATGATGAATCTAAATGAATCCATGATGTCTATGATGTTTATAGCATGAGATCCTCACTTTTTTTTATAAAATTTGGATTTTCCACATATTTGCACCTACAGCACTGTTTTCGTGATTTTTGTGATTTTAGGCTAAGATCTTGGATTTATCATGATCAATATAATAGGTCTGGATCCAGAAGCCTGAAAGTAAATTCTAGGGTTTCAGATGTTGTTTTCGAATCCTTTTTCATTATTGAGAGAAAACCCTACGGTCTAAGTTCTCCCCTTTTGATGTTCTTCATCAACGTGGGTATTTTTGGTTTTGATTTCTTGATTTAATGTGAAATTTGGGCTATATCTATGTCCTGGACTATTCAAGTTCAATTTTGAAATATTTTATAAAAATCATATTTTTCTAAATTTCTAGAATTTAACTTGAAGCCAGATTTTTGGATTTTTCACTTTAAATTGATTTTATTTGATTTTATCTCAATTTTATTTTGATCATGAAACCCTAGGAATGGTATGATCATATTTGAAAGTTCTGGATCAATCAGGCTATTCATATAAAAAACCATACAATTTTGTGATTTTTGTGATTTTTGTGGCAAGCCTTTTTTCCTTTATTTTAACATGAACAATGCCTGGCAACCACCTTGTGTGGATGAATAGGGGTGCCTAACACCTTCCTCTGTTCATAACCTAATCCCCTTACCCATCTCTGGTTGTTTTTTTAGGAGGGTTATTTTTACCCTAAAATTTCCTTTTGTGCTTATTTAATATTTTGGTGTCCATTCACACCTAAATTGAATGGTGGCGACTCTTTGTTTAATTTAATCCCGCGTGATGATTAGGAAGTCATTGGATTGATTTTTCCATGTCTCACAACTTGCGACTCTGCTGGGGACTTGAGGATTTGAGCCTTTTGGTGTTTTAGTTAATGTTTTTAATATTTTTTGATTTGCTTGCTATTTTGTGTTTTTAGCATATTTTTGGATTTGCTTGCTATTTTGTGTTCTTAAGCATGTTGAGTATGTTTTAAATCTGAATTATTACTTAAGAATTCATGGGGGTAGAAACATGCTTAATTTTAATTTATAGGATTGTTTCTAGAAACATGCGTAGGGGAGGTTCGTTTTGCTAAACCATGCTGATTTCTTGCTATATTTTTATAATAGCATGTTTTAATTCTTAGCATGATCTCCATGATGTGTTTTTGGGATAAATAACATGATCAGATGTTTGCATGATTAGATGATTTTTATGAGCATATTATAGGGACTGCTTTGTGTGTTTGTTACTTTATATATGCTTTCCTATTATGCCTTGGTTTGTGTATGTATGGCTACGAAAAGAGTGGCAAGGGTTTGGGATGTTGTGAATGCACCCAATTTTTACAATGCACTGTGCACATTTTATTTTTTTACACAGCCTACCTATAACCTATAGGAAGTTGAACCCGAATGTATGTAGCTTGGCGCAACGAGGTCCATACTTCGGAAAGCGAAAGTGAAAACATTCACCTTAGAACTTTGGGCTAATGATGTGATGATAACGTGGATCTGTGATTCTGGTCATCACTAGGCTTGAGTGATAAGTTGCCATTAAGCCAAAACCCAAAGCCCCTACGCTTGAAGGTGGAGTTACACGTTTTTGGCTAAAGTACACAATTACGTGGAGATATGGGCTTGTAATTGTGGGAAGGCCGTTTGCATGGCTTACAAACCAGGGCATAATGCGAATGCCATATTGAAGGTAAACAAGGTAACAAGGTAATCCTATTTTTCTGCATTATTTTCATGTCATAGGGGTGTCATGGTGCCCATTGGTTCGGGATAAAATTGGTCCCAAAATATGCATGTTTGCTAAAATTGGTGCAGCCCATAGGAAGAGTTTCTAACTCTGTTTAGAATCAATCCTACCCAATGATCATACAAGAGGCAACGAAAGGATACCAAATTCTTAAAAAGGGTGTCAATTCGGAGGGTACATGTGCCCTCCTAAACATGTGTTTTTGTAAAAAGGCCAAAGTCCACTTTGGGACAGTTTAGAAGCTTTGCAATGGGTGAATTGTATGTTTGGATGAACAATCAAAGTGATCAAATCAGATAAAAACTGGGAAAACATAAAAGAGCTCCGTAAAACCGCATTTGATACACGGGCTGGGCTCGCCCGTGTTTTCCATACGGTCACAGCTTGCTCGTAATTTGAATACGGGTAGGGCTGGACCGTACTGTGTATACGGTTTTCTCGGAAAATTCAATTTTAATCAGTTTTTCCCACTAAATCTTGTTCCTTTAACCTTTAAATAATGATAAAGGGAAATGAGTTTGAATAAAATGCTTCAAAAAAATGTGGGAGAAAATCCTTTGGGCCTCTGAAAGCCTTTGAATTTCAGACTTTTTCTCAAAAGCTCCTTAGGCCTCTGAAAGCCTTTGAATTTCAAAATTTTTCTCAAAAACGTCCTTGGGCCTCTGAAAGCCTTTGAATTTCAGACTTTTTCTCAAAAAAAAAAATTTCCTTGGGCCTCTGAAAGCCTTTGAATTTCAGACTTTTTCTCAAAACTCCTTGGGCCTCTGAAAGCCTTTGAATTTCAGACTTTTTCTCAAAACTCCTTGGGCCTCTGAAAGCCTTTGAATTTCAGACTTTTTATCAAAAACCCTTGGGCCTCTGAAAACCTTTGAATTTCAGACTTTTTCTCAAAAATCCTTGGGCCTCTGAAAGCCTTTGAATTTCAGATCTTTTGGGCCTCTGAAAGCCTTTGAATTTCAGATCTTTTTCCTCGGGCCTCTGGAAGCCTTTGAATTTCAGATCTTTTTCTTTTGGGCCGTCTGAAAGCCTCTGAATTTTAGACAAATCATTTCTTTGGGCCGTCTAAAAGCCTCTGAATTTTAGACAATCATTTCTTTGGGCCATCTAAAAGTCTCTGAATTTTAGACAATCATTTCTTTTGGCCGTCTAAAAGCCTCTGAATTTTAGACAAACCTTTTTGGGCCGTCTATAAGCCTCTGAATTATAGACACATATCCTTTGGGCCGTCTAAAAGCCTCTGAATTTTAGACAATCATTTCTTTGGGCCATCTAAAAGCCTTTGAATTTTAGACAATCATTTCTTTGGGCCATCTAAAAGCCTCTGAATTTTAAACAAATCATTTCTTTGGGCCATCTAAAAGCCTCTGAATTTTAGACAAATCATTTCCTTGGGCCATCTAAAAGCCTCTGAATTTTAGACAATCATTTCTTTGGGCCATCTAAAAGCCTCTGAATTTTAAACAAATCATTTCTTTGGGCCATCTAAAAGCCTCTGAATTTTAGACAAATCCTTTTTTTGGGCCATCTAAAAGCCTCTGAATTTTAGACACAACTCATTTGGGCCGTTTATAAACCTCTGAATTATATACACATATCCTTTGGGTCTCTGAAAGCCTTTGAATTTCAGACCTTTCTCAAAAATCTCTGGGCCTCTGAAAGCCTTTGAATTTCAGACCTTTTTCAAAAATACCCCTAGGCCTCTGAAAGCCTTTGAATTTCAGATCTTTTGCAAACAAAAATCCCTGGGCCTCTGAAAGCCTTTGAATTTCAGACTTTTTCCAAAAATATCCCTGGGCCTCTGAAAGCCTTTGAATTTCAGATCTTTTTCTCTTTTTGTGGGACCTGTTGGAAGCCCTAGAATATTCCAACAATTCAAAAAAAAAAAAAAAGAAGCAAATAAAGAAAGAAACAAATCCAAACTCGTGTTCACCCAGCTTGCATATAGGCATACATAGGCATGTGAATGAGATTAAATTGACACTGATATTTTCTCTTTATTTTTTCCAGGTTCCAAGTACACTTGGAACCATAGCTCCTGTAATCAGATCAAGAGCTCGCGCCATGAATCCTATTGAAAATGAAGCTGATGCTCCTCACCCAGATATTGTCTTTCTACAGGAGCAAGTGGTAGGACTAGCCCGAATGCTAGAAAACATACTGTCGGTGCAGGCCCAACAAGTGCAAGCCCAGAACCAAGCATCCACTTCAAACCCAGCACCTCCACCACAAATCAACATTCCACCTCCGGTTCAACCTATTCCTGAACCCATCTATGAACCCACCCCTGAACCTATACTGATCAGGGATGAGACAGTTGAGTCAGACAAAGCCAAGGAAAAAGAAAGGATGAGGGAAGAAATGGAAAAGAAATTCATGCACAGACTGGAGATGATTCAAGATGAACTAAGGGAGGTAAAAGGGGTGAATAACTTTGGAGGCACCAATTTCGAAGATTTGTGTCTATACCCCGATGTATGTCTACCAGCCAAGTTTAAATGCCCAGATTTCGATAAATATGATGGGAATGGCTGTCCAATGAGCCATTTGAAGTTATACTACGAGGCTTTATGCCAGTTTGGCCGGGATGACGGCATACTAATTCAGCTCTTCCAGAGGAGTTTAACTGGAGCTGCTTTGAGGTGGTTTGCCACTTTGGATCATGGGAAAATAAGAAGGTGGAAGGATTTAGCAGATTCCTTTTTGGCACAATATAGGTTCAACTCTGAGATTATACCAGATAGGTATGAAATGATGAGGATGACGAAGAGAAATGATGAGACCATAAGGCAATATGCTAAAAGGTGGAGGGAGTTGGCTGCACAAGTCAAGCCACCCGTGGGAGAACCAGAAATGATTTCAACCTTCATCATGACATTGGGGCAACCATTTTACAGTCACTTGGTGGGTCAAACTACCACCAACTTTGCTGCCCTAGTGCAAGTGCCAGACAGAGTTGAAAATGGGATCAAGTTTGGGAAAATAGCTAATTACTCTGCAGTGTTGAACCAGGAAGCTTCCACCACTTTCTCTACACAGAAAAAGGAGAATTGTAATGAAAGAATAAAGAATGAAGAAAGGAGAGAAGCAGAAGTGAATATGGTACAACTTCCCAAGGAACCCTTTCGAATCAATGTCCATCCACCTCCTATCAAGCCAACCCATCAAGTTCCTTTGCTGCCTATCCAAATTAATGTCCCTTCTGCACAGCTTGTGAAGGAGGAAACAGAAGTAAGGAAGAGAAGAGAATTTTCTAAACTGCCTATGAGACCATCTGAGCTTTTGCCTACTTTACTTCAGAAGGGTTATGTGACTTTGAGGTTGCCAAATCCTCATGCAAGCAAAGGGAAGAATTTTGATTCATCTGCAATCTGTGATTATCATATGAGCACTCTAGGGCATACCACAAATCGCTGCTTGGCCCTAAAGCATGCAATCCAGGATTTGTGGGATAATAACTCCTTATCATTCAATTCAGTCACTCCCATCCCACCTACCAATAACAATGGGGCAGGTAGCTCAAATGCAGTAGGGGCAATTTTTCCAGGGAAAAAAGGATTTGACCCTTCTCAACTTATTGCTCCGGTTGGTACCACAATCCGAGTTTACTTTGAAAAAGAAGATGAATGTGGCCATGTGGAGAAAGAGACTCACACAGTGGCAGATTTTAATATCAAGGAAAGGAAGGAAGAGGAAGAAGAAAAGCTAAAATTGAAAGGAAATAAAATGATGGGTGAAAAGGCAAAAAAGTGGCAAACAGAAGCATCAAAGCAGTGTAAGCTACAAGCCAATGAAAATGAGGCAAAGGTGAAAGAAGGGTGTTAGAGAAAGAATGAAAGGGCAATAAAAGAGGAGAATGAAGCCAAGGTTGAACCTCCTTTCATTGATTGGGCAATTATCCAAATTCCAGATAATGTGATGTTAACTTCTTCAAGAGCAAAGGAGATCATCCCAAATCATGAAAAGAGACGCTTGCCTCACTCAGCAGGAGAAAGAAGTTTTCTGAAAAAGAAAGAAAAATCAGCTTTTGCCTTTAAGAACAGGGGCAGTTTTCGAACTCCCACGTTCTCTAAAAAGAAACCTGCATAAAAAGAATGCACATTTCCTGAGGATCCTAAAGAGCCTTGCTCTCAGGAAGTGATTTCAATAAAGGCTCTTCAAAAAAAAAAAAGATTTTTCCCTTTAACATTTTTCTAGAAAAAAAAAGTTTTCAGCAAGGTCCTTTTACTTATGAACCATATCTCTTATTGAATTTCATTGAGTTGAATATGACATTGACACTGGGTTCAATTTTGAGACCAAAATCGAAGAAAAAGACATTTTATGTGAAAATTCAAATCTTTTTAAGTGTCATGAGAAGAATATTCTGCAAAATTATGAAGTGACCAATTTTATGGCCTTTGGAACCAAAGATGACCCATAGTCTTCAACAGAAAAGATAAAAGAAGATTTGAAGTTTCTTCATTAGAATACAGAAAGGATCGCACCACTTGCTGATTCGTTCAAAGGGAAGTTGATAATATTGTTTGAAGAAATTTTGAGGCTTTGCACTTGAAAAAATGGGAGAATCTGACCTTTTCGTTGGAAATAAAATTGGGCATCATCCAAATTCATAAGATTGATCAAAAGGTGAAGAACTTGTTCATAACAGAAGTTCTATTTAAAGAGGCTTTCATGTTGACAGAAGGTGATTAAGAAGAAAAGAAAAAAGAGAAGAAAAAATCCTGAGCCAGTCATGTAGTGCAACTCACCAAGTCTAAAATTCAAATTTTTCTTAAAATGATAAGAGGCCTTTCTTTCTTATATCCCCAAAAATTTTGAAATCCCTAGTTAGACCATTTGAGCTTGATACATTTTTCCAAGTAACCTAAACTGAGAATTGTAACCCCACACTGGGGCAAATTTATTAATGCATAAAAAAAAGGAATGAAGAGACAATTATTGAAGTTCAAAAGGGATTTTGAATATGTTTTTAGAAAATGGGGCAAAGAAATGAAAAAAAAAAGGAAGAAAAAAAGATAATCAAATGCTATTTTGAGAATGTCTTCAAAATTGTGAAGAGAATAATGGAAAAAAGAAGTTCAATACTGGAGAATAAGTTTCGAATGAAGAAATCAAATTGAGGGAAGAACTTCATTACTGGGGCAATTTTGTATTCATTCCAAGGGAAGAAATGCCTTAAAAATTACAATTTCAGTTAACCCATTTGATCATAGGGTATTTGAGCCTTTTATTCCTTTTCTTTCTAAACTAACACCAAGCCTTCGTTTCGTCCCATTCATAAGTCCTCTTTGATTAAGAAATTTTGAATTAAGGCAGTTTTGACTACATGGTTGCTGGTGATGAAGGATTAACAAAAAAAAAAAAGAGAAGAAAAAAACGGAGAAAATGTAGTGAAAACCCGGAAGGGCACTACATGGCAAATAATCAGCTATTTACAAGAAGGAAATTGTTAGAAAGGAAAGTCCAGAATTGGCATAAATCCAGGTGAAGTCCTCATGTTGGTGGTTATTTTAAGGTACAGTCACTCTTCAAGTGATTGAGGAAAATTCTCTTTTCAAAACTAAAGCAACATAATCAGAACTATGATATGAATCATCTGTGAACAAGTTGATGGCCATCAAAATTGCCATTAGGAAATTATTGCTGAAGTTGAAGTCATAAATTCTCATATCATGGATACAATGGAGAAACAATTGCTCTTCAACTGGATGAAGGAAAATGTCTTTCTAGACTGGGGCAAAATAGTCAGATTGAAAGAGTCGTCATATCTGGAGGATCAATTGACAAGCCAATGGTCATGGGAATGATTCTAAAGGTTCTGAAGGCTTATTTTGGTCTTTCTTCATTTTTTGAAATAATCTTCTCATTATTCAACTTGATTTTAATTCTTTTGGACTATATGCTAATAAGTGATTGGATCATTTTTTTCAAAAAAATATAAAAACAAAAAAAGCAAAAACTATATTTTTGGCCTATGATGAGCATCTATTTCTTTTCATAAAACATTGGTTTTTCAAGCATTAGAGAATTCTGAGGCCACTAGTATAAAACCTATTTTCTTATTTTTGCATTTGTATTCTTTTATTAGGGTTTCTTTTTGGCAAAGGTTAAAAAAAAAAGAGAGAAAAAAGGAGAAAAAGAAAAAAAGAAAGAAAAAAAAAGATAAAAAGGAAAAAAGAGGATCATCTCTACTGAGGGGTAAATATTTCTTCAAACAATCAAAACCGGGGCATGCTCAGTGTCTTTCCTTCTGGGTTTTCATTGGAATGAATTCCAACATTTTGAAGAAGCAATCAAGCTTTAGTCTTCAAATTTCAAAGAAAAAAAAGGGCTTCGAAGCAATGGCATGTTTTCTTCGTTAAACAAGGGTTCCCAATTCTTCAATCATGAACAAGAATTTTACTGGGGCAGCAAGAAGGCATGAAAGACAAATCATGGGTTGTAAAGGCATGTGGTTAGATCAACAGATCATGATCCATCAATCAAGATGAGGGCATTCACTTGGGCAATTAAATAGCATGAAGACAGGTTATGGGCAGTAAGGGCACATACATCGTTATTGAGAGAGCAAGAAGATAAAAAAGCAAAAGCAAGTTCCAAAATATTCAAGCACAGGTTCGGGCATCAAATGGCACCCAGGTATATCAAATAAGAAAATCAATCAGGAAAATTCAAAAAGTGAAAAACATCAAAATCAATTTTGCAGTGGTCAATTTTAAATCCACATTCTTTTCAAAATTTGCTTGTCTCAGATTTCTTTTCATAGCCACGAGAGCTCCAAGAAATCTGAGATAAGGAAGAGACGCCACCCCATCAGACATCAAGCAGGGGTTTCATTGGCTATCTTCGAATCCATGTTTTTATCATTTCTTTGTTTGACCAAAGCAAGTTCAATTAATGAGATGTTTTTCAAATGTGTAATTTTGAGTTGTGTCTGTTCTTTACTATTCATTATGCTACAACTGCAGGCCACCCAGAAAAATTGTCTATTTTATTATTTTCTCCACACTTTTTAGGAGATTAATGTTTATATTAGTTGTAAGTTGCAAGGATTGCCATCTTACCCACTTTTGTTTAAAAATTTTGTCTCAAATCTCACTTCATAGCCACGAGTGCTCAGTGAGAGGAGAGAGGAGGATTTGGCCTTTAAGCTGAGGGACTTTTAGCAAATCTTCCACAATGAATTCTTTTTCCCAAAATCATCCATTTAATCTTTGCAAAATGCAATTAGTTAGACAAAGATCTTAAAAAGTGCAATTGGTGGGTCTTTTTGCTCTCTGCTTGTAATTGGTTCCAATTACCAGCAAAAAGGGTGCAGCTGTAGACACCCCAAATTGCACTAAAATGAGAAAATAATGAAAACATTAATTGGAATTTAAAACAGGCCAAAAATGCATGAAAATCAATAATTCAAGCCTGGACCGTATTGTATCTATGGGCTAAGCGCGCCCGAATTTTATATACGGGCACGCAGCGCCCGTAATACATATACGGACACCATTGGACCGTAAATCATTTACGAGCACATCAGACTCGTACGAGTTCTGTTCTTCTCTCGATTTCTGAGCCTTATCTTTAGTCCAATATCTTTTTAAATGAGCGAATTATATATTTTATTCGTGCGAAATATCTTTGTGGATAAAGGATGGGCATGATCTTGTGTTTAACTCAAACTGAAACTCTATCTTGCCAAACCTTGGACCAACCATGCCCCTGGGTTTGCCTATAAATAGAAGGCCTTTTCTCAAGCAAAAGGCCACGAAAATTTGAAGTCTAAGAAGCTCCAAGAGAAGAGAGGAATCCCTGCTGCTTTGCTTGCTCAATCCAGGTAAGTCCCTTTTCCCCTTTATTTTCTGTCTTCAATTCTAGAAGTAATAGGATCTTCTCTATTGCTGTAGAATAAGGCCATCTTTTGTACTTGTATTCCTAAACTTGTCTCTAAGTACCTCAAGAGTCTCTCTAGCCGTAAAACGTGAAGAAAGAGCTAGGGGAAAAGAGAACAGGTGGATCCCTAGAATAGAACCCCATATCTGTTTTTTTCTTTTTTTCTAGAATAAAGCCTTTGATTGTGTTTGTATACCCAAACCTATCTCTAAGTACCTCAAGAATCCTCTTTAGCCGTAAAACGTGAAGAGAGAGCTAGAGGAAAAGAGAACAGGTGGATCCGTAGGGTAGACCCCCATGTGCTCTAATTTGTGAGATGTGGCTGCTTTAAATATCCTGATCATGTTTTAATGGGTTTTATGATGAATCTGAATGAATCCATGATGTCTATGATGTTTATAGCATGAGATCCCCACTTTTTTATAAAATTTGGATTTTCCACATATTTGCACCTACAGCACTGTTTTCGTGATTTTTGTGATTTTAGGCTAAGATCTTGGATTTATCATGATCAATATAATAGATCTGGATCCAAAAGCCTGAAAGTAAATTCTAGGGTTTCAGATGTTGTTTTCGAATCCTTTTTCATTATTGAGAGAAGACCCTAAGGTCTAAGTTCTCCCCTTTTGATGTTCTTCATCAATGTGGGTATTTTTGGTTTTGATTTCTTGATTTAATGTGAAATTTGGGCTATATCTATGTCCTGGACTATTCAAGTTCAATTTTGAAATATTTTATAAAAATCATATTTTTCTAAATTTCTAGAATTTAACTTGAAGCCAGATTTTTGGATTTTTCACTTTAAATTGATTTTATTTGATTTTATCTCAATTTTATTTTGATCATGAAACCCTAGGAATGGTATGATCATATTTGAAAGTTCTGGATCAATCATGCTATTCATATAAAAAAAAACCATACAATTTTGTGATTTTTGTGATTTTTGTGATTTTTGTGATTTTTGTGATTTTTGTGGCAAGCCTTTTTTCCTTTATTTTAACATGAACAATGCCTGGCAACCACCTTGTGTGGATGAATAGGGGTGCCTAACACCTTCCCCTATTCATAACCTAACCCCCTTACCCATCTCTGGTTGTTTTTTTAGGAGGGTTATTTTTACCCTAAAATTGCCTTTTGTGCTTCTTTAATATTTTGGTGTCCATTCACACTTAAAATTAATGGTGGCGACTCTTTGTTTAATTTAATCCCGCGTGATGATTAGGAAGTCATTGGATTGATTTTTCCATGTCTCACAAAAGTAAGGTCGGCGGTCCCTCGAAAACGAATAGAAACAGTTCAAAAACGTGATTTTTCCTATTCTAAGCAATCCCACAATACTTATAACGATTATATCATACTTTATATATATATCTACATCATAAAAACATGGTTTGAAGATTAATCACACGTAAATACAAAACGAAAGTAAAACTGTGTCCCCTACCTCTGTCGTGCGTTGTTTCTCCTTCTCTTCTCTAAATAGCAGTACTCACAGACGCGAGATACTCTCTAGGCAATGAAGAACACAAGCCAAACGTCCTTCCTTCTTCCTCCTTCTTCTTCTTCTCTCCTAGTTGCATAGTCGCTCTCTCGGTTTCTCTCTTGCGGCTGTTGAATACGAGCAAGTATTCCAAACGTATAAGATTAGGGTATTAAACTAGTATTTATCCCTCTGATCTCATGTAGCTCACTTACAAGTTTTCCTATGCACACTACCCAATCAGAACACAACAATCTTAAAATATGAATCATACTTTGATAACTTATGATCGAACGGTCGGATCTGTGTCCAACTTTGGATCTCCACTATTCATATCATCCCCTATATTAATAAAATATTTCCATCAGTTATAACTCTCAAGGATATTATTTATTAATTTATTATATTATTTAAGGAAAATTCGAGGTTTTACAATATAAGGTTTTACAATATAACAATAACAAATATCAATCAACAACAAACATGTGTGACATAATATGACTCATGAACTAAAACCACTTAATAAGATATTCCTACCCCCATAGTTCACCACAATACGACTTACATGATAGATGGAGCCCGCACCTGCAGTCACTACCATCTCCTCCGTCAACCATCAACGCGGACCACTCATGAATGGGTTGGCGAGTACAATCCTCAGTCCAAATAAAATCCCATAAAGGGTACCACTTCCGCGGAGGCCATACCAATCCGATCAAAGATTAATGGACCCACAATAACACGTCTAATACCAGTGCAAGTGCAAGTCATAAGTGATCCTCAAGCACGGCCAAATCATAGCTCCAATGTGCGAGTCACAAGTAACCTACCAACATGTCCAATATAAAGCTCGTGAAAGTCGATGTCTCATTGAAGCATGCGGATGGTAACCTAAATAACAAAATAAAAACAGTTTACTGAAAACAACATCGGCTAAGACCAGGCCGCACCTGTAGCGGTTGAGGATTGCTGCCTACATCGTCCGCCCCTGCAAGTACGACGGACCACATACTGGGGAGTTCCGAACAAGAATAACTTACCAGCCAATTCCTTTTCATTTCCTAGCTAAGCTATGGATCCATACTAAGCATTGCCCACTAGACACAACTCACAATCAAAACCTTGAATAACTCAAAGATATAATATTCAATGATAAACCTCATACCAATAATCACAACCATGTCCCAAGCGCTGTGTCTAGCAATAATTTCCAAAACCACAATGTTCAACCAAAAGATATTCAAAATAACCATTAAACAGTTCTTAAACAGAGTTCCAGATCATTTAATAAGAAAAGTATGAGAGTATACACAAATTCTAAATAAAAGGTTCAAATTTGAGTCATGTTAGTGTGGGCATACTTAGTTTATCTTTCTAATTCAGTATTCATGTTATTCTTTATTTCTTACAAAGTTTACTCCAAATCCTACACTTTGGTTCATCCTAAAATCCCTACTTTTAAATCCTTATTTACCAACTAATACACTAAATCTCTAAAACCTTTGGATTATGTTATGGATTCTTTCCAGAAGTTGATTTTGGTCTATTATGACTTGTTTGACTAGGTTTCCTACCTAGATTCCTAATGAAAATGGTCTGAGTGCATAGGTATACTTTAATTAGTCTTCTTTGATTCTTATTACATTCATTGTCCCAAATAATTACCCTTTTATCTGAAATTAATTCCGTCACTTCCTACATCTCAAATTACCCTATTTGCAAGTGTTACAACATTAAAATTCTAAGAAAAATCATTAGAAATTGAATCTGGACACAAATCCCAAGTTTTGAAATTTCTGACAGATGGTCGCTCTAAGGGTCGCTCGGGCGACTACTCTAGCGGTTAGGTTTTTAGATTTTGTTATTTTTCATAGGCCTTTCGCCTGAAGTAACGCTCGAGCGGTGTATTGAGCGCTCCAGCTATAACACTGTTTTTCTTCAATTTCGGAAATTTTAGAACTTTCTATACATACTATTTACTTGTTTTGATTCTAAACATCTGCTTTCCATCCTAAACTAGTTCTGAGACAATCCTAAACTAATCCTATCACCTTTCTCCTTATCTTGAGTTTCTTTTTAAGTTCAAACTCACCATGATCAACCTTTTCTTGATTTCTAAAAGAAAGTTAAATCACCAATCAATTCTTTATAAACAAATAAGCTTTTTCCCATGAAATCCAACTTCAAAACAATACAATTAAACCTCAAAATCACAAGAAAACATGCAGTTCCTTCAGTTTCAAGGGTATGCTACTTGCCTTATGATGAACCCAGATTTTTTTAGAAACTTCGTCTGTGCCTGTTTTTGGCGCTCGACTGCACCCCTCTAGACTTCTCCAATTTAGATGTCCACCGTTCAGTTTGAAGTCTTTCATGAGTAGAACAAAACCCTAAAATTTCAGCCCATTCCAATGGTTGGATTTTCCTAGCTCGCCGTTTGAAGTTGGCTGGTCGGCCATCTCTGCAACTCTTCTTCTTTCTAATTTCCTCCTTTCTTTTCTCTTTTCCCTCCTTCTATTTTGGCTCCTATCACTTATGCACGAATTTCCCTCTCCTTCTAACTTGTTTTCAAAACCTAAAACACTCTTTAAACCTTTATTTTATAGCCTCTCTAATAGACCAACTCTAATTAGGTTTAGCTTACTCTAATATACTAAGTGTATTCCCTCTTCTACCCTTCTCCTTAATTTAACTCCTTTAACTCTCTTTTAAGGAATCTCCTAACTAATTTTCGTGCTTAATCTCAATCCCAATTTTTAATTGTAATTAGACTTTTATTATTCACTCAAAATACCTAAATTTTGGACCCTAAATAATATAATTTCCATTAGGCCCTTTTTCCACCCTTTAAGCCTTAATTTCATTATTTTACATCCAACTAAGCTATGATTTTGTCTAGTTGAATTTGTTGACTTAATAACTAATTATCTTATTTTCTTTCATGAATTTAACAAATTGAAATGACCAACTTACCCTTCCTATTTTAACCTTTATATCTCACTTTAATTCTCTTACTATTATATTCCTTATTATTTTCTCCATAAATTATTCCTTAATTATTTATTTTATTTTTAGGAAAATCCAGGGTTTTATAGGACTGAGGTTTGAGATTAAAGACCGAGTATCAATGGTTGAGTGCCCCAGTTATTTGGAGTTAGTTCGCCGAGTTGAGAGAGCAGAGTGCCTGATTGATGAGAAGAGACCAGATCAGGGTAGACTCAGGTTTCCACATAGGAAATTGGCTCAAGCACTCAAGAAACCAAAGACTGAGGGTCAAAGCAGCAGACCCAGTAGTGGGTAGACTTACAAACCTGGACCACCTAGATGCCAGCAGTGTGAGAGGTTCCATGTCCTAAGGCCAAGTGTTGCGCCATATGGAGCTTGCTTTAGATGTGGGAAGTTTGGACATCGCATCTCGTATTGTTCTTACCCTTCCACTTATTAGAACCTGCAGATGGGTCGTTTTCCTATGGGAATACAGTCGTTGGGTGCGCAGATTTAAACTCAGACTTTACTGGCACCCAAGGCAATTGTGGGACAGAAACCACGGGGCAGGACAGGACCCCAGGGCCGAGGTGCAACACCCAAGGCAGTCAGAGTGAATATAGTAGAGGCTTATGAGGAGGAGTTTGGAGCACCAGAGCTTGTTGGAGATATAATATTTATTTGTGGTAGATCTGCTATATGTTTATTTGACTCTGGAGAATCTAGATCGTTTATCACACCTGCATGTGCACATCGTATTGGATTGTTGCCTATTACTTTGGATACTTCTTTATCTATGCACACACCTTTGGGAGAGACCACTAGGGTCCAAATTGTATATGGAGACTGTATGATCAGGATGGGTCGAGTAGAGTTACCCGAGGATTAGATTGAGCTGGAGTTCAGTGGATTTGATGTGATATTGGGTATAGGCTGGTTGTTTCGACACTATGTGTAACGCCCCAGATCCGTGTTGCTCAATAAAGATATAACACGTCTCACGGAGTGTTAGGTGTGGGCCCAAGACTCATATGATCGCTGGTTTAACCATAAGAGTATTTCAAAAATCAGAGTGCAACAACTATCTACAAGGAAGCATGGAAAAGTATTTGATTAAAGTTCCATCAAAACACAATCCGGATATCCTTTATTACATATCCTAAAATCAATCAAGTCCATATTTCAATCAAGAATAAACCTACTAGTCTATGGGATGTAGAAATAATCCTCCTCCCTATAAGTGTCAGTAGGATCTACCCTAGCGGTCGCCTCACCATGAGTATCTAAAACAAAACAAAAACAAAACGAGTGAGATAAGAATATCTCAGCGAGTAGCACATGCATGCAAAATAGTTATCTCAGTTCTAAAATAATGCTACGGTAAAGAAATTGTAAAATCCCTACTTTTTATGAAAATAAAAATTATGAGTTTAGTGATTAAAATAAAGTTAATTGGTAAATTTTGCAGGAAAGAAGATCATATGGGACTAAATTAAGATCCGGGTGAACCAGATAAGAAATTTCAATTTATGGAGGTGACGTAATTTTAGTAAATTTTTATTTGGGAAATTAAATTTGATGATGATGTGGCATTCATGGGTTAACTAGCCAAACAAAGCTGCTGGTGTAGGGAGTGTTGTAGTGTGGCACTACAGGGGATCGTGATTTAAGTTTGCTAATTGAGCGGCAACTATAAATGTGAGGTTAAAATGAGCTCGCTGGTTTGGTTGAAGAATTGAATGACTGAAGAGGAAATCTCAGAGAGGAGAGGAGATCAGAAGCTAGGGTTTGGAGCTAAGTCTGGAGAATTTCGGGTATTAGGAGAGCTCATTTGCTTACTATTTGAGTTCTGTTCATAGGAATTTATGAGCTCTTGGTAGCAATGTGCAGATCTAGTCTACTGAAATTCTCACCAAGTTTGAGTTTGAATTTTAGGTAAGTATAGTTAATTATATTTTAATTGGTCGAGATTGATCAAGTGAATTGCAGATCTGGAAAGATCTGATTTGAATTTGGAATTCTGCAACGTTTTGTTGTATGTTCGTTCTGGAGGCAGGAATTCCATAGTTCGTTGGAGTAAATGAGGAGGTTTTCAGCTCAGTTTTGCTTCTATCAAGTAAGTACCACAATCCAATCCGGTTTAGCTGATTTAATCGGGATTTTGTGTTAGTCTAAAACCTATTATCACATGAACTCTGTTTTACTGATTTTTGGGTGTTCAGATCTGGTTAGTATCAAATTTTGATTTATTTCAATTAAGCATCATGATTGTCAATTGGTTAGAGGAGATTTTAGTTTTAGTGAAGGAATTGCGAAGAAAACCTGATTAAATTCATGTGATCATAAGTATTTTGGGTTGCTGAATTTGGTCGGAAGTGTTGAATTGTGAGACCAATGGGCGTTAGGATTAGAGTAACTGAATCTGATGCAAACAAGGATAACTATATTAGATAGAGGTCTAAGATTAACCTAGTAATGATTCGAAGGTAAGGCAGGAATTTAGTTTGGGTGTTTTAACCTTAGCAGCACTCGAATTTGGGATTGGTAACTTGGCGCTGAGTATTTTGACCTGGTGCCAACCTCATCTGAGGTCAGCGGCAGCTCCACCTTCACAGCTTTATACCTCTGTTTAGCAACAGTGATCTCGTAGGTGTAAAGGACCTTAGTAGTAGTTGGTTGGTTAAATTTAAGAGTTGGAAATGTAAGGCAAAGGATTAATGATTTATAGGTTTTGTTCATGGGAAGAAGGCAGTAGGCGCTAGGTGTTGTCCATCTCTTCAGAGGTCAGCGTCAGGTGCCTTACTCCAGTTATAAGGAACTGTTTTAGATTATAAAGTACTGTATATAATTTAGCTCCTAAAAATATATCAGATTACTCTATTAAGTGTTAGTAGTTCAGTAGGAAGAGAGGTTCTGTAACCTGATGGAGTATTGGAGAAAGATGTAGTGGTGCCTACCTTCTCAAAGGTTGGCACCAGCTCTTATATTTCAGGTTGTGTGGTTGTTATAAATTTCAACTAATGGATTTACATTTACGAAACTTAAATGCATATGATCAAAGTGTTTTGGAGGAAATACAGATGCTGGAAATTGGAGTTATATTAAGATATTAAGGTGTGAAATCTGGAACCTGTTTAGAGAAGTGTTTTGGTAATTGTTAGGTGCTGTCAACTTCTACAACACATACAATTTCATCTTGTAAAACTAAACTTGGCCACATAAAGGATTGTTAGAATTAATCAAATAGGTTTTGAGTAATTCTTAGGATGCTGAAGTAAGGATATAAAAAAGAGTCTTAAAGGAATACAAAAAGGTTAAGGGAAGGCATTGAGGATTTTGGAAGAAAATGTTATTTGAGTATGAAAAGTCTACTGGTAAGTTATTGTTTGGGCATGAATCATATAATACTAGGTTTAATTCAATAAGAAAGATAAGATTCTGTTTAAATTTCGGAATTGCCGGTTTCACCGAGACTTAACAGCTTTTACAAACTTTTGATTAAAAAGTAGATTTTATGCAATATTTGGACAATGAACTTAAAAACAAATTCTTTTGGGATAATTCTGTTTATTTGGAATTGCCATATATTCGAATGATAGTTTTATTATTTTTTGATGAGAATATGTTATTTCACTTCTGTGTATCTCGAAATGAGTTTAGAACCTCCCTTGTGCTTTGGATCAAGGAGTTGTTTTCTCCATGTATCTTGGAGGGTATTGTTGGTTGATTGGTACTATTGGAATTGGTTTGGTTATTTTGATTGTTGGTTTTGAGTCTAGATGGCATAGCTCGATGTGGATCCACATTTGTCGAGTTAAGAGCTAGGTAGTGGAATAGATTGATCTTTGCTAGTCGTAATACCTTGTTCGCGCATGCGTTTCCATCGTGTAGCTTGATGAGGGCTTCTCTGTATCTGGTTGGCTGCGGATATGTTAGGATAGTACATGCCAACCCATTACTGTATCTGGATGGGTTCTCCCACAATAAGTCGATGACCGTGTAGCTTGGCTTCGCACATAAGCCGGGAGGTTGCATAGTGAGCTTGGTTTTACACTAGTTAAAGGCGGTTTATTTCATGAGTCCACCGTGGACTTTTATGCATGCATGTGCTACTTGTTGGGATATTCGTATCTCATTACATTTTGTTTTGTTTTGTTTTTAGATCTTGGTAAGGACGATATGAGTGGGGTTGAGCCAGTCGCGGATTACCCTGAGTATAGGAGAGATGACTACTTTGTTGAGTGATATTTTGAGAGATACTTTTGTTTGTTGATTACATTTGATATACTGAGTAAGCATTTGAATTGTAATTCTTTCATTTCATTGTGGAATGGTGATTGGGTTTATTAGCAAACTCTGATCTTGTTGTTGATGATAATAAAATGCAAGTTCATGTCTTTTACACTCTGATATAGATCTTGCGGTTTAATTATCTAACATTTCGGATACGAGTTATGGTTCCGTTATGTAAACCGGATCCGGGGCATTACATAAATGATCAAAAGTAATCAGTGAAATCACAATCGAGAAACCCAATTCAGCATACTCTTAATAACTGTTTTAAACAAGTGATCAACAACAATCATACAATCACCGTATGGTCAATGTCATGCCTATCACTTAGATTGGTTAATCAACATGCCAAGGCGACATCCACACCTCCATGTACACAGTTTTGGCCTACTCAGGGTTTCGTCATCCAATGCCGGCCTACTCCCCGGGTTTCGGCATTGACAACCAGGCCTACTCAGGGTTTCTGGCTGCTCTACACCGGTCGTGGCAAAACTCAAGGCCATGTGATTACACCAATAAGCAATAACATTTCATTACTAAGCTTAGACATGGATCCAGAACAAGCTAAACCAATAACAAAGCTCAATTTCCTCGTTTAAACTTAAATCGATAAAATAGTGGGAAAACCCACATACATGTGATAACAATTCATGCATAGGTACTGCTCATCATGGGTCCCTTTGGACCATACTACTCCATCATGGGGCTTCCAACAGTAAATTTAAATACAACATCCAAAAGCCGACCATATAAGATACAAAAGTCCCAAGAATACTTACACTTAAAATCTGCTCTTATTATAAAGCACACAAAAATTAACTCAAATAAGGAATATCAAATCTGAAATTAAAGTGTTACTCATATCAGTCTTGAAAACCTGGGAGTAGTGAAATCATTCAATTACTTGTAAACCAGTATATGCAGAATTTGACTCTTTACTTTCTTAATCTCAACGATGTTACTTTTATTCTTTAACAGGATGAGGTAGTAGTACTAACTCTCAACCAATCTCAAACATGGAGAATATCTATTTAGAAAGCTAGGAAACAATTATCTAAATCATCAAAATATAATCAGTACATGTAAGGTTTAGCCGACCACTTGTAAAATCCTGATTTCCAACATAAGACTCTAAGTTCTCAATTTATATCTTCATATATATATACATAACAACAATTTGATGACCACCAAGACCCTTCACTGTTCATCAATAATCCCTACTTAAGTCTCCAAAGGTAAGTTCCAATTCATTTAAACCAGAACTTCATATTTGAATATATCAGCTACTTAGGATTAGCACTTGAGGGCTGGTGCTAACCTCCAATTCCGGTGTTTAATTCCTCTTAAATTTTAGGGTATGAATTTCTGAGTATCCAACCACCTACACATCATTTCCAGCACTTGATTAAGCCAATGGAACAATTTAATTGGACCTTGAAACAAATTCTACCAGTTAAAAGGGTTTGCCGCAGTTATCTATGAAGAACACACCTGGCGCTCACCTACAGGGCTGGCGCTAGGTCTAAGAGGTTAGCCGCAGACCAAAATTGAATTGGCGCTAACCTATAAGAGGTTAGCGCCAGGTTAGCCACACTTAGCGCCAACCAGATCTTCAACTCAATGAATTTTCTAAACATTGTTTGGTGAATTCCAACATGTCTGAACACAAATCAATTGCCAAAATTGACTCCAAACCCTTCCTATACCTCTTAACATACTGATTAACCCTAATTGGAATTAATCCAAATGAAAATCAATTGTAAATAAATCGATCTTCACTAACAGGTCATGAACAGAGAACTCAACGTACGCGACTGAAATTCAAGTTCCAAATCACTTCCATATGCTAAAATCGAATAAAATAGGGTGCTACTCACATGCTACGAAATAACCTCACGATCGATCACCTCAAGTCCTGATCAAATCTCTCATTGCAGCAGCTCCAAAATCCTCCTTCAATTGCCGATCGGCTTCTGATCTCAATTTCCTACAGACAAATTTTTCCAAGTCCAATTAGATCTGGACGAACCTGAATCTCACTAACCATTTGTTTACAGATAGTTGAGCTAACATCTCTTACCTGATCTCGCAGCCGGTTTGGACAGATTTCAGCAACTTCCGGCAGTTACGACAACTCAGACAGGAGCATTCTCTCCTTACAAATTAACCTCCAGATGACTCCAAGTGCTCCAACTCACCTTGCCTTCTCTTCTTCCCAATCGGTTTACACACCAGCCACAATTTCTCCTCTGACCCAAAATGAGCTAAACCTAGACTCCCCAAACTTGCTGTTACTTATAGTGGTCGTTGGCGCTCACTCTTTTCGTGCTACGCTGTGTGCTCGCTCACAGCTTTTCCTACATACACAGCTCCTTAACCTTGCTCCCGTGATTTCCTTCTTCACCTAATCACATTAATTTAGCCCCTTCACTTAAAAGCAATTAAATCACCATATAAAATTATCAACTTAGAATTTTTGTTACCTCTCACCTTAACTTAACCTTCAAAATTTAGATTCGCGAAATTCCATATTTACTCTTGACTTCGCTTACTTGGATTTTCACCATTAAAATATAATTAAAAAAATATTAGATAATTCCCACAATAACCTTTATTAGAAACCGGGGTTTTACATTCTCCCCCCTACAAATAAATTTCGTCCTCGAAATTTACCTGATGATGGAACGAACAATTCTGGATACTTCTTCCTCATCTCCTCTTCACTTTCCCAAGTGGCTTCTTCAGTGGAATGGTTCTGCCATAATACCTTCACCAAAGGAATCACCTTGGTGCAAAGGATTTGCTCACGACGATCCAAAATCTGAATTGGCCTTTCCTTGTATGTTAAATCTTCACGAATCACCAGAGGCTCGGGATCTATCACATGGCTAGGATCCGAAATGTACTGTCATAACATGGAAATGTGGAATACATAGTGTACTCCTACCACGTGATCTGGTAGAGCTAGCTGATAAGCCACTGGATTAATCTCTTTCATGATCTCAAACGGACCAATAAATTGGGGAGATAATTTCCCTTTCTTCCCAAATCTCATAATGCCCTTGGAAGGTGATATCTTAAAAAACACACGGTCTCCAACCTCAAATTTCAGCTCACGCCATCGAGTATCTGCATAACTCTTCTGACAGCTCTGCGCGGTCAATAACCGTTGTTTGATCAGCTTCACCTTATCCATGCTATCCTGAATAATCTCGGGCCCAAAATACTGTTTCTCGCTGACCTCCACCCAACAAATTGGGGATCTACAAATCCTGCCATATAATGCCTCATAGGGTGCCATCTGTATGCTAGCTTGATAGTTATTGTTGTAGGAAAACTCCACCAAATGCAAATATTTACTCCAACTGTCACCCCAATCCATGACACAGCATGTCAACATATCCTCCAAGGTCTAAATAGTCCTCTCAAACTGACCATCAGTCTATGGATGAAAACTGGTGCTAATACTCAACTTGGTATCCATGGCTTTCTAAAAGCTCCGCCAAAACTGGGATGTGAATCGAGAATCCTGGTCAGACACAATCGATACCGGGACCCCGTGCAACCGAACTATCTCCCGAGTATATAACTCCACTAGTGAAGCCAACGTGTAAAATGCCAGATTTTAGTAATAAATAAATCAATAGACTAATTGGTTAATAATATGCAGGAGATGAAATTTTGGTTCAACTCGGAGGAGTTCAAGATGAACCGAAGATGATAGGAGAGCCTATATAAGATGAGTTCATGATTATGGACTAGGTATTAATTTAATATAATAATTATTGTTGCTATGGTTTATATTAGTAAGAATTAATTATATTATAATCAAGGAGAATAAAAAAAATTTGGTCGAACCCAAGGAGAGTGGGTTGACCGAAAGATTATTTGGTTTAAGGATTAGTTGGGTTGAGTGGTTTGATTTAATGAAAGAGGGTATTATAGTAAAATACTTTAAATAATAAACAAAAACCTAAATATGCATGGGTATACACGTTTAAACTCAAAAAGAGAAACAGCCGCACGTCCTTGTATTCTTTCTCCTATTCTTCTCTTAGCTTCTTGTGATCAAACCTAACCCTAAAACAAACTGTTGGAGCCGACTTAGAGAAGGAAAAGAGAGGATTTTCGTGTACAAAAACTCAGATAAGAGCAAACTAAAGAGAAGCTCTGTTTTAGGAAGATAAACTTGTTGTTAAATCTCTAAAAGTGATGATTTTCTTAACATAGAAGTGATCGAGGCTTGCTAGGCACATTTGGCATTCTTAGGAGTGATCTAGCAGTGCTTTAGGAAGTATTTAAGTTCTTAGAACTAGGTAATTAGTCCCTTGACGCTTGCATAAAATACAAATTCGTGTTTAGACGATATACATGGTTACTCGGTGTTTTGATGCGTTGTTTTTGTTATTTATGATGTTTTAATTGTTGGGAATTGTTCTAGCATGCTTATAAGTGTTTTAGAATGATTTAGAATGGTTTTGATGCATTGACTATTGAGTTATGGAATTTTTATGGAATTTCGCAAAGTTACGGATTTTTCACGTATCGGGCCGCTTGAGCAGTCGCTCGAGCGCCCTATTTATTTATTCCAAAATCCGAGAGCAATTTTACCCAGATTGAACTGCCGCTAGAACAGTCGCTCGAGCTACCTATGGAGCGACCTACCCTGAATTAACCTATTTTGTAAGGCCGATCGAGCGCCCTTAGCTGCTCGAGCGACTAGTCTGTCAGATTTTGGAAATTGACTTTTCAACCTAGATTTTCACCACGAAAGTGTTTTTATCCAAATTTAACCTATGTACCATCAAGATTGGGGTATTTGGGAAGTGTTTGCACTGGTGGATGTTTAAAATTCAATTTTATAAAGATTTTGGGTAGATGTTTCTAAAGATGCACTTTTACTTGATTCTATTATTCCAAAAGATTTTACTTTTCACCAAGGTTGGTTTTGTGAGTTCATACACCTGTATTTGGGTGATATAAAGGTATTTTGTGCATCGATGGAGTCGATACACATTCGGGACATATTGATCCGTTGAAACCTGGAGTTTTGGACATATGACTTGGTGCATTCTGTTTTGGTTTTGGGTCATTGTTATGACAAGGTTGGTGCCTGATTTATTGTTTCCTGCATAGGTAGATTTGGTTATAGATAAGGTTCTGTATTTTGGTGGGTGTTATTGAGAAGTATGTCCATTACCCTGGTTGGTTTTTCTCACTGTTGAGTGGGCTTAGCATTTATATGGATCCATAGAATAGCTAGTAAGTGAAATGTGTATTATAGGGGTTTGAATTCTATGTCTGAGGCATTCCATCATCTCGAGGATGGTACCGCTCCTGGATTGGTCGGTCGCTACGTTACCCATTCCTGGATTGGTTGGGCCGTACATGCTAACTCATGGTTGGGTTCTTCTGTTGGTATTGAATAGCCAGACTGCAAGGCGGCTGGTCCATCGTAATTCAGTTAGGTAGCATATTGGCACATGTCTACTCTCTTTTTCTGGTATACTATTTCATGAGTCCCACGAGGTGGACAAATTGTATTTCATTGTTGTCTTGAATCTTATTGTGATTATTCGGATTAAGCGTTGCATATTTTATTATGGTCAACTATTTGCTCATGACTGCTTACTGAGATGTTGTTTCTCACATTATTGTTTTATCGGTTTTGTTTTCAGATATTCCTAGAGAGGACGTCGCTGGGGTAGAGATTCCAGGGGATTACTGTGATTACCAGGAAGAAGACTATTTCATTCCTGTGTAGGTCCAGGAGGACATGGAGAGATATTTAGATTTATTTTCTTAGGAATTAACTTTAGTATTTTATTTGAGGATTTTGATGTTATTCGAAGGATTATTAGTATCTTTATTCCACACCCTTGGTGGATGTTATTTATGTTATTTAGTGAACCCTTTCCAGAATTTATAGATGAAATATAAATGGATTATTTTGGTAGTTTAATTCCATGCTTTCTGAAAGATGTTTTTTTTATTTCCGCACTCTTATATAATAAATGAAATTGTTTAAGTCTGGAATAGTTGTTTTGGGCCATTTTCCCTAACGAACCAGATTTGGGTTTATGTGTTTAAATAAACCTGGATCCAGGGCGTTACACAACGTTTGAGTAGTATGAAACGGCAAGAAATGGGCTGATTTTGTCAGTCTATCAACAATCACCCATATGGCATCCTGCCTCTTGGCTGTAGGAGGTAACCCTGACACGAAATCCATCGTGATATGTTCCCATTTCCACTCGGGAATGGGCAAGGGTCGCATCAAACCCGAAGGTCTCGATGCTCTGCTTTCACTTGCTGACAAGTGAGACATTTGGCTACAATTTCTGCAATGTCCTTCTTCATGCTTGACCACCAGTATATTGCCTTCAAGTTCTTGTACATCTTTGTACCACCCGGATGAACTACATATCTAGATCTGTGACTTTCATCTAGTATCAACCCCTTAATCTCTATATCATTTGAAACACAAATCCGACCTCTGAATCTCATTAATCCATCCCTAGTCTCAAAATCTTTAGCGGCCTCATCACCCTTATCCACCAACTCCTTGATGCATATCAAATCTAGATCTGCCAACTAACTATCACGGATATGCTAAATCAACTCAGGCTTCGCCTGAATTCGTGCCCCAATCAAACCATGCCCATGAGTACTAAACTCTCTTGGCCAGTCTACAATTGTATCCACTAGACTGCACTGGCAAGCCATGAAAGTAGCTAGTGTGGCAACTTCCTCCTGAGAAACACCCCTGCGGCTCAAGGCATCTGCCACCACATTAGCCTAACCAAGGTGGTAATGAAGGGTGAAATCATAATCCTTTAATAAATCCATCCTTCTTCTCTGTCTCATATTTAGATCTCGCTGAGAAAATATATATCTCAAACTTTTATGATCCGAAAATATCTCAAATTGTACTCCCATCAAATAGTGCCGCTATAGCTTAAGTGCAAAACAACACAATCGCTGCCAACTCCAGATCATGGGTAAGATAATTTCTCTCATGAGGACGTAGCAACCTCGAAGCATATGCTGTTACTTGCCTCTGCTGCATCAAAACACAGCCCAATCCTACTCTGGAAGCATCACAATAAATAGAAAATCCCTCAGCTACTGAAGGAACAATCAATACTGGAGTTGTAGACAATTTAAACTTCAACTCCTAGAAACTAGTCTGGCATTTGTCATCCCATTCAAATTTCACTGCCTTCTTAGTGAGATTAAATAAAGGTGCTGCTACTCTGGAAAAGTTCTCTATGAATCTCCTATAATAACCAGCCATCCCCAGAAAGCTATGGATCTCTGACACAGTAGTAGGTCAAGGCCAATTTGTAACAGCCTGAACCTTAGCTGGATCCACTGCTATCCCTTCTCTAGAAATCACAAGCCCCAGAAAACTCACTTCTCTCAACCAGAACTGGCACTTACTGAATTTTGCATACAACTTATGCTCTCTCAAAGTCTGAAGTACAGTCCTAAGGTGCTGGATATGATCCTCTTTACTCTGAGAATACACCAGAATATCATCAATAAATACAACGAGAAAGCTATCCAAATGAGTATGGAATACTCAGTTCATTAGGCTCATGAAGACAACCGGGGCATTAGTCAGCCCAAAAGGCATGACAAGAAACTCGTAGTGCCCATACCGTGTGTGGAAAGCTGTCTTCTCTACATCTTTAGGTGCCACTCTTAGCTGATGGTATCCAGATCTCATGTCGATCTTAGAAAACCATGACGCACCCCTCAGTTGGTCAAACAAGTCATCAATCCGAGGTAATGGATATTTATTCTTAATTGTGACTTGGTTCAACTGACGGTAATCTATGCACATCCGCATCGTCCCGTCCTTCTTCTGGACAAACAAGACCGGTGCACCCCATGGTGACACATTGGGTCTAATAAAACCCTTCTCAAACAACTCATCTAACTGTTTTTTCATCTCTTGATACTCAGGTTGTGACATCCTGTAAGGAGGTTTGGAAACAGGTGCCATGCTAGGTAGAAGTCGTATGCTGAAATTGACCTCTCTGGGTGGTGGTAAACCTGGCAAATCCTCAAGAAATACATCCTCAAACTCCGATGCCACTGGCACACTAGAGAGAGTATGTACCTCAGACACTGCCTCCTCACCTTAATGGAAGCTACCAAACTAACCCGCGTACTCAACCCCTCACAACGGAAATAGTGCATAGGCTGACCTGGCTGACACACCATAATGGTACCCCTATGGCAATCTATGCTCACATGGTGTCTAAACAGCTAGTCGATGCCTAAAATTACATCAAACTCCCCAAATCTCAACTCCACCAAGTCTCCCGGCAACTCCAGAGAACCCAACCTGATCATGCAATCTCTAAACATAGTTTGTACTCTGGTGGTCTCACCCAATGGCGTGTGTACAAGCAACTTAGACTCAAGTGTGGCAGGAATCAGACCAATACGATGTGCACAATGTGGAGTAATAAAAGATCTGGAAGCACCAAAATCAAACAAGCATATAGCTGATCTACCGTATATAAAAAGAGTACCTCCAACAAGCTGTACGGCAACTGGCTCCTCCTCAGTGAACTCCCCCTGGCTCATCCTTCTGAGCCACTACAGCGTATACCCTCGTCTGCTGTGGGTGAGGAGGTGGTGCCTGCTGTCTCGGTGGTGGTGTTGGTCTACTCTGAAATCCACCTCTGCCTTGGCCATGAGGCCTCTGTACTGCTGGCACTGGTGGTACCGGCCTAGGTAACTGGAATCTAGAAGCCTCGGCCAATCGGGTATCAATAGGTATCGTAAGGGCCGACTTCAATAGCTGGTAGGTGGTCAGATGTGGGCACATCGCCACTCGGTGACCATGCTGGCCACATCTAAAATATGCACCCGGAGGTGCTACACACGGCCCGGGTACGTGGAACTGACCGCATCTGAAACACCCCCCTGAGATCCTCCTATCTCCCTGATCTCTAGGTCGCCCAACTCCTCCAACATCAACCTCTATCTCTTGTCCCTATTAGAGACCCTCCGCTGCTTTGCAGACCCAGACTGCGCTCTCCCTCTACTCTGCTCAGACCCCGAGTCACGGATCTCTCTCTTTGCTCTAAGGGATCTACACACCAAATTAGCATACTCGGTACACATCAATACTGATACCATACGCCTAATATCTGATCTCCTCCCTCCCTCAAAGTGCTAAGTCCGCCTTTGCTCATCATGTACAATGTGGGGAGCAAATCTGGACAATGCTGCATATCAAGCCTCGTACTGGGCGACGGTCTGAGTCCCCTGAGATATATCCATGAACTCCCTCTCTTTCTGCAATCTCACCTCTGCAGTGAAATACTGCTCATAAAATGCCCGCCTGAATCTATCCCAGGTGTAGCAGATAGAATCAAAGACACCATAAGGGTAGGAAAGATAGATGATGGTGGACAGAGTACCACCTAGAGAAGGCCAATGGGAATTCAAGGTTATAGGACCTAGGGGCAAGAATTGAAAAGAAATGAGGGCCAAGTGGTCAATTATGTGCAACCAACACCCCCATACCACGTGTCCCAAAGACCTGTAGTAGCACCACCACAAAACTTGGGGCATATGGTGATGCCATACCAAGGACTACCCAGGAGAACCAGAGAAGAGATGGAAGCAAGGCTGAGGAGGGTGTTTATGCCACTCCCATGTTCACAAGCAGAATTGTTACCGAAGCTCTTGAAGGGAGGATATGTACAGTTGAAACCACCAAATCCCCGAACAACCATGGCAAATAATTACAATCCCGCAGAGTGGTGTGAATAACACTCTGGGGCACCGAGGCACAATACCAACCGCTGTTGGGATCTGAGACATGACATCCATGACCTCCTTGACCAGAAGTATCTCACGGTTGATCCACCAGCACCACCTGCACCAGCTCCAGCTACTGGTGTAACCACTAATCCTCTCCTGGACCATTCCAAGGCCTCCACAAGCAAGGCAGTGAATCATGTCAGCAGCAGCAACATGTAGTTTGATCCATCTATTTTGATTGGGCAACCAGGATAGATAGTAAGAGTACATCTTCAATATGGGGTCAACAGGCAAGAAGTAAGTGTCATGGAAGAAGAAGATAGTGCAAGGAATCCTCTGCATCTCCCTCAGGTGCATTTCCACCCTGAAATCAACATCGAACACCTCCTTCCCTTACCCATACCCAATCCAAAGCCATCTGCCCATCTTGTCCCACCACCATACATTCCCATGATAGCACCCACCAACAACCCCTTCGACATAAGAGACCTTCCCATACCAGACCCCACAGTTACCCCACTTGAACCACCCACCTTGAACCCTTCAAAACTTAACCTTGAACCCCCAACATACCATGTAGTCCCTCTTCTTTATACCATTGACCCCATCTATTACCAAACCACTCCCATATACACTGAAGCTGAGGTCGACCGGATAACCCGATCTGGTCGATACGTCAACATTGACCCACCACCCATACCCAAAGGAGAGATAAAAGAAGAAAGAAAAAAGAGAGAGAAAGGGAAGGAAATGGCAGTTGAGAAGCCATAGCCCAGAAAGGCAAGGACAGGGCATATGAGGAAGAGATCACTGACCTACATAACAGCATTTACGTACCTGAGTATGACCGCTTCCAACAACTCAACAAAATACCAGCTCAAATCTCCATCATGCGTCTCCTTGTGGACTCTGGCAAGCACAGAGATGCATTGATGAAGGTCCTTGCGGATGCACATGTACTCGAAGACACTAAACTAGAACAGTTGGAAGATATCATCTCCCAAATCATGGCACCAAAGGCCATCTCTTTTTCAGTTGAAGATTTGCCACCAGAAGGATGTGATCATATCGAACCTCTATACATCACTGTCAAGTGCTGTGATAAGATAGTGAAAAGAGCTATAATAGACAATGGTTCGGCCCTGAACATCTGTCTGATAAGGACTTTCATAGTCTACAGCTTGATTCCTCCCTCATTAAGCCCAGTGCCCACAATGTTAGGGGATTTGACAACTCGAAGAGGGAATCCATTGGGAAGGTCATTTTGACCATAATTATAGCCGAAAATCCCTTCACTCTTGTATTTGAACTGATGGACATCAATGCTTCCTTCAACCTGCTGATTGGACGACCCTGGTTACATCATGCGGGGGAAGTACCCTCTTCTCTACACAGGATGGTAAGGTTCGTTTTTGGAAATGAGCTGATAACGGTGCATGTTGAGGATCACAGAGAATTTGAGAGGCTAGGGGTGCCTTACTGTAGACACCCCAAATTGCACAAACAATCATCAAAAATCATTATCTCCTGGAAAGCCAGCACAGAATTTGAAGAAAATAAACTTTTATCTGTATCCGGATACTCAATCCGGATACAAATACCCTTTCCCGTATCCGGATACTCATACCGGATACATGTGAGCCTTAGCGTATCCGGTACCATGTACCGGATACCTTAAGGCCCTTTTTTATCCGGTCTGATATACCGGATACCTTAAGTTTGCTCAAAATTAGGGTTTTCCGAGAGCTTTTCACTTTTACCATCATGTCCCTCATTAAATGAGGGGAAATCGCGGAAATAACCTTAGGGTTTAGGTTGGAGGGGTTCTAGACATTAAGTTGTGTCTACCAATGACCTTAGCCCTTGCCTATAAATAGGAGCCTCCTCCTTGAGCAAATGGCACACAACTCTTGTTTTGAATTCTCGCAAAGAAGAACTCCAAGAGAAGAAGAAAACCGCTGTGGAATCGCCTCCAGCACTCAGGTAAGCCTCAACTTTTCTTTTTATTTTCTGTCTTTACATTCCTAGATCTAGATCTCTTCTTCTACCTTTCTGTAGTGTAAAGCCTTGTTTGTATGTGTGGAAATCCTTCCCCGGCTCAAAGTATCTCAAGACTCCCCTAGCCGTAAAACGTGAAGGCGGATCTAGGAGAAACGAGACTGGGGATTGACCCTAGTGCTAGAACCTATGTAGCATAAGGCCTTTTTGATTGATTGTAAACCGTTCCATATTCAAAGTACCCTTGATTATCTTAAAGAGAACAGAGGGAAACGATAATGGAACGGAACCCTAGGTTATGCTAGAACCTATTTTGTTGAATCTATATGCATGTTGTATTGATCTTGTTTGGGTTTTTACACTTGCACATACATATCACTATTTTGGCGGGATCGGTTCATATTTGGGGTTTATTGCATTTATTGTGATAAAACTCAAATATATGGCCTCAATCAAATTCTGGAGTGTTTTTAAATGTTTTTCAAAGGTTTTGGATTCATCTCACACGAATCACACACTTTTTGTCAATTTTCGGATTTGGTTTTCTTCAAAAGTGGCTTAGCTTGACAGCACCTGTACCCTTACTTCGGACGCCCATAACTTCATCATCCGGATGAATTTTGGGGTGATTCCAGAACCATGGGAAAGGTAAGGCTGTCTAGTTTATGTCCACCAAATTTCATGAATTTCTATCTAGCCGATTTTTGACACCTCTCTGTCGAACTTAAGTGGACAGTTCAGGTTCAAGTACAGAACTTGTCACTTCGACGGACCGCCATGTGTTTGTTTTAAGTCGGATTCGAGTGATTTTTGTTTCTGAGTACTCCTTTATGAGTCTATTTTCAAATCCAGTTGGTTTCATAATTTTTGGATTCCATTTGAATTATTGGTAGCCGATTTACTCAGAACTGCTCATTTGCACTTTTCTGGGTAAATCTGTGATCTTCGGGGCCTGTTCGGGAGACCACCCAAGGCACATCCGAAAGGATTTTTGTATGAGGCTAGTTTCTCTGGAAAGATGGCCATACAGACTTCAATCACACCAAATTTCGTGGACTTCTATGTAGTGGATTTCTCTAGACAATTTTCCAAAGTTGCCCACTTACCACTTTTTAAAATCCCCAGCAGCAACTTCAAAGGAGCATAACTCATAGGTTTTTTATCCGAATGAAGTGAAATTTTGCATGAGACTCTTATTTACCCTAATCTTTCAAATGGATTTGGTTTGGTTCAATTTAGAATTGGATTTGAATGATTTCAAGGCAAATGGTATACTTTTTACCGAATTTTCCGGATTTGATTTAACTTGGTTTTATGCAACCTCTACTTTGATTTCCATCTTTTGAAATACTCCAGAAATGATATTGACATAATAGGAGATCTAAAATCCATTTGGATCTTCATGTGAAAATATCATACATTTGATCTTTTTCAAGGTTTCTCATGAATTTTAGCAAGCTTTCTTACTTTATTTTTGCGTGAACATACACTTGGCAACCACTTCGTGTGGATGAATGGGGGTGCCTAACACCTTCCCCCGTTCATAATCTAATCCCCTTACCCATCTCTGGATTTGATTTTCAAGTAGGGTTATTTTTATCCTAGAATTTGTCTTTTGGCTATTTTTGCTACTTTTGTATCTTTGGTGTCCATTCTCACCCCAAAATCATGAATGGTGGCGACTCTCCCAATTTTTGCGTTGAGCCCGTGTGTTGACGGAGGGATGATCATCTTCCGGTGATTTTTTCCCATGTCTCACAACTGGCGACTCTGCTGGGGACTTGTGGATTTAAGCCATTTTTGTGTATTTGTTCATGCTTTTCTCTACTTTTGAATGCTTGCTATTTTGTTTACTTCATTTGTGCATATTGTTATATTTCAAATCAGATTAGGATGCTTAGAAGTTTGTATGGGTCCAAAGCCTATTTTGAAACATGACTTGGATGTGTTTTGTGATGACATGCTTTGATTTAAGTTGTTATGCCATGAAAAAGAAAATTTCAAAATTTGGAAATTTGGTGTAAATTTTGAGTATTTAAGCATGTTTCCCATGAATAATGCTTTTTGTGCTTAATGGTTGTTTTATGCCATGATTTGAACTTGGGGGTATGGAATGACATAAGTTGAGCATGAAAACAAAAAAAAATCTGAAATGCTTAGTGGGAATTTTGGGGATTTTCAAGCATATGTTTCCCAAGCTAAAAGCTTTTTATGTCATATTGTTAGCTTCTGGGTTTTAGGCTTGGATTTGGGCATAAAACCATGTCACTTGAGCATCCAATTGAAGAAAAAAAATCTGGAAATTTCAGTGTATATTTGGGGGATTTCAAGCATGTTTTACCTCATTGAAACACTTTGGAACCATGTCAAGTAGTGCTAAAATTTTAGGCTCCAATTTGGGTAGAAATGGTACACTTTGAGCATGAAAAAAGAGCATGAAATCTGGAATTTTAGGGAATGCTTTTGGGTCAAGCATGCTTCCATGGTTTAGTTGTGTTTGTACAAATAACATGTTTTGTATACCACTTTTTTGGCATGTAATATTTTTTGTGCATATTTGGTTACTTTGGTGCTTGCTTGCTTGTACTTAGCTTCATTATCTTTGTCATTAGTACCTTGGCTTGAAATTGAATGCATGGCTACGAAAAAGAGTGGCAAGGGGCTGGGACGTTGTGAATGTTACCACAATTTAAAATCGCACTTGAGCACTTGAAACAATTTGCACAGCCTACCCTTTACCTATTAGGAAGTTGAACCATGAATGTGTGTAGCTTGGCGCACCGAGGTCGTGACTTCAGAAAGCGAAAGTGAAAACATTTACCTTAGAATTTGAGTCAATGATGTGATGACAATGGGATCTGTGATTCGATTCCGGGCATCACTAGACTTGAGTTCTAAGTTGCCAATTAAGCCAAAACCCAAAAAAACCATACGCTTGAAGGTGGAGAAACACGTTTTCAGCTAAAAGCACAATTGCGTTTGGGGAATTGGGTGTAAATGTGGGAAGGCCGTTTGCATGTTTTACAGATCAAGGTATAATGTGAATACCATATTGAATGAAGGTAATACAAGGTGGCAAGGTAAAGCCATGTTCTTTTCATAAATTTGGGGAATTTTGCAAGTATGATGTCCAAGCCCAATTTGGGGCAAGTTTTGAGGGTCAAATTAAGGTGAACATCAAGTGGGAATGAAAAAAAACTAATCTGGTGAAAAAATGAGTCAAAAAGGGCCATTTCGGCAATAACCGGCAACTCAGGCCGGTTAATAACACTTCTATTCATATCCGGTACATATTTCCGGATACAAAGACATGCGGATATCCGGTTAGGTTGACCGGATACAATAAGGCATATTCTTATCCGGTATATTATACCGGATACATTCAAAAATGCACAAATTGGATTTTCAGCCCAAATTTTCAAAATAAAATGCCTAAAACACTGTGGATAATCCTTAGGCACCCCGAAAAGAACATAAGAAATGTTCCCAAAAATACAACAAAAAATAAAAAAAAAGAAAAACAAAAAAGAATAAAATAAAATATTCTTTCAGGATTTAACCTAAGTTTCAAAATCAAAGAGGAAACCAAGGTGTCATATTTTTTGACACCAACTCAACTCAAACATGTGTCAGTCAAACTTTGGAACTTGAAAACTGAGAAAATTCAGCAAAAATGAAAAAAAAGAAAAAAAATCCTTTGGTTGGTTATTTTTATCAATCAAATCAAAACATTTGTGGGATACTTGGAAGACCTAGAATATTCCAAGACACCTTTGGATGGTTATTTTTATCAATCAAATCAAAACATTTGTGGGATACTTGGAAGCCCTAGAATATTCCAAGACACCTTTGGTTGGTTATTTTTATCAATCAAATCAAAACATTTGTGGGATACTTGGAAGACCTAGAATATTCCAAGACACCTTTGGTTGGTTATTTTTATCAATCAAATCAAAACATTTGTGGGATACTTGGAAGCCCTAGAATATTCCAAGACACCTTTGGCTGGTTATTTTTATCAATCAAATCAAATCAAAATTGGGACCCTTGGAAGCCCTAGAATATTCCATGAAAACCTTGGTTGGTTATTTTTATCAATCAAATCAAAAAAAAATTGGGACCCTTGGAAGCCCTAGAATATTCCATGAAAACCTTGGTTGGTTATTTTTATCAATCAAATCAAAAAAAATTGGGACCCTTGGAAGCCCTAGAATATTCCATAAAAACCTTGGTTGGTTATTTTTATCAATCAAATCAAAAAAATTGGGACCCTTGGAAGCCCTAGAATATTCCATGAAAACCTTGGTTGGTTATTTTTATCAATCAAATCAAAAAAAAAAAAAATTTGGGACCCTTGGAAGCCCTAGAATATTCCATGAAAACCTTGGTTGGTTATTTTTATCAATCAAATCAAAAAAAAATTGGGACCCTTGGAAGCCCTAGAATATTCCATGAAAACCTTGGTTGGTTATTTTTATCAATCAAATCAAAAAAAAAAAATTGGGACCCTTGGAAGCCCTAAAATATTCCATGAAAACCTTGGTTGGTTATTTTTATCAATCAAATCAAAAAAAATTGGGACCCTTGGAAGCCCTAGAATAGTCCATGAAAACCTTGGTTGGTTATTTTTATAAATCAAATCAAAAAAAAAATCAGGACCCTTGGAAGCCCTAGAATATTCCATGAAAACCTTGGTTGGTTATTTTTATCAATCAAATAAAAAAAAATCGGGACCCTTGGAAGCCCTAGAATATTCCATGAAAACCTTGGTTGGTTATTTTTATCAATCAAATAAAAAAAAAAGAATTTTGGGACCTTTGGAAGCCCTAGAATATTCCATGAAAACCTTGGTTGGTTATTTTTATCAATCAAATCAAAAAAAAAATTTTTTGGGACCCTTGGAAGCCCTAGAATATTCCAACACAAAATCAAAACAACAAAAAAATTCCAACAAAAAAAAAAAACAAAAACAAAAAAAAATAAAATAAAATAAAATAAAATAAAAATAAAATAAAAATAAATTTGGACTGGTGTTCACCTGACCTATCTGTCTACATGTATAGGGGTGTGACTCAAGTTAAATTGAAGCTAACATGTTCTATTCATTTTTTCATCAGGGACATTTACTTTCGACCCAGGTACATTTACACTTATTTGCAATCATTGCTCCCGTGACCAGATCCAAAGCAAGAACAATGAATACTGAAGAGAACCAAGCCCAAGCTACTGTCCCCGCTCAGGACTTTACTCAGCTGCAGGAGCAAGTGGCCGGTCTGGCCAAAATGCTGGGAGACTTACTGGCGGCTCAGGCCCAGCAGGCCCAAGCCCAAAATCAGGCGTCGACTTCTCATCCGGCACCACCACCTCAAGCCTACATACCGCCTCCAGCTCAGCCCATGCCTGAGCCCATTTCTGAACCAGTCCCTGAGCCCATTCTGATCAGGGAAAATACAGTAGAGTCTGAGAAAGAGCTGGAAAAAGAAAAGGCTAGAGATGAGATGGAAAAGAAAATGCTGCTGAGGATAGAGAGGATCCAAGCAGAGCTGAAGGAAGTAAAGGGGGGAGGCAGCCATGCAGGCACCACCTTCGAGGACCTATGCATGTACCCGGACGTCTGTCTACCGGCTAAGTTCAGGTGCCCAGACTTCGATAAATTTGATGGCACGGGCTGCCCATTGAGCCATCTGAAATTATACTGCGGGGCCCTGTGCCAGTTTGGCCGGGATGATGGCATACTGATCCAACTCTTTCAAAGGAGTCTAACCGGGTCAGCCCTTCGGTGGTTCGCTACAGTGGACCATGGAAGAATCAGGAGGTGGAAGGACCTAGCCAACGCTTTCCTGGACCAATATAAGTTCAACTCTGAGATCGTGCCGGACCGGTACGACATGATGAGGATGACCAAGGGGAAGGATGAACCGGTACGGCAGTACGCCAAGAGATGGAGAGAGGCCGCCTCCCAGGTCAGGCCACCTATGCAAGAGCCGGAGATGATCTCCACATTTATGGGCACACTGGGGCAGCCCTTTTACAACCATCTGGTGGGTCAGATCACCACCAACTTTGCAGGCCTGGTACAGGTAGCGGACCGGATCGAGGAAGGGGTCAGGTCAGGACGGCTGATAGACTACTCTACTCTGACTGGGCAGTCTGATTCCTCGGCCTCCATGGCCCAAAAGAAAGGGGCCGGATTTAAAAAGACAGGGGCCCGAAAGGAAGGGGAGGTGAACCTAGTCCAGGCTCCTCCAGCCAAGAAGCCACTTCACGTCAACATCTTGGCACCCCAACAGGCCCAGCAGGCCCAGCAGTCGTACCAGACCCCGCTGAATGTCAACTTCCCTCCCTCTGTGCCAGATAACACAAGGAGGACTTTTTCTAAGGAGGAGCGGGATGCCTGGTTCGCAGCAAGAAAGAACCGGGTTTTCACCCCTCTACCAATATCTCTTTCCCAACTATTGCCAACCCTGCTAAAGGGTGAATACTTGACTCTGAAAGAGCCCAACCCGAATGCCACCAGGGGGAGAAATTTTGACACATCGGTCACCTGTGATTTCCACATGGGTGCACCGGGGCATTCTACTGATAACTGCTGGGTGCTGAAGCATGCGGTCCAGGACCTGTTGGACCAAAAGGCTTTGGTCTTTAACACTGCTGCACCCGCCCCGTCGGGAAATGATATTGGGCAGAACCCTCTGCCGTACCACAATGGGGTAGGCCCATCCAACTCCATCACTGCCATATCCACCACCAGAAGGGCCTTTGACCCATCACAGCTTATAGCACCAGTAGGGACCACTGTCCAGGTCCATTTTTTCCCAGAGGAGGACGAAGAGGAGATCAACATGATCTCCCAAAAAAATAATAATCTTGCTGCTGAGGACATAAGTTCCTCTCTAAACCGGGTCTCTTCTCTGATGGCCCAGATAAATACTGCAAGGCCCCCATTGGTCTTCAATTGCAGTCCACCCATTTGCTCACCATCCAAGCCGTCTAAGGCTCCACTGGTCATCAATCTTGACCCCACCACTGCTTCCATCACTTCTTCTGTCCCCACAAATTCCAAACTTCAACCCTTGGTTGTAAATGTGCAGCCAACCCATACTATCCTTAAACCGGCCCATACATCCCGGTCCAAACTCCAGCCACTAGTGGTTAACATCCCTAAATTAGCCTATTCAGAGGCCGCTGTACCATGGAACTACAGCGAGGGAATCACGGCTACGGTTCCAATGGTCAGGAACCAGAACCAGGAGGAGGTGAACCTCATGACGAGGTCGGGGAGATGTGCAGGGGGTGAAGAGAAAGAGAAGGAGACAGAAGTAGAAAAAGAAAAAAAAGAAAATGAAGAAAAAAGAAAACAAAAAGGAAAAAATAAAGTGGGAGAAGACACCCCCCAGGGTGCAGAAAATGAGGCAGCAGACCTCATAAAAATAATAAAAAAGAGTGAATTCAATCTTGTGGACCAGCTAAACAAGGTCCCGGTCCAGATTTCAATACTGGGCCTTTTGCTGAATTCCGAAAAGCACAGGGATGCATTGTTAAGGGTGCTACAGAGTGCACACGTATCCCAGACAATTGATTCGGACCAGCTTGGTAAAATGGTTGGTCAAATCTTGTCACATAATGTGATAAGTTTCTCAGAGGGTGAGATCAGCCCAGGTGGGTGTTATCATGTGGACCCTTTGCACATCACTGTGCTTTGTAAGGGCTGCATGGTTGCACGGGTTTTAATTGACAACGGGTCGGCATTAAACGTTTGCCCGTTAATCACTTTTACCAAGCTGGGTCTGGACCAGTCAAGGATAAAATGAAATGGGCGGATAGTAAGGGCTTTTGATAGCTCCAAGACCCACTCCCTAGGGGAAATTGAACTGCCGGTCACAATTGGGCCGAATATCTTTAACATCACATTTGAAGTGATGGATATACCCACAGCATTCAATCTGCTCCTAGGAAGGCCGTGGATACATTCGGCTAGGGCAATACCATCCACGCTCCACCAGAGGGTGAAATATATAAGAGGGCAAAGGGTGATAACAGTCCTAGCCGAAAACTTGGTGCTGCCCATCGTGTCACCTGATGTACCCTTGATCAATGTGGACTTGACTGTCGACAAGATTGCATTCCACTCATTTCAATTTGAGGCGGTAAATTACATACCTGGGGGGTGTGAGAAAAAGAAAGAAAAGGGGACCACTGCGGAAAAAATGGTCAAGAAAGTGATGGAGAAATACCACTTTCACCCAGGGAAAGGCCTGGGGATCAATCTGCAGGGGATGGTGGAGCCAATCACGGCTAAGAAACTAGTCCCAAGGGTAGGGTTGGGCTTCAAGCCCAGAGGTTGGAGGAGAATGAAGCACGAAGAAGGGGAGAGCAGAAGCAAAGGAAAACTCCTACATCTGAGGGTGAACTTCCCAAAACCCTCCTATATAATCCAAATTTCTCCTCCCATGGACCAATCCAAGCCTCCTTACCGAAACATCAACCCATTCCAAAAGCCTTTTGTTTCGGCCCTACAACCCTATAACCCATCTCCAATACTGGGAGCAGTGGATGGGCCTGGACCACAGCCCGAGCAGCAGGTGGACTTTTCTGAAGATGTTGGTGCATTCTTCGCCATGACTGAGGGCGAAAAGACAGGGGCAGACATGGAACTGCCATTTATTGACTGGGCCGCAGTAAAGATTCCAGACAAGGTCATTTCTGGACTGAGCCCCGTAGCAGAAAAGGGCAGTACCCACCCGGTAATGATGGCATCGGATGCTGGGCTCGAGGAGCAGGCTTTCCCTATTTCCCCTGCTCCCCAAAATTTTGTACTGAACAATTGGGAGGAAACTCCCCTTACCTTTGAAGCAGCGTCTGTGTGGCAAACTGACGCGGCTTCCAAAAAAAAACTCCAATAGTGGATTGCAATTTCCCTGAAGGTTCTAATGGGCCTTCGTCTTCAGGGGAATTATGTTTAGAAGGCCCACAAAAAACCCAAAAAGATTTTTCTATTTTTTCTAGGAAATTTAATTTTTTCAAAAAGGTCCAAACCACTTATGAACCATATAATCAGACCGAATTGGACCAGGTTGAATATGACTTCGACCTTGAGCTCGACTTTGATCTCATGGGGGTCGAAGAAGAAGACGTTCCAAAAGAAATTGAATACCAATTGGAACGTCATGAAAAGGGTGTCCAACCTAATATTGAGGAGACCATATCCATAAACCTTGGGACCAAAGATGACCCAAAAATTGTGAAAATCGGGTCATGCTTGTCTGATGTGCAGAAAAATGAAATGTCACAGTTCTTGGCAAATTACAAGGATGTGTTTGCTTGGTCGTATCGGGACATGCCGGGGTTGGACACAGACATAGTGGTGCACAAGTTGCCAATTTTGCCAGGGGTTAAGCCGATTAAGCAGAAGCTGAGAAGATTAAAGCCGGAATGGACCCTGAAGGTCAAGGATGAAGTGGTCAAACAGTTCCAAGCTGGATTTTTGGCAGTCTCTACGTACCCGGAGTGGCTCGCAAACATAGTGCCGGTACCAAAGAAGGACGGGAAGGTCCGAATGTGTGTGGACTATAGAGACTTGAACAGGGCAAGCCCAAAGGACGATTTTCCGCTTCCACACATCGACATTCTGGTCGATAATACTGTGGTACATAGCCTGTTTTCCTTCATGGATGGGTTCTCGGGATATAATCAGATCAAGATGGCTAAGGAGGATCAAGAAAAAACAGCATTTATCACACCTTGGGGCACATTCCACTATACAGTCATGCCATTTGGGCTTAAGAACGCTGGGGCAACATATCAGCGGGCCATGACAGCACTATTTCATGACATGATCCACAAAGAAATGGAAGTCTATGTGGACGATATGATTGCCAAATCATGTAAAGAGGAGGACCACTTGATCAACCTGAAGAAAGTGTTTGATCGGCTCAGGAAGTACAGTCTACGGCTTAAACCGGCTAAGTGTGTCTTTGGGGCTGCATCAGGGAAGTTACTGGGATTTATAGTGAGCCGAAGAGGAATTGAAATTGACCCGGCTAAAGCCAAGGCCATAATTGAAATGCCAGCACCCAGAACCGAGAAGGAGGTCAGGGGCTTTCTTGGAAGGATTCAATACATAAGCCGGTTCATAGCACAGCTCACTGCTATCTGTGAACCAATTTTCAAACTTTTGAGGAAAGATAACCCTACGGTCTGGAATGAAGACTGCCAGCAGGCATTTGACACAATAAAGAGGTATTTGCTGAACCCACCTGTACTAGTGCCACCAACTCCAGGAAGACCACTGATTCTGTACTTGTCAGTGTTGGAAACATCAATGGGATGTGTCTTGGGGCAGCATGATGAGACTGGTAGAAAAGAAAGGGCAATTTACTATCTGAGTAAAAAATTCACGGAATATGAAGCAAAATACTCACCATTGGAAAAGACTTGCTGTGCTCTAGTGTGGGCCACTCAGAGGCTAAGGCATTACTTCCTTAGTCACTCCACACTATTGATATCCCGGATGGACCCGCTGAAATATTTATTTGAGAAACCAGCACTGACTGGCAGGACGGCAAAGTGGCAACTGCTACTGTCCGAGTTTGACCTCACATACATCACCCAGAAGGCGATCAAGGGTCAAGCCATAGCTGATCACCTAGCTGCACATCCTTTGCCAGAATATCAACCCTTGAAGACCAACTTTCCAGATAAGGCAATTCTGTACACTGAAGAGGAGGACAGTGAGAGTTCTTGGCAGATGTTCTTCGATGGGGCCGCCAACATGAATGGGAACGGAATAGGGGCAGTCTTGGTTAAACCAGATGGTTCACACATCCCGATTGCAGTAAAGCTGAGATTCCAGTGCACCAATAACATAGCAGAATATGAGGCATGCATAATTGGATTGCAAGCAGCCATAGATCATGGAGTAGAGGAACTTGACGTATACGGGGATTCGAGTCTTATCATCTTCCAAACAACTGGTGAGTGGAAAACCAAGGATCACAAATTGATCCCCTATCACCAGTATTTGGAAGAAATAAGTACAAATTTCACTCGAATTTCCTTCAACTATATGCCAAGGGCCAAGAATCAGTTTGCGGATGCTCTAGCAACCTTAGCTTCAATGGTCAGCATATCAGAAGGAGTAGACATCAGACCATTGGAAATTGAGGTCCGAGATGAACCGGCTTACTGTCTCGTTCTAGAGGGAGCACCAGAAGAAGAAACACCATGGTTTCAGGATATCAAGAACTTCTTGAATAATCGGAGTTTGCCGGAAAATGCCACTGCTACTGAGAAGAGGACAATACAGAGATTGGCTGGTCAATTTCTACTAAGTGGTGGACACGTGTACAAGAGGTCGCATAACGACATTCTGCTAATATGTGTTGCCAAGGCTGAATCGGAAAGGCTGATTGAGACTGTACATGGAGGAGTCTGTGGGCCCCATATGAGTGGGCACATGCTGGCTAAGAAGATCCTGAGGCTGGGATATTACTGGACGACCATGGAGCATGATTGCTGTATACATGTCAGGAGGTGCCATCAATGCCAGATATATGCAGATAACAAGCATGCACCCCCAGGCAAGCTGCACAACATGACGTCACCCTGGCCCTTCTCTATGTGGGGCATAGATGTTATTGGCATGATCTCACCTAAGGCATCGAACGGGCACAAATTCATCCTGGTGGCAATTGATTATTTCACTAAGTGGGTGGAAGCAGTATCATATGCAAATATCACAAGCAACCATGTTATTAAATTTTTGAAGCACAATATCATTTGTCGCTATGGACTGCCAAGTGCCATAGTATCAGACAATGCCTCAAATATTAAGAACAAGGACATGAAGAAAATGTGTGAGCAGTTTCAGATCACCCATCATAAGTCAGCTCCGTACAGGCCAAAGATGAATGGGGCAGTAGAAGCAGCCAACAAGAATATAAAGAAAATCATTCAGAAGATGGTAGTGAGTTACAAGGATTGGCATGAAATGCTGCCACTTGCTCTGCATGCATACAGAACCTCGATCCGGACTTCAACTGGGGCAACCCCGTACTCCCTAGTCTATGGGATGGAAGCAATCTTGCCCGTGGAAGTAGAGATCCCCTCACTCCGAGTGCTCATGGAAGCAGAACTAGAAGAAGCCGAATGGGTCCAATCAAGACATGATCAACTTAACCTGATAGAAGAAAAGCGGTTGAAAGCACTTTGCCATGGACAGTTGTACCAGAAGAGAATGGCCCGGGCTTACAATAAGAAAGTGAGGCCCAGAACTTTCCAAGAAGGAAACTTAGTGCTAAAGAAAATTCTACCATTTTTGGAAGATCCTCGCGGTAAGTTCAAGCCCAATTGGGAAGGCCCATATGTCGTCAAGAAAGTACTGTCAGGGGGTGCACTCATCTTAGCAGAAATGGATGGGTCAGATTTTCTTGAGCCCATTAACTCTGATGCGGTAAAAAGGTATTTTCCTTGAGTGAATATTTCTAGGAAATGATCCGAGGCCATTTTTCTTTATTTCCTTCAAAAATTTTAATCCCTAGTCTAGCCAAGTTGAGCCAGTTCGTTTCTTTGATAAACCCAGACCGGATTTACAGTCTTAAATTGGGGCAAAACAAATTGGGGCAAAGTAAGGAAAGAAAAAGAAAAAGAGAGGAAAAGCAATGGAAATGGCAAATGAAAGCCAAGTGTGAAAAAAGATGCAAAAAATGCAATTTGGGGAAAAATGGGTAAATTTATCATGACTGTAAATCCGGTTGACCTATCTCCACACTTGAAAAATTTTGGGCCTTCAATACCCTTTCTTTCATAAACTGAGCCTAGCCTTTATTTCGTCCTATTTTTAAGCCCTCGGTGATCTTAGCTTGTTCATTCAAATATCAGAGTAAGATAGGTGATGACGGAATTCAGAAGCCGGCCCTAGTGAAAACCGTAACTGGCGCTAGGGGCAATATTGGCAAAAAGGCAAAAAAACAAAAAAAAAAAGAAAATAAGAAAAATGAAAGAAAATCAGAGGTTGAGTTGATCATGGGGATCTGAGCCTTAAGAAAAGTTGGCATGAGCAGAATGGGGCAGTTTTGGCAGTTGGGGATGACTCTAAAGATCCTAAGATGGACGGTTCTGATCCCTCAGTATTATGTGGACTACCCTTTTCATTATTTAACCTGGTTCTAATTCCTTTAATTATAGGTGATTAAGTGCATGGACCAAATTTCAAAAAAATACAAAAAAAAATATAAAAAGGAAAAATTATACTTTGGCCAGTGATGAGAAATCAAATACTTTTCACAAAACCTTTGTTTTTACAAGCATCTGAGCATTCTGAGGCCAATAATATAAAAATTTTATTTTGAATTAAATCCTTTGTCTTTCCACTATTGGAGTTTGCTTTGGTACAAAGGTATGAAAAATGCGCAGGAAATAAAGCTAGTCTCCTAGCCGCTCCTCAAGCTCCCGAATCCGAGCTGCCTGAGCTTCAATGACTCCTGAAGCCCCCTCTGCAGCGGGATCACTCAAGAAGGAAATGACCTCATCTGAAAGGGCCTGCTTGATCCTCATACTCCTAAGGTTGGCCAAAGTATCCTGGTACTTCTGCCGGATCATACGGACCTCGAAGCAACGGGCCTGCCTCTGCTCCTCCAGCTTTTCTTCCACGGCAATACGGCGTGAGATCTGCTCCTCAAGCTGCCTCTCCAGATAAGCGCCCTGTATCCTGAGCTCCTGGGCCTCCCGTACCCATATCTGCTGAAGCCGCTTATGAGAAGCCCGCTCAGACTCTAGAATGTCCTCATAGGTGGGAGCCAAGACTACAGGAGGATCTTCGGGTACCGGGGCCTGAGTCTGTATCTGTTCCTTGATCCAGAAAAGATAATCCTTCACATGGGCTTCTGAGAAGACTGGACCATGCATGAAGCGGACATAGGACCACTCCTTCATCAACCAGGCATTCAGCTTCATAGAAAGGGGCCCAAGACGATCCTCATATCCACATGGGATGATAATCCCCTGGGTCGCACGGAACTGACGAAGGACCCGCAGAGGAAGATAAAGCACTGCATGCCTCAGGCCCGCTAAGATCAGAAAGTTGCGGTCACGGAAGCTAATCACTGTCGCTGCATTGGGCTGATAAGTGCCAGGCCATCTCACCTGGTCCTCCTGAAGTGAGCCCAAGAAAGTGAACCAACCCTGTTTGCCCCCTGGAATATCGGGGCACCCCCTGTTGCTCATCAAGAGAGGGACTTTCAGACTCGGGAAGAAGTGTCGATTGATCTCTTCAATTTGGCTCAAATGATCAAGTAGCCAAAGCTGCAAAGGAATAGAGATATGTCAGCACATTGTAAAAAAAAAAGAAAAAAAAAGAAAAAAAAAAGCAGAAAAAACAGAAAAAAACAAAAAAAAAAACAAAAAAAAAAAGAGAAGAAAAGGAAATGAAAAAAAGAGAAAAAGAAAAAAAAAGAAAAAAAGAGAAAAGAAAAAAAAGAGAAAAGAAAAGAAAAAAAGAGAAAAGAAAAAAAGAAAAAAAAGAAAAAGAGCAAAATTGTGCTACAATTTCTATTTTCTAAAAATCCTATTTTTGTCTTGAAATCCACCTCACAGCCACGAGAGCTCTGCGGAATTTGGGACAACTTTGGGAAATGTGCCTGGTCAAAAGGATGATATCCACCCAATTTTCAACTTGGTTTGATAAAAAATCAGTTTTTCAAAAAATCCCATTTTTGGGCTTAAAATCCACTTCACAGCCACAAAGGACTCAGTGGAATTTAAGAACTCTTGGAGACATGCCCCCTTAAAGTGAGGGCTTTTTGGCAAATCTCCACTCAAAAATGGTTTTCTACAGAAATTGAATTAAACCGAGCAAATCATGCTCAAGGGAATGCAATTTGGGCTTGTCTACTCTTTGCAGCTCACTGCTTCGCAGCTCCCGCAAAGAGGGGCAGTTGTAGACACCCCAAATTGCACAAACAATCATCAAAAATCATTATCTCCTGGAAAGCCAGCACAGAATTTGAAGAAAATAAACTTTTATCTGTATCCGGATACTCAATCCGGATACAAATACCCTTTCCCGTATCCGGATACTCATACCGGATACATGTGAGCCTTAGCGTATCCGGTACCATGTACCGGATACCTTAAGGCCCTTTTTTATCCGGTCTGATATACCGGATACCTTAAGTTTGCTCAAAATTAGGGTTTTCCGAGAGCTTTTCACTTTTACCATCATGTCCCTCATTAAATGAGGGGAAATCGCGGAAATAACCTTAGGGTTTAGGTTGGAGGGGTTCTAGACATTAAGTTGTGTCTACCAATGACCTTAGCCCTTGCCTATAAATAGGAGCCTCCTCCTTGAGCAAATGGCACACAACTCTTGTTTTGAATTCTCGCAAAGAAGAACTCCAAGAGAAGAAGAAAACCGCTGTGGAATCGCCTCCAGCACTCAGGTAAGCCTCAACTTTTCTTTTTATTTTCTGTCTTTACATTCCTAGATCTAGATCTCTTCTTCTACCTTTCTGTAGTGTAAAGCCTTGTTTGTATGTGTGGAAATCCTTCCCCGGCTCAAAGTATCTCAAGACTCCCCTAGCCGTAAAACGTGAAGGCGGATCTAGGAGAAACGAGACTGGGGATTGACCCTAGTGCTAGAACCTATGTAGCATAAGGCCTTTTTGATTGATTGTAAACCGTTCCATATTCAAAGTACCCTTGATTATCTTAAAGAGAACAGAGGGAAACGATAATGGAACGGAACCCTAGGTTATGCTAGAACCTATTTTGTTGAATCTATATGCATGTTGTATTGATCTTGTTTGGGTTTTTACACTTGCACATACATATCACTATTTTGGCGGGATCGGTTCATATTTGGGGTTTATTGCATTTATTGTGATAAAACTCAAATATATGGCCTCAATCAAATTCTGGAGTGTTTTTAAATGTTTTTCAAAGGTTTTGGATTCATCTCACACGAATCACACACTTTTTGTCAATTTTCGGATTTGGTTTTCTTCAAAAGTGGCTTAGCTTGACAGCACCTGTACCCTTACTTCGGACGCCCATAACTTCATCATCCGGATGAATTTTGGGGTGATTCCAGAACCATGGGAAAGGTAAGGCTGTCTAGTTTATGTCCACCAAATTTCATGAATTTCTATCTAGCCGATTTTTGACACCTCTCTGTCGAACTTAAGTGGACAGTTCAGGTTCAAGTACAGAACTTGTCACTTCGACGGACCGCCATGTGTTTGTTTTAAGTCGGATTCGAGTGATTTTTGTTTCTGAGTACTCCTTTATGAGTCTATTTTCAAATCCAGTTGGTTTCATAATTTTTGGATTCCATTTGAATTATTGGTAGCCGATTTACTCAGAACTGCTCATTTGCACTTTTCTGGGTAAATCTGTGATCTTCGGGGCCTGTTCGGGAGACCACCCAAGGCACATCCGAAAGGATTTTTGTATGAGGCTAGTTTCTCTGGAAAGATGGCCATACAGACTTCAATCACACCAAATTTCGTGGACTTCTATGTAGTGGATTTCTCTAGACAATTTTCCAAAGTTGCCCACTTACCACTTTTTAAAATCCCCAGCAGCAACTTCAAAGGAGCATAACTCATAGGTTTTTTATCCGAATGAAGTGAAATTTTGCATGAGACTCTTATTTACCCTAATCTTTCAAATGGATTTGGTTTGGTTCAATTTAGAATTGGATTTGAATGATTTCAAGGCAAATGGTATACTTTTTACCGAATTTTCCGGATTTGATTTAACTTGGTTTTATGCAACCTCTACTTTGATTTCCATCTTTTGAAATACTCCAGAAATGATATTGACATAATAGGAGATCTAAAATCCATTTGGATCTTCATGTGAAAATATCATACATTTGATCTTTTTCAAGGTTTCTCATGAATTTTAGCAAGCTTTCTTACTTTATTTTTGCGTGAACATACACTTGGCAACCACTTCGTGTGGATGAATGGGGGTGCCTAACACCTTCCCCCGTTCATAATCTAATCCCCTTACCCATCTCTGGATTTGATTTTCAAGTAGGGTTATTTTTATCCTAGAATTTGTCTTTTGGCTATTTTTGCTACTTTTGTATCTTTGGTGTCCATTCTCACCCCAAAATCATGAATGGTGGCGACTCTCCCAATTTTTGCGTTGAGCCCGTGTGTTGACGGAGGGATGATCATCTTCCGGTGATTTTTTCCCATGTCTCACACTTACGTTGACTATGAGCTGCCTACTTTACTAAACTTCGAAGCTGTGGGAATGATCAATGTAGTCAACGTCCCTGAACATGAAAGTAGGTAACAGTCTAGGAGAAGAAGGAGAAATGCAATGTTTGGCACTGTTGAATGCGCTGACTGGGGATTGCGAACAGGAAAGGATTGGGCCGTTATAAGCAAGGAATGAAGACCGCCATACAAGTGTCAGAGGAAATAGTTGGATGCGGAATCGGCTATGATCCAATGCCAGAAGATTATGCAAGACTTTTTAGGCGACAGATTGAATTGAAAAGGGCCAAGATAGAATGAAGTGAACAAGAATGGCCTATCTGCATACATGGAGACCCGTACAAGATCTTCACCAATGAGGCACTAAGGGCAGCCAACTCTCTGGAGAATATAGTCGCCCAGGGATGGGGCGATAAGTTCCCACCTTCACCGGAGAGAGATGAGGACAACCTAGAAGGGCTAGCACAAATGTTCTGGGTAAAGCCACCCGCTCTGGACTCAATTAAGATGATCATAGAAGTAGAAATACTGTAATGCCCTAGATCCGAGTTACTTAATAAAAACCGTAACTCGTCTCTGAAGGTTAATTTTTCACACAAGATCGATATATCAAAATGAAGGAAAAACATGAATGAAACAATAATTAGATAATCAGAGTGCACTACAATCCCAAACTGAAATAAAAACTATAGCAGTAACACTCTAAACTAACATAAACCGAGCAACTACCCGCCGGTATCGTCCTCTCCAAGAGCAGCTGAAAACAAAACAAAACAAATGGTATGAGATACAAATATCCCAATAAGTAGCACATGCATGCTCAAAACAATTTAGTTCAGTTCTAAAACATGAGTCGATTATAAAACATGTACGGTGATGACTGTAAGCACCTCATTTTTGCGCTCCCGGAAGTGCCGGAAATGCAAACCCTGGACAGAAAGTTAAAACCTAAGGGGTGGAAAGTTGACCTTTTAATCAGATAAAATTTGGCCACCTTGCTTTATACCATTGGATAGAGAATCTCGACACGGTTCCAACGCAACTGAGTTTGCTGGAATCGGAGTCCGGATTAGGGTTCTGCGGGCGGTCAAACTTGAGGAAGAGCCGAGAGTTGACTTTTCCTCGATTTCCGTGTCAAGTACCTTGCTCTATACCATTGGATAAAGAATCTTGACACGGTTCCAACGCAACTGATTTTGCAGGAATCGGAGTCCGGATGAAGGTTCTGCGGGCAGTCAAACTTAAGGGAGAGCTGAGAGTTGACTTTTCCTCGATTCCCGAGCCAGGTGTTTAGCCCAATCCCAATGGATAGAGGACTTCGATACGATTCCAATGCAATTGAGTTTGCTCAAATCGGAGTCCGAATGAAGAAGATATGAACAGTCAAAACTAAGGGTATTACTGGAATTTTAGCAATGCCACGTGGGATGCCACGTGTTCATAAGGGGTGCTCCACATTGGATGCCACGTGTGCACAAGGGGAGCTCCACATTGGATGCCACATGTCCCTCTCTCCATCTCCCAACACACCTCTTCATCTCCCAACACCCCTCTAACCAATTGCCACATGTCCCTCTCTCCATCTCCCAACACACCTCTTTATCTCCCAACACCCCACTAACCATCTCCATTAACTCAACCCTCCATCTCCCAACACCCCACTAACCATCTCCATTAACCCAACCCTCCATCTCCCAACACCCCACTAACCATCTCCATTAACCCAACCTTCCATCTTCCAAGACAACCTTCCATCTCCCAACACAACCCCTCTCTCCATCACACATGTCAACCCTCCATCTCCCAACACCCCACTAACCATCTCCATTAACCCAACCCTCCATCTCCCAACACCCCACTAACCATCTCCATTAACCCAACCCTCCATCTTCCAACACAACCCCTCATCTCCCAACCCCTCTCTCCATGACACATGTCATCCCTCCATCTCTCACACTTCTCCTAACTCCATCTCTCCCATCTCTCTCCCATTCGAACAACTCCCCACCTCTCCCTCCATCTCTCCCAGATCCTCTCCTAACCTCTTTCCCAACATATCTCTCCCACACCACCCTTAAGCCACTCCACTCTTCTCTTCTTTCTCTCTCTTCATTTTACCCCAACACAAGGAGGAGCCACCTGCTGTTGATGCTGTAAAGGAGGCTTCTAGCCCCTGTTTTATGCGAAGAGGAATCCACACAGTACCCCAGGCTTGTCACCACCCCTAGGTATGTTTCCTCGTGGCATTTTATGCAATATATGTGGAAATGAGCTTCTACACCATGATTCTTTGGTTGGGTTAATATCCTCTGAAAGTTGCAGTGTATGCATGGTCTTTCTAGTTGCTTGTGCCTTGCTCAACTGCCATGGGTTCTCTAAGTAAGGGAGAACCCTATGGGTGAGCTTAAGGGAAGACGAGAGAGGGTCTCCTACATACTTTTCTGTTTTTTTTTATAGTTACTTTTCTGTTTATCCTCATTGTGTTTTGTTCTACTTCTTTTAATAAGGGAGTATGTTCCCTACATCTCTAAATCCTTCTAATGTACCCCCCACGTACCCCCCAATTACCCTTCTTTATCTTGTTTTTTTTGTTTGTTTCCTTTTCTTTCCTTGCCCTATTTTTATGATTTTGCTAGTTTGCCGGTTTGTGGTTGTGTACATATGTCCCTCGCACCCACTAACCTACTATTTTGAGTGTGAGTATACCCTTTTACCTCTGTGACCCCATGTCTTAGCATGCTTGGATTCCTATAGGAGATTGTAGTTTTTTTTGTTTAATTTCATGAGCCTACATAGCATACCCCATTGTTCGACATCATTGGCGAACCCTATCCCCTTTCATTTCCTTATCTTTGCTGTTTAAATGTAACGCCCCGGATCCGTGTTGTTCATTAAAGATATAACACGTCTCACGGAGGTTAGGCAAGGATCGTTGATCAATTTATGATCGCTGGATAATCATACATCTATAACCTAACAGAGTGCACATTCCCATTTATGCAAAATTTCAACATTTAAACTGAACTGAAATCATATGGTTCATTCCCAATTACTTTAATACATCTCAATTAATTCAAGTTCTCAAATTCGGAACAGATAACCTACAAGTCTAAGGAAGGTAATAGTAGTCTTCCTCCCTATATGCCTCAGCAGGATCTACCCCAGTAATCGCCTCACCACGAGTATCTGAAAAAATAGAACAACAACATAGTGAGATACGAATATCTCAGCGAGTAGTACATGCATGCAGAAATAGTTGAATCACATTTTAAAACTATGCATCGACAACACTACAATACGTTTAAACAGCCAACATCAATTTCCCAAGTTCAATTCAAACAAATCACATCTCAGTTAAATACAATAACGCATCGATTGGTCAATGTCATGACTATCGTTTGGTTGATAAATTAAACATGCCAAGTAGACACTCCACACCTCCATGTACACAGTTCCGGCCTACTCAGGGTTTCGGATACTCTGAAATGACGGCCTACTCAGGGTTTCGTCATCCAATGCAGGCCTACTCCCCGGGTTTCTGCATTGACAACCAGGCCTACTCAGGGTTTCTGGCTGCTCTACACCGGTCGTGGCAACACACAAGGCCATGCAATTCCAACAACCAACAATAACATCACATTACTAAGCTTAAACATCTGGATCCAGGACAAGCTAGACCAAAACAGTAAACATCGTATAATCTCGATTTCAATATCAAAACAAACCATTCATTTCCACATCATGTAATTTCTCATCACAATTCATCACCTGTCCCTCTGGACCACGCAGTACCCCAAGTACATTCAGTACTTTCTCATTTCCATAACACAAGTCATATGAAAGTAAAACTCAATCCATTCATACCAAAGAAAACCATTCAATACGTATAAAGTTTCCAACAAGTGAAACCAGAAATACAAGAACTTCTCAATCAAAACAGTGTATAGAACAAGGAAAAGTAACTGGTAACTCTTACTAGTTCGGTGTCCGGCACAATACTCATAAGTAACCTAAACCCAACTTAAAACTCATAAGATGTTCACAAAATTTTCCTCTATTAATTTCATAGGCAAAATGGTTTCCCAGGTTCCTAACCAAGTGAATAGTGAAGTGGTTTAACCCCTAAGAAGTGCAAATACTCTTGGTCAAGTCAGAAATTCCATTTTGGTAAGCAAAATAGGTCTGCCGCTCACCTATCGAGGTGGGCGCGAGGTGAGCGCCGGTCGGCGGTGAAGAAAATGGGCAAAAGCGACCTGCCGCTCACCCGACGCTAGGTGAGCGTGAGATGGGCGTGAGGTGGGCGTGAGGTGGGCGCGGGATTCGCGCGAGATGGGCGCCTTGTTTTCTACTGAGCGCGAGCTGAGCGGCAGCCGGGCGTGAGGTGGGCGGTGGGTCATGTTTAACGAGGCGCCTACCTCTTAGGTGAGCGCCGGTGAGCGCGAGGTGGGCGGATACCCCCTGTGATTTTTGTTTCTCTGTTATTCCAAGATCTACAAGTCTGGCCGGTTGGTTTAGGTCTGTAATTGCTCCAATACACTCCTAATACTCCCAGAAGACTTCCCAACCATTTTTGAAATTAATCTAAACACTTTCATTTTCAATTAAAACTTCAATCCGGAGACTCTGTTCATGCAACTTTCCGAAAAACCAGAAAAACAGAAAACCTCATACTATCACTAAATATTCAAAACATGCATCCGAATAAGCTCGAGAAAACCCAAAACACAAACCCAGTTATAAAACAGTGCTACTCACCTGTGCTTATTCCCGAATGATAAAACCCCGGCCGATCAATTCTCGGCCACGCGCGCGAATGAAAAACCTATCGAACTAAACTTCTCGAGCAGAGGGAAATAACCCGAGGAAATTCAGCTCCGAACTTCTTCTTCCAGCACTTGCGATAGATGGTTCTTCACGAACGAAAGCCCTAGTCGCCCTCCAGCCGAAATCGCCAATTCTCCTTATGTCCAGAGTTAACGAAAATATTGCCGAAATTATGCTAAGCGCATTCTCATAAACCCGAACCCTACTTTCCATTTTTGTCCACTCACTTGTTACATGCTCGCTCGAATACTCTCCCATTTCTTTGATCCTATGCATGCTCACCTACGGAAGATACTACCTGTTCAGCATCTATTCGCGTTAAAATCACATAACTACACCTTAATAATACCAATGATAATACTACGATTTTTCGGAAAAATGGCTATATAACGCCTGTACATATGAGCATGGGCTAAGCCCTCAAACCACAAAATAACCTGATAAACACAGTTTATACATCAGAATAAATAACTAAATAAATAAATAAATACTCACAAAATTCAGGGTCTTACATTAAACCATCCTAGGACCCAAGAGAGTTGCTGCTAGGGACAGCAATAATCTCTCACTGCTTGCTGTTGTTCCCAACAGGTTTACCATCATGTTTGCCTCCCTAAGATGACCCTCAAGTTCGTACATGAAATTTAGTGGTCACTCCCTCAAGCTCCATGCATCTCTAGCCTACTTGATAATGCCTAATCTCTTCATGTGGGCTTTTATTTTGTCCCTTGTCATTGCTGTTCCCTGCTTTATAATGCATTGACTTTGTGATTGGTTGGCTTGATATGAAGGCTTGGTCATGGGCTGTGAACCGCCCATGGATTTGTGAAGTGGAGACACCCAGGTGGGGGTACCAAGACCCCTATCCCACTGCTGCATGTTGCTGGGGAATGGATGTGGGGCAGCAACCTCACTGCCATCTCACTTGGTGGGGGAATCTCAAAGGAGGTGCACCACCCATACCTGAACCAACGTGGGCCCTCCCAGGGGCCCACATGACTTGTAGAAGCCTCCTAGGAGGCCTAAAAACCACCCCCATTTCAAAGCCCTTAAAAATGCATGGTTGGCTGTGATTTTTGGTTTTTGTTAATTTGAATAACCTCACAAGTGAACCAAGCGAACCGATAGGGTTTCCGGGTCATCCGGAAACCCAACTTGGGACTTGGACCAATGTCCAACTCGGAATACCTGTGGGCCTTCCAACGGGGCCCACCAAGCCCGATGAACCGAAAAGCATGTAAATAAGCAAGATTAAGTGAAATTAACCAATCAAATCGGATGGGCCAAACCTAATGCGGCCCACCCTAACTTTGTTTGTGGAATGATGTTTAAAATGCGTGGTTTGGCCGAGACCAAGGGCAAGGGCCTATCGGGCCCGTCAAAGCCCACCAACCAACCAAGTGAGGGTTTAAAACCCTAAACTTCAGGAACATGGGCTTGCGAGCCTAAGATTGGACTACGGGCCCCAAGCCCCAATGTCCACAACCCTTTGGTGAATTTAAATAAGATAATTTGAAAACGTTTTGGCAACCATCATGGGGGCCCACCTAGGGGCCCGCAAATCAATGCAGACCCATTTGTTACAGGGAAATTACATAAATGCTCAAATTAAATTTTAAGGTAAAATCAATTCACTTCACCAAAGCCTACAGGGCCTCCTAAGCTTAGACAGAGGCCCACATAGGTACCTGGGCTTACCCCAGCCCACCAAGGACACCGTGGACCTTCCAACGGGGCCCACACCATCAGGCACAGATCACCTAATTTAAGCGAGATAAAATCAACTAAAGGGACCCACACCACTCAGGTGGTCCCGCCGAGACCTAACTAAAATGACATGCTGGATTAGGAATCGGGTGAGAACCAAAATAGACAGCTGACTCAAACCTAGGAAGCTCTTTGGGACCTGTCAACCGACAGGGTGGATCGGGGTGTCTACGGACTTCCCCGAACCACAAATGAGACCCTACTTAGAATCTCACGCCACAGACCAACCAATTAGACTAACTTAGGCACCCAGGTGTCCGCCTGCACCCCATCAGGCGGTGCCGACTCCGATTTCCCGTTTTCTACCAGTGCGACCGTTTTTCAGGTGCGCACAACGACAACACGGATAATCCAATTAATCCAATGGAAATCTAGCAATTCAATGTAATGCAAATCCAAAATTCCATCATGTAGATCAAGCAATAGCTTCGATATCAAAACACAAATATAGTCACCAAACCAAGTGTAACCACATAACAGCATAACGATGAAACCAATAATCCAAAACAACCCAAATAGATATACCTCTAGTCATAACAAGTGTCATTATGAACCAAGTCTCATAATAGCCATGTCCACGCCTCCAAATTTATATCCAGCCTACTTAGGGTTTTGGATATTGAAATGATGGCCTACTCAGGGTTTCGTCATTCAATGCCGGCCTACTCCGAGTTTCGTCATTAACAACATTGAACCACTCAGGGTCACGATGCTACTCTACACCAGCAGGAGAGATACAAATATCACATCACAGATAAACTACATTCGGTGAACCACAAATACCAATAAACCAGCAAGTAAAACATTACGTGACAAATAAAGTCAAATCCCAAACATTGGTCAATGTCATGTAATTGCTTAGATTGGTTAATCAACATGCCAAGGCGATATCCACACCTCCATGTACACAGTTCCGGCCTACTCAGGGTTTCGTCATCCAATGCCGGCCTACTCCGGGTTTCACCATTGACAACCCGGCCTACTTAGGGTTTCGGGCTGCTCTACACCAATCGTGGCAACACTCAAGGCCATGCCATTACACAAATGAAGTCAACTCATCACATTACTAAGCTTAGACATGGATCCAGGACAAGCTAAACCAGTAGCAATCTCAAATTCAGCATTTTTAACATAACCAATAAAATAGCATGTACATCCAACGTATAAAACGGCAACGGTTAATCACAGTTACTGATTATCATGGGTCACTCAGGACCAGATTACTCCATCATGGAGTTTCCCACATGCAACGTCAACAAATTTCTGATAATAATTAAGCATTCAAATAACTCACCCAAATATCATTTCCCACATTCAAATTCATTTCAATATATCAAATAAGGTAACTTCAACAATAATAAAATATACCACAATTCTGGGTTCAGAAATCATGAATTACTGTACTGAAAATATTTCAAATGAAGATGAAGATGAAAACCAACTGTAAGTGTGAAAACTCACACTCCTTATATGGCAAATGTTTGACAAATTATATCTTCTAATAATCTTCAAGATGTGCAGAATCAAAATGTAAGTTCTGTGAATTTAGTAAAGAAGAAGGTGATGCTGCCACACAGCTACCACTTCGTTGGTAGCTCAAGGAAATGTAAGGTTTTCTAAATAAAGAATATTTCGTAAAGGCACTTGCGCGGAACAACGCCGCTACCACTCCGCTGGCAGCGCATAAATGAAATAGCGCATTGAAAATAAAGAGCGCGCACCTGCGTCGTAAGACGACGCTGATACGCCGCTGATAGCGCATGAGTCATGCAGTGCTTTGAAAGTAAAGAACGCACACCTGCGTCGTAAGGCGACGCCGACACGCCGCTGGTAGCGCAGAGCAAGATTGAAGAATCTAAAAATCAGTTGTGCACATGCCGCGTTCCCTCCCGCTAGCAGCGCACTGGCAGCGCGCCCTTAACTGGGTCAATTTGGATTTGAGCGGGACTTGAGTTCGCTTCCAGCCGTCTACCCCGATCGCAAGGCGACGCCACCAGTGCTCGATGCGATTTGAGTTTTTCTTCTTTAAATAGTCTCCTACTCTTTCAATTGGTATCAAAGCCTATTCACTTTGAATTGTTATACAAAGTGAGATCTAGATCTATAGCATGGACTTTGGAAAAGAAGGAGGATCTGCCACTAGACCTCCATTATTCGAAGGTAACAATTATCCTTACTGGAAAGCAAGGATGAGAGCTTACCTGAAATCTATCGATGAGCGTGTCTGGCTCTCAGTATGTAATGGTTATCATCCACCAAAAATCACAACAGAAGGAGCTGTTGTGATGCCTAAACCTCATGATCAGTGGAGTAAAGTTGAATCTGATCTATGTGGATGGAACAACAAGGCAATGAATGCCTTATTTTGTGCTGTAAGTGTTGAGGAATTTAGGAGAATTTCCTCATGTGAAGTAGGTAATGAAGCTTGGGACATTCTTGAGGTCACTCATGAAGGAACCTCAGCTGTCAAGCTGTCTAGACTTCAAAGACTTACAACATCTTTCGAAACTCTATACATGAAAGATGATGAGTCCTTTGATGAATTTTATGCTAGACTTTCGGATATTATTAATTCGAGCTTTAACCTTGGAGAAAAGATCTCTACATCCAAGGTTGTTAGAAAGATCTTGAGATCTATGCCTGAAAAATTCAGACCAAAAGTTACTGCCATTCAAGAGGCAAAAGATGTGGATACCATGAAAATTGAAGATCTTGTAGGATCTTTACAGACTTATGAGCTAGGTCTGAATATTCCTAAAAGGAGTAAAGGAATAGCTCTAAAATCTGTAAATAATGAAGAATCAGATGATTCTGAAGTAGATCTGGATGAATTAGTTCTCTTAGCTAAAAAGTTCAAGAGAATGTTTAAAAAGAGACAATCTAATCCTTTATTATCCATGGACAGATCTAATAGAAGATCTGATAAGAAAATTTCTGATCTAAGAAAGGAGAAGAAATTTTCTCAGAACAATGAAGTTCAATGCTATAAATGTAGAGGATTTGGACATGTTGCTTCTGAATGTCCCTCAAAGGATAAAAAGAAAAAGACAAATTATTAGGTTACTTGGAATGACAGTAATACTGATAATTCTTCACAATCAGATGAGGATATTTCTGCTAATTTTAATGCTTTCAATTCCTTTTACTCATCTTCTTCTGGTAGTTCAATCTCTGACATTGTAGGAGATAATAAAAAAAGTTTATCAGATGATGAAGAAGAATTACAAGAAGCATACAATCAGCTATATAAGGAATTCAATAGAGCTCAGAAGAAAGTCAAGAAACTGAGTAAAAAATTGAAGGAGTCATAAACAGAGAAAAATAAAGCTTGTAAGTGTGAAAACTCACACTTTTGTTATGGCAAATGATTGACAAATTATGTTTCTAATGAAGCTTCAAGATGTGCAGATTAAACAATGAAAATTCAGTAAATTTAGTAAAGAAGAAGAAGTTGGTGCCACCACACTGCTACCACGCCGCTGCCACCCCGCTGGCAGCGCATAAGGGAATTCGTGTGTCGAAAGAAAGGTTCGTGCACCTGCCGCGTACTCTCCCGCTAGCAGCTCGCTAGCAGTGCGCTTTTAACTGATTCAACTTACTCTGAGCGGGACTTGAGTTCGCTACCAGCCGTCTACATCGATCGCTTCACGACGCTACCAGCGCTCGACGCGATCTGAGTTTTATTCTTTAAATAGACGAGTTGTAATTTTTAATGGGGACTTTTTCTTTGGATCATTTGTTTTTCGAATCTTGAGGTGTTTGAGATTCGATCAAATCTTCTTTAGAGAGTCGGCGATTGAGTGAGGGGGAGATCTGAGATAGATCGCCTGGAATTGAAGACAGTGGATTCTTCTTCAATTCGGAACTTCATCTGATCGTGTGATCGCCTGGACTGGTGATCGGCCTTAATTGATGCGTAGGTGGATTCCTACTGCATTGGATCGTCTCAGTGGATTCTGAGAGGATTGCTGCGATCTGGATTGATCGTGTTCTGCAGCTTGTGGATTCAAGCTGTGTAGCAGTTCGTGGATTCGAACTGTGGATTGCTGTTGAGTGAGTCAAATTGTAAAGGTTAAGTATGTACTCCTTTGTAATTGTCTTTTCATTCAATAGTGGATTTTGAAGGGTTAGTCGCCTCATATAGACTCGAGGTTTTTCCTGGATCTGGATCCAGGTTTCCTCGTATAATTCTTTGTGTACTGTTTCCGCATTGTTCAATTCTGAATTGTTATAGATCGTGGACCTTAAGAGTAGTCATCTACTCTTTCAAAGCTTTTGCAGAAATAGATTCAATAAACAAGAAGATACTTGAAAGACATGTCAAAGAAAATTTTCTGGTAACTTCTTTGACTGAAAAATTAAAAGAAAAGGAAGTTCAGATTTTTACACTTCAAGGTAAAGTTATTGAACTTGAGAAATTGTCAAATTCAATTAAATCTAATGCTTCAAATTTTTCTGCAGGAAATCATCAAATTGAAGAGATTTGGAAAAATCAAAGAAGAGTTGGAAATAAGCATGGAATTGGATTTACAAGAAACTCAGTTCAGAAAAATTCAGAAATGAGAGAGATTATCTTTGTTCCAGCATATAGACAAAAAGGAAAAGAAAAAGTTGATGAGGAATCAACTTCAAAGGAAGTTACTGAAAGCTCAAATTCTGCTGAAAAGAGAATGATTGAAAAGCTTTATGTAAGTAATCAAAATAAGGAATTTTCATAGAAAATTTCTTCTAGAGAAGTAAGCTCAACAGGTAAATCTTCAAAATCTGAAAAATCTAAATCTGCACAGTTTAGAAATACTGTCAAATCTGGAAATTTTGATTCTTCTGAATATAGGTTCATACCTTTGTGCCATCATTGTAATAAAAGAGGTCATATAAGACCAAATTGTCATGTTTTGCATGGTTTTCCCAAGGGATATTTTGACAGTAAGAGGAAAGTAAATCAAAGTCAGTCCTTGGATTTACATAACAGATTTGATTCCTTGTTAAAATTGACTGAATCATTAAATAAGGAAGTTACAAATCTGTCAAAGAAACATCCTTCAAAATCTCAAGTTGTTGATGAAGGTACTTCTCAGAAAACACATGAAAAACAGATTTGGGTTAGAAAAGACTTCTTAGTTGCAAATGTGGTTCATATAGCTTTGAAAGTTCATGATGTTAACATGTGGTACTTGGATAGTGGTTGTTCAAGACATATGTGTGGACATAAGTCTATGTTTAGTACCTTTGAAGAATATTTTGGTGGAAGTGTAACATTTGGTGATGGAAGCACTTCTCAAGTCAAAGGTAAAGGAACAGTAACTGGCCCTAATGGAGTTTGTCTAAAGAATGTGTTATTTGTATCTGGTTTGAAGGCAAACTTAATTAGTATTAGCCAGTTATGTGATTCAAGATTGTTTGTCAACTTTACCAGAAAAGAATGTAAAAGTTTGGATAATTCTGGTAGAACAGCTCTTATAGGTGTAAGAACAAGTGACAATTATTATGGAATCATTGGAAACAATGAAAGCTCTTTAAAATCCTCTATATGCAATGAAATTGATTTGTGGCATAGAAGACTTGGTCACATTAACTATAGAGATTTGTCAAAAATCTCTAATTCTGAATTGGTTAGAGGAATTCCCAAGTTTGGGAACAATAAAAAGAAAGGAATGTGTGGTCCTTGCAATCAAGGAAAGCAAATCAAAGCCACATACAAGAAAACCAACATTGTAGGAACCTCTAGACCATTAGAACTGATTCATATGGACTTGATGGGACCTACAAAGACTGAAAGTCTTGGAGGAAAGAGGTATATCTTTGTTGCTGTAGATGACTACAGTAGATACACCTGGGTAAATTTTCTAGGAGAAAAATCTGAATGTTTTGATTGCTTTAAACAATTGTGCTGTCAAATTCAAGTTGAAAAGAACTTGCAAATAGGGAGGATTGTTAGAATAAGATCTGATCATGGGACAGAATTTGAAAATCAGATGTTTTCCAAGTTTTGTGAAGAACAAGGAATTAAACATGAATTTTCTGCTCCTAAGACCCCACAACAAAATGGAGTTGTGGAAAGGAAGAATAAAGTTTTGCAAGAAATGGCTAGAACCATGATGATAGCCAAGACAGTGTCAACAAAATTCTGGGCTGAAGCAATAAATACTGTCTGTTATATAAGTAACAGAGTATATGTCAGATCTGGGTGGAAACAAACTCCTTCTGAAATTTGGAAAGGAAAACAGCCAAACTTGAAATATTTTAGAGTTTTTGGAAGTAAATGTTATATCCTAAGGGACAGAGAAAATCTAGGAAAATTTGATTCTAGAAGTGATGAAGGAATTTTTCTAGGATATTCCTCTTCAAGTAGAGCATACAGAGTTTTTAACTTGCAAAAATCTGTTGTAATGGAGTCTATTAATGTGTTAATAGATGATGAAGGAATTGACTGTGAATTTTTGCAGGTTGTAGATGAAGAGGATGAAATCAGAGATGCTTCCTCAAGCAATGAAGTTGTTCCTCTGACAAAAACTCTCAAAGACCACCCAACTGAGCAAGTTGTTGGAAATATTTCAGATGGAGTAAGAACAAGACATCGATTACATAATGAGGTAAGATTTTCTTCTTATTTATCTCAATTTGAGCCAAAATCTTATAAAGATGCCTTGTTGGATGACTCTTGGTTAAATGCTATGCATGAAGAACTAAACCAATTTACTAGAAATAATGTATGGGAATTGGTTGAAAGACCCTCTAATCTGAATGTGATAGGAACCAAATGGATTTTTAAGAACAAATCTGATGAGAATGGGGTTGTAACCAGAAATAAAGCTAGGCTTAATTGCTCAGGGATACACCCAAGTAGAAGGAATAGATTTTGATGAAACCTTTGCTTCTGTAGCTAGGTTAGAGTCAATCAGATTGCTTTTGTCTATTGCATGCTATTTGAAGTTTAAACTGTTTCAAATGGATGTTAAGAGTGCATTCTTGAATGGATATCTGAATGAAGAGGTTTATGTAGAGCAACCTAAAGGATTTGAGGACTCAAATTATCCTAAACATGTTTATAAGTTGAACAAGGCCTTGTATGGACTCAAACAAGCTCCTAGAGCTTGGTATGAGAGACTCACCTCCTTCTTACTTGAATCTGGATTTATGAGAGGAAATGTGGATAAAACTCTCTTTATTCAAAGAGAGTCCAAGCATATTTTGATTGCTCAAATCTATGTTGATGATATAGTGTTTGGATCTACTTCTGAAACTCATGCTCATTCCTTTGGAGACTTAATGAAGAGTGAATTTGAGATGAGTATGATGGGTGAACTGAATTTTTTCTTAGGACTTCAAATTTATCAATCTAAACAAGGGATTTTTATCTCTCAAGTAAAATATGCAAGAAATCTAGTCAAGAGATTCAGTTTAATTCATGCAAAACATGCTAGGACTCCTATGAGTACTAGCTTAAAGCTTGGAAAAGATGAATCTGGGAAGGATATAGATCCTACCTTGTACAGAGGGATGATTGGAAGTCTTCTGTATTTAACAGCAAGTAGACCTGATATAAGTTTTAGTGTTGGAGTTTGTGCAAGATATCAGGCTAATCCTAAAGAATCTCATCTAAATGTTGTGAAAAGGATTATAAAGTATGTAAATGGAACTGTTGATCTGGGAATTTGGTTCTCCAAAGAAACAAACCCATATCTTACTGGATATACTGATGCTGATTGGGCTGGGTGTATGGATGATAGAAAAAGCACCTCTGGTGGTTGCTTTTATATGGGTAATAACCTCATTGCTTGGTTAAGCAAAAAGCAAAACTCAGTTTCACTGAGTACAGCTGAAGCAGAGTACATTGCTGCAGGTAGCAGCTGTACTCAACTAATTTGGATGAAACAAATGCTATCTGATTATGGTTTAGATCAGGATCAAATGATTCTCTTCTGTGACAATCAAAGTGCCATAAATATTTCCAAAAATCCTATTCAACACTCAAGGACTAAACATATAGACATCAGGCATCACTTTATAAGAGAGTTAATTGAAGACAAAACTGTTATGATTGAATATATATCTACTGAAAAACAGTTGGCTGATATTTTCACTAAACCTTTAGATCAGAACAGATTTGAAACTCTTAGGAAATCCCTAGGAGTATGCTCTCAAAACTGAAAATCAGGTTCTGTTTTGAGTTAATTTAGATGTAAAATGATTTACATGTCTGTTCAAAATGAACTTATGTGTTCTTGATACTAAAATCTTAATTCAGGAAGCTTGAGTCTATGCATATTGATAGAAATGTCTTGTAATCAACTATCAATTTTGTCTTAAACACCTTTGTGTATTGAAGTTTATTGTGTGTTGAAGCTTGGGATCTATAGGCTATCACCTTTATGAAAAGAAAAGTTTTGGAAATGGCTGCCATAGAGATTAGAGTGAAAGCCACTGTAATTCTCAAAAAGAAAAAGAGAAAGAAGGTATATTCTTGGAATGAACTGTAAACTCAGGTTTTTTAAGGGTCAATGCTTTCTACAAAAAGAAAAGAAAAAGAGATCAGAAAAGGCTACCTATCTCTGATGTGCGAAAGCCACCAAAATGAAGTTTGGGGTATGTCTATACTTTCCAAGTATGATTACACTAAAATAGCCTTCCATATGTATAAAGTGTAAAAGTCAAAAATGTATTTTACACACTACACAAGCATTGATTCATTGATATGCATGTGTGCTCAATATCTTGAAGAAAATTTATAGTATGAGAAACCATGAAGGAAATTTTTGCCATAGATATGAAATGTATCACATCTGAATTAACCTTGATACGTTCTTCAAAATCAGTTTTCTAATGATTACTTCTTGGATTGAACAAAAGTTGATTATCTGGATGATTTTTAGTTCAGTTAAAATCTTAGCTTTGTGTTTAGATGTATGAATTTTTCATGAAGAATAGTTCAAACTTGTAAGTGTGAAAACTCACACTCCTGTTATGGCAAATGATTGACAAATTATGTCTTCTAATGAAGCTTCAAGATGTGCAGGTTAAACAATGAAAATTCAATGAATTTAGTAAAGAAGGAGAAGTTGATGCCACCACACTGCTACCACGCCGCTGCCACCCCGCTGGCAGCGCATAAGGGAATTCGTGTTTTGAAAGAAAGGTTCGTGCACCTGCCGCGTACTCTCCCGCTAGCAGCGCGCTTTTAACTGATTCAACTTACTCTGAGCGGGACTTGAGTTCGCCACCAGCCGTCTACATCGATCGCTTCACGACGCCACCAGCACTCGACGCGATCTGAGTTTTTATTCTTTAAATAGACGTGTTGTAATTTTTTAATAGGAACTTTTTCTTCGGATCATTTGGATTTCGAATCTTGAGGTGTTTGAGATTCGATCAAATCTTCTTTAGAGAGTCGGCGATCGAGTGAGGGGGAGATCTGAGATAGATCGCCTGGAATTGAAGATAGAGGATTCTTCTTCAATTCGGAACTTCATCTGATCGTGTGATCGCCTGGACTGGTGATCGGCCTTGATTGATGCGTAGGTGGATTCCTACTGCATTGGATCGTCTCAGTGGATTCTGAGAGGATTGCTGCGATCTGGATTGATCGTGTTCTGCAGCTTGTGGATTCAAGCTGTGTTGCAGTTCGTGGATTCGAACTGTGGATCACTGGTGAGTGATTGTTTGCGATCTGGACTGATCGTGTTCTGCAGCTTGTGGATTCAAGCTGTGTTGCAGTTCGTGGATTTGAACTGTGGATTGCTGTTGAGTGAGTCAAATTGTAAAGGTTAAGTATGTACTCCTTTGTAATTGTCTTTTCATTCAATAGTGGATTTCGAAGGGTTAGTCGCCTCATATAGACTCGAGGTTTTTCCTGGATCTGGATCCAGGTTTCCTCGTATAATTCTCTGTGTATTGTTTCCGCATTGTTCAATTCTGAATTGTTATAGATCGTGGACCTAAAGAGTAGTCCTCTACTCTTTCAAGTGGTATCAAAGCCTATTCACTTTGAATTGCTATACATAGTGTGATCTAGATCTATAGCATGGATTTTGGAAAAGAAGGAGGATCTGCCTCTAGACCTCCTTTATTTGAAGGTAACAATTATTCTTACTGGAAAGCAAGAATGAGAACTTACCTGAAATCAATCGATGAGCGTGTCTGGCTCTCGGTTTGTAATGGTTATCATCCACCTGTGATCACAACAGAAGTAGGTGTTGTGATCCCTAAACCTCATGATCAGTGGACTAAAACTGAATCTGATCAATGTGGATGGAATAACAAGGCAATGAATGCCTTATTTTGTGCTGTTAGTGTTGAGGAATTCAGGAGAATTTCCTCATGTGAAGTTGCTAAGGAAGCTTGGGACACTCTTGAGGTCACTCATGAAGGAACCTCAGCTGTCAAGCTTTCCAGACTTCAGAGACTTACTACATCTTTCGAAACTCTATATATGAAAGATGATGAGTCTTTTGATGAGTTTTATGCTAAACTCTCAGATATTGTTAATTCTAGTTTTAATCTTGGAGAAAAAATCTCTACATCAAAGGTTATTAGAAAAATCTTAAGATCTTTGCCTGAAAGATTCAGACCTAAAGTAACTGCAATACAAGAGGCAAAAGATGTAGATAACATGAGAATTGAAGATCTGGTAGGATCTTTACAGACTTATGAGCTAGATCTGAATATTCCAAAAAGAAATAAAGGAATAGCTGTAAAATCTGTAAATACTGAAGAATCAGATAATTCTGATGTTGATATGGATGAACTTGTTCTCTTAGCCAAAAAGTTTAAGAAAATGTTTAAAAAGAGACAATCCAATTCTTCATCATCCATGGACAGATCAAATAGGAGATCTGATAAGAAAATGTCTGATCCAAGAAAGGAGAAGAAATTTTCTCAGAATGATGAAGTCCAATGTTACAAATGTAGAGGATTTGGACATGTTGCATCTGATTGTACCTCAAAGGATAAAAAGAAAAAGACTAATTATCAGGTTACTTGGGATGACAGTAACTCTGATAATTCTTCACAATCTGATGAGGATATCTTTGCAAATTTTACTGCTTTCAATGCTTTTTACTCATCCTCTTCTGGTAGTTCAATCTCTGGAATTGCAGGAGATAATAAAGAGACTTTATCAGATGATGAAGAAGAACTACAAGAAGCCTACAATCAGCTCTATAAGGAATTCAATAGAGCTCAGAAGAAAGTCAAGAAACTGAGTAAAAAATTGAAGGAATCAGAAACAGAGAAAAATAAAGCTCTTGCAGAAATAGATTCAATAAACCAGAAGTTACTTGAAAGACATGCCAAAGAAGATTTTCTGGTAACTTCTTTAACTGAAAAAACTGAAAAACTAAAAGAAAAGGAAGCTCAGATCACTGTACTTCAAGGTAAAGTGATTGAACTTGAGAAAGTTTCAAATTTAAGTAAATCTGATGTTTCAAATGTTTTTGCAGGAAATCCTCAAATTAATGAGGAATCAATTTCAAAGGAAGTTCCTGAAAGCTCAAATTCTGCTGAAAAGAGAATGAGTGTAAGTAATCAAAACATGGAATCTTCACAGAAAACTGCTGCTGGAAAAGTAAGACCAACAGGTAAATCTTCAACTTCTGAGAAATTTAAATCTGTTCAGTTTAGAAATGCTGGCAAGTCTAGAAATGTTGATTTGTCTGAACATAGGTTCATACCTGTATGCCATCCCTGCAATAAAAAGGGTCATATAAGACCAAAGTGTTATGCACTGTATGGTTTCCCTGATGGATATGTTGATAATAAGAGAAAGGTAAACCAAAGTCAGTCCTTGGACTTATACAACAGATTTGACTCTCTGTTAAAATTGACTGAAACATTAAATCAGGAAGTCTCAAATCTGTCAAAGAAGCTTCCTTCAAAAACTCAAGTAGTTGATGAAGGTACTTTTCAGAAGACTCCTGAAAAACAGATTTGGGTAAGAAAAGATTCATTAGTTGCTAATGTGGTTCATGTAGCTTTAAAAGCTCATGATGTCAACATGTGGTACTTGGACAGTGGTTGTTCAAGACACATGTGTGGTCATAAGGATATGTTCAGTACCTTTGAAGAATATTTTGGTGGAAGTGTTACATTTGGTGATGGAAGCACTTCCCAAGTTAAAGGTAAAGGAACTGTTACTGGTCCAAATGGAGTTTGCTTAAAGAATGTTCTATTTGTATCTGGTTTGAAGGCAAATCTTATCAGTATTAGCCAATTATGTGATTCCAGATTATTTGTTAATTTTACCAGAAAAGAATGCAAAATATTGGATAAATCTGGTAGAACTGTTCTTGTAGGTGAAAGAACAAGTGATAATTGCTATGGGATTATTGGAAACAATGAGTGTTCTTTAAAATCCTCCATAGGAAATGAAATTGATTTGTGGCATAGAAGACTTGGCCACATTAACTATAGAGATTTGTCAAAAATCTCTAAGTCTGAGCTGGTTAGAGGAATTCCCAAGTTTGGGAAAAATAAAAAGAAAGGAATGTGTGGTCCTTGCAACCAAGGAAAGCAAATCAAAGCCACACACAGGAAAACCAACATTGTAGGAACATCAAGACCATTAGAACTGATTCATATGGATTTAATGGGACCTACAAAGACTGAAAGTCTGGGAGGAAAGAAATATATATTTGTTGCTGTAGATGACTACAGCAGATATACCTGGGTAGATTTTCTAAGAGAAAAATCTGAATGTTTCAACTGTTTTAAACATCTGTGCTGTCAAATTCAAGTTGAAAAGAACTTGCAAATAGGAAAGATTGTTAGAATCAGATCTGATCATGGGGACAGAATTTGAGAATCAAATGTTTTCCAATTTCTATGATGAACAAGGAATCAAACATGAATTTTCTGCTCCTAAGACCCCACAACAAAATGGAGTTGTGGAGAGGAAGAACAGAGTTTTACAAGAAATGGCTAGAACCATGATGATAGCCAAGAAAATTTCAACAAAATTCTGGGCTGAAGCTATAAACACTGCCTGTTATATTAGTAACAGAGTTTATATCAGATCTGGGTGGAAACAAACTCCCTATGAACTTTGGAAAGGAAAACAGCCAAACTTGAAATATTTCAGAGTATTTGGAAGTAAATGTTATATCTTAAGGGACAGAGAAAATCTAGGAAAATTTGATTCTAGAAGTGATGAAGGAATTTTTCTAGGATATTCTTCTTCTAGTAGAGCATACAGAGTTTTTAATTTGCAAAAATCTGTTGTAATGGAATCTATAAATGTGCTAATTGATGATGAAGGTATTGACAGTGAATTTTTGCAGGCTGTAGATGAAGAGGATGAAATCAGAGATGCTTCCTCAAGCATTGAAGTGGTTCCTCTGACAAAAACTCTCAAAGATCATCCTACTGAGCAAATTGTTGGAAATATTTCAGATGGTGTCAGAACAAGACATCAGGTACATAATGAGGTAAGATTTTCTTCTTATCTTTCTCAATTTGAGCCAAAATCTTATAAAGATGCATTGTTGGATGATTCTTGGTTGAATGCTATGCATGAAGAACTGAATCAATTTACTAGAAATAATGTTTGGGAATTGGTTGAAAGACCCTCTGATCTGAATGTGATAGGAACCAAGTGGATTTTTAAGAACAAATCTGATGAAAATGGCATAGTAACCAGAAATAAGGCTAGGCTTGTTGCTCAAGGGTATACTCAAGTAGAAGGAATAGATTTTGATGAAACCTTTGCTCCTGTAGCTAGGTTAGAATCAATCAGATTACTGTTGTCTATTGCATGTTACTTGAAGTTTAAACTGTTTCAAATGGATGTTACGAGTGCATTCTTGAATAGATATCTGAATGAAGAGGTCTATGTAGAGCAACCTAAAGGATTTGAGGACACAAATCATCCTAAATATGTCTATAAACTGAACAAAGCCTTGTATGGTTTCAAACAAGCTCCTAGAGCTTGGTATGAGAGACTTACCTTCTTTTCACTTGAATCTGGTTTTATGAGAGGAAATGTGGATAAAACTCTCTTTATTCAAAGAGAGTCCAAACATATTTTGATTGCTCAAATCTATGTTGATGACATAGTATTTGGGTCCACTTCTGAAAATCATGCTCACTCCTTTGCTGACTTAATGAAAAGTGAATTTGAAATGAGTATGATGGGTGAACTGAATTTTTTCTTAGGTCTTCAGATTTATCAATCTCAACAAGGAATCTTTTTCTCTCAAGCAAAATATTCAAGAAATCTTGTTAAGAGATTCAGCTTAACTCATGCTAAACATGCTAGGACTCCTATGAGTACTAGTTTAAAACTTGGAAAAGATGAATCTGGAAAGGTTGTAGACCCTACCCTGTACAGAGGAATGATTGGGAGTCTACTGTACTTAACAGCAAGTAGACCTGATATAAGCTTTAATGTGGGAGTCTGTGCTAGATATCAGGCTAATCCTAAAGAATCTCATTTGAATGCTGTAAAAAGGATTATAAAATATGTTAATGGGACTATTGATCTGGGAATCTGGTTTTCCAAAGAGACAAACCCACATCTTACTGGATACACTGATGCTGATTGGGCTGGGTGTATGGATGACAGAAAAAGCACCTCTGGTGGTTGCTTTTACATGGGAAATAATATCATTGCGTGGTTAAGCAAAAAGCAAAACTGTGTTTCTCTGAGTACTGCTGAAGCTGAGTATATTGCTGCAGGAAGCAGCTGTACTCAACTTATATGGATGAAACAAATGTTATCTGATTATGGGTTAGATCAAGATCAAATGATTCTCTTCTGTGATAATCAAAGTGCCATAAATATCTCTAAGAATCCTGTTCAACACTCAAGGACCAAACATATAGATATCAGGCATCACTTTATAAGAGAGTTGATTGAAGACAAAACTGTTATGATTGAATATATATCTACTGAAAAACAGTTGGCTGACATTTTTACCAAACCTTTAGATCAGAACAGATTTGAAACTCTTAGGAAATCCCTAGGAGTATGCTCTCAAAACTGAAAATCAGGTTCTGTTTTGAGTTAATTTTGATGTAAAATGTCTCACATATCTGTTCAAAATGAATTTGTGTGTTCTTATTACTAAGATCTGTTTTCAGGAAGATTGAGTGTATGCATATTGACAGAAATGTCTTATTTCTAACCAGCAATTTTGTCTGAAACACCTTTACGTATTGAAGCTTATTGTGTGGTAAAGCTTGGGATCTATAGACTATCACCTTTATGAAAAGAAAAGTTTTGGAAATGGCTGCCATAGAGATTAGAGTGAAAGCCACTGTAAATCTCAAAAAGAAAAAGATAAAGAAGGTATATTCTTGGAATGAACTGTAAACTCAGGTTTTTTAAGGGTCAATGCCTTCTTTAAAAAGAAAAGAAAAAGAGATCAGAAAAGGCTACCTATCTCTGATGTGCGAAAGCCACCAAAATGAAGTTGGGATATGTCTATACTTTTCAAGATTGTTTACACTGAAATAGCCTTCTATATGTATGAAGTGTAAAAATCAAAAATGTTGCTCATTTCTCACAAGCATTGATTCATTAATATGCATATGTGCTTAATATCTTGAAGAAAATTTATAGTATGAGAAACCATAAAGGAAATTTTGCTCTTTGATATGAAATGTACCACATCTGAATTAACTTTGATAGGTACTTCAAGATCAGTTTTGTGATAAGTACTTCTTAGATTGAATAAGTTGATTATCTGGATGATTGTTGGTTATGCTAAAATCTCAGCTTTGTGTTTGGAAGTAGGAGGATGTCATGAAAAATTGATCAAACCTCTTGTATAAATTTCTGCATTGAATCTGTTGTTTTCTTTGTGTGTGCATGTGCACCTTCTACGCCGCCAGTTGCTCGCTAGCAGCGTATTTTGTTTGCCTATATATAGCTGAAAGTGCGATTTTTTTTACCCCTGTTCTTTTTCACCCTCTTCGCTTTTCCCTCGCCTCTCGCGTCGTGTCCCGGTGCTGCTGTCGCTGTCACCTTCTTCCTTCCTGCCTACTGTTCAGGTAAAAATTTTTTTTACTATCTTCGTCCTGCTTCTTCATTTTCTGCTTCCTAGTTTTGTAGTTTTTTTTATTATTCTAAGCTAGGGTTTAGTAGATTTTTCAGCCATTAGGGCTTTCTCGGTTTGTTGGTTGGTGCTGTCTGTTTTCTCTTTCTCTTCCATTGTTTTGTACCATGCCTCTCAAGAGAAAGTCGAGAACTGATTCTCCTTCAACATCGTCTCCTCCTGTGAGCTCTCCTCCTGTGAGGTCTTCTCCTGTTATTCCTTCTCCTCCAGTGAGACCTCCTTCCCCTTCTCATTCCTCTGAACCGTTTGTGGGGAATGGTTTATCTAATTTCAATGCATTCTTCAAGCACAGGCCACTTCTTCTGGAAAGAGCCATCAAGCTTGAGTCTTTTTCTGAATCCCCTTTCTACTCATTGTTTTTGGACAATGGTTGGAAAAAATTTGCTTTACTTGGTGGTTTTGCATATCCGGACCTGGTCCGAGAATTTTACTCTAATCTTCATCATCTCCATCTTGCCAATAGAGGCTCTGTCAAAGCCTATGTCAGGGGAATTTCTTTCGACTTCTCGAAAGAGCTTATTTCCTCTCTTCTTGAACTGCCTCTTGTTGACTCTCCCTCTTTTAACTTTCTTGAGTCACACACTGATCCTCCTATGGAGTCCATCATTCCTTCTCTAATCGTTCAGGGTGCTCCCACTTCCATTAAGAATAAGCCCAACTATTTGCCTCATGGCTCTCTTCAAGATCTTCTCCGGATCTTGAACTTGTTTGTCTGTGCTTCTCTTGTTCCTTCTGATCATCACTCAGAGATCTCTCACCATCGGGCAAGACTTCTTCATGCCATCTGGAACAGATAAAGTATCTGTATTCCTTCCATTATCTTCCATCAGATTCTTCAGTCTCGGAATTTAAAATCCAAGACTGCAGCTCTTCCTTTTGGAATTTTCATCTCTTACATGTGTGTTCATCAGGGGGTACTCCCTGATCCTACTGAATTGATCATTCATCCCCGTCCTACCATTGCTTCCTCCACTCTGACCCGAAGTAAACGAGCAAGTCCGTTTCGGTTTGTGTCTTCTGAACCCTCCTCTTCTCAGTCCTCTCTGTCCAGCTCTGATGCTGTGGCTATCATGGAGAAACTGAATTCCATGCAAGCTTCTCAGGAGGCTTTCAATTCAGAGGTTAGGTCTCACATGCTCATGATGAGCATGTTCAAATCTGAGACCCAAGAGAAGCTGGGGCAATTGGTAAAGGATGTTGATTTTACATGTGGAGAAGTACAAAGGGACGTTGCTGCTCAGCAACGTATGCAAAATGAAGCGGATCATTTTCTGAAATGCATTCGGAAGACTCAGCTAGAGATGGATCACAAGCTCAGTTGGCTGCACTCCAGATCCCAAGATGCATACAAGCACTACTCAAGGTCTTGGGAACCCAAATCACCTTCCAGAAAGGGGGAGAAATTTGGATGATGCTACTGGAGTTTCTGTTTCTGTTGGTGGTTTGGCTGGGTTGATGCTGATGCTTGCTGTTTGCTGCTGCCTGTTATTCTTTTTGCTGTGGATATGATTTTTTTTGTTATGTTCTGTTCTGGGTGTTTTCTCCTGAATATGGGTGTATAAGGGGAGTGATAAGTAAGGGGGAGAAAATGTTTGTCTTTCTTGAACATTGTATATGATTCTGTTATCTGTATATCTTTTTGTAAATGAATGAAATTCTGGATTCGTCCAAATCATTGTGTCTCTCGTTAACAGTGTGGTTTTAAAATTCTTAAATGGAAATCATCATTAACTGAGGTTGATATTAAACACTGGTGTAAGGTTGTTGTCAGGCATTTGCCAAGGGGGAGATTGTAAGTGTGAAAACTCACACTCCTGTTATGGCAAATGATTGACAAATTATGTCTTCTAATGAAGCTTCAAGATGTGCAGGTTAAACAATGAAAATTCAGTGAATTTAGTAAAGAAGGAGAAGTTGATGCCACCACACTGCTACCATGCTGCTGCCACCCCGCTGGCAGCGCATAAGGGAATTCGTGTTTTGAAAGAAAGGTTCGTGCACCTACCGCGTACTCTCCCGCTAGCAGCGCGCTTTTAACTGATTCAACTTACTCTGAGCGGGACTTGAGTTTGCCACCAGCCGTCTACATCGATCGCTTCACGACGCCACCAGCGCTCGACGCGATCTGAGTTTTTATTCTTTAAATAGACGTGTTGTAATTTTTTAATAGGGACTTTTTCTTCGGATCATTTGGATTTCGAATCTTGAGGTGTTTGAGATTCGATCAAATCTTCTTTAGAGAGTCGGCGATCGAGTGAGGGGGAGATCTGAGATAGATCGCCTGGAATTGAAGATAGAGGATTCTTCTTCAATTCGGAACTTCATCTGATCGTGTGATCGCCTGGACTGGTGATCGGCCTTGATTGATGCGTTGGTGGATTCCTACTGCATTGGATCGTCTCAGTGGATTCTGAGAGGATTGCTGCGATCTGGATTGATCGTGTTCTGCAGCTTGTGGATTCAAGCTGTGTTGCAGTTCGTGGATTCGAACTGTGGATCACTGGTGAGTGATTGTTTGCGATCTGGACTGATCGTGTTCTGCAGCTTGTGGATTCAAGCTGTGTTGCAGTTCGTGGATTTGAACTGTGGATTGCTGTTGAGTGAGTCAAATTGTAAAGGTTAAGTATGTACTCCTTTGTAATTGTCTTTTCATTCAATAGTGGATTTCGAAGGGTTAGTCGCCTCATATAGACTCGAGGTTTTTCCTGGATCTGGATCCAGGTTTCCTCGTATAATTCTCTGTGTATTGTTTCCGCATTGTTCAATTCTGAATTGTTATAGATCGTGGACCTAAAGAGTAGTCCTCTACTCTTTCAAAACTCATTTTATAGTCCGATGAGAACCACTCCTGCTACATCTTCTCCACCAGTGAGAACCTCTCCGGTTGTCTCTTCTCGACCGGTGAGACCCCCATCCCCATCACCTTCATCTGAACCATTCATTGGAAATGGTTTGTCTGATTATAATGATTTCTTCAAGCACAGGCCACTCCTCTTGGAAAGGGCCATTAAGCTTGACTCCTTCTCTGACACTCCGCTCTTCTCCTTGTTTTCGGACAATGGATGGAAGAAATTTGCTCTGATAAATGGTTTTGCTTATCAAGACCTGGTTCGATAGTTCTTTTCGAACCTCCACCATCTTCATCTTGCAAATCAAGGCTTTGTCAAAGCCTATGTCCGGGGCATCTCTTTCGACTTATCGAAAGAACTTATCCCCTCTCTTCTGGAATTGCCCATTGTTGAATCTCCTTCCTTTGACTTTCTAGCCTCTCACTCTGATCCTTCCATGGAGTCAATAATTTCTTCTCTTATTGTTCAGGGTGCTCCCACCTCCATCAAAAATAAACCAAAACCACCTCCCAGAAAGGGGGAGTCTGCTGGTTGATGATCACAAGTTTTGTTTGTTTTGTTGTTTTTGTGTTTTCTGGAAGTTGGTTTAAGGGGGAGATTTTTTGGTTGAATGTATATATATCTTCTGAACAATGTATATTTTTTTGGAAATGAATGAAATTCTGAGTTCTCCCTTATCAGTGTTTTGAATTTTTAAATGGAAATCAATATTATCTGAATTTGATATTAAGCACTGTTTTAAGTTTGTTGTCAGGCATTTGCCAAGGGGGAGATTGTAAGTGTGAAAACTCACACTCCTTATATGGCAAATGTTTGACAAATTATATCTTCTAATAATCTTCAAGATGTGCAGAATCAAAATGTAAGTTCTGTGAATTTAGTAAAGAGGAAGGTGATGCTGCCACACAGCTACCACTTCGCTGGTAGCTCAAGGAAATGTAAGGTTTTCTAAATAAAGAATATTTCGTAAAGGCACTTGCGCGGAACAACGCTACTACCACTCCGCTGGCAGCACATAAATGAAATAGCGCATTGAAAATAAAGAGCGCGCACCTGCGTCGTAAAGCGACGCTGATATGCCGCTGACAGCGCATGAGTCATGCAGTGCTTTGAAAGTAAAGAACGCACACCTGTGTCGTAAGGTGACGCCGACACGCCGCTGGTAGCGCAGAGCAAGATTGAAGAATCTAAAAATCAGTTGTGCACATGCCGCGTTCCCTCCCGCTAGCAGCGCGCTGGCAGCGCGCCCTTAACTGGGTCAATTTGGATTTGAGCGGGACTTGAGATAGCTTCCAGCCGTCTACCCCGATCGCAAGGCGACGCCACCAGTGCTCGATGCGATTTGAGTTTTTCTTCTTTAAATAGACGAGCTATATTTTTTAGAAAGGACTTTTTTCTTTTGATCAATTCGATTTGGATCTTGAGGTGTTCGAGATTCAATCAATTCATCTTTAGAGAGTCGGTGATCGAGTGAGGGGAAGATCTGAGAGAGATCTCCTAGAATTGAAGTTTGAGGATTCTTCTTCATTTCGGAACTTCACATGATCGTATGATCTCCTGGATTGGTGATCGAGCTTGATGGATGCATAGGTGGATTCCTATTGCATTGGATCATCTCAGTGGGCTCTGAGGTGATTGTTACGATCTAGATTGATCGTGAATTGCAGCTTGTGGATTCAATTTGTGTTACAGTTCGTGGATTCAAGCTGTGGATTGCTGTTGACTTGTGGATTCAAGTTGTGTTATAGTTCCTGGATTCGAGCTGTGGATTGCTGTTGAGTGAGTTCAATTGTAAAGGTTAAGCGTGTTTTCCTTTGTAATTGCTTTTCATTTAATAGTGGAGATTCTAAGGGTTAGTCGCCTCATATAGACTCGAGGTTTTTCCTGGATCTGGATTCAGGTTTCCTCGTATAAATTCTGTGTGTATGTTTCCGTATTGTTAAGATCAAAATTGTTGTAGATCGAGGACCTGTAGAGTAGTCTCCTACTCTTTCACCAACCTCAAATGAAATACTGCTCCTACTAGTAGTTCAGAAGTTTTGCACAATTTATTTGATTCTAACAGTAGAAAAGAATGCAATGAAACCCTAGAAAGAAAGGAAAACTCCTATGTTGTCATTCACCTTAACACTTAGCTCATTATCATGGAGGTTTCCCTCTCTATTACAATCTCATGACTCCAACCTTTAGAAACTACTTTGGAACATTTCTGACCCCTAATCAACCCTACAGAAAGTGGTTAAGTATTTAATCTACAAAAACATTAGTCTGTAAAATTAGCCTCCCACTTATGTAGTTGTTGATTTCACCATTGAACTCTCCATTCCACAATTTAAATCTTCCAAAAATATAATCAACTAAATTTCTCAGCCAAGGATCATCACATATCATTAATATCGCCTATTTAAATCTCTAGGGATAGTTCTTAAACATTTAAGCAAAGAATTACAGCTTCTGATGGAATAGCCGCATATGGCTAACAAATAATGAATGGGCGCCAACTACCAGAGGTTGGCGCCCCTGAGCCTTCTCCAATTTTTAAAACCATCGCTCACATCTTGACTTGCTGGTTTCCACAATAATTCAATTTAATTCTCTCATAATTTAATTGTATGCGATCTTTAGCTCATAATCACATTAACCTAATGCTAACATCTAGTTAAAACTCCTAAGCAAGCTTTTAAACATTTAAACCAACGAAATTAACTTCTGGTAAAACAGCCACACCTGGCTGGATTGGAATGGCAGGGTGCTAACTACTAGAGGTTGGTGCCCTTGAGCATTCTATTAAATTATGAACCTGTGCCAACCTATGGAGGTCAGCACTGGTTGGCGCCCAGGAGCTTAATCTCACGTACCATTCTAAGTTGCTGCTATGGTGAAATTATACTCGACTGAACCACTATCTTCTCCTAAAGTCAACACATATCAATTCCTTTCTCTCCTAACAACCTACTCCACCACAATCAGAATTAAATCAACCTTAGATCGATCAACACTTCAAAATTTCACTCACAATTGAACATAAACTTCAGAATTTCACTCACAATTCAGATCAGGTGAGTGCTACTCACCTGATCTGAATTTCCTTTGATTTAGGTACTCCAACTTTCGTTTGATCACAATCGGCAGCAACTCCGAATTCCCATTTTCTTATCGCTCAATTCTCTGCTCATGCGAAATTTCCAGATCTAATTAGATCTGGATTAAATCATGATTTCTCTCTTGATTTGCTCACTAATTACAAGTTGAGATACTCATACCTGATCTCTCTTTGAAATCCACAATTGGATTGGCCGACCCTCTACATATTTCAGCCGTTGAACTCCACAACAGAAGTTTCCTCCGATTAACTCCAATCACCTCCAAATCAGACAGTCTCTCTAAATTCCCTTTTCCACGAATTGCTTAAACTCCAGTGTTGAACTCTCCTCCGATCAGTTCGAGCAAAACCGGAGAACATCAAATACAGCTCCTATTCATAAGCTTCCGTTGGCGCTCAATGCTAAACTCATTTCATGATTCGCTGTGTGCTCGCCCGCAGCGACTTCCTACCTAAGCAGCTCTTTAACACGCCATCTGATGATTACCTCTCCACCTAACCACCTACATTAGCACTCCAATAAAATTATAATAAATTTAAACATAATAATTATTCAGATTATTATCATAATCACCACCGGCATTAATTTACATCCTTCCACACTTAATTTTTCTGAAATCCCCAAAATACCCTTTACTCGCTACACCACCGAACCACCAAAACCCAACCACTGAAACTCAAATAACCAAATTATCATTTTTAATAATTCATCATATCTAAATTTTGAAATTTTACTCTAGTTAACTTCCTTTTTCTCTATTTCTGAAATTTTCCCCTAATTAAGTAAATTAACAAACATAAAATCCAAGTTTTAATGTTATTAAAAATTCGGGATTTTACAAATACCATCCCCTGACTGGTCACATGAAGGCCTGCTGGAGGTATTTGAAATGAATGAATAGGTTGTTGCATCACTGCCACCAATAGTTGTACCATTGCACATGGAAGAATCACTCACTAATCTCATGATCGCCACTGAAGGAATCTCACCTTTTGCTCCCACTGAAGAATCCAAAACTAAAGAAAATCCAGATGTCTACATCTGTGCTATTGGAGATGAACCCCAAAAATATGAGGAAGTCTTGGGGTCGCAGCGCCCAGTTGAATGTGGATGGCTCAGTGAGTCACTGTCACCTCCTTGCAGAGAAGGAATAGGCAATTTTGGGGGATTGTCGCAAATGTTTCAAGGCATACCACACGTCTTAGATCCATCCGCTGGAGTTCCAGAAGTCCATCCCTAGATATCTGCTGAATGGCCTCCTGATTCTATGTTTGCAATGAACTTGCCTCCACCAGCCCATGTTGCCGTACCTCTGCTAGAGCCTGATCTGTCACAACAAGTCCCGGTTAATGTTCCCCCACCTGTCATCCACATATCTGACTCAGATGAAAGCTAGGGTGAGCTTGCCTGTGCAGTTGATGAAATAATCTATCTGTCAAGCGATGAAAGTGACCCAGAGGAGTACATTTGTATGGTCGAGATGAGCAATGTTGAACCAAAGATAGATGCAACTGAAGAGGAAGATGCCATGCCACTCAAGAATTGGAACTCCATCCCTTTTGTAGTCAACAAGGCTGACCTCCTATAGGAAGTTCCCACAACATCTTTGATGCTTTTGTTGTAGAAAACTCTGCTCTTTTCAATGAATATTTGAATGAGTTCTTCTATTTGCATGTGTCTGGAAATGAAATTAAAAACAAGAATAACCATGCTGAACACTGTAATCCTAGTGTTGATCTTGACGCACACCCAGATGTGCCGAAGCACGAGATAGGCAATAAGATTATAAAGGAAACAACTAAGAAGTCAAAAGTCAAAGCACCTAAGAGCTTTAATGGAACAAACAAGAGGAAAAGAACATTGTTGAAGCACTTTTGCATCAACGCCAAGACAAGTCAGTGAGTCTAACTCCAACCTATCTTTTTCAACTTAAACTAAAAAAGGGAACAATTCCAAACATCCAATGGCAAGAAAACTCCCCAGAACTTGGAAGGGAGCCAAAGCAACATGGAGTTTGCATCGGCACTTCCACAGTTTTTGAAAACATTAAAGGACCTGACTCAGCGATTATGTCGACAGAAATGCAAAGTGCAAAAACAGGGTTCTTTTTATTCTTTGTCGTTCATCACCAATGTGACTCTGACAAAGAGGCGAAGCTATCAGTACCCTATTTTTGCACCATAGAATTGCCCAAGATGCATATCTTAAACCAGCACATATGTAGGCACATAAATAGAGGTTTTCGTAGTGGACCCATCTTTTTGAAATAACAAGCCTATAATAAAAAGAATTTTGAGCCGATTCCGATGCACCAAACCGTGCTAAATCAGATCTCAAATGGGTAAGTTATGGATAAAATAAATAAAGGGTAGTTCGGGGATTTCTGATGAAACCATAATTGGGTGCCACGTGTACGCCATGGTGGCTGCCACATGTCCAATGTTGATTTTGGATAAGATAAGTTTCCTAACGGGGTTTGTTAGGCAAATAAAAAAAATTTAATAACAAAGTTAATAAAAGCTTTGAACTTTAAAGAAAATATAAAAAATAATAATAAACAAAGAGAAATGAGTTGGATGAATTGGTCCAACTCACGTTCTCATGGGATATTGAGACTAAGCCTTAAAAAAATACATATTTGACAAATTAGACTTTGGGACCAAACCTAAATAAGTTGTGGTGTTTAAGAGAGGAAGAGGAGAAGTTAAGGAGATGAGAGGTCTAGGTGTTTAAGAGAGGAAGATGAGAAGTTAGGGAGAGGAGAGGTTTAAGAGTTTAAGAAAAGAAGAGGAAATGTTAGAGGTTAAGAAGTTGAAGGGGTGGGAATTCTCTTATAAAAAGGATAGAAATTTAGAGAAGGGGGAGGAGAGTTAAAAAAAACAAAAAGTGAGAGAGAGCAAATAAGGGAAGTGAGAAAAAGAGGTGGAAGGAGGGTGTGCAAGAGGAAAGGGGAAACATCTGGAGTTGAGCTCACTAGTTTCCGGGAAATCGATCCCATACAAGGCTTTTTTTTTTCCTCTATTTTTGTTTGTTTATTCTTTAATCAAGTATTTTTTTTTTGTTGAATTGTCAATGAAAGAATGATAATACAAAGCATGTCTCTGTTATGGCCGAATGTGTGTTTTTTTTAAGTGATGTTGAATTGCCAAATGAAAAATTATAGTACAATGCAAGTATCCTATTATGGCTGAATGTGTTTTTTTTAGTGATGTTGAATTGCCAAATGAAAAATGATAGTACAATGCAAGTATCTCTATTATGGCCGAACCTGAGTTTTTTTTAGTGATGTTGTATTGTCAATGAATAAGAGGATAGTACAAAGCAAGTGTCTCTATTATGTTGAATTGTCAAAGAATAAGATGATAATCCAAAGCATGCCTGTGATTTTTTTACCTGTAAAATGATAATCTAAAGCATAGCCGAACCCGTGAAATTTTTTTTGTAGAAGTGGTGTTCGGTCACTGCTGAATTCATTTGGCATTTATTTATTATTATGTTGCTCAATTTCTTCCTCAAAATTTGAAGCACTTAGTGTAAAATCCTGAATTTTTAATAGCATTAAAAATATTAGATTTAGTTGTTAATTAGTTTAATTAAGAGAAAATCTTAGAAACAGAGAAAAGGGAATTATTTAGAGAAAATACTTAAAAGAGAATAATATAGAAGAAGTTGATAAAAGGGCAAATCCGTTAATTTAGTTTCGTTAGGGGGGTTAGTGGTTTGGTATTGTAGCAAGCAAGGGTATTTTTGGAGATTTTACTAAACTAGGTGAAGAAGGTTGTAACTCAACTAAGTGGTGAGTATAAAAGTAAATTAGATAATTAATGGTAATATGTATTAAAGTTTATTATAAGTTAATGAGTTGCTAAGGTAGGTGATTAGGTGGAGAATCAATTCTGGGAAAGCTGTGCACGTAGGGAGTTTTCATGGGCGAGCGTGCAGCGAATCATGGGTTTAAAATTGGTTGAGTGCAAAACGTAGGGCGAGTATAAATACTCAATGTATTTCGGAGCGTAGGTTTTTCGCATACCTTGAGTTCAAAGAAAAGAATTGCAGCTGGAGTTCAAGGGTTTTGGAGAGGAGCAGACGTGGGTTTCCTGTTGGTCAGCGAGTGTTCAGTTTAGGAACCATCTTACGATCAGAGAAGGATTTGGGCGGAGATCGTTATTTACACTTTCAGTTCTCAGAGTTGCAGTGCAAGGATTTGAGCGTACAGGTGAGTAGCATCGTTTTTAATTTGTGTTTTTGGGGTTTTGATTCTGGATTAGCCGAACTGCATGTTTTGGAAGGATGTTATTTTCGAAAGGAGGATTTTGATGAGTTTTAGAGTCGTGATATGAAGTATGTTAGATTAATTTTGAGTCATGATTAAATGTCTTTTGGGAATGGTAGAAACACAGGGAAAATGTTACAGAGACTAGAAATCAAGGCAGTCATGTAGCTTTGGATTTAACAGAGAGTCGTGTTTCGTAAGGGGTATCCGCTGAGCTCGCGCCAACCCCTTTGCTCTCAACGGCAGCTCGGCACGAGTGACCTATTGGATCCGCCAACCTATTTCTCACTCAGCGGCAGCATAGCGCGGGTAGTTTTTCGGTTTCGCCGAGTTGGCGCTGACCTGGCGCCAAGTGCCTGAGGTTGGCGCACCCACTTAAAATTCTAATTTGAGTGCGGCTGACCAATCCAAACCCAATTTTGATACTTTGAGGCTTCAACCTCTTAGCTCAAGACTAGATTAGGATATTAGAATTATTTTATCTGCTCAAACCAACCGGAGATCATTAAGTCAAATTTATTGGTAGTCTTATGAGTTTTCGAAGTAATAATTGAAGGACTATTGGTGGGTTATTTTTCTGTTCCTGTCATTATGGGTTAATGGTTTAGTTTTCTTTATGTCTTATATTGTTTTCCGATTGTGAATTTGTTTAATCTAGGTTTTCTTGATTTCAAGGTGCTGAACTGTATTTGTTAAATTTATCTTGGTGTGGGTAAATGGATTTTACTATCAGTTGGACATGTGCTTTGGGTTGGAATATTTACTGAGATATCATGAGTTGCTGTTATGGTCCGGAGTGACCTATGTTGAGCTGTATTGTGTTATACATGATGATGGAAAGGTTTGGTTTAAGGTGATGTCAGTGTTGAGTGTATGCAATGGTTTTTCTGTTTTGGTTTAACTTGTCCTAGATCCAAAGTCTAAGCTTAGTAATGTGATGTATATGCTTTTTGGGGTAATGGCATAGCCATGGAGTGTTGCCACGACCGGTGTAGTGCAGTCAGAAACCCTGAGTAGTCCTGGTTGTCAATGCCGATAACCGAAGTAGGCCGGCATTGGATGACGAAACCCTGAGTAGGCCGTCATTTCAAAGTGTTTGATACCCTGAGTAGGCCGGAACTGTGTACATGGAAGTGTGGATGTCGCTCTGGCATGTTGATTAACCAATCTAAGCAACTACATGACATTGACCACTGTGGGGATTTGTTTATTTGGCACAATATGTTTTATCCGCTTGTTTATTGGTATTTATGGTTCACTGAATGTGGTTTATCGGTTATCTGGTATTAGTATCTTTTCCGCTAGTGTAGAGCAGCATCGTGACCCTAAGTGGTGCGGTGTTGTCAATGCCGATACCCGGAGTAGGTCGGCATTGGATGACGATACCCTGAGTAGGCAGTCATTTCAATATCCGAAACCTGAGTAGGCCGGATATACATTGGCGGCATAGACATGGTTATGAGGTGACTTTATTATATGACATTTGGCATATCTGGAAGTATATCTTGATTTGGGAAATCATGATTTCTTTGCTATGTTGTTGTCAGTTACTCATTATTTTATTGCTATCTTCGTGATTTGAGACAGATGTTATTGCTTGATTTACCTGATGGATTTCCGCATTTATATCACATTGATTATTTGAATTCTAATTGATTATTCGGATTAGACGTGTTATCGTCATCATATATGTGTTGCACCATGGCATGTTTTTAGAACGGAACAAAATGGTTTTGTGCATGCTGTGCGCACCTAAAATTGGATCCTAGATCGCACACCGGGCGCACTTTCAGTGCGTGCCTCGGGACTTTCGGAGTCGCCACTGCCTGAGAGTGCAGGCAGACATGGTTTTGCCCTACTTGGGTCTAAGTCTGGTCTGCGGCTTATTAGAAATCTAGCTAAGTCCTCGGTTACGGTTCGGGGAAGTCCTAAAGACACCCCGGTCCGCCCCGTCGGTCTGACGAATCCCTCGGGTCTCCTTGGTTTTGAGTCAATTTCACCCTTCCTAGACCAGCATGTCACCTTGTTTGGTCTGGCGGGACCTTCTAAAGGTGTAGGTCCCTTTTATTTTGATTTTATCTTTCTTATTTAAGTGAAGCGGGTCGGACCCGGGTCCTGTTGGAAGACCCGTGGGTAGCCATGGTTGGGCCTGTGGCCCAGTTGGGTTATTGGGTAACCCATTTGGTTATTTTATTTATTTACAACTTATTTGGGCTTAATGGGCTTGGAATGGGCCCATGAGCCAAATAAATTAGTTTTTAAGTCATTTTTCTTATCTGACCGTACTCTTAGTGCGGTTTGGTTAGAACCGTTCTGTGTGTACGGTTGCTACTCAGTTTCGCTTGTTTGCACCGATTTTGATCCGGATCAATTTGGTGACCTTTCTGGGACTTCTGGCAACCTCCGCCGGGCTTCTGCTCTCCTTCCAGGTTTTACATTTTCTTCATTTGGCTTATAAAGTCATTTCTTCTCTTTTCACTTTCTTTGGAGTCATGGGCTTCCTTCTTCTTTTGTTTGCTCAAACAACCACAGCCATCATTCAAGAGGGAAAGGGGAATTTACAGGGGTGGAATAGTTCTAAAAAAAAAACCAACCATTGTAGCGAAATGAATTAGTTTAAAGTGTCCATGTTAATTCATGGATAGCCTCTTCTCTTTTAATGAAATAATCACCTTAATTTTAGCTTCTCATGGCCTTAAATGAGCAACAAACAAGTTAGAAGCATTAGGATAAATAAAATAAAAAAATAAAAAGAGATGTTAAAAGTAATTATGGTTTACTTGCAAAAATTACAGAAATACTTACAATGTGGCTTTCTTGTTGATTGATTGTGCTTTGTGGTTTCCTGACAATTTCAGCAGCGCTTCCGCATCCCGTTAGATTTCACAGAATGAATTCAAAAGGGGTTTTGCTTTATTCTTTTATCAAATGGGTGTAAGGAGAAGGTTTAAGCAAGTTAAGGCTAACAAAGGGTATTTTGGGCATTCTAATGTTTGGGATTGGGTGCTACAGCATTTGGACAGAATTTCGGATGATCAAGTAACAGGGAGAGGGTGTGGGGACCAAGGGGGGCCAGCTTGCTCCAAATGGGGGGCTGGCCCTCTATTTATAGGCAAAAAAGTGCCGGAACCGTACTTGAAGTGCAGTTTGGTCACAACCGCACTTCAAGTGCGGTTGTGACAAAATTGCACTAAAAAAACAAAAACCGCACTTTAAGTGCGGTTGACATTCAACACGTGCAAATCTGCGCGAATCTGCCAGCTGTCGCCGTACAGGACACGCGTACACCTTCTAGAAGATCGAACCGTATCTGAAGTGCGGTTCGGACCAAACCGTTCTTCAAGTGCGGTTTCGCACGTTTTTTAAATGCCGGATTTCAAACAGTTTATGAAATTTGATTTTTAATAACGATTTTATTCGATTTTATTATTATTTTATTATAAAATCCGAGATTCTTTATAACTATATTATTAAAATATTCAAAATATCTAAAATTATTTTATTAAAACATTAATATATGATTATTTTATTTATTTGTTCATTTATTTTGCTTTATTCTGCTGTTTTTGCCAAACGGGTAGTTTTCTTGAAATTTCAACTGCCTATAACTTCTTCATCTGGTGTCCGATTTGAGCAAACTTAATGTCGTTGGAATCAGCTCGGAACCAGTTATCTATTGAGATCAATTTTGGCAGTTGGATTGGGGCCGAGCAAAAAGTCAACTTTTTGCTTTCTAGAAGTTTGACCGGGCCATATTTTTCTCACCTGGACTCCGATTCAAGCAAACTCAGTTGCGTTAGAACCGTGTCGAAATGCTCTTTTCACTGATGTAAAGTTTGATGGCCAAATTATCTTGAATCAAAAAGTCAATTTTTGACCCCTTCAGGGTTTGACTAAAAGTTTGACTTTTCATTTTTTGCCATTTTAGGGGTACAAAAATCAGGTGTCTACAGCTGCCCCTCTTTGCTGGAGTCACCTTAGGGGATGAACGGCAAAGAAGAAAAAGAACCTTATTTTTGCATCTTGCATTTCTGTCGACATGGTCGACGAGCTCAATCACTGAATTGTTTTTAATGAAAGGGAAATGTCAGATGTCTGGTATCACTTCCTGACTTTGGAATCCATATACCCTCTCTCGGGTTTGAATAGGGCTGTTCCTTAGTTCTTTGTTTTTGAGAAAAGAAAGATAGGATTAAATTTGAGCTCATCAGCCTGTTTCGGCGTTGATGCAAAGCACTTAAAAATGTTCTTGTCTTTTTGTTTGTTCCATTAAAGCTTTTAGTAACTTCAGTTTTGACTTTCTTGTTTCTTTAAACTTGGGTTTTTTTTTTTAAGTGGGACTGTTAGGCCAAGGTTGGGGACTGGGAGTGAAGGTGGGAGAACGGGAGGAGGCTTTTGCGCTGCTGCCCATCATCTCGGAGACCACACACCTACTCTAGCCTATACTATTTACAAAAGTGAGAATCAAAATTTACAAGAAGGGGCGAATTGGCCCATTATTGCTCTTCCTTGTTGCTTCTCCTTGCCAGGTTCTTTCTCTTGTCGAGGCATTAGAGCTTCTTTTCCATTCAAGAGTTACTCCACTGGGGATCTGGTGGGAGCATGATCTGTCTAGATGACTCACTGGGGATTATTGTGATGTCTCTCTTTTCTTTTGAAGTTTTGTTGGAGGGTCTGAGGATCTTGACGATCTTCTTTCTTCTGAGCTCTGCTGGGGATGAAAGGGAAGAAGTCTCTGCTGGGGAATGAAGGATGAAACTATCCTTCTCATGTTCATCTTGCATCTTTCTTCTTCCTTCTTTGAACCTATACAAAGAGCAAAATGTCAGTGCTCGATCTGCTAGGGATATGCAAGGTTTGTTTCTTTTTAAGCCTTTCACTTATCACAAAAAACGGCTGTTGATCAAGGTAATAAACCTTTCTTCACAGGTTAGTAGCACAGTTGGGGAAATCTCAAGAGTAGTTAAGCAGAATAATTACGGAAAAACACAGATGTGGTAGTGTGTGTTTGTGCCTGCAATTATCACAAAAGTCAATCCTTAAGCCAGACACAGATTAAAGTGCTTGGTATTTTTAGCCTTGTCATCATAGGCTTTCGTGAAGCGTTGACCCAAACACAGTCTGCCAATCTGGGCCCTTCAGGTCACTTAGCTGTCCCCACTCAGTGTACTGTTCATCCTGCTTCTATTTTTTCTGTAGCCCCCCTTTGCTTCTAACCAAGGTATGACCAGTTTTTTTTTTTTGGAACCACGACTGACCCTTTTTGCACACAGCGCCCTTTTTGGGTTTTCACCATGTTTGGTCCTTTCAGGGAGAATCCAATTCCGTCATTACCAGAAAACGCAGATTTGACTGTTTTACTCAAGATCATTCACTTTGGGATCCGAGAGGTCTTCAAGATAGGACGAAATGTAGGCTAGGCCGGGGTTTTGAAAGAAAGATAAGTGGCCCAAGAAGGCTATGATTTTATAGGTCTGTACAGTGCTCCTTTTGTTGGGGCTTACATCCTGGCTTATTTCTTTGGTGTGGGGTTCATATTTTCCCCATCTTACTTTGTACTTGTTTTTCACAACTCTTTTCTTTTCTTCTTTTTCTTGATTTTCTTCGCAATTGCTTTTTTTTTTTTTTTGGGTTAGGGCCAGGAATGCCCATTTTGATGTGAGGAATACCTGTACTAGGTTAGAAAAGAAATTTTTAGGCCCAAAAGTGTCTAACTAGGGGAAAACTTTTTGGGTATTTGGGAGGATTTACAGGCTTAGGAGAGAGTCAAGGATGGCCTCTCTTCATTTCCCAATTGGAATGATCTCAAGGGTAATACAGTTTGACTGCATCTGCATTTATTGGCTCAGGAAAAATAGTTCCGTCCATCTCTTGTAGGATCAGTGCTCCTCTGGACAGAACTTTGTGCACTATGAAAGGTCCTTCATAGTTTGGCTTGAACTTCCCTCTATTGTCTTCTTGGTGGGGGAATATTTTTTTCATAACAATGTTTCCCACCTTGAAGTGTCGTGGTATCATTTTCTTGTTGTAAGCTCGTGCTATTCTTTGCTGATAGAGTTGTCCATGGCACAGAGCTTTGATTCTTTTCTCATCAAGCAACTGCAACTGGTCAAACTCTCAATGTCATCAATTTCTGCTTCCTTCAGGATTCTGAGTGAAGGGATCTGTACTTCCATGGGAAGGACTGCCTCCATTCCATATACAAGAGAGAAAGGAGTTGCCCCAGTTGATGCCCTGATTGAGGTCCGGTATGCATGCAAGGCATAGGGCAATTTCTCATGCCAATCTCTGTAGGTAACTACCATTTTCTCAAGTATTTTCTTTAGGTTTTTGTTGGCAGCCTCTACTGCTCCATTCATCTTGGGCCTATATGCTGTAGAATTGAGATGTCTGATTTTCAAATCTCCACACATCTTGTCCATGTCCTTGTTATTCAAATTCTTGGCATTGTCTGTGATAAGTGCCTCAGGTACACCATAGCGACAGACAATGTTATTCCTGATGAATTTTAGTACCTGCGACCCTTTGACATCTGCAAAGGACATGGCCTCTACCCACTTGGTAAAATAATCAATTGCAACCAAGATGAATCGATGTCCATTTGACGCCTTCGGATGGATTTCTCCAATCATATCAATTCCCCAGATGGCGAAGGGCCAAGGAGAAGTCATTGAGTACAAAGTGTTGGATGGTGCATGAATGTTATCAGCATAAACTTGGCATAACCGGCACTTCCTTACGTGGATGTGGCAATCACGTTCCATAGTCAACCAGTAATAACCCATTCTCAAGATCTTCCTTGCTAGCATGTGCCCATTCATATGTGCGCCACACTGTCCCCCATGAATTTCATCAATCAGTTGTTGGGCTTCCATCTTCTGTTACACATAGCAGCAATGAATCATTGTAGGACTTCTTGTATAGCTTATCTCCACTGAGGAAGAACTGTCCTGCCAGTTTCTGAATCGTACGCCTCTCAGATGCTGTGGCATTCTTTGGCAAAGTCCTGTCTCTCAGGTACCTCATTATGTCTGCATACCAGGGTTCCCCTTGTGGCGTGCTCTTCTTAACATTAAAACAGTAGACAGGAGAACGCCGCACCTCTATCTCCAATGGTTGTACCCAAGTATCGCCAGTGATGGTTGCCATAGATGCCAGTGTTGCCAAGGCATTTGCAAACTGATTCCTGTCTCGTGGCATATAATCAAATGTCACGTTTTTGAACTGTCCTTCCAATTCCTTAATCAGTTCCTGATATGGCACCAACTTTGGATCCTTAGTCCCCCAATCCCCCATTACTTGGTAGATGATTAGACAGGAATCACCATAAACTTTTAACTCTTGGATATTAATTTCAATTGCGGCTCGCAAGCCTAACACACACGCTTCGTATTCTGCCAAGTTGTTAGTGCAATCGAACAAGAGTTTTGCTGCTATTGGATGATGGACACCTTCTGGGGAAATGATTACTGCTCCAATCCCTTTCCCATTGATGTTGACGGCCCCATCAAAGAACATCTGCCATCCGGTTTCCTCTTCTGCTGACTCGGCACACATTATTTCATCATCCGGCAATTCGGTGATAAGAAGCTGATAGTCGAGCACAGGGTGTTCTGCCAGGTGATCTGCTACTGCCTGTCCCTTTATTGCCTTCCTCGTGGTGTAGTCAATGTCATACTGAGATAAAATAACCTGCCACTTTGCTATCCTTCCAGTGGAGATTGGCTTTTCAAAAATGTACTTCAAGGGATCTGTATTTGAAATCAAAAAGACAGTATGACTGAGCAGATAATGCCGGAGCTTCTGAGCTGCCCATACCAATACGCCACAGGTTTTTTCAAGCAATGTATATCTTACTTCATAATTGGTAAATTTCTTGCTCAGATAATAAATTGCTTGCTCCTTTCTTCCTGTATTATCGTGCTGCCCTAGGACACATCCAGCCGCTGTTTCTTTGACTGATAAGTACATGATTAGGGGTCGTCCAGGTACAGGGGGAACCAAAGTTGGCGGGCTCATCAAATAGGCTTTGATTTTGTCAAATGCTTCTTGGCAATCCTCATTCCAGACCACTGGGTTATCCTTCTTTAGCAATTTAAATATTGGTTCGCACACGGGAGTCATCTGTGCTATGAATCGACTGATGTACTGTAATCTGCCAAGGAAACCTCTTATTTCTTTCTCCGTGGATGGAGGAGGCATCTCCAATATGGCCTTCACTTTGACAGGGTCAACCTCAATTCCTCGTTTCCCAACGATGAATCCGAGTAACTTCCCTGATGTAACACCGAACACACACTTGTTCGGGTTCAGCCTGAGCTTGCATTCCCTGAGCCTGTCAAACACCTTTCCAAGGTTCACCAAATGGTTTTCCTCTTCTTTTGATTTTGCAATCATGTCATCCACGTATACTTCCATCTCCTTATGCATCAGGTCATGGAATAACAAAGTCATTGCCCGCTGGTATGTGGCACCTGCATTCTTCAACCCAAATGGCATTACTTTGTAGCAGTATGTACCCCAGTGTGTGATGAAGGAAGTCTTCTCCATGTCTTCAGGTGCCATCCTTATCTGATTGTACCCGAAGAATCCATCCATAAAGGAGAACATGGAATGAGTTGCAGTATTGTCAACCAGTATATCAATATGTGGCAATGGGAAGTCATCCTTTGGGCTTGCCTTGTTCAGATCCTTGTAATCAACACACATCCTGACCCTTCCATCTTTCTTGGGGACTGGCACAATGTTTGCTAACCACTCTGGGTAATCTGTAACTTTCAAGAACCCAGCTTTTAATTGCTTGGCAACTTCTTCCTTGATCTTTAGGGCCCATTCTGGTTTCATGCGTCTGAGTTTTTGCTTCACTGGTGTGGCCTCAGACTTTATAGGTAACCGGTGCACAACTAAATCCATGTCTAACCCAGGCATATCCTCATATGACCATGCAAACACATCATTGTAGGTTTTCAGAAAATCAGTTATCTGTGTTTTCTGTAATAATGTCAGCTTTTTACCAACTTGAAGAATGCTCGGATGTGCTGTGTCACCTATGTTGATAGGTTCAGTTTCCTCAATGTTAGCCTGGAGACCATTTTCATGCATGTTCAAGGCAAATTGGATTTCAGGTGGGGTCTCCCATGGTTCATCGTTATCCTCAAGTTCAAAAGGATCACTGGGGATAATTCCTGAATCATTGGGTTGTGATGAGTAAGTGTCGCTATCTGATTTCTGCTCGACACTTTGGATTTCTTTTTGTTCTTTTTGACCTTTTTGTTTTTGTTTGATTGTGGTAGCCTGATTATCTATCTCGTGCTCCGAATTTTTCGGGTGTGCGTTGAGATTGATATTAAGGTTGCAATTTTGAGTTTGCTTACTTGCAGAATTATTCACAGAAGCAGAAAAATAATCAAAAGACTTCACGCATTTATTAAAAAGTGCAGCAATATCTACAGGGGGAATTTCAGAAGTGGAAGAAACTCCCTGTGGTAGTTCGGCTTTGCTAGTGGCAAGTGGCGTCGAACTCCAGTTCTGCAATGCGTGCTTGTCCTTGGTTACAACAGTCACTACATTCACCTTCCCAGTCTGTATCATGCTGATGCTGCTGTCAGCAGAGATGCAGATGGGGTCATCAGCTGTGCCCTTCTTTGGTTGATTTTGACTTGAATCTTCTGAGGATACACTGATCCATACCCCGCGGCGGATGACAGTCCCTGGTACCTGAATAGTGACTTTGTTGGGTGGTTCCACCTTAGGCAATGCCTTGGTTACAGATTTTCCTGATGATTCATCCCTTCTGCTGGAAGAATGTTCGTCAGGGGCCCAATTACCATAAGTTTCATGATAAGCCAGCTCAGTATGCAGTCCCAGTACTTGGGGCATATTCTGGAACATCTGAACCAGACCATCCCTTGTACTTGGGTGTACAATGCAGATAGGAGGTGGGGGAGATCTTTGCCTTGGAATGGGTTCTCCTGAACTATCCTGGCTTTCCATCATGTAGATGTACTGAGCTGGTTCTTCTTCTTCAGCCTCAGTTGGCGGTGCCTCGACATCATCTGATGGGTAGGTAAATGCTTCTTCTGGGATAACTGGTTTTTCAGTGTCAACTGACTGCCAAGAGAATAGAGCAGACAGTTCTTGCATCAATCCACTGAGAGCTTCTGAGTTCTCTTCTGTAACTGTCTCCTGGGGCAAGGGAGGTTCGTCCCATAACCTTTGTAGATAATTAACTTCCGCTTGCTCCGCTGGATCATTGAATTCATCGCCCCACCCCTGGGGGACTATATTCTGAATGGCCTGTGCAGCTTCCCTCTCCATATTGGTAAAGTGATGGTATAACTGTCCATGTACACAGATGGGCCAGTGTGGGTCCCTTCCTTCTGCTCTTGCCCTCTTTCGTTCAGCTTTCCTACCAAATAGCCTGGCATAGTCTTCAGGTTCAGGAACAAACCCCAATCCAAAGCCCACAGACTTGTCACACGGCTGGATTGTAGACTTGATGCCTTACTTGTATTTACCCAAACCATCTCCTACTCGGAGGCCCCAGTCGGCGCATTCAGCAGCACCGAACATGCTTTTCCTTTTCCTTCTGCGGGACAAGTCTGATTGCAGAGGAGTAGGAATGCTGTTTACTTGCACCATTTCAATGGCTTGAAAGTTTAAGGAGGTAGGCAGCTCATAATCAATCACAGGTACCCCTCCTTGTTCAAATTCTCTGTGATTTTCTGCATGCACTGTGATCAATTGATTTCCCGAGATGAATCGAATCATTCGATGTAAGGTGGACGGGACTGCCCCTGCTTGATGTAGCTGTAAGTGTGAAAACTCACACTCCTGTTATGGCAAATGATTGACAAATTATGTTTCTAATGAAGCTTCAAGATGTGCAGATTAAACAATGAAAATTCAGTAAATTCAGTAAAGAAGAAGAAGTTGGTGCCACCACACTGCTACCACGCCGCTGCCACCCCGCTGGCAGCGCATAAGGGAATTCGTGTGTCGAAAGCAAGGATCGTGCACCTGCCGCGTACTCTCCCGCTAGCAGCTCGCTAGCAGCGCGCGTTTAACAGATTCAACTCACTCTGAGCGGGACATGAGTTCGCCACCAGCCGTCTACTTCGATCGCTTCACGACGCTACCAGCGCTCAACGCGATCTGTGTTTTATTCTTTAAATAGACGAGTTGTAATTTTTAATAGTGACTTTTTTCTTTGGATCGTTTGCTTTTCGAATCTTGAGGTTTTTGAGATTCGATGAAATCTTTTTTAGAGAGTCGACGATTGAGTGAGGGGGAGATCTGAGATAGATCGCCTGGAATTGAAGACAGTGGATTCTTCTTCAATTCAGAACTTCATCTGATCGTGTGATCGCCTGGACTGGTGATCTGCCTTGATTGATGCGTAGGTGGATTCCTACCGCATTGGATCGTCTCAGTGGATTCTGAGAGGATTGTTGCGATCTGAATTGATCGTGTCTTGCAGCTTGTGGATTCAAGCTGTGTTGCAATTCGTGGATTCGAACTGTGGATTGCTGTTGAGTGAATCAAATTGTAAAGGTTAAGTATGTACTCCTTTGTAATTGTCTTTTCATTCAATAGTGGATTTTGAAGGGTTAGTCGCCTCATATAGACTCGAGGTTTTTCCTGGATCTGGATCCAGGTTTCCTCGTATAATTCTTTGTGTACTGTTTCCGCATTGTTCAATTCTGAATTGTTATAGATCGTGGACATTAAGAGTAGTCCTCTACTCTTTCAAGTGGTATCAGAGCCTGTTCACTTTGAATTGCTATACATAGTGTGATCTAGATCTATAGCATGGATTTTGGAAAAGAAGGAGGATCTGCCTCTAGACCTCCTTTATTTGAAGGTAACAATTATTCTTACTGGAAAGCAAGAATGAGAGCTTACCTAAAATCAATCGATGAGCGTGTCTGGCTCTCGGTTTGTAATGGTTATCATCCACCTGTGATCACAACAGAAGTAGGTGTTGTGATCCCCAAACCTCATGATCAGTGGACTAAAACTGAATCTGATCAATGTGGATGGAATAACAAGGCAATGAATGCCTTATTTTGTGCTGTTAGTGTTAAGGAATTCAGAAGAATTTCCTCATGTGAAGTTGCTAAGGAAGCTTGGGACACTCTTGAGGTCACTCATGAAGGAACCTCAGCTGTCAAGCTTTCCAGACTTCAGAGACTTACTACATCTTTCGAAACTCTATATATGAAAGATGATGAGTCTTTTGATGAGTTTTATGCTAAACTCTCTGATATTGTTAATTCTAGTTTTAATCTTGGAGAAAAAATCTCTACATCAAAGGTTATTAGAAAAATATTAAGATCTTTGCCTGAAAGATTCAGACCTAAAGTTACTGCAATACAAGAGGCAAAAGATGTAGATAACATGAGAATTGAAGATCTGGTAGGATCTTTACAGACTTATGAGCTAGATCTGAATATTCCAAAAAGAAATAAAGGAATAGCTCTAAAATCTGTAAAATCTGTAAATACTGAAGAATCAGATAATTCTGATGTTGATATGGATGAACTTGTTCTCTTAGCCAAAAAGTTTAAGAAAATGTTTAAAAAGAGACAATCCAATTCTTCATCATCCATAGACAGATCAAATAGGAGATCTGATAAGAAAATGTCTGATCCAAGAAAGGAGAAGAAATTTTCTCAGAATGATGAAGTCCAATGTTACAAATGTAGAGGATTTGGACATGTTGCATCTGATTGTCCCTCAAAGGATAAAAAGAAAAAGAATAATTATCAGGTTACTTGGGATGACAGTAACTCTGATAATTCTTCACAATCTGATGAGGATATCTCTGCAAATTTTACTGCTTTCAATTCTTTTTACTCATCCTCTTCTGGTAGTTCAATCTCTGGAATTGCAGGAGATAACAAAGAGACTTTATCTGATGATGAAGAAGAACTACAAGAAGCATACAATCAGCTCTATAAGGAATTTAATAGAGCTCAGAAGAAAGTCAAGAAACTGAGTAAAAAATTAAAGGAATCAGAAACAGAGAAAAATAAAGCTCTTGCAGAAGTTGATTCAATAAACCAGAAGTTACTTGAAAGACATGCCAAAGAAGATTTTCTGGTAACTTCTTTAACTGAAAAAACTGAAAAACTAAAAGAAAAGGAAGCTCAGATCTCTGTACTTCAAGGTAAAGTGAGTGAACTTGAGAAAGTTTCAAATTTAAGTAAATCTGATGTCTCAAATGTTTCTGCAGGAAATCCTCAAATTAATGAGGAATCAATTTCAAAGGAAGTTCCTGAAAGCTCAAATTCTGCTGAAAAGAGAATGAGTGTAAGTAATCAAAACATGGAATCTTCACAGAAAATCTCTGCTGGAGAAGTAAGATCAACAGGTAAATCTTCAACCTCTGAGAAATCTAAATCTGTTCAGTTTAGAAAAACTGACAAGTCTAGAAATGCTGATTTGTCTGAACAAAGGTTCATACCTGTATGCCATCACTGCAATAAAAAGGGTCATATAAGACCAAAGTGTTATGCACTGTATGGTTTCCCTGATGGATATTTTGATAATAAGAGAAAGGTCAACCAAAGTCAGTCCCTGGACTTATACAACAGATTTGACTCTCTGTTAAAAATGACTGAAACATTAAATCAGGAAGTCTCAAATCTGTCAAAGAAGCTTTCCTCAAAAACTCAAGCAGTTGATGAAAATACTTTTCAGAAGACTCCTGAAAAACAGATTTGGGTAAGAAAAGATTCATTAGTTGCTAGTGTGGTTCATGTAGCTTTAAAAGCTCATGATGTTAACATGTGGTACTTGGACAGTGGTTGTTCAAGACACATGTGTGGTCATAAGGATATGTTCAGTACCTTTGAAGAGTATTTTGGTGGAAGTGTTACATTTGGTGATGGAAGCACTTCCCAAGTTAAAGGTAAAGGAACTGTTACAGGTCCAAATGGAGTTTGCTTAAAGAATGTTCTATTTGTATCTGGTTTGAAAGCAAATCTTATCAGTATTAGCCAATTATGTGATTCCAGATTATTTGTTAATTTTACCAGAAAAGAATGCAAAATATTGGATAAATCTGGTAGAACTGTTCTTGTAGGAGAAAGAACAAGTGATAATTGCTATGGGATTATTGGAAACAATGAGTGTTCTTTAAAATCCTCCATAGGCAATGAAATTGATTTGTGGCATAGGAGACTTGGCCACATTAACTATAGAGATTTGTCAAAAATCTCTAAGTCTGAGTTGGTTAGAGGAATTCCCAAGTTTGGAAAAAACAAAAAGAAAGGAATGTGTGGTCCTTGCAACCAAGGAAAACAAATCAAAGCCACACACAAGAAAACCAACACTGTAGGAACATCAAGACCATTAGAACTGATTCATATGGATTTAATGGGACCTACAAAGACTGAAAGTCTGGGAGGAAAGAAATATATATTTGTTGCAGTAGATGACTACAGCAGATATACCTGGGTAGACTTTCTAAGAGAAAAATCTGAATGTTTCAACTGTTTTAAACATCTGTGCTGCCAAATTCAAGTTGAAAAGAACTTGCAAATAGGAAAGATTGTAAGAATCAGATCTGACCATGGGACAGAATTTGAGAATCAAATGTTTTCCAATTTCTGTGAAGAACATGGAATCAAACATGAATTTTCTGCTCCTAAGACCCCACAACAAAATGGAGTTGTGGAGAGGAAGAACAGAGTTTTACAAGAAATGGCTAGAACCATGATGATAGCCAAGAAAATTTCAACAAAATTCTGGGCTGAAGCTATAAACACTGCCTGTTACATTAGTAACAGAGTTTATATCAGATCTGGATGGAAACAAACTCCCTATGAACTTTGGAAAGGAAAACAGCCAAATTTGAAATATTTCAGAGTATTTGGAAGTAAATGCTATATCTTAAGGGACAGAGAAAATCTAGGAAAATTTGATTCTAGAAGTGATGAAGGAATTTTTCTAGGATATTCTTCTTCTAGTAGAGCTTACAGAGTTTTCAATTTGCAGAAATCAGTTGTAATGGAATCTATTAATGTGCTAATAGATGATGAAAGTAATGACAGTGAATTTATGCAGGATGTAGATGAAGAGGATGAAATCAGAGATGCTTCCTCAAGCATTGAAGTGGTTCCTCTGGCTAGAACTCTCAAAGACCACCCAACTGAGCAAATTGTTGGAAATATTTCAGATGGTGTCAGAACAAGACATCAGGTACATAATGAGGTAAGATTTTCTTCTTATCTCTCTCAATTTGAGCCAAAATCTTATAAAGATGCATTGTTAGATGATTCTTGGTTGAATGCTATGCATGAAGAACTGAATCAATTTACTAGAAATAATGTTTGGGAATTGGTTGAAAGACCCTCTGATCTGAATGTGATAGGAACCAAGTGGATTTTTAAAAACAAATCTGATGAGAATGGGATAGTAACCAGAAATAAGGCTAGGCTTGTTGCTCAGGGGTATACTCAAGTAGAAGGAATAGATTTTGATGAAACCTTTGCTCCTGTAGCTAGGTTAGAATCAATCAGATTACTGTTGTCTATTGCATGTTACTTGAAGTTTAAACTGTTTCAAATGGATGTTAAGAGTGCATTTTTGAATGGATATCTGAATGAAGAGGTCTATGTAGAGCAACCTAAAGGATTTGAAGACACAAATCATCCTAAATATGTCTATAAACTGAACAAAGCTTTGTATGGACTCAAACAAGCTCCTAGAGCTTGGTATGAGAGACTTACCTTCTTTTTACTTGAATCTGGTTTTATGAGAGGAAATGTAGATAAAACTCTCTTTATTCAAAGAGAGTCCAAACATATTTTGATTGCTCAAATCTATGTTGATGACATAGTGTTTGGGTCCACTTCTGAAAATCATGCTCACTTCTTTGCTGATTTAATGAAAAGTGAATTTGAAATGAGTATGATGGGTGAACTGAATTTTTTCTTAGGTCTTCAGATTTATCAATCTCAACAAGGAATCTTTTTCTCTCAAGCAAAATATTCAAGAAATCTTGTTAAGAGATTCAGCTTAACTCATGCTAAACATGCTCGGACTCCTATGAGTACTAGTTTAAGACTTTGAAAAGATGAATCTGGAAAGGTTGTAGACCCTACCCTGTACAGGGGAATGATTGGGAGTCTACTGTACTTAACAGCAAGTAGACCTGATATAAGCTTTAGTGTTGGAGTATGTGCTAGATATCAGGCTAATCCTAAAGAATCCCATCTGAATGCTGTTAAAAGGATTATAAAATATGTTAATGGGACTATTGATCTGGGAATCTGGTTTTCCAAAGAGACAAACCCACATCTAACTGGATACACTGATGCTGATTGGGCTGGGTGTATGGATGACAGAAAAAGCACTTCTGGTGGTTGCTTTTACATGGGAAATAATCTTATTGCCTGGTTAAGCAAGAAACAAAACTGTGTTTCTCTGAGTACTGCTGAAGCTGAGTATATTGCTGCAGGAAGCAGTTGTACTCAACTTATTTGGATGAAACAAATGTTATCAGATTATGGGATAGATCAAGATCAAATGATTCTCTTCTGTGATAATCAAAGTGCCATAAATATCTCTAAGAATCCTGTTCAACACTCAAGGACCAAACATATAGATATCAGGCATCACTTTATAAGAGAGTTGATTGAAGACAAAACTGTTGTGATTGAATACATATCTACTGAAAAACAGTTGGCTGACATTTTTACCAAACCTTTAGATCAAAACAGATTTGAAACTCTTAGGAAATCCCTAGGAGTATGCTCTCAAAACTGAAAATCAGGTTCTGTTTTGAGTTAATTTTGATGTAAAATGTCTCACATATCTGTTCAAAATGAATTTGTGTGTTCTTATTACTAAGATCTGTTTTCAGGAAGATTGAGTGTATGCATATTGACAGAAATGTCTTATTTCTAACCAGCAACTTTGTCTGAAACACCTGTACGTATTGAAGCTTATTATGTGGTAAAGCTTGGGATCTATAGGCTATCACCTTAGTGAAAAGAAAAGTTTTGGAAATGGCTGCCATAGAGATTAGAGTGAAAGCCACTGTAAATCTCAAAAAGAAAAAGATAAAGAAGGTATATTCTTGGAATGAACTGTAAACTCAGGTTTTTTAAGGGTCAATGCCTTCTTTAAAAAGAAAAAGTGATCAGAAAAGGCTACCTATCTCTGATGTGCGAAAGCCACCAAAATGAAGTTGGGATATGTCTATACTTTTCAAGATTGTTTACACTGAAATAGTCTTCTATATGTATAAAGTGTAAAAGTCAAAAATGTTGCTCATTTCTCTCAAGCATTGACTCATTAGTATGCATATATACTTAATATCTTGAAGAAATTTTATAGTATGAGAAACCATAAAGGAAATTTTGCTCTTTGATATGAAATGTACCACATCTGAATTAACTTTGATAGGTATCTCAAGATCAGTTTTGTGATAAGTACTTCTTAGATTGAAAGGGTTGAGTATCTGGAAGATTTTTGGTTTAGCTAAAATCTCAGCTGGGTGTTTGAAAGTAGGAGGATGTCCTGAAAAATCGATCAAATATCTTTTATAATTGTATGCGTGTAATCTGTAGTTTGTGTTGTTTGTGCATGTGCACCTTCTACGCCGCCAGTTGCCCGCTGGCAGCGTATTTTAGTTTGTCTATATATAGGTGAAAGTGCGCTATTCTTTTTACCCCTGTTTTTTTTTTCACCTCTTCGCTTTTCCCTCGCCTCTCGCGTCGTGTCCCGGTGCTGCTGTCGCTGTCACCTTCTTCCTTCCTGCCTACTGTTCAGGTAAAAATTTTTTTTACTATCTTCTTCCTGCTTCTCCATTTTTCTGCTTCCTAGTTCTGTAGTTTTCTCTCTTTATTCGAAGCTAGGGTTTAGTAGTTTTTTCAGCCATTAGGGCTTTCTCGTTTGTTGGTTGGTGCTGTCTGTTTTCTCTTTCTCTTCCATTTCTTTTACCATGCCTCTCAAGAGAAAGTCTAGAACTGATTCTCCTTCAACATCGTCTCCTCCTGTGAGGTCTCCTCCTATGAAGTCTCCTCATGTGTGGTCTTCTCCTGTTGTTCCTTCTCCTCCTGTGAGACCTCCTTCCCCTTCTCCTTCTTCTGAACCGTTTGTGGGGAATGGTTTATCTGATTTCAATACCTTCTTCAAGCACAGGCCTCTTCTTCTGGAAAGGGCCATCAAGCTTGAGTCTTTTTCCAAATCCCCTTTCTACTCATTGTTTTCGGACAATGGTTGGACAAAATTTGCTTTACTTGGTGGTTTTGCTTATCCAGACTTGGTCCGTGAATTTTACTCTAATCTTCATCAACTTCATCTTGCCAATCAAGGCTCTGTCAAAGCCTATGTCAGGGGAATTTCTTTCGACTTCTCGAAAGAGCTTATTTCCTCTCTGCTTGAACTACCTCTTGTTGACTCTCCCTCCTTTAACTTTCTTGAGTCTCATTCTGATCCTCCTATGGAGTCCATTATTCCGTCTCTAATAGTTGAGGGTGCTCCCACTTCCATTAAGAACAAGCCCAACTATTTGCCTCATGGTTCTCTTCAAGATCTTCTCCGGATCTTGAACTTGTTTGTCTATGCTTCTCTTGTTCCTTCTGATCATCACTCAGAGATCTCTCACCATCGGGCAAGACTTCTTCATGCCATCTGGAACAGAGAAAGTATCTGTATTCCTTCCATTATCTTCCATCAGATTCTTCAGTCTCGGAATTTAAAATCCAAGATTGCTGCTCTTCCTTTTGGAATTTTCATCTCGTACATGTGTGTTCATCAGGGGGTTCTTCCTGATACTACTGAATTGCTTATTCATCCCCGTCCTCCCATTGCTTCATCCACTCTGACCCGAAGTAAACGAGCAAGTCCGTTTCGGTTTGTACCTTCTGAACCCTCCTTTTCTCAGTCCTCTCTGTCCAGCTCTGATGCTGTGGCTATCATGGAGAAACTGAATTCCATGCAAGCTTCTCAGGAGGCTTTCTATTCAGAGGTTAGGTCTCACATGCTCATGATGAGCATGTTCAAATCCGAAACCCAAGAGAAGCTGGGGCAATTGATAAAGGATGTTGATTTCACTTGTGGAGAAGTACAAAGGGACGTTGCTGCTCAGCAACGTATGCAAAATGAAGCGGGTCATTTTCTGGAATGCATTCGGAAGACTCAGCTGGAGATGGATCACAAGCTCTGTTGGCTGCACTCCAGATCCCAAGATGCCTACAAACACTACTCAAGGTCTTGGGAACCCAAACCACCATCCAGAAAGGGGGAGAAATTTGGATGATGCTACTGGAGTCTCTGGTTCTGTTGATGGTTTGGCTGGGTTGGTGCTGTTGCTTGCTGTTTGCTGTCTGCTGCTTGCTGCTGCTGATGTTTCGAATCTTGTTGTTTGCTTGCTGTTTGGTGCTGTTATTCTTACTGTGGATATGATGGTTGCTTTTTGTTATGGTCTGTTCTGGGTGTTGTCTCCTGAATATATTTTTTTGTATCAGGGAAGTGTTAAGTAAGGGGGAGATAATGTCTGTCTTTCTTTCTTAATGTCTGTCTGTCCTTCTTTCTTGCTGTCTGTCTTTCTTGAACAGTGTAAATGATTTTGGTATCTGTATATCTGTTTGTAAATGAATGAAATTCTGGATTAGTCCAAATCATTATGTCTCTGGTTAACAGTGTGGTTTTAAATTTCTTGAATGGAAATCATCATTAACTAAGGTTGATATTAAAATCTGGTGTAAGGTTGTTGTCAGGCATTTGCCAAGGGGGAGATTGTAAGTGTGAAAACTCACACTCCTGTTATGGCAAATGATTGACAAATTATGTTTCTAATGAAGCTTCAAGATGTGCAGATTAAACAATGAAAATTCAGTAAATTCAGTAAAGAAGAAGAAGTTGGTGCCACCACACTGCTACCACGCCGCTGCCACCCCCGCTGGCAGCGCATAAGGGAATTCGTGTGTCGAAAGCAAGGATCGTGCACCTGCCGCGTACTCTCCCGCTAGCAGCTCGCTAGCAGCGCGCGTTTAACAGATTCAACTCACTCTGAGCGGGACATGAGTTCGCCACCAGCCGTCTACTTCGATCGCTTCACGACGCTACCAGCGCTCAACGCGATCTGTGTTTTATTCTTTAAATAGACGAGTTGTAATTTTTAATAGTGACTTTTTTCTTTGGATCATTTGCTTTTCGAATCTTGAGGTTTTTGAGATTCAATGAAATCTTTTTTAGAGAGTCGACGATTGAGTGAGGGGGAGATCTGAGATAGATCGCCTGGAATTGAAGACAGTGGATTCTTCTTCAATTCAGAACTTCATCTGATCGTGTGATCGCCTGGACTGGTGATCTGCCTTGATTGATGCGTAGGTGGATTCCTACCGCATTGGATCGTCTCAGTGGATTCTGAGAGGATTGTTGCGATCTGAATTGATCGTGTCCTGCAGCTTGTGGATTCAAGCTGTGTTACAGTTCGTGGATTCGAACTGTGGATCACTGGTAAGTGATTGTTTGCGATCTGGACTGATCGTGTTCTGCAGCTTGTGGATTCAAGCTGTGTTGCAGTTCGTGGATTCGAACTGTGGATTGCTGTTGAGTGAATCAAATTGTAAAGGTTAAGTATGTACTCCTTTGTAATTGTCTTTTCATTCAATAGTGGATTTTGAAGGGTTAGTCGCCTCATATAGACTCGAGGTTTTTCCTGGATCTGGATCCAGGTTTCCTCGTATAATTCTTTGTGTACTGTTTCCGCATTGTTCAATTCTGAATTGTTATAGATCGTGGACCTTAAGAGTAGTCCTCTACTCTTTCAGTAGCCAAGGTCTTCCAATCAGAAAATTAAAGGAGGCATTGATGTCCATCAACTCAAAGGTAATGAAGAAGGCCCTCTCAGCAATTGTAACTTCCAAAGTAACTTCCCCAAGGGAATCCTTCTTAGCATTGTCAAATCCGCGGACATTATTGGAGCTAGGCTTGATCAAATCAGCGTTCAGTTGCAGACTATGGAAGGTCCTGACTGGGCAGATATTCAGAGCTGACCCGTTATCGATCATGACTCGTCTCACTATTAAGTCGGAGCACCTTACAGTGATGAACAGAGGCTCCGTGTGATTATGACCTTCAGGGGGCAAGTCTGCTGAGGAAAAAGAGATTGCTTCTGGCGTAGCAATTATAGACATTATTGTCTCCAGCTGCTCAGGGCTGATGTCGTCAGGCACATGAGTATCACCCAGTATTTTCATGAGTACGTCTTTATGTTTGTCTGAGTCCAATAAAAGTCGCATAATAGATATCTGAGCTGGTGTCTTATTCAACTGCTGCACTAGATCATACTCCGGAGTGAAGGCACTATAGTGGAGTTTTTCAATCTCTTCTTCTGGGGCCTTCCCTTTCTTCTTATGGGTTTGTGGCAATTCAGCGGCCACATCCTTCCCTTTTTCTTTCCTTGTCCTTTCTTCATTAGTCTCTCCCTCTGGTGCCGGTGGAGGGTTAGGGTTTATGTATCGACCGGAACGGGTGATTCGATTGACTTCTCTTTCAGTGGAAGTGATGGTAGAATCATGGTACATGGGTAGGAATTGGTAAGGTGGAGGCACAGCGGAGTAGGTTGGGTCAAGGTGAAGTTGGTGTAAGTTAAGGGTGGGTGGTTCTAATAGGAAGTCCACAGGCTCATTGAATGGGTTCATCATGTCGAAGATGTTCAATGGGGGTGAGCTTGGGGCAGGTGGAGGATAGAAGGGCTTTGGTTCAGGAAAGTTGAAATGCACCAGAGGGAACCCCATGAATGTTTCTTCATTCTCCTCTTCATTAATGACATGTATCTATTGATAGATTGCCCCTTCTTGGAGATGAATCCTGACGACTTGCCCTGGTCGTCCAATCAATAAGGACGGGTTAACCTGTAATTCACTGCCTTGATCACTGATGATCTGATGTACTGTTCCGCTACCAGAAGCCTTATTATGGTATGGGAGGGGGTTAGTGGCTATACCAGTAGGAGGAGTAGGTGCTGCTGGTGCTGGGGGATCTACAGAGATCTTCTTGCTGTCTATCAGATCCTGTATATCATGCCTCAAGTCCTAGCATCGATTAGTGGAATGCCCGGGAGTTCCAGAATGGTACTCACACCTCTCTGCCGCATTATAGTTTCGTGAATTTACCATTCGAGGATTTGGAGGCTTGATTTGTAAGTACCCCTTCTTCAGCAGTGTGGCCAATAACTCGGCCGGTGCATAAGGTAAGGGGGTAAACACCCTCTTCATCCTTGCATCTGCTTCTTCTCTAGTCCTTCTCATGGGTTGCCCCTGGCCTTCAGGCCTCTGTGAAATGTGGTAAGGCTGCGTTGGTTGGACATAATTAACTGCCTGGGTCTCCTGCCTTCTGGGGTCCTGCCCCGAGTTTCTACCACTCTGTCCTGCTGCTGCCCTTCTCTGTGTAGGGCCCTGGCCACTGCCATCTATCTTGCCAGCCCTTACAGCATCTTCAACCCTGTCTGCTGTCAAAATTAAGTTGTGCGCACCCGATTTCGGTCGCACGACAAGGCGCACGCGTAACGATGCGTGCCTCGGGGTTTTGTTTGGAGTTACCACTGCCTGATGGGGTGCAGGCAGACACCTGGGTGCCTAAGTTCTTCTACTAAGGCTTTTGGTCTGCGGCTTTGAGATTCTAAGTAGGGGCTCGGTTGCGGTCTGGGGAAGTTCGTAGACACCCCAGTCCACCCCGTCAAGTGACGGGTCCCGTAGGTTTCCCTGGTTTGAGTCAATTCTGGTCTCTCACTCACCCGATTCCTATCCCAGCATGAGATTTGATTAAGTCTGGCGGGACCGCCAAAGTGGTGTGGGTCCCTTTACTTGGTTTTATCTTTCTTAGCTTAAAGTGGTGTGAGTCTGATTGGGCGGGCCCCGTTGGAAGGCCCGCGGATTCCTTGGTGGGCTTGGTTGAGCCCACATGTCCCTTGGTGGGCCTCAGTCTATACCTGAGAGGCCCTTTGGGCTTTGGTTCAGTGAATTAATTTTATTTAAATTCCAAGTTTGATTAAATTCGATTTCCATGCAAAAGATGAGTCTGGGTTGCTCTGTGGGCCCGTGGGTGGGCCACACAGTGGTTTGCCAAGTGATTTCAGTTTATCTTGATTAGCCTTTGCAAAAGTGGGCCAGGCATTGGGCTTGGGGCCCTTTACCTGGGCTTGGGTTTGAAAGCCCAAGGCTTTTGGAGTTAGGGTTTTGAAACCCTACACTTGTTTGGTTTAATGGGCTTAGTGGGCCCGACAGGCCCTGCCCGTGGTCTCGGCCAAACCACAATCTACTTTAAGCATGCATGGCCCAAATAGGGCTTGGGTGGGCCTCAAAGGGTCTGGCCCACTCAAATCTCTCATTTATCTTAGTTAAGCATGGATGAGTTGGTCGGGCTTGGTGGGCCCCGTTGGAAGGCCCACTTGGAATCAGTTTGGACCGGGTCGGTCCATGGCCCATTTTGGGTTTCCGGGTGACCCGGAAACCCTACTGGTTCACCCAGATTCGATTAAACAATCCACAATATTGCACAAGGTCAGCAAAATAGCAAAAAAGAATTCTGGCAGTGTAGCCGGCCTGAGATGCCGGTTACACACAGGTCACTGTGTATCCGACATCTGTAGCCGGCTACACGTGGGCTTCAGTTGATTCGGCCTGAGTTGCCGGATCAACCTACAGAAGCTATTTTTTGGGTTTTTCGCATTTGGGATGGATTCCTGGGCCTCTCAGGGTGTTCCAGGTGTTGTATGGGCTCCTGTGTGAGCCCACAGTGGTTCAAGTGAGAGCCCCTTGGCTCTTCTTCGGGGTTTTACAGTAGGGAATCATAGGGTAGGGAGCATGCATGTTGAAACCCTCAAGTCATCAAACTAATACTAAAAAACAGGAGGAGGGCTCATGGCCCTTCCAGCACGCGAAGACTTATCATACTATTTATGCATGTTTCGTGGTAATGAACCAAAATAGCATGCATACTAAATAACCATCAAAACCACAAAAAGCAAAGAAAGGATGGGAAGGGGGATTAAAATGGGGATACATTAGAAAGTCACAAGAGGGGAACATGCTCCCCCCACACTAACAAAATAACCGAAACAAGCCATGGAAAGCATGCTTGGACAGGAAATATGGCAACATGCTCAAAAGATACTCATTTTTATATATGTGAAGCAAATGGAGATATGGAGCCTTACCTTGGGGTTTTTAGGAACCCTTGAGTGGTGTGGAGGTTCCCTTGGAAGCAAACTAGGTGCTGGAGCTCCTCCTTCAAGCCCAAACAGCAAGTGCTCTCCTTCTTGGTGGGGTGAAGATGATGAAGAAGAAGGGAAGAGGGGGGTAGGAGAGCCTTGGGATAATGTTTGGAGGGTTTGGGGAGTCAAAGGAGGCCAAAGGGAAAGATTTTCGGGGCAGGTGGCCTGAGGGAGAAAGGGTGGAAACAGCAAAAATGAGGCCAACCCCGGAAATCAGGCTGCTGTTTGCTATTTATAGAAAGACTTAATGTATCCGGCAACTCAGGCCGGATACACTAAGACCTTCCCTTATCCGGCCTTCATGGCCGGATACACTAGGGCTCCTTTGTATCCGGTCTCCAAGTCCGGATACAAAACATAATCATTTGAAAATTAAATGCCGCCGCGAATTTGTCGGGCGATCGGCACGGATCTCGCGCGAAAATCTTCTGGTATCCGGTCTTCAAGTCCGGTCATGAAGGGTAGCTAGTGTATCCGGTATATTTGACCGGATACAAATCGAAAAATTACGGATTTGCCCTTCGACTTGACCGATTCGACCGATTTGACCGATTTGACGCTTTTTGATATCTACGGATCGCCCATACGAAATTTTTATATTTAAGATTTAGTCCCTGAGATTTTTTGCTGCGTTGGTCGCCACGTGCGCCGTTCCGGCGCCATGTGTGCAGTTTCTGGCTTTGCTGCTCGGAAGCTTTGACAGATCATATCTCACTCATCTGAACTCCGATTCGAGCAAACTCAATTGCGTTGAACTCGTATCGGAGCCCTCTATTTAATGACATGGGGCTTAAACACTTGGCACGGATTCCAAGGAAAAGTCAACTTTTGGCCTTCCCTTAAGTTTGACTGCCCTTAGAACCTTCATCCGGACTCCGATTCCTGCAAACCCAGTTGCGCTGGAACCGTGTCGGGATTCTCTATCCATTGGGATAAATCAAGGCATTTGGCACGGAATTCAAGGAAAAGTCAACTCTCGGCTTTCCCTCAAGTTTGACTGGCCCGCAGAACCCTCATCCGGACTCCGATTCCAGCAAACTCAATTGCGTTGGTCTCGTGTCGGGATTCCCTATCCACTTAGATAAATCAGGATGGCCAATTATCACTTGATCAAAAGGTCAAATTTTCATCCCTTATGGTTTGACTTTCTATTTAGGGTTTGCATTTCCGGCAATTCCAAGGGTGCAAAAATAAGGTGCTTACATAAGTCATTGAAATTTGATGTGCTCTGCCCCAGTAGCAAAGAGAAGAACGGCTGTCCCAGGGAGGCGATGAACAGAGAAGTCATCTCTTGTTCAAGTAATGGTGGTTGGACTAGAGTTGCCAATTCTTTCCAACGCTTGGCATATTCTCTAACTGATTCCTGATTCTTCTTTGTCAGCCTCTGCAGCTCTGCCCTGGTTTGTACAATTTGACTGTTCAAACGGTACTGCTGGATGAACGCTGCTGCTAAATCATTCCAGGTCTTAATCTTGGTTTTGTCCAAACTCAAAAACCAAGTATATGCTGCCCCAGTTAGTGACCTTTGGAAAAATTGTACCATTATTTTCTCATCTTTAGCATACTGGCACATATCTCCTGAGTAAGATCTCAAATGGTTTAACGGGCATCCAGTACCGTCAAACTGGTGCAGATCTGGGCATTTGAACTTGGGAGGAAGTTGGACATCAGAGAAGAAACAGAGGCTATCCAAAGTAGCCTCTGTAGGAACCATGCTAGGGCATAACTGCTTCAGTTCTTCTTGTAGGGCATCTACTTCTGCCTTATTTGCTGCCATATTTTCCTCAAACTTGACCTGTTGAGTCCTGTACCAATCCTCTTCTTCTTGCCCCAGCTGGACAGGTGCAATGGTCTGCGGAAGAGGTACTGCTTGTGGAGGCGGTGGTGGCACTAATGGAACTGGATATACAGGGTATGGTGGTGGAGCTTCTGCCTGCGGTGGAGCAATCGGTTGTTGCAAAGTCACTGGTGCAGCAGGGGGAGCCATTCTTAGTTCTCTTAATTCTGTCATTAGTTCCTGAATGATGGTACCCATGCTATCAATCCTCTGTTGTAAATCAGCCACTGTCTGTGTCTGACTGGACTCTGCCTGGTCCTGTCCTGATGATGTCTGTTCCCTTGACTGTTCCATTTCAAGTCTTTTCCTGGATCTTAACAGGTACGGGCTTTGGAAAGCAATTTTGGTACCTGCTTGAAACAACCATTAATTAGTGCAATTTTTACATGATTTATGCAGTCAAATTATCAGTTTAAATGATTACAGATCTATTTTAACTATCTTAAGATAGTTGGGAAAGAGAACCCACATGAATTTAAAGATTGATTTATTTGAGTTATTTTGAGAATGATTGGGAATCTAGAACCTGATCTATTTTAACCAACTGGTTGGGAAAGAGAACCCGGTTTAGACTGGTCTATTTTAGCCAAACGGCTAGGAAAGGGGACCCTAGACTGATCTATTTTAACCAAATGGTTGGGAGAGAGAACCCGGTTTAGACTGGTCTATTTTAGCCAAACGGTTGGGAAAGGGAACCCTAGACTGATCTATTTTAACCAAATGGTTGGGAGAGAGAACCCGGTTTAGACTGGTCTATTTTAGCCAAACGGCTGGGAAAGGGATCCCTAGACTGATCTATTTTAACCAAATGGTTGGCAGAGAGAACCTGGTTTAGACTGGTCTATTTTAGCCAAACAGCTGGGAAAGGGAACCCTAGACTGATCTATTTTAACCAAATGGTTGGGAGAGAGAACCCGGTTTAGACTGGTCTATTTTAGCCAAACGGCTGGGAAAGGGAACCAAAATTTAAAAGGTTGGTTCGAGCTCAGTATCACAAGGTTGGACCATGTAAAGTCTCCGCAGGGGGTGAGCTGAACAGCAGCACCCAGGTGTACCTTAACCAATTTTCAGTTTAATCTCTGATGGTTTCAGCACCCGACTTCGGTTAGTAGTTCCCGGGCGTGTCTTAGCTAGTCGTTGGTTTAATCACCATTGACTTTGACGTCTCACAACGGGGAAGGCTATGCCAGGACGATCTTCCACCAATTTTCTGGTTTAATTATTAGTGGCTTCAGTGCCCTAAGAGTTTGGCTAGGGATACCCGAGCGTACCTTAGTCGTTAGCTTAGTTGCTTGACCTTGGTGCCACACAACGGGGTATGCTATGCCAGGACGATCCTCTGCCAATTTTCTGGTTTAAACACCAGTGGCATCAGTGCCCAAAGAGTTTGGCTAGGGATACCCGAGCGTACCTTAGTCGTTAGCTTAGTTGTTTGACCTTGGTGCCACACAACGGGGTATGCTATGCCAGGACGATCCTCTGCCAATTTTCTGGTTTAATACACCAGTGGCATCGGTGCCCCATAGGCTAACCGTGTGATCTTATAAATCAGACGGGTGTGATCTGAGCTCAAGGGATTGGGTGTTCTTTATTCAGAACCCTGGGGTTTTAAGACTTAAACTTGAAACTTGAAAGTTTGAGAGTTGATAAGGATGGGGTGTTCTTTATTCAGAACCCCCTGGGTTTAAGGATTGGCAAGACTTTTTTTTTTTTTCAGATTGCCTGAATGTTTTAGAGTTGGTTGCAAAAATGGGGTGTTCTTTATTTAAAACCCTTTAGTTTAAAGATTTATTTGGCGAGTTCTTTACTCAGATCGCCTAAAAATTTTGAATTGGGTGTTCTTTATTCCAAACCCTTAAGGATTTAAGACTTGAAATTGATAATTTCTGAAGATTTAAAAGTTGGTAAGAATTGGGTGTTCTTTATTCAGAACCCATGGGTTTAAAGATTTTAAAATTTTTGGCGAGTTCTTTACTCAGATTGCCTGAAAGTTCTGAAGTTGATGGATTGGGGCCAGATTGTTTGAAAAAGGAATTGGGGGGATGTCTTAATTGACTTTACTAAATCCAGCACAAAATTCTTCATGGAAAAAGAAGTTCAATGCCAAAATTCAGAATAAGCAATTACAAGATTAAACAAAACAAACAAACCCAGAGTCTAGCTAGGTTGGTCATCATCATAATGAGAGGACACATCTCGCCTTTTCAAGGCACGCAGAAGTTTATTCCGCAGACGTCGGTCCTCTTTTGCGCGTCTGCGCATGGTGTCAAGCTGCTGTTGAAGGGCCTCATTGGCCTGCTTGTTTTTACGCTCGGAATCCACGTATGCACGGTGGATCCGAGAATGAGATTCCCGTAGTTCGGCCACCCTATCCCTGTATGTGTCAGGGGGCGGAACTGGGATATCGTCAGAGGTGACGATATGGAGAGGAGGTGGGCTGTCTAGGCCAGTTTCTCGAGCAATCCATTGTTCGTAATTACGAACGTCGGATACAGTGAAAATGTCCTCTTGGAGTATGTGCACGTGTTGCCATTCCTTCATCAATTTTTTCTTCAATTCCCATGTAAGTGGGCCAGTTAATCCTTCTGCCTCATCCTTGATCGGTATTCCCTGAGACTTCCCAAACTGTCTCAGAATTCGAACCGGATAGTATGGCATGGCATGAGTCAAGCCTATCAAGGCTAGGCAATGTCTTTTCCTAAAGGCTATGACGGGAGTATATGTTTGGTCAAATGTGCCTCCCCATCTTATATCAGTTTCTCCTTTCAACTGGAGAAAGTGGTCAAACCAGTCCTCTCTGGAGGGTAAGTCTGGTCTAATCTCTCTTCGGGCCATCAATGTGACATTGTCACGGACGTACCCATAACGTGGGCTGACAGGTTCAGCAACCATCAGGTGATCTTGAAGCCAAATGTGTAGGAGAGGAGCGCATCCCTGAAACCTCCTAGTTCCGTTCTTGGTCATGGTCAAGGCATGATATAGCTGAGCAAGAATCAGTGGCGCAATCCGGAATTTCACTTGGAGTTGGTCCACAATTTCCATGAGGGCCAAATTAATGGTGTCTCCCCCAGTAGGAAAGAAGAGCTGTGACAGAACCACGAGGGTAAAGGTGTCCCACCAAACACGGGGTCTTTCCTGCTTTTTATCCCTTATCTTTTCAGCAAGGAAGGTTTTAGAGACCCGCGTGAATGCTTGGTCACCTCCTAAAGTCTGGAATTCTCCTCTAGGTAGGCCAAAGAAAGTACAAGCTTCATTCTTGTAGCTATCTTTGAGGTTTGGCCTGGCTGGTTCTCCATGGTCACGAAATCGGAGGAATAGTTCGAATTCCTCAATTGTGGGAGTCAACTCATTAGTCCCAAATCTGAAAAGGGAAAATTGGGGATCCCAGAAAGGCAGGGCTGCTTGGATGATGTCCCAATTAATAGGCACATTTAACAGGGACAAAGTTTGTCCCATGTGGTATTTCTGTTCCCACTGAAATTGCTCATCTCCTTGCAATTGCCTTGTCCAGGAACGGATCCAAGGTGTATCAAAGGCACACTTCTCTATCCTAGGGAAACGAACTCTCTCAGTCGAGGATGAAGATGCCATGCCGACTATCCGATTGAAATTCCAAGTCAATTTAGGGTTTTCCACCAAAAACTCTAAATTAGTCTAAGGAATGCAACATAATATGCAAGAATTAATTCAATGTCTAAGCAGTTCATGCAATTATTAATTACGGAAATTAAATCCGAGCATTCAAGTTGTGTGGTCCTAAAGGTTGTGTCTTTTAAATATTTGGAAAACGCATTCAGGTCTTAGCTGGCCTTTTCTTTCATCTGTTCTTTAATCTGTTCTTTCATCTGCTCTTTCATCTGCTCTTTCATCTGCTCTTAGTGTCGGACTGAAAATAATATTTACAACTTGCCTTCGAGGGCGAAATTTACAAAAATAAATCTGGAAAGAGAATCACCTTTAGGGTTGTTGAGAACCCAAAAGCAGGGTACAAATTTGCCATTCGGCAGGTGGGCTGAAATCCTATCTCTAGGGTTTTTCTGCCTCTGTTCTGACCCATTTCTGTCTGATCTGGCCGGCTTTCGACTGAACCAGGACCAACTTGGATGCGCGGATTAAATCAAGTTAATTTAGGGTTAAGACCAACAAAGGCGGGGGTTAATGCCCCAGATTGATTTTACCCCTATTCGTTCATTCATGTTCATGCTCACATCAGGGTTTATCAGAAGTAATAGGTGGGGAAGGATACCCAGCCCAAGGCACCTGCCTTCAAGGGTCTGAGCCAAGTACTAGACCCTTCGCGTACCATGGCAAGAAACCGATGGCGCTTGAAGAATCTAGAAACCTAGGGAGATGGGTTTACCTTGCTTTCCCCGGCAAGCCACGGGAGCGTAAGGCTAATACCATCCCAAAAGTAAGTTTCTCGATTGAAGAAGGGTGGCTGCTAGAGAGATCTAGGTTTTGGTTAAGAAGAGCATTCACATGGTGCAGACAGCATTCAGTTCGGATCATTCATGCAGACTCCCTCATGCATGTCACCCCACGCAGTTAAAAAATCCATTCACGGTGTAGTGAGGTGCTTGTATGTGCAGTGGGGTCAAGTGCTGTGTCTATTCGGGTGATTCTCGGATAATGAGCTGATTAAGGGTTCCTTAATGTCACTTTTATAGTGAGAATACAGAACAGTATGTAATACAATGTCTGGGTGGATCCCCAGGTAAGTGGAGGGTCACAGGGAACCGCTTAAATTCCACTTTCCTTAGGCAATTATCTCGTCCTTATGACAGGATCCCCCAATATCATGTAATTGCATAAGCTCCATAAACCACTAAGGTCGGACAAGAAGTACTTCCTAAATCTGCTTATATCCACCTAAGTTGACTCATTTGATAACCAGGGTCCGACTGGGTTGAGGGGTCCCCAGTAGAGTCGCCAAGCTGTGCGCACCTAAAATTGGATCCTAGATCGCACACCGGGCGCACTTTCAGTGCGTGCCTCGGGACTTTCGGAGTCGCCACTGCCTGAGAGTGCAGGCAGACACGGTTATGCCCTAATTGGGTCTAAGTCTGGTCTGCGGCTTATTAGAGATCTAGCTAAGTCCTCGGTTACTGTTCGGGGAAGTCCTAAAGACACCCTGGTCCGCCCCGTCGGTCTGACGGGTCCCTCGGGTCTCCCTGGTTTTGAGTCAATTTCACCCTTCCTAGACCAGCATGTCACCTTGTTTGATCTGGCGGAACCTTCTAAAGGTATAGGTCCCTTTTATTTTGATTTTATCTTTCTTATTTAAGTGAAGCGGGTCGGACCCGGGTCCTGTTGGAAGACCCGTGGGTAGCCATGGTTGGGCCTGTGACCCAGTTGGGTTATTGGGTAACCCATTTGGTTATTTTATTTATTTACAACTTATTTGGGCTTAATGGGCTTGGAATGGGCCCATGAGCCAAAGATCAAGTGGCCTGGAGCCCGTTTGTTAAAAACGGGCCCGGTATGGGCCGGTCTAAGGTGGGCCCCACAAATGGGCCTATGGTAATCTTGGTGGGCCCATCTAGGCCCACAGTCTTTTATTGGGCTCAAAATAGCCCAAATTGTCTAAAAGGCCGGTTCAAGCCGGTTTGGGTCGAATCAGGTTCAACCGGTCCAAATAAATTAGTTTTTAAGTCATTTTTCTAATCTGACCGTACTCTTAGTGCGGTTTGGTTAGAACCGTTCTGTGTGTACGGTTGCTACTCAGTTTTGCTTGTTTGCACCGATTTTGATCTGGATCAATTTGGTGACCTTTCTGGGACTTCTGGCAACCTCCGCCGGGCTTCTGCTCTCCTTCCAGGTTTTACATTTTCTTCATTTGGCTTATAAAGCAATTTCTTCTCTTTTCACTTTCTTTGGAGTCATGGGCTTCCTTCTTCTTTTGTTTTCTCAAACAACCACAGCCATCATTCAAGAGGGAAAGGGGAATTTACAGGGGTGGAATAGTTCTAAAAAAAAACCAACCATTGTAGCGAAATGAATTAGTTTAAAGTGTCCATGTTAATTCATGGATAGCCTCTTCTCTTTTAATGAAATAATCACCTTAATTTTAGCTTCTCATGGCCTTAAATGAGCAACAAACAAGTTAGAAGCATTAGGATAAATAAAATAAAAAAATAAAAAGAGATGTTAAAAGTAATTATGGTTTACTTGCAAAAATTACAGAAATACTTACAATGTGGCTTTCTTGTTGATTGATTGTGCTTTGTGGTTTCCTGACAATTTCAGCAGCGCTTCCGCATCCTGTTAGATTTCACAGAATGAATTCAAAAGGGGTTTTGCTTTATTCTTTTATCAAATGGGTGTAAGGAGAAGGTTTAAGCAAAGTTAAGGCCAACAAAGGGTATTTTGGGCATTCTAATGTTTGGGATTGGGTGCTACAGCATTTGGACAGAATTTCGGATGATCAAGTAACAGGGAGAGGGTGTGGGGACCGAGGGGGGCCAGCTTGCTCCAAATGGGGGGCTGGCCCTCTATTTATAGGCAAAAAAGTGCCGGAACCGTACTTGAAGTGCGGTTTGGTCACAACCGCACTTGAAGTGCGGTTGTGACAAAATTGCACTAAAAAAACAAAAACCGCACTTTAAGTGCGGTTGGCATTCAACACCTGCAAATCTGCGCGAATCTGCCAGCTGTCGCCGTACAGGACACGCGTCCACCTTCTAGAAGATCGAACCGTATCTGAAGTGCGGTTCGGACCAAAACGTTCTTCAAGTGCTGTTTCGCACGTTTTTTAAATGCCGGATTTCAAACAGTTTATGAAATTTGATTTTTAATAACGATTTTATTCGATTTTATTATTATTTTATTATAAAATCCGAGATTCTTTATAACTATATTATTAAAATATTCAAAATATCTAAAATTATTTTATTAAAACATTAATATATGATTATTTTATTTATTTGTTCATTTATTTTGCTTTATTCTGCTATTTTTGCCAAACGGGCAGTTTTCTTGAAATTTCAACTGCCCATAACTTCTTCATCTGGTGTCCGATTTGAGCAAACTTAATGTCGTTGGAATCAGCTCGGAACCAATTATCTATTGAGATCAATTTTGGCAGTTGGATTGGGGCCGAGCAAAAAGTCAACTTTTTGCTTTCTGGAAGTTTGACCGGGCCATATTTTTCTCACCTGGACTTCGATTCCAGCAAACTCAGTTGCGTTAGAACCGTGTCGAAATGCTCTTTTCACTGATGTAAAGTTTGATGGCCAAATTATCTTGAATCAAAAAGTCAATTTTTTGACCCCTTCAAGGTTTGACTAAAAGTTTGACTTTTCATTTTTTGCCATTTTAGGGGTGCAAAAATCAGGTGTCTACACATGCATGTGCTGCTCACTGGGATATTCGTATCTCATTCCGTTTGTTTTTGTTTTGTTTTTAGCTGCTCTTGGAGAGGACGGTACTTGCGGGTAGTTCTTGTTCATGTGAGTTTTATTCCAGTTTGGGATTATTTTAGCGCACTTTGTTATATAGTTATTGTCGTATTCATGTTTTTCCTTCACTCTGATATTGTGATCCTGTGTTTTATATTAACCTCCGGAGACGTGTTACGGTTAAATTACGTAACCCGGATCAAGGGCGTTACACTTAGATAATAAGAGAGGTGTGGGATTGAAGGGGCATTGGCTCAACCGAAATGGCTGAGCCTGGTTCGTGAAGATGAACAACTGTAGGTGGCTACTAGACAGTCGCCAATGGCTGTTCTTAGAGCTTAGTTTTTTTCTTTTGTTTGAGAGTTGGAAAGAAATTCAGAGAAATTAGAGTGAAATAAAAAAGGAGGGATTGAAAGATGGGAAAGTCAAGCAAAAAAAAAAAATTCTGTTGAATGAATGGTTTTGGGGGTTGAGTTTTGAAAATTTGAGGAACTATTGTACCTAGTTTGTTATTATGAAAAGTTGAGGATTTAAAAAGAATTTATTCTATTTCATGTTTTAGCATTTCTTTAAAAAAATTTTAATAACCCCCCAAACCTTCATTTGTTATTTCTTTTATTATTAAAACAAATAATAACATACTTAACTATAATAACCCGAATTTTTTTTATTCTTTTCTTAATTCTTTTTTAGATAATATGCTTAACTAACATATTTAATTTTTTTTAAATTTCTTAATTATTTTTTAGATCATATGCTTAAACATTTGTAACTTTTCTTAATTTCTTATAACACCTCTCCTTTTCTTCAAATCCTTGGAAATAAGAGTAAAAAAAATATGGAAAATAAAGTGTAATCTTCAATGACCAAATATGATTGAGGCTATTTTTTTTATTGACACATGCTTTGTGCAAATAAATTATCATAAAAAAAGAGAAAAAGGTAAATGCATAAGAAAACAATAAAAATAAAAGATTAAATGATGTGGTTGATGCTTGTATTTTTGTTTCTTTTTTTAGTTGGTCGTAGGTCTCCTCATTTTGAAATTTTTTTTTCGTCCTTCTCTAGAACATCTTGATAGACCCTCTTATTTTGTTTCATGTATAATGTATCATGTTAAGTCCTCTAATCCCTTGTATATATGAGAAAGATAAAATTAAAAAAATAAAAAAAGGAAAAGATAAATAAATAAATATTTTTTTGAAGTAGCCAAGTACATTGCTCCATGTTGGAATCTCTGATTTGGATTTCTTTATTTTGGATTTTTTGTACATATGTATTATGTTTTATGTTGTATGGGATGTAGCATAGCAACCCCCATTCCTCCAATGTTTGTACACATGTGATCATAAATAAATAAATAAAAATATATAAAAGATAAAAGATAAAAAAATTAAGTAATAATAAATCAGCCCCATATATGATCCAACTGATTTAAGGGAACCCATTTCAGTGGGACAACTCAGGATGTTCAAGGACTTCCCTGGGTTGTAATTGGGTCACTTATCCGGAATCATTGGTGCAGACCCAAAAAAACAAGGTGTCTACCTGCATCATTTCAGGTAGTGGCGACTTCATTAACAAGGTGTCTACCTCCATTAAACATGTAACACCTACAAAATTATAATATAAGTTAAACAGGAGTATTATTGACCTTGTCAAACGTTTTTGAAGAATGCCATAGTAATTATCGCAATATCCGATTTGAAGAAGAAACGGGTGCCTCCAACCCGCTTCTCACGGTAATTGAGCATCCGCATGTAGGCATCCAAGACCTACATAGAAAAAATAAACTCTAAAAATTCAAATATTTATGTGATATGAGAAGATACCCAACTTGTTATACTCCTACCCCGTTGGACACCCATTGATTTGGCCGCATACACTTCATGTCCAAGCGAATCACGAAAGTGTCAATGAACTTCACCAAAACTTCCCTACATGTATGTCTCACAATGAAACAGTCAAACCATACGCAACAATTTACAAAGAAACAAAACAACCAACATATCTATGCGAAATTACGTACTCTTCAGGGAGGCCCTCACGGAATGCATATTCATAGATACCGCGTTCAACACCCAACGGAGGTCTAGTTGAAGATTCCTCCGTTGGTTGGATTTCCTACAAGTGAATCAATAATTTCAAAAAATTAATATATGCCTGTCAACCTAATTTTAACCAAAAAACAAAAAACAATTCCGTTAGAAAAACCGAGAACTTACATACCAATGGGTTGATGGTCTCTTCTGCAATGTTCAGATTAGGCAAAATTGCCTCTTCAGGTTGAACATGGCTAGATGGTACCTGAAATATATTTGATATAAGTCACACGATCTTTAGATCGATGATTTTGTTGTTCAATCTACTATAGTAAAGTTCTATATGAAAGGTTGACATGCAATTATATATTACTTACATTTTGCATTGGCCTCTTGGTATCGACCGATAGCTTTCTCTTTAAGGTCCTCCTCTTTTGTTTCTCCTGGGTGAAGGTTGTATAAGGAGTCCTTGTTGCCTTGCTGGGCAGCTTATTACGTTTCAATATCGATGCTTCAACAAATTGAATTAGAATGATTGAACTTTCATATTCTCCCAGAGTCGGATCCGGAATACATTCAGTTGTAGGTTCAATATCTTCAATCACCGACATTGGGCAAGGGCCCTCTGGTAGAGAAGCAACGTTGGCTAGAACTTCAAATGGTTCCTGTGGATACTAAGGTGGAGAGTAGGTTCGGTAGGCACATGCATATGCAAGAAGCTCCAAAACCATTTCTTTTAATTTAGCACCCCCTCCTTGAAGATCACTTATCATCAACTTCAATTTTTCCACCTAAACCAATCAAGCAAGAAACAGTTGCACTTCTATAAGATCTGGAATTTATGATGAATAATGACAAAAACCGAATTCCATTACCTCCTCCTGAAGTTCCTTCAATTTTGGAGATTCATCTATCTCACACTTAAGGGTAGCAACCACTTCCTTTAGTTCCTTATCACTACCCTCAATTCATCCACCTAAAATAATCAATCAAATAAAATTTATGTGGATGTAGGTATAATGAATAATGAGTAACCCCACTAGGAAAAAATACAATATAATATAATATACATTCTTTGTGAAATCTTGTTTCTTATAATAAATTCACTAACTGTTGACCTTTGATATGTAGGAGAGGAGGTCTAGTGAATAGCAGAGGGCAGCCTAGCTGGTGAAGTGGTAAGCCAACAGTCTTATTTATGTCATTGTTGTATGGTAAGAAATTTTGTGTATTTGAAATTAATCGAGTGATAATTGTAAATAAATAAATAAATAAACCAAATTTGATGATGTGAGTTCATGAGAAATGATCATCATTTATTATGGTTCAATTATAACTTTTGATGAACCAATTTAATTAAAAGGGAACAACATTATGGGTTGATTGTATTAAAATTGTAGAAGTACTATTTAGGGATTTTTATACAATGATAAAATTTGAGTTTGATGGGTTAATTATGGATTAAGTGGTATTGGTTTAGATGGTTGGAGGTGATTAGTGAATTAGAATTCTTATGGTTCAGTTAAGGCAAGCCTATGAACCGGGTTTCATTTTGTAGTCTGTGTATAACACTTGCACTATTTAATTGGGAAAGGATATACTGTTAATGATGGATGTTTAGAGGGCTAATAAGAGGTTTAATGAGGTTTTAATTAAGGCTAATGAAGTGGGTTAAATGCTGGTTGTAATAATAACCCAAGGTTTATGGTCTGGTTTAAGTGAACCCATGGTTCACTTGGTTTTGGTTCACTATATATATTTGGAACCCTTATTCTCTCTTCATTTTTGCTCCATAAGTATGAGAAGGGTTTCATGGTTGATGGCTGAAGTGAGTCAAGGTGGAAAGGGAAGAAATTGAAGGGGAATTGAAGCCTAAGGTGAGGGCTTTTATAGTTCATGGTTAGGAGAGGCTAAAGGGCATAGTTTGGTGAGTTGGGGTGTTGAAATTGGTGGAGGATGCAGCTGTTAGGTGATCTCCAAGCCATAATCCAGCTGAGATAAAGAGGTTTCTTGCTTATTGAGTTTCAACAAAGTGATTTAGGTAGGTAGTAACCTTGGTAAAGATTTTTATCGAAAATACTTTGGTTTTTTCAAGATTTAGTGTTGTTTTGGCTAAATTTTCCCTTGTATCCAAATTTATGTTTTATGTCTTGGTTGCATGGTTTCATTTAGCATCTTAGATGCTAGTTTCTAGAACCATGAATGTTGGGTTGTGAATTATTTAAAGCAAGTTTCAAGAACGGTGATGTTCAGCCATGGTTTAGTTGTAAAATTGTTTTGTTTCATTGTTTTCGGTACATTGATGTTGAAAGTTTATATTGGTATGATATGGCTTTGTATATGAAGCAATTTAGTTAATGTATCAATCAATTTAGTTTTCTGGGTTGTTAAGAAACATTAGTGTTGATTGTGCTTTAAAATATACAGCTCATGTTATAACTGTTAATCACACAGATCCGATTTTTGACCCTCCAAAAACGAACTAAACCAGATCCAAACTGTACAGAATTAGCCCACATGCTATATACCTATTGGAAAGTTATAAGAGTCTACTTTCCAATGCATCAAACGATGCTCAATTTTGAGTTTTCTAGAAAAAGTTATGATAATTTTACTAAAGGTGGTTTAACATTACTGTTTGTAAACGAATTTCATGTTTTTGAACAAAATATTCTTTTCATATCATGGTTCATTACTATTTGAGTTAAAATATATATAAAAAATTGATTTTTGGGATTGATATATCATGTCTTAAGAAACTTAAAAATGTTATCTTAAAAATTTAACAAGTGGTTTAAGATTCTTGAAATTGAATTTAAAGTGTTTGGAGCTGTGTTTAATTTAAATCAATTTCAAATGGTTGTAGTAAATTATACTTTTGGTTTACCAAATGAATTGGATTTCTTGTAATTATTTCAATTGGATTTTTTGGTCTTGTGCTATAGAAAATCATCATTTAATATAAAATGTAGATTTCCATTAGTTTGACATCATTTTCAACAAATGTAAATTTAATTTAGTATAGCTTGGTTTTGCTTTATTTTAACCAAATAAAAGAATTGCTTTGTTTTCTACAATGCATATAACACTGGTATTTCGAAATTGTGGACTCTTCTAAACCCTTACCTAGATTTATATTTTTAACAAGATTTTACATAGCTAATTAATTTTTCTTTCCAAAGACTTGATGTTAAAATGATGAGGCTGAAGCCTATGAGATATGCTTGTGACTTACTACGTTACTATGAATGTGGGATTCCACTAGTTGTGATATGATGAATGAGACAACAGTATCATCTCCTGTACCAGCATCTCCATCTCCAGCCCTAGTAGCATCATCCCTAGCAGCAACAGCACCCTCAGACTCCTCAGAATCCCAGATCTCAGGGCAAGTAGAAGGTCCAGTCCGCATGTATGCTTGCATGATCCGGAACATACGGCACTGGGAATCATATAGGGTCTCCATCTGCCGCATCATCTCCTCCTGAGTCCTCACGAGGGCCACCATCTGCTCCAGCACCAAAGGCATGTGGCCGGATATCATAGTCATCCGCCTATGTAGGACCTCCACATTAGCTACTAGATCGCGAAGGGTATCTGCAACATGAGTAGAAGAACGAGGAGCCTCAGCTGAAGAAGGAGGGGCATCAGCTGTAGTAGGTGGACAAGAAGAGGAAGGAATATCAACCGAAGGGGGAGCAGTAGGAGAAGCAGGGGGAGAGTAGGAGAAGAAGGGGGAACATCAGTAGAAGCAGGAGCAGCAATAGAGGAAGATGGAACCGCTGAAGTAGTAGAGGAGGAAGGAGCAGTACCACTATCAGCGGGCCTCCTGGAATGAGTAATACCCTTGGTGGCTCTGCGGATAGGCTGGCTCAAAATCAAAGGTCGAAATCTAGGATACGTAGCTGAGGATGCCGAGATGAGTCTAGCTATAAGGCATCCATAGGGGAGAGCAACAGATCTCTTAGGGTCATCGTAGACCCCAAGAATGGTAGAGATGATCACAGAGGGAAGGTCTATCGAATCACCCTTCAGGAGGGCATAAAGAAAAAGAGATCGAGAACTAGGAAGAGAGGAAAAGTGAGAAACAGGCCAGAGGTTTGTGAAGACGATCCTCAGGATGACACTGGTAGTGACAGGGAAGCTGGCAGTGCGGAGAGGTCCCACTCCATCATACTCCGTCGCCTCCCCTGTCAGGGAAGTGGCAACAGTAGAGAAGTCAGGGGTGGTCTCACCTGAATAGGGATAGACAGGGTGCTCTACCCTGGGAATCTGAAGGCTGGTGGAAATAAAGTCAGGAGAGACGTGGAAATAAATGTAGGAATAGAATGAAGACTGGTCGGGAGCAATCTCATGGATATTGCTATAGAACACCCTAACCAACTCATAGCATGTGGGAGCAAAACCACTAAAGAGGGGTAGCCACCCTCCAACCTCCATCAAACTCAGAACTGTAGGAGCAAAGTCCTCAAAAACCACACTCCTCTCTAATAAGATCGTCCTAAGATGGAAGCGATCATCATACTTTCCCTTCTCAATGTCAGAATAAAACCTGACATCTCTCTGGTCAACCCTAGCTCTCTTAGAGGGATTCCCTACTGAAGTTCTAGCCATCTAGGATTTGGAATAAATAGGAATTGGAATAGAGATAAAGAAAAATAAAAATAAGAACATGAACAACACAAATTGGGTTAGGACAATTGCATAAATAATTCAACAAAAATTAAGAAGAATTAAACTAGGATAAATGTGTGCAAAAATAAATTAGAAAAGTGTTAAAACAGGGCCTAAATTGAAATCAATTGAAAGAAATTGAAACAGAAGCGAGTTCTACAAAAATTTGGCCGAGCGCCTAAGACCGCCTGAGATCGCCGACGGCAATTAGGTCGGCGCTCGTGGTTGCCGTAAGCAATGATTGGGGTTTTTTTGCACAAAACCAATTAATGATAAAATCTTCGACTAAAACTAATTCAAATACGACCTATGAATTATTTAGAAAGAGAATAAACAACTTTTAAACAAATGCCCCAAAAATGGAGCTTCAATCGAAATTTTTTTTGAGAAAACCTAGCCCTAGCCGTGAGTGGTGTGTGGAAAATTTTTGTGGAAGAAGGAGAGCTTGACATTTACCTGTTAGTGTCGTTTGGAGTCGAGGAGCAGTTGATTGAGGTCGGAGAAGTTGAGCGCCAAGTGGAATAATGCTCGGTGAAGTCTTTGGGGAAAACTATTCGACCGCGAGAGAGAAGGAGCGATGTTGAGCGTTAGGTCTATCGCGGGCGTTAAAATTTTTTTTTATATAAACCTCTTAAGCCGAATGCTAGGTATCACCTGGCTTGGGTTTAAACCCTAGGCAGTCAGCGCCCAATTGGCCCGGGTGCTGAGCGGTCAGTCTTCTTTAGGTAATAGTAAACTAAAAAGTTTTCATAGCTAACCAAAACAATAACAACTATATAGTAGACAAAAAATAAATAAATAAATAATATAAAGTTAAGCTATAGAGTAAAAATAATTATAACTGAAACCATTAAAAATCTGAATTATTATAAATTACTGAAAATTTAAAATTTTCAGAGTCTGTATAAAGATTACCCAGAAATACGTGGAAATTGCAAATCAACACTCTTGATATATATATAATGTCTCACCGATACCTGATTAGAATAAATTGATATATACATAATATTTTTTTCTATCGCAAGATTATATTGAGGTTGAATGTATACTTAAAATATTATTGTTGAATATTGTTTGTTGCCTGTTAGCCAGTTGCACTAGGACATGCCAAGGTGTGGTGAAGCAGTGTACAATGTGGAATTGCACCTGGGTGTGAAACCTTATGCAATATGGGATATGTATTAGTACAACTAGGTGTGTGTAAATATGTATTGTGGGTGCAGTATTTTGATACAAGTTAGACTAGAAGAAACCTATGATTTTCTTCTCAAGCTTGCATATAAGCGGATGCGTTTATATGTACAGATTGATGATAGAAGATTGGTAGTGTTCTTTTACAGTATTTTGAAGTTAAATTATATTTTGAGAAATGGAATTGAAATGATGAAAATTTTGAATTGTTTTGAACTGTCGGAATTTTGTTTTGAAATATAGAATGAATAAGATTGTTTTAAATTTCGAGGTTGAAATTTTTGTTAAGTGGGTAGGATGTAAGACCCCGAATTTTCACCTAATAAATAAATAAATAATAAATAAAAGAAAATATGAGTTAAGTTAAGATTTAGAGGTAAGTAATTCAAATAGGTCATAAATTGTAAATAAAGAAAGAATTTTAATGAAATTAGCCTAAAAGAATAAAAAGGGTATTTTGGTAATTTTTAGAAAAGGGTAATTAATAATTAGGTCATTAAATAATAACTAGAATTAGAAAATAGAAGGAAATAATTTATTTCGACAATCTAGAAATTAAAAGAAATTAATAAAAAGCCTAAAAGTGGGAAAAAGGGTAATTAGGAGATTTCACGTCTTAATTTGGGGAAAATAAGGTTTTAGGTGATAATAATGTTTAATTAAATGTTTTGCACGAAAATAGGTTATAAATAGGAGTTTAGATAATAAGAAACTTAATTAGGATTGTTTAAGTAGAAAAATAGAAGGTGGAGAAAAAGTAGGAATTAAATTAGAAGGATTAGACTTTAACTAGACCATGGTTGGGTTAGCCCAAATTAAATTAGCCAATTAGGGTTGGTTTAGGATTTCTAAAGCTTAGTCTAAATAGGAAACTAAGGTTAGACAAGAGGGAATTTTCGTGGGTTTCTTATGGAGAGAAAGGAGGGAGAGAAAGGAAGGAGGTTTCTAATGGAGGTGTCTAACCAGCCACCATCAAAATATGCTCGGGGAAAATCCGTACGGTGGATCGCCTTCAAATCTGGAGGTTTTGTTCATTATTGATGGAACTGCATTGTGTACGGTGGAGATTTGAATTGGAAGAGTCTAGCTTGGTGCGTTTGGGAGCAAAAGTCAGGTCCAGAATTAGAAGTTTCAATGGAAGAAGGATTTAGCGTATAAGGCAAGTAGTAACCCTTGGAAAACGTGAGGAACTGCATGATTTTGATTTCTGTGATTTCATATTGTTAGAATGGATTAGACGGAATTGTATTTACATAGAATCAAGTTGCTTATATTTTCATGATTTGTATTCTTGATGGATTTACCAATTTAAAGAAGAAAGCTTGGTTGGATTATGTAAATAAAGGTAGGAGGGTATTTAATTTATAAAAATTACTCTAGAAGGCTTTAGGAATGTTTTAGAATGTTATTAGATTAATTTAGACCAAAGAAACATATGTCAAAGGAATAAAAATCCGAACTTTAGAAATCTGGAAATTTCTGTTTAATTTTGCACTAGCGCCCAGGATCGCCCAGCCCTGTAGAGGTAGGCGCTCTGTTCAGATTTTGCAGATTTTGGGAATTTTGTAATAGGAATAATTATCCAATAAATTTTCTGATTAGTTAAACATGTTAGCATCTTTATAAAGACCTAATTAAGCTATAAAAATTATAAAATTAATTTGGAAAGATTAAGCAATAAATTGAAGGTTATAATGAAAGGATTGTTTATAAAAGAGTCAAAGGGTATGGATATTGCTAGAAATAATACTACTGAAATTTATAGCTTATAAACATCTTTTAAACTTCATTTTAGGTCTGTAGAACATGCTGGAAAAATAAAATACAGAAAATTCAAATAGAAACTAGCTTAGGTGCTAAGGTAGGAAATTGGATTCTAATAAAAGGGATTAATAAAGAAAACTCGAAGTAAGATTGGATTTACTTTACTTTGAGCTTTAAATAGGAATATTGGCTACTGGAATTGCATAAACTTAGATTTTATCGGATTTATGATACTTGAGTTTTATTTTGAATATAATTGGAAGAATTGCATATGTTATTCTGAAAATGCCTATAATTGGATTTGTTATAATTGAATCATGATTTTCACATGGAATGGAATACTTGGGTATGGATTGGTATGTGGTATGATGTTGTTCTCTTTAATTTTACGGTTGGGTGATACGGCTTCTGTAGTTGAGTTGATACCAAATTTTACGGCAGAGATGGGTAATCCTCTGTGTAGAGATGTGTAATCCTTTATGGGTAAAAGTGTGTATGCCTCCTACATTAGCGTGTCCTTCCGTATGTGGTTTTATCGTGGTTTGTGTCAGTGGGCTTAGCTATATATGGATCCATAGTTTTGGCTGGTTAGCTAAGTGGTATTTAGTTTGAGTTGAGTTACTCCTATATGCGAGTGCGCTTCCCTTTGCAAGTTAGTTTGCTCTGGGAAGGTCCTATGTCTGGAGGGACACCTCGGTGAGCCGCTGGTGATTCCCTGTACATGTGGATAAGCGACCACACTCCATGTATTGATTCTGGTGCTACATGCTGGTGGTACGTCCAACTCTGCGGGGTTCGTGTGCAATAAGTCGGTGACTACGGCTCTTGCCTAAGCTGCGCTGCATGGGGCTTGAGTATCATTAAGTAGCACTGCCCCTAAGCCGCATAGTGGAATAGCAATTAGTTGAGTGTCATCTCAAATACTTATCATCTTTGTGAGTCCTGCAATGGCACATGTTTTATCGCTTTTATCGGTTTTACCCCGTTAACATCAAGTTACTGATATTTATACATGATCATCTGTTTTATCGCTTTACTTGGAATTACCATGGATAACTTGGATTTCTCGTCTTATCGTTGATTTATCGAATACCTCATGACTATTTGCTTACATTGGACTGTTTCAAATTGCATGCACCTGCTACTTGCTAAGATGTAAATCTCACTCCGTTTTCCCCTATTATTTTTAGGTTGCTTGGAGCGATTGCGAATATGGGGTTTTAATTTGATGGGTAGAATTGTAATTGGTATTAATGTCACATGTTGATTAAATAAACCTTATTGTAAACTGAATTGATATTATTGAATAAAGAATTGTTTTTATTGGCCACCATAACTCTGATGTAATTAATTAGTAGTTTTTAAAATTAGTGGGAATCTTTTTGTATCTGACCTCAGCTTCGTGGTAACACCTCGAGTTTGGTTGTTGAACCGGACTTGGGTTGTTACAGTAGCGAACCGAGTTCGGGTTGGGTGCCGGATTGCACTTACCCGGGTTCGGGGCGTTACAGTAACACTATGCATGTAGAAAACAATTTATATAGATAGGGAAAATAACAGTGGTTTCATACTCGGTAAAATAATCAAGTAATCACTGTCAGTAAGGTAAACTATTAATCACGATATAAAACCATTCTCAAAAACAGTGCTCTAAATAAAGAAAGTTTATTATGTAAATTTCGTTTCAACTATTAGAACAATGTATTATAAGTCATAATTACCTGGTTTCAGTTTCTGTTACTTTGTATTTCCTTAAGAACAATTTAACCCGTATTTCATGATTCCATAATATTCAATTTTTAACAATTTAAACGAAGTCATAGCAGTTCTGTACAATTATGACATTTAAGCATTTCATTTAAATAAACAGTCTCGTTAGATATGTCTAAACCAATCAATCAATCTCAAAATCCATCATATAATCAATAGTAAAAGTCCACCTTCAGGTAGTAGCCTACCTCTGCCACAGGACGTAAACACATAGTACCCACACTAACTCCGTAAGAGAATGCACATCTCTACGACTACAGGTACCCCCTGCAAGAGATAGCATAACTCGACCGTAGGATGTTGACACACATCATCTACCTCTATCGCAGGAGATAGCTTCCTCACCTTTCAGTGGTAACTCACACACCCATCCCCCATGTGGGATGCAATCACGCATAATTACATCTCCCCCACATGAGGTACCTCTCCTATAGGATGCCATCCATTGGAAATACATCTGCCCCACATGAGGAAATATGTCTCTCCCGCAGGAGGTAATGTCTCCGTCACCAAGCGGGTTAAGGTCTCTGCCACCAAGCGGGTAATAATCTCTGCCACCAAGCAGGTTAGGGTCTCCGCCACCAAGCGGGTTAAGGGTCTCCGCCACCAAGTGGGTTATAATCTCTGCTACCAAGCAGGTAATCAATAAAACTGGCCACCAAGCCAATACACAAAAAATTCTCAATTTCAATATTATTTATAACATATTAGGTTCATGTTCGAAGTCCGGTTCTAAATAGTTCCTCAGTTTATTAATCATAATATTTTGTTCAGTACATAAAAATGCATTCAACGTGATAACCCGATTTAGTGTTAAATAGATATTTAATTATGTAAGAAATTTGACGCATAACACGTACACTAGAGTGCGGGTCTAATAATGTATTCATTATATTATTATAAAGAAATTTAATTGTTTAATAGTATAAGTGGGTGGTTTTTAAAGTAATAGAATTTAATTAAGATTTGGTTATAATATAAAAAGTTATTCAAGTTTGGATATAGTGGGAGAAATTCACGTACATAATATGATTTAGATTTGGTTTATGTTTTTAAAGTTATTAAGATCTGGTGAGGGTCAAAAAGACAAATAAAAGTATTTAGGTTTTAGTTTAAGTCAATAAAGTAAGAGAGAAGTATTTAAGTTTAAGTTTTTATTCATTAAAGTATATAGAAATATTTAAAGTTTAGGCTTGTAATGATTAAAAGCCATGAATTCGTTTTACATATTTGATCACCTAGGAACGCTGACCAGGTTAGCGCTCATAAGCGATAATGTGTTTCGGAAACGCATGTTCTGTTTTAAATAAAATGAGCGTTGAGCGACTGTCAGACAGCGATCGCAAGCGCTCAAAAATTTTCAACTAACGCCGAACAGCGCTAAGTGCAGGCATGGTCGGCGCTCTATCCAAAACGACAAAATGAGTTTCGAAAACTTTTTTTTTTTTTTTTGTGTTCTAATCTCTTCTAACATTCATATACGATTAATATCAAACTATATACGTATATTTACAACATAAAAAGAACATGCAACTTGAATCGAATAATCCCATAACACAAAACAAGCGTTAAAACGAAGTGCTACCTACCTTTGTTTGAACCGTTCTTCTCCTTCTTCCCCTAACCAGCAGCCTTCATAGATACGAAACACTCTGAGAAACTAGAAATCCACTCGCTTGCTCTCTTCCTCCTTCTTCCTTTTCTCCTCTCGATCTCTCTCTCTCTTTCGTTATTCTTCTCTTCAGCCGTCAAAAACCCAAAACAAGACATACGATCAGCCCCAAATAAAATATAAAAACCCTATTTTATTCTCATCTGATCCCATGCATTTCCCTATGATCATGTTCCATACTTATCCACCCATTAGACTTAATAAGGACTGTTAATCCATACTTAACTTGATATCTCACGATCCAACGGTCAGATCTGCGTCAAACTCCGGATCTCCTCTATCAGTGTGATCATCTATAATTATACTTAATATTCTTCAATAAAATTCTCATCTCCTCGACTTCAGGCTTCAAATCAAGCATAATTACCAATATGCCATTATTCCAATTACTAAGCTTTAAATATCATTGTTAATAGACAATCTAAACCCCAACTTAAATCGATTATTATTTCTCAAGTCTAATAATAATAATTTAATTAATGTATTTAATTATCTCTCAATATCTAATGAGAATTGACAAAAATACCCTTCTCTTGATATTTTCACATCTACCCATTCAATTTCTTCCAAAATTTCCAAGTTTATTCTCTAATTTATTTTGACAAATATATGGACATTCAAGATATTCATATTTAATTATTATTTATTTATTTACTGAAAATTCTGGGTTTTACACAAGGAGTCAAACACATATCTCAACATCACGGTTTCAATGGGCAAAATAATCCGAGTGTATATAAAATCATTCAGAGCTCAAAATATGTTCAGATAGTTCAAATACAAGTGTAGTAACTCTTAAAATCAAGTTTTGTTTAAAAGGGGAAAGTTGGGAACAATGGGACTAAGTTAATAAGCCACTTTAGCAAAACGTACCGAAAATCTTTATAAAAATTTATTTTAATGATCCGCTAGTACAAACTATCTCAAAATTCTCTAATCTTGATGGTACATTGGTTGAAATTGAATAAAAATAATTTCGTAGTGAAAAACTAGGCTAGTTGGAAGATTCTAAAAAATCTAACAAAGGGGCGCTCGAGCGGCTTTGGGCGCTCGAACGAGCGACAAGAAAATAGGTTGATTCAGGGTTGGTCGCTCGAGCAACGCTTCGAGCATTCGCCTTCGGGGTTTTGATCACTTTTGGGTTACTAAAAAATTAAAAAGCACATTTGGGGCACCTCGATACCGCTCGAGTGGCATCGAGCGCCCACAAACAGCTCTTGAGACCCATACGGGCGCTCGAGTGGCGGTTCGAGCGGCCTGTCGTAAATCACAGTTTTTGATTTTTCTGAAAAGTTGCGTAAATCATTCAAAAATCGAAAACTTGAATTCTACAGCATCAAATCCGTACTAAACCATTCAAGAATACTTTATAAACATGATAGAACAATTTTAAACTATAAAAACACAATATAATACACAAACGAGTCATACAAATAAACACAATATAATACACAAACAAGTCATCAATCATATAAATAAACATGAACATCGAATAAACACGAAAATCTGTTTGTGCAAATTTTAAAGGTACTACTTACCTCTTTTAAGATTAATCATTCTCCAACAACTCTGAAAATCACCCCTTAACAATTCCAAACGAACCCAGCAACTCTTTATCTCGTCTAAATCAAACAAGAGAAAGTTCAGAACTCACCTAATCGTTTAAAGTTCTAAAATAGTAGGTTTTTCAAACCTATTCCTTACCTTTTATTCCAAACAAAATCTCCCACTTTCTCCTTCTTAAAAATCTGCTCTAAGATGCTAGGAATTAGGGTTTGTGAAACTCACGAAGAGGAGAAGAGAAGAAGGGAGGTGCGACTGGTTTCTCTTCCTTGGGCGGCTATTTCCTCTTTTTCTTTTTTTTGTACGTGAATAGCAAATAGCCTAAACCCTAAGACCTTAATTACTATATAACCCTCCTTCATTAAACCCAAGATCAAACCCCCTGTAAGCACCTTATTTTTGCACCCTTGGAAGTGCTGAAAATGAAAACCCTGGCAGAAAGTCAAACCCCGAGGGGACAAAAAATAGACTTTTGATCAGGTGATAGTTGACCACCTTGCTTTATCTCATTGGATAGAGAATCCCAACACAGTTCCAACGCAACTGAGTTTGCAGGAATCGGAGTCCAGATGAAGGTTCTGCGGGCGGTCAAACTTGAGGGGGAGCCGAAAGTTGACTTTCTAATAAACCCCGATCTAGGTGCTTACCCCCATGCCATTGGATAGAGGGCTCCGATAAGATTCTAACGCAATTGAGTTTGCCCAGATCGGAGCCCGGATGAAGAAAATATGAGCTGACAAAATTCCCGAGCAGCAAAACCGGCAAACTGCGCACGTGGCAAAAAGCTGCACACGGGGCGAGTTGCGCAGGAAAATTTCTCAGGGCTCAAATCCGTAAATATCCAAACATTCAAAAGATCCCAGGGACCAATCTGAAAATATCTGAATAAAATAATATTAAATCCAAATATCCCAGGGACTATATCTTAATTTTTGGATTTTTTAAACAAACGAGCGGCCACATTAAATGTTTTTTCATCATGCTGCCGCTCCTGCGGACATGGCAAGCGGTATGCGCTCAGCTTGCGCTCAGCACAAGCTTAGCGGATACCCTTTTTTTTCTCTCCTATAAAAACCACGCGACCATTCATTGCAGCGTGGTTCGGATTTTTAGGGTTGGGCATTTTAAGGTTTGGCATTTTTTTTGGTTGGGCTTTCTTCCTGATTGGATTTTCTTTCTTTTTCATCGGTGTCTTCTTCGTTGGGCATTCGAAGGTGGTCTTGACCACCATCTTCCCCAAAGAAAAAACTAGACACACTTCTTCTCCACCTTCCTTGGATCCTTCTTCCCATCCTCACCTCTTGATGCTCGGAGGCGAAATGCTCTTGATGCTCGAAAGAGGAGGCTCCAGCAACTGTTTGTGCACTCCCAGGAAGCCTCACGCACACCCTGCAAAGGATTAAAACAAGGTAATGTTCCCTGTTTAATACAAGCAAGAATGAGCCCATTTCAAGCTTTCAAGCATGACTAGGGTGTTTTCTGTGTTTGCCAAGTTATTTGCTATTCGTGCTTGATTGATTCGAAGGGGGAGCATGTTCCCCCATGGTAATCTCATCTTTGCTGTAACCCGATGTAAAGACCCCCTGTTCCCTTCTTCATGTTCTGTTAATTCATGTTCTATTAGTGTTTTGTTTTCGGATTTGTAGGTTTGCAAAGAGATTTGAGTCGTGAGGACAAGTTAGGTTAGATTAATTTTGAAGTGGGTTCAGGTGTCTTCTGGGAGTCTAACGATCCCCAGAAAGCAGTTACAGAGCTTAAAAACCTTAAAAAACCAGTCAATCATGGAGTTTGAAAAAAAAAACAGAGAATCAGGTATGCGCGGAGCTCGCGCCTACCTTTTTTGGGTGCGTTGAGCTCGCGCCGACCTTTTTTGGGTGCACTGAGCTCGCGCCTACCTTTTTTTTCGGGTGCGCTGAGCTCGCGCCTACCTTTTTTGGGTGCGCTGAGCTCGCGCTGAGCTCGCACCTACCTTTTTTTTTGGATGCGCTGAGCTCGCGCCTACCTTTTTTGGGTGCGCTAAGCTCGCACCTAACTCGTGCTGAGCTCGTGCCCACCTTGCCCGCGGGTGCTATTTTCGCTGTTTTCGGTCCGCCCACCTCATGCTGACCTCGCGCCTGGCGCCCGGAGGTTGGCGCATATCCTTTTAAGGCCAAATTGCTCATATTTTTTAAATTCCAAAAATACCCCCATACCGTACCGCGGAGGGCTTCGCCCCCCGCACCCCCAACCCCTGTTGTTCTCCGCGCATCCAACTCGTTCCTTGGTGATCTTTTATATCTTGTGCATTTCGTGATCTCTGTATGTTCCGTGATTTTGCTGGATGTGGATGAAATTCTCAAACCAAACCAAATGAGCCAATAGGGTTTACGGATCACCCAGAAACCCAACATGGGACTCAGACAGACCACCCGATCTAACTTGATTTCCAGTGGGCCTTCCAACAGGGCCCACCCGGCTCGAACCATTGAATTGTGCTTAAATAAGATAATCAAAGGAACTGGGCGGGCCAGACCACTTGAGGCCCACCCAAGCCCTATGTGGGGCATGCATGCTTAAATTAGGTTGTGGTTTGGCCGAGACCACGAGCAGGGCCCTTTCAGGCCCACCAAGCCCATTGAACCAGACCAGGATAGGGTTTTAAAACCCTAACCAAGGAAGTCTTGGGCTTTCAAGCCCAAGCCCAGGTAAAGGGCCCCAAGCCCAGGCTTGGCCCATTTTGGAAACATAAGCAAGATAAAACCAATAAATCACTTGGCTACCATGTGTGGCCCACTTACGGGCCTGCAAAGCAATCCGGCCCACCTTGCATGAAAATAACTTAATAACCCAACTTGAACTCGAAAATAAAATCAAGTCAAATTGAACCAAAGTCCAAAGGGCCACACTTGGCCCACCAAGGGATACCGTGGGCCTTCCAACGGGGGCACGCCCCACCAGACCCATATCAATTTAATTAAAGAAGATAAAATCAAGTAAAGGGACCCACACCACATTGGCGGTCCCTCCAGACTTAATCAAATTGCATGATGGAATAGGAATCGGGTGAGTGAGAGACCAAAGTTGACTCAAACCAGGGAAACCTATGAGACTCGTCACTCGACGGGGCGGACCGGGGTGTCTATGGACTTCCCCGGACCATAACCGAGAACTTACTTAGAATCTCTAAGTCGCAGACCAGTCTAATAGAAAATCTAGGCACCCAGGTGTCCGCCTGCACCCCATCAGGCGGTGGCGACTCCAAATTCCCATTTTACCCAGTGAGACCCACCGAAGTCAGGCGCGCACACCCCCTTTTAGCCCAATGGTCTAACCCCAACATCAATACCTAATCAAATCTAGTCACCCAAACCAAAGTTGGGTTCGACCAACCATTTCTTTTATTTTATTTAATTTTAAACTTTTGCACAGCTTTTAAAATTAATTGCGTTATTTAAATTAATGAAAGATTATTAATTAAATTCACAAAAACCCTAGCTTACCTTTGGTTTAAGTCTCCACTTGCATTTGGTTAATTGTAACATCTCCGATTTGCCTCTGGTTCCCATCCTCTGTATAAATTAACAACACCACAAATTTTTTTATTTTGGGGTTTTATTGTAACGCCCCAGATCCGGGTTACGTAATAAAACCATAACTCGTATCTGAAGGTTAGTTTTTCACACAAGATTGATATATCAGTGTAACGCCCCATAACCAGGTATGCCTCTCCAAGACATTCCCTTGTCTCTGGTCATCACAGGTTGTGTGCGCGCGTGGGAAACGCGGCACGGGGTAATTCGGAGTCGCCACCGCCTGATGGGGTGCAGGCGGACACCTGGGTGCCTAATCTTGTCTAATTAGGGCGCTTGGGTCTGCGGCTTGAGATTCTAAGGTTGGTTTTCGGTTACGGGTTGGGGAAGTCCGTAGACACCCCAATCCGCCCCGTCGGATGACGGGTCCCGTGGGTTCCCTATCTTGAGTCAGCTTTTCTTCACTTTGGTTCTCACCCGATTCCTAATCCCGCATGTAATCCAGATTGAGTCTTGGCGGGATCACCTGAGTTGGTGTGGATCCCTTTAGTTGATTTTATCTTTTCTTGCTTAAGTGATCTGGGTCTGATTGGGTGGGCCCCGTTGGAAGGCCCACGGTGTCCTTGGTGGGCTTTGGTAAGCCCATGTGCCCCTGGTGGGCCTCCGCCTAGCCTAGGAGGCCCTGTGGGCTTTGGTTTAGTGAGCTGGTTTTATTAACATTCAAGTTTAAAGCTTAAGTAGTTTTCATGCAGGTGGTGGGCCGGATCGGTTTGTGGGCCCCTCAGGTGGGCCCCCACGGTGGCCAAGTAATTTTGGGTTATTTTATTTAATTCTACCAAGATGGGCTGGTCACTGGGCTTGGGGCCCATGATCCAGGTTTCGGGCTTTGAAAGCCCAGTGCTTCAAAGTTTAGGGCTTGCACCCTAACTTGGTTCGGTTAGTGGCTTTGGCGGGCCCGACAGGCCCTAGCCCATGGTCTCGGCCAAACCACGCAATTTATGCATTCATTCATCTCAAGGTGCGGGCGGGCCGCATTGGGCTTGGCCCACTCGGTTCAATTAGTCTATTTTGCTTAGGTTATTTGATCCACATGCTTTGGTCCATTGGGCTTGGTGGGCCCCGTTGGAAGGCCCACAAGTGTGCCGGGTCGGACCGGTTGGTCCGAGTCCCAAGTTGGGTTTCCGGGTGGCCCGGAAACCCTATCGGTTCAATTAGTTTACTTCAACACATACCAAAATTCGGTAATACAACAGAATGTATAAAAAAACAGGCTTCTGTGTGCATCCGGCAACTCAGGCCGGACACACAGGGTCCATAGGTGATCCGGCCAGTGTATCCGGATACACAGAGGCCATAGGTGATCCGGCCTGAGTATCCGGATCACCCTGGAATTGGCCTTTTTGGGTTTTGGCCTTTTGGGACTGATCCCAGGAGCTCCCAGGGGCATGTTAAGGGTCTTGTGGGCTCCTGGATGAGCCCACGTATGTTCAGGCTGGATGGAGAAGCCCTCCTTGGCTTCTTTCCTGGCTTCCAGCAAGAGGGAGGGGGAATGGGGGGCATGCTTGCATGTAAAAAAAAGGGATCAGTGATCCTTCAGTCAAGGGAATGTGGCCATGGCTACCTAGCATATTATCATCCAAAAGATCATCACATGCATGCTTAGACAATAGGAAACAATCATGTAGGGCTAGGGGATCATGGAACATGCTTGCATATACATCTAGCGTACTCACATGGACTGATTTTCAAATGACGAAGACAGCAGCTATCATGTCATGGAAGGCCTGGTCTAATATGTAATGTACACAACAGTAGACAAGGGCCCATACGGCTCTAGCATACATGCCACTACGCGTGTAAGAGAAAACACGAAGAAGATAGAGAAACAGCGAAGTCTAAGCTCCCGCCTCATGCTTAAAACGAAAAAAAAAACTAGAAGAAAGGGAAGAGAAGGGGGCTTATGCCGGGGTACATCATGTGAGCCAAGAGATGAACATGCTCATCTGAAAAACTACTAACATATGAGACTTAAAACAGTGGCTAAAACATGCTAAAAATGGGGCAAAAGGAAACTCCCATGCTTCTTTGAGAAGCCCACGTGGGCTCTTTACCCGTGGTGGCATTCATGCCATGAAGGGATGGTAAACGCATGGTTAGAACACCATGGCAATGAACTCAAGCAAAGGATGAAAACCAACTTAACAATAATTTTGGAAAATTCCTAGTTTAATATATATGCAATACAAGGCCGTTAGGAACCTCACCTGGTGGTCCTTGATCTCCTGAGCAACGTGAGGGTGCTTCCTTGGAGCTGGACAGCAAGCAGGAGCAGCTTCCTTCTTAACAACAGCAACAGCCTCCTCTTCTTCTTGTTGGGTTGTAGGTGGAGACGAAGGAGGAAGAGAGGATGAGAATGGCTTGGATGGTATGGAGATGGGATGGAGGGCCAAAGGAGCTTGAAGAGGGAGGGATTCGGGTGAGAAAAAGTGGGAGGAGAAAGCTCCAAACAGCCAAGAAAAGCCAGCCCATGGAAATGAGCTGCTGTTTGCTATTTATAAGCAAACTTAATGTATCCGGACTTCAAGTCCGGATACACTAAGGCTCCTTTGTATCCGGACTTCAAGTCCGGATACACTAATGCTCCTTTGTATCCGGTCTTCAAGTCCGGATACAAACATAATCATTCGAAAATTAAATGCCGCTGCGGATTTGTCGGGCGATCGGCGCGGATCTCGCGCGAATATCTTGATGTATCCGGTCTTCACGTCCGGTCATGAAGGGAAGCTAGTGTATCCGGTATATGTGACCGGATACAAATCGGAAAATTACGGATTTGCCCTTCGACTTGACCGATTTGACCGATTCGACCGATTTGACACTTTTGGATATCTACGGATTGCCCCGTACGAATTTTTGTTTAGTCCTTGAGATTTTTGGATATTCAAGATTTAACCCCCGAGATATTTTGCTGCGTTGGCTGCCACGTGTGCAATTCCTGCGCCACGTGTGCAGTTTCCGGCATTTGCCGCCCGGAAACTTCAACAGCTTATATCTCTTTCATCTGATCTCCGATTTGAGCAAACTCAATTGCGTTGAACTCGTATCGGAGCCCTCTATTCAATGACATAGGGTTAAGCACTTGGCACGGGGTTCGAGGAAAAGTCAACTTTCGGCTCATCCTCAAGTTTGACCGCCCGCAGAACCCTCATCCGGACTCCGATTCTAGCAAACTCAGTTGCGTTGGAACCGTGTCGAGATTCTCTATCCATTGAGATAAAGCAAGGTGGCCAAATTTTATCTGATTAAAAGGTCAACTTTCCACCCTTCAGGGTTTGACTTTTTAGCCGGGTTTTGCATTTCTGGCTTTTCGGGAGCGCAAAAATGAGGTGCTTACAGCTGCCCCTCTTTGCCGGAGTCACCTTGCGGATGAACGGCTAAGAGAAAAAAGAATCTCGTTTTTGCGCCTGGCATTTCTGTCGACACGGTCGACAAGCTAAGTCCCTTGAAATTTTCATTTTGAGAGAGAAGCGGCCAAATCATGTGGCGTCACTCCCTGGCTTCGGAGTTTCCTTACCCTTTGCCTTCGGGTTTTTGTAGGGCAACTCTTCAGCATTTGATTTAAGTTTGAAAGAGATTAGATTGGACTTGAGCTCGCCAACCTGTTTCGGCGTTGATGCCAGACACTTGACAATATTCTTTCCTTTTTGTTTGTTCCATTAAAGCTTTTGGGTGACTTCAGACTTTTGATTCCTTTTGTGTCTTTTATTTGAAGCTTATTTTTCTTGTGGCGGCCAAGGGTTGAGTTAGGCTGCGGACCGAATGCAGGAAAGAGGAATGAAGAGTGGAGGAGGAGCTGCTGTTGGTGGGGAGGTGCTTCCAGCGCTGTCCAGTGCCTCAGAAGGGGCTCACACACCTGCTCTAATCTATTTACAAAAGTGTGAAATCAAAAATTACAAAAGGGCCATCCTGCCCGATGATATCTTCATTTATGCTCATTCTTCTTCATGTCTTGATTCTCTGTCGTTTCCAGAAGTGGGGAACAACTTGTTCCACCTTGCAGAGACACTTTGTTCTGGGGACTCCGTGTCCTTCAGCATTTGGGAGATGCTTTACTCCTTGGGGACACATTCTTGTGTCATTTAGATGTGGGAGGTGCCTTGCTCCTTAGTATTTCAAGTGGTGGGAGACGCCCTGCTCCTGAGGGACACATTTCCGTGTCATTCAAATGGTGGGAGACATCTTGCTCCTTAGGGATTTCAAAAGTGGGAGTCGCTTTGCTCCTGAGGGACACATTTCCGTGTCATTCAAATGGTGGGAGACATCTGGCTCCTTAGGGACACATTTCCGTGTCATTCAAATGGTGGGAGACATCTGGCTCCTTAGGGACACATTTCCGTGTCATTCAAATGGTGGGAGACATCTTGCTCCTGGTGGTTCAGAGTCGCCTTGCTCCTTTAGTCTTTTGCTCATTCTTTTCTTTGTCTCGGTTGTCTCTGAAGCTGCCTCTGCCTATCTCTGACTCATCTGTCAGCGGCTTTGGTTTCACAAGATTCTGCCAACCAATGTGTGAATACACTGTGATGGCTCCTTTGGCGCCCCATGTGTGAATACACGGTGACGTTTTCTTGCATCAGCGTGTGAATACGCAGTGATGACTTTTCTGCGTCCCATGTGTGAATACACGGTGACGGTTCTTTGCGCATTAGCGTGTGAATACGCAGTAATGGCTTTTCTGCGTCCCATGTGTGAATACACGGTGACAGTTTTCGCGCATCAGCGTGTGAATACGCAGTGATGGCTTCTCTGCGTCCCATGTGTGAATACACGGTGACGGTTTGTCTTGGAGATGCCTTGCTCCTTTTGTTTTTAAGCCTTGGAGGCTCCTTGCTCAATTCTGTCTTCAAATTCAATTTTTTGGGAGATGCCTTGCTCCTTAATTCTTCAATCAATTTTTTTTGTTGGAGGCTCCTCGCTCCATTCTATCTTCAAATTTCGGAGGCTTCTTGCTCCATTCTGTCTTTGCCCATTACTTATTCTGACTTGGTAATTTCTCTTTTCTTTCTTGATTGCATTCAAAGTTGCCTTCCCCAATCTCTGACTCATTCGCCAGCGGCTTTGGCTTCATAAACTTGGTCAACCGATGTGTGAACACACTGTGACGACTCTTTCTGCGTCCCATGTGTGAATACACGGTGACGTTTTCTTGCATCAGCGTGTGAATACGCAGTGATGACTTTTCTGCGTCCCATGTGTGAATACACGGTGACGGTTCTTTGCGCATTAGCGTGTGAATACGCAGTAATGGCTTTTCTGCGTCCCATGTGTGAATACACGGTGACGGTTTTCGCGCATCAGCGTGTGAATACGCAGTGATGGCTTCTCTGCGTCCCATGTGTGAATACACGGTGACGGTTTTTTGCGCATCAGCGTGTGAATACGCCGTGATGGCTTTTCTGCGTCCCATGTGTGAATACACGGTGACGGTTCTTTTGCGCATCAGCGTGTGAAAACGCCGTGATGGCTTTTCTGCGTCCCATGTGTGAATACACGGTGACGGTTCTTTTGCGCATCAGCGTGTGAATACGCCGTGATGGCTTTTCTGCGTCCCATGTGTGAATACACGGTGACGGTTCTTTTGCGCATCAGCGTGTGAATACGCCGTGATGGCTTTTCTGCGTCCCATGTGTGAATACACGGTGACGGTTCTTTTGCGCATCAGCATGTGAATACGCCGTGATGGCTTTTCTGCGTCCCATGTGTGAATACACGGTGACGGTTCTTTTGCGCATCAGCGTGTGAATACGCCGTGATGGCTTTTCTATCTGTCTCGAGTTCTGTTAGTACCTGTAGAAGTTCATGTGAAATTTAGTCAATTAGAATTCATTTGTTTCATCAAAATTATGTGCAAATTCAAGTAATTTCTCCTTTGTTGAAACCTTTTGGGGATTCACCAAATGTTTGGATTTTTCTTTCTGAAGTGGGTCCATGGCGAGACCAGCAATCTTTGGGTCAGTTACCTGACACTCTCATTTAGACTTAGGAAAATGTGCCATTCGGCACTCCCTGTAGGTGTCTCAACATTTTGGCCTTCAATGGCATGCCCCCTGGTTGAAATGAGGGGGGTTATTTTGGGTTCAGGGGGTTTCTTTGGTACTGCCCCGCCCTGGTTTTTCTTTGATTTTCTCTCTCTCTTTTTCTTTCTCCTTTTCCCCTACCCTTGATTGGGGGTTGTGTAAGGGATTTTTCTTTGATTGATTCTCTCATTTGGGTTTGGTGCCCCACCCCAGTTTTAGGGCCCTGACAATTTCCATGGATCATGACACACAATGATCAGAGAGGACTTATCCGTAGGACGAAATGTAGGCTTTGTTTCCAGTGTTTAGAAATGAAGGATGAACGGGCTCAAACCCTATACAGCTTCACTCTATGGGTAACCATTATGTCTAGCCAAAGTTCTTCTCTGTCTTTTATGGTTCTGTCATTGCCAGCTTGCCCAAGATTCCATGTTACATTCTCTGTAATCAAAAAGGACTTCATAGTAGGACGAAATGTGGGCTGGGCTTAAGGGTTCAAAAGAAATGATATAAAGGCTCGAAATTGACGTATGGGTTAAGCCATGTCTTGTCCACCCCTTTTTTGGTTAGGGCTCGCTTCACCTTTGTTCCTGTAACTTAGCTTCTTCTCATTTTTACATTTTTGTTCTTTTCTTTCTTTCCCTTCTTTCTTGGGTATTCTGCCCCAATTCTTGATTCTTGCCCTCGGGGTTTGCCCCGGCTTTCGTTCTCTTCTTTTTTTCTTTTCTTTTCTTTTCTTTACTTTCGAGGGACTGCCCCCAGTTCTTTCTTGAAGTTCTTGCTTTCTGGGGGCTCTTTCCTTTCCTCATTTCTGTCCCCTTTGTTCTTAGGGTGCTTTTTGCTCTGTCCTATCTCCACCTTCCTCCTCTTTGCGTCTCCGACTGTACGAATCTTTATGCCCCAGTTTTGGAGACAAGACATGGTAGGTTAAATGAAGGAATTGTTAGGCTCAAAGTGTTTTGCTAGGATTTCATCTGGTGTCAGATGATTTTTGGAGGAGATCAAGGATGGCCTTTCTTCCTTTCACAGAGAATGTAACACTTAATTACTTTTGCATGATTAGCTGGCTCGAGAGCCATTCTTCTTCTTTGTTCATCATTTTTTTTTTTTTCTTTTTTTTTTTGCTTTTTGACTTTTTGACTTTACCCCAGTTTGGGGTGGCTAGACATAACGTGGGTTAGAAATGAGACGATCAAGCTCAACACGTTTAACTAGCGGAATTTATTTGAAGTATCTTAACCAAAAAATGGCCTCTCATCATTTCATTGAGATCATTGATCCTGGATTATGTCAGTGACCTTTGACTAGTATAGGCACCCTGCCCTTTCTTTTCTTTTCTCCCATATCACAATTCTCCCCTTTGTTTGGCGAGGTAGGTTTCTGATGTGATGTTGGGGGGATCCCTTAGCTATGTCGAGACCTGCACAGTTTGTGCTGTTTGGCACGTTCCATTTGTCACATTTTGATTGTTCAGGTTTGTCCCAAGATCACGGTCATGCCTGGGTGTGGCCGAACACTTCAGTGATTTCCCCAAAAGATTTCATAATCTTGTAAAAAGATATATGCTGTGCAGTTCAGAGTTTAAAAGAAAAGAAAGCATAAGCAAAACAGTCAATCAAACTATGCAAAAGGGTGGCCGATGTAATCGGCGTTCTTGGAATTCCGTTGCATGCCACGGCCGGGAGCTCTCAAGTGCTCTTCTCATCATCATCCTCTCCTTCTTGTGGGGAGATGGGTGGTTCGGACATCCGAATCTGTGCTAACATGTCAGAGATGTCTTGTCCTTCAGTGGACCTTGGCTTCTCGAGCATTTCCTTCAAGAATCCTTGATCAATCAGATCTTGAATGTCATGCCGTAGGTCCCAGCATCGGCTTGTGTGGTGCCCTGGAGCACCACAATGGTACTCGCATCGCTCCGTAGCATTGTAGCTTCTGGCATTAACCAATCGAGGGTTCGGGGGCTTAATCCGCACGTACCCCTCCTTCAGCAGCATTGGTAGTAACTCAGCCGGTGCATATGGTAGTGGGGTAAAAACCCTCCTCAGTCTGGCCTCCATTTCTTCTCTTGTCCTCCTTGGGGGGCCCTCTGAATGATCCATCATTCGGTCGTGTTGCCCTTTGCCACGGTAGACGTTTAGCTTCTTCGTAAGCTGGGGAACATCTGCCGCTATGGCTTTTCCTTTCTCCCTTTGCCTTCGACCATCTGCTATGGTTAGTGGAGGGCTCACTTCTTGGCGGCTCAAGGGTATCCTTTCTTTCATGCTTTTGATTTCTTCTTCAAGAACCCTTACTCTGACTCGCAGCTCGAAATCTTCTTCCCTCCATGCTTCCCAGCGTTTATTCCACGCTTCTTCTCTGTCCTGTATTATTTGCCATAATATACGAAAAAGGTCCACCATCTCGCGAACCACCGGAAGCATTCCTGAAGTGCTATCCATGTTGACTGTTGACACGGTTCCTGATAGGAGAGATAAGCATTAGAAGGCAGAATACATGATGTGAAATGCCAAGATGCATGATGATGTTGAGGACTTCAATTAGTCTCTCTTTTTTTTTTTTTTTTCTTTTTTCAATTTGGCGGAGGGTCGATCTTGAGCTCCCCAGCTTCCAGCAGATCTTGGATGGCATGACGAAGGCTCCAACACTCATCAGTGTCATGCCCCGGTGCTCCTCTATGGTAACCGCACGCCTTGGTTGGGTCATACCCTCTACTCGCGGACGCCCTTCTATTTGGTGGAACCTGCTCCAGGTGTCCTTCTTGCAACAAGGTGGGCAATATTTCTGCTAGGGTATATGGGAGCTGTGTAAACACACGGTTCTTTCTTCCTTCCTTGGTTAGAGGCTCCTTTAGCCGAGCCGGGGCGCTACTGGCATGGGGACGGTCACTTCCTCTCTTGCGCTTGGCAGATCGGACCTGGTTGATCGTTCCTTCATATCCTATGCCTTCTTTCCCCCCATGGGAGAATCCTGTCACCTGGCCTCCTATCTTTCCATCCCTAACCGCATCTTCGATCCTGCCTGCCGCCATGATTAGGTCGGTGAAGTTCGCGGCACACTGTCCTAACAACATGGTGAAGTATGGTTGCCCCAGCGATGGGATGAATAGAGAAGTCTGTTCTTGTTCAAGGAGCGGGGGTTGCACCACACTTGCTAGTTTCATCCATCTTTTAGCGTAGTCTCCTACAGACTCGCTATTCCTTCTTGACAACCTTTGCAATTCTGCCCGGGTTTGAACCCTTTGGCTATTCAGACGATACCGTTGGATGAACACGGCGGCCAAGTCGTTCCACGTCTTAATTTTGATTTTATCCAGACTCAAAAACCAAGAGTAAGCCGCGTCAATCAACGACCTCTGGAAGAACTGTACCATGATCTGTTCTTCCTTGGCATACTGGCACATGTCGCCAGAATATGCTCTTAGGTGGTTCAGTGGGCAACCCGTGCCATCGAATTGATGTAGCTCAGGACATTTGAACTTAGCTGGGAGCTGGATGTCCGAAAAGAAGCAGAGGCTTTCGAGCGTAGCCTCGTTCTGCACTGTACTGGGCTGGACCTGTTTGAGGAGTTCTCTCATGGTGGCCATTTCTGCCCTGTTTTCTTCTCTTACTGTTGCCAATTTTCCTTCAAACCGCGCTTCCTGAGTTCTGTACCAATCTTCGTCATCCTGCCCCAGTTGAGCCGGTGCAAACTGATCTCGCCGCGTGATGGGGAAAGGCGCCGCTAGTGGTGGCTGTGGTGGTGCCTCGGGAGGAGGATGCCCCGGGTACAGTGGTGGTGCCATCTCTGCCTGTGGTGGGAGATGTGGCTGTGGCTGCTGGGTGGCCGGTACTGCGGGTGGAACTTGCTTCAGCTCCCTTAGTTCTGCCATTAGCTCCTGGATGACGGACCCCATGCCGTCAATTCGCTGTTGCATCTCATTCACTACTGGCCCATGGCTAGATTCTGCCGAGTGTTGCCCCGGCGGTGTCTGCTCTCCTTGTTGGTCCATATCGGGCCTTTTCCTTGATCTTAACAGGTATGGACTTCTGCAAGCACTTTCTTGGTACCTTAGGGACAGTTAACAAGCATTAGTGCAATTTTTTCATGAATACACAACTTTATCTGATTTATTTATTTTGTTTTCTGATATGTTTTGCCTAACTGATCTATTTTAGCTACCCGTAGGTAACAAGGGGAGAGAACCTGATTTTTGAAAACTGGTCTATTTCAGACGCTCGGAGGCGACTGGGAAAGAGAACCCTAGTGACCGAATCTATTTTAGCTACCCGTAGGCAACTGGGAGAGAGAACCCTAATTTTGAAAACTGATCTATTTTAGACGCTCGGAGGCGACTGGGAAAGAGAACCCTGATGACCGAATCTATTTTAGCTACCCGTAGGCAACTGGGAGAGAGAACCCTATTTTTGAAAGCTGATCTATTTTAGACGCTCGGAGGCGACTGGGAAAGAGAACCCTAGTGACCGAATCTGTTTTAGCTACCCGTAGGCAACTGGGAGAGAGAACCCTATTTTTGAAAACTGATCTATTTTAGACGCTCGGAGGCGACTGGGAAAGAGAACCCTAATGACCGAATCTATTTTAGCTACCCGTAGGCAACTGGGAGAGAGAACCCTATTTTTGAAAACTGATCTATTTTAGACGCTCGGAGGCGACTGGGAAAGAGAACCCTAGTGACCGAATCTGTTTTAGCTACCCGTAGGCAACTGGGAGAGAGAACCCTATTTTTGAAAACTGATCTATTTTAGACGCTCGGAGGCGACTGGGAAAGAGAACCCTAATGACCGAATCTATTTTAGCTACCCGTAGGCAACTGGGAGAGAGAACCCTATTTTTGAAAACTGATCTATTTTAGACGCTCGGAGGCGACTGGGAAAGAGAACCCTAATGACCGAATCTATTTTAGCTACCCGTAGGCAACTGGGAGAGAGAACCCTATTTTTGAAAGCTGGTCTATTTCAGACGCTCGGAGGCGACTGGGAAAGAGAACCCTAGTGACCGAATCTATTTTAGCTACCCGTAGGCAACTGGGAGAGAGAACCCTATTTTTGAAAGCTCTGAGCTCTATGTTTTGGGTGTTTTTAAACACTTGCCGGGTTTTGCGATCTCCATGGGGGGATGCAAATAAAGGAGATTAGGCGGTCGCAACGACCAGGAATATTGTAATTATTTAAGAAGAGGTGGTCTGTCTGAGACCGAGTTGCCCTATTGGAGGGAATTAATTCTTCTATTCCAAGTTTTTGTTTTGTTAAAATTTAAACAAAATGAAACCATGCTTCAATTAAGAGGCGCCGCCGCGGCGCCGAGTATATCATGCTGATGCACACCCTCGTCCACTCTACCAGTAACTATGCCCTCAGTCCCTTAGTGATTGGGCCAGTCAGACTGCTTAGGTTGCCTTGGATCGGGATTCTCTGCGGTTCCCCAAACTGTCTCAGAACCCGAATCGGATAGTATGGCACAGCATGGGTAAGACCTATCAAGGCAAGTCCCTCTCTCTTCTTGAAGGCTATGATGGGGGTGTAGGTGACGTTGTATGTGCCCCACCATCGGATATTTGTTTCTCCCTTTAGGTGGAGAAAGTGGTTAAACCAATCCTCACGAGTTGGTAGGTCGGGTTGGATCTCTCTTTGAGCTAACCAATGAATGTTGTCTCGGACTAGGCCGTAATGTGCACTGACAGGTGATGACACCATCAGGTGGTCTTGGAGCCAAATGTGGAGAAGGGGAGCGCACCCTTGAAACCTCCGGGTTCCATTTTTGGACAAAGTTAGGGAGTGAAATAACTGAGCCAGGATCAGTGGCATGATTCGGTATCTTGCCCTGAGTTGATCCACAATTTCCATGAGGGCCAAATTAATGGTGTCTCCCCCAGTTGGAAAGAAGATTTGCGACAGAACCACAAGGGTGAAGGTGTCAAACCAAGCCCGGGGTCTTTCCTGCTTTTTGTTTCTTATCTTTTCAGCAAGGAATGTTTTAGAGACCCTGGTGAATGCCTTGTCACCTCCTAAGGTATGGAATTCTCCCCTTGAGAGGCTGAAGAAAGCACAAGCTTCATTCTTGTAGCTATCTTTGAGGCTCGGCCTAGCGGGTTCTCCTAAATCGCGAAATCGGAGGAACAGGTCAAATTCGTCAATTGTGGGTGTCAACTCATTGATCCCGAATCGAAATACTGACAATTGGGGGTCCCAGAAAAGCAGGGCTGCTTGGATCATATCCCAGTTGATTGGCACCTTTAACAGGGACAAAGTCAGTCCCATGTGGTATTTGTGCTCCCATTCAGTTTGTTCACTCCCTCGGAGCTGCTCTGTCCAAGAACGGATCTAGGGGGTATCCCAGGCGCACTTCTCTATCCTAGGGAAACGGGTTCTCTCGGCTGAGGATGAGGATGCCATGCCAACTATCCGATCGAAATTCCAAATCAATTGGAGGTTCCACATCAAACTCTCAATCAGTCCTAAGACATGCATAAGCAAAGGAAAGACCACTAGCAATCCTAGCATGCTTCAAAATCAAAGTCAAAATTAAAGCAGTGCAGAAATTAACTCAGGCACACATGGTGTGTGGTCCTAAGGGTTGGAGCCAATGAAGGCGCGACTCCTAGACATACTTGTGTAGAGGAGCACTCTCAAGTCCAATCAGTCTTTCTGTCTTTCATCTGTTCTTTCATCTGCTTTCGGTGTCGGACCACAGCAAAAATTACAACTTGCCATCAAGGGCGAAAATTTACAAGACATTTACAAAGCTGCAAAGAATTCATCCTTAAGGCTATTGGGAGCCAAAAGGACGGGTACAAATTGCTTTTGAATCAGGTAGGCTGAAAATTCCTAGATCTAGGGTTTAGTGTCCCTGTGCTGATCTGGCATGCTCTCATCTGCTTGTCTGATCTGGCCGGCTTTCATCTGCTCTAAAAGACCAACCTGAACTTGAAGTGCTCCTAGCGGACTCTAATGGGTCAGGACCCATAGCGCATAGGACTCCATGCATGGACCTGGGGTGGTTCCCCTGATCAAAGTTAGGTTAGCTTCCTAAATTAGGGCTAAGGTAGCCCATGATCTAGGGTTCACTCAATTTTGATGCAAAGGCGGGGGTTGCTGCCCCTGATGGACTCTGAATTTTATTCCAATTTTATTCATCATTCATATCCTACTCACCCTCTCATGCTCAACGCAAGGTTTGTTCAGAAACGTTAGGTGGGGAAGGATACCCAGCCCGAGACATAAGCCTACAAGGGTCTGGACCAGTACTGGATCCCCGCGTGCCACGGCAAGAAACCAGTGGTGCTAGTGGACTCCAGAAACTGGGGGGATGGGTTTACCCTGCTTTCCCCAGCAAGCCACGGGAGCGTAGGTGCTAATACCATCCCAAAGATCAGTTTATAGTAAGAAGAAGGGTAGGCTGCTAGAGAGGTCTAAGTTTCGGTAAAGAAGTTGCAATATCCGTCTCTCTTATCTACAAAAGGTCGGATCATTCACGCATCCTCCGTCGTGCGTGTCACCCCACGCAGTTATATCACTCACAATGCGGGAATCGAAATCCTAAACCTACGCAATCATCCATCCACGGTGTGGTGGTGTGCCCGTGAGTGCAGTTGGGCTGCGTGCTGTGCTTATACGGGTGAGTTTTGTCTGGATTTAGGTGATAAAGGAATCCCTTCTTCCTCGTATAGTAAAGTGCGGAATTGGCACGTTTTACGATGTCCTGGGAGAATCCCCAGGTAAGTGGAGGGTCACAGGGGACCACTTAAATTCCACTTACCTTAGGCAATTATCGCGTCCTTGTGACAGGATTCCCCAGAATTACGTATTTACGTGTATTCCGTACCTTGCTAAACGGGGGTAGCAAGAATTCCTAAATATCGCCTAAGTCCCTCTTATGCTGACTCGGTCCTAAACAGGGTCCTACTGGGCTGAGTGGTCCCCAGCAGAGTCGCCAAGCTGTGCGCGCGTGGGAAACGCGGCACGGGGTAATTCGGAGTCGCCACCGCCTGATGGGGTGCAGGCGGACACCTGGGTGCCTAATCTTGTCTAATTAGGGCGCTTGGGTCTGCGGCTTGAGATTCTAAGGTTGGTTTTCGGTTACGGGTTGGGGAAGTCCGTAGACACCCCAATCCGCCCCGTCGGATGACGGGTCCCGTGGGTTCCCTATCTTGAGTCAGCTTTTCTTCACTTTGGTTCTCACCCGATTCCTAATCCCGCATGTAATCCAGATTGAGTCTTGGCGGGATCACCTGAGTTGGTGTGGATCCCTTTAGTTGATTTTATCTTTTCTTGCTTAAGTGATCTGGGTCTGATTGGGTGGGCCCCGTTGGAAGGCCCACGGTGTCCTTGGTGGGCTTTGGTAAGCCCATGTGCCCCTGGTGGGCCTCCGCCTAGCCTAGGAGGCCCTGTGGGCTTTGGTTTAGTGAGCTGGTTTTATTAACATTCAAGTTTAAAGCTTAAGTAGTTTTCATGCAGGTGGTGGGCCGGATCGGTTTGTGGGCCCCTCAGGTGGGCCCCCACGGTGGCCAAGTAATTTTGGGTTATTTTATTTAATTCTACCAAGATGGGCTGGTCACTGGGCTTGGGGCCCATGATCCAGGTTTCGGGCTTTGAAAGCCCAGTGCTTCAAAGTTTAGGGCTTGCACCCTAACTTGGTTCGGTTAGCGGCTTTGGCGGGCCCGACAGGCCCTAGCCCATGGTCTCGGCCAAACCACGCAATTTATGCATTCATTCATCTCAAGGTGCGGGCGGGCCGCATTGGGCTTGGCCCACTCGGTTCAATTAGTCTATTTTGCTTAGGTTATTTGATCCACATGCTTTGGTCCATTGGGCTTGGTGGGCCCCGTTGGAAGGCCCACAAGTGTGCCGGGTCGGACCGGTTGGTCCGAGTCCCAAGTTGGGTTTCCGGGTGGCCCGGAAACCCTATCGGTTCAATTAGTTTACTTCAACACATACCAAAATTCGGTAATACAACAGAATGTATAAAAAAACAGGCTTCTGTGTGCATCCGGCAACTCAGGCCGGACACACAGGGTCCATAGGTGATCCGGCCAGTGTATCCGGATACACAGAGGCCATAGGTGATCCGGCCTGAGTATCCGGATCACCCTGGAATTGGCCTTTTTGGGTTTTGGCCTTTTGGGACTGATCCCAGGAGCTCCCAGGGGCATGTTAAGGGTCTTGTGGGCTCCTGGATGAGCCCACGTATGTTCAGGCTGGATGGAGAAGCCCTCCTTGGCTTCTTTCCTGGCTTCCAGCAAGAGGGAGGGGGAATGGGGGGCATGCTTGCATGTAAAAAAAAGGGATCAGTGATCCTTCAGTCAAGGGAATGTGGCCATGGCTACCTAGCATATTATCATCCAAAAGATCATCACATGCATGCTTAGACAATAGGAAACAATCATGTAGGGCTAGGGGATCATGGAACATGCTTGCATATACATCTAGCGTACTCACATGGACTGATTTTCAAATGACGAAGACAGCAGCTATCATGTCATGGAAGGCCTGGTCTAATATGTAATGTACACAACAGTAGACAAGGGCCCATACGGCTCTAGCATACATGCCACTACGCGTGTAAGAGAAAACACGAAGAAGATAGAGAAACAGCGAAGTCTAAGCTCCCGCCTCATGCTTAAAACGAAAAAAAAAACTAGAAGAAAGGGAAGAGAAGGGGGCTTATGCCGGGGTACATCATGTGAGCCAAGAGATGAACATGCTCATCTGAAAAACTACTAACATATGAGACTTAAAACAGTGGCTAAAACATGCTAAAAATGGGGCAAAAGGAAACTCCCATGCTTCTTTGAGAAGCCCACGTGGGCTCTTTACCCGTGGTGGCATTCATGCCATGAAGGGATGGTAAACGCATGGTTAGAACACCATGGCAATGAACTCAAGCAAAGGATGAAAACCAACTTAACAATAATTTTGGAAAATTCCTAGTTTAATATATATGCAATACAAGGCCGTTAGGAACCTCACCTGGTGGTCCTTGATCTCCTGAGCAACGTGAGGGTGCTTCCTTGGAGCTGGACAGCAAGCAGGAGCAGCTTCCTTCTTAACAACAGCAACAGCCTCCTCTTCTTCTTGTTGGGTTGTAGGTGGAGACGAAGGAGGAAGAGAGGATGAGAATGGCTTGGATGGTATGGAGATGGGATGGAGGGCCAAAGGAGCTTGAAGAGGGAGGGATTCGGGTGAGAAAAAGTGGGAGGAGAAAGCTCCAAACAGCCAAGAAAAGCCAGCCCATGGAAATGAGCTGCTGTTTGCTATTTATAAGCAAACTTAATGTATCCGGACTTCAAGTCCGGATACACTAAGGCTCCTTTGTATCCGGACTTCAAGTCCGGATACACTAATGCTCCTTTGTATCCGGTCTTCAAGTCCGGATACAAACATAATCATTCGAAAATTAAATGCCGCTGCGGATTTGTCGGGCGATCGGCGCGGATCTCGCGCGAATATCTTGATGTATCCGGTCTTCACGTCCGGTCATGAAGGGAAGCTAGTGTATCCGGTATATGTGACCGGATACAAATCGGAAAATTACGGATTTGCCCTTCGACTTGACCGATTTGACCGATTCGACCAATTTGACACTTTTGGATATCTACGGATTGCCCCGTACGAATTTTTGTTTAGTCCTTGAGATTTTTGGATATTCAAGATTTAACCCCCGAGATATTTTGCTGCGTTGGCTGCCACGTGTGCAATTCCTGCGCCACGTGTGCAGTTTCCGGCATTTGCCGCCCGGAAACTTCAACAGCTTATATCTCTTTCATCTGATCTCCGATTTGAGCAAACTCAATTGCGTTGAACTCGTATCGGAGCCCTCTATTCAATGACATAGGGTTAAGCACTTGGCACGGGGTTCGAGGAAAAGTCAACTTTCGGCTCATCCTCAAGTTTGACCGCCCGCAGAACCCTCATCCGGACTCCGATTCTAGCAAACTCAGTTGCGTTGGAACCGTGTCGAGATTCTCTATCCATTGAGATAAAGCAAGGTGGCCAAATTTTATCTGATTAAAAGGTCAACTTTCCACCCCTCAGGGTTTGACTTTTTAGCCGGGTTTTGCATTTCTGGCTTTTCGGGAGCGCAAAAATGAGGTGCTTACAGGTTGGTCTCTCGACCCAATAAAATGCGAATAATTTAAAATTTTTCCTACTACGAGCGGAAGTGATATACAGTTCACGCTTGTGCGTATTAAGTGTGTAATTGTATAAAAGAATCCAAAAGTGTGTAATTGGACTAAAATAGTAATATGGTTGTTACAAAATGGTGGGTGACTAATCACTCCTCTCAAATAGAAGGTTTACAATCCAAAAGTATAACAAAATAAATCAACAACCTAGTTAGGCCTATAAAAGTCTTCCTCTCTATACCTAGGTGCCTTATCCTTTCCTCGATCCCCGGTCCGATCCTTCACACCGGACGTTGACGACTCTGAAAATAAGATGGTAAAGCAACTGTGAGACGAATGTCTCAATAAGCAACACATGCATGCTCAGTGAAAACACAGTTTATGTAAAACCCCGGAATTTTTAGAAATTGGAATTAAGATTTAAAATTATTAAATAAAAACAAATAGAGGAAAAAAAATCATTTGGTTGAATGGGTTCATTTAGTTTAGTGGGTTAAAAGGGTTTGTTTAGTTTAGTGGTTCAATGGGGTTGGTTCAAGTTAATGAACTGGCTCATTGGTTCCATGGGTTAAAAAAAAAAACTTAAGCAATTGACGAATTGGGCATTTGGGGTTTTGGAGCTTGGTTCATTAGGGTTAGAAGAAGGAAGCGAGAGAAGACAAAATCTTTGGAGAAGAAGAAGAATAGGAAGAGGGAAAGCAATCGTTTTCCCTTGGTCGTTCGTGGGAAGAGAGAAAGAAATCGAGTGGAAGAGAAGAGGAGAAGAAATCGTGGAAGAAGGAAAATGAGTGGAGGAAGAGAGAAAAGAGAATAAATCGAGTGAAGGAAAGGAGAGAAAGAAAGAAGGAGAAGAAGGAAAAGAGAAGAGGAAGAGGAAAATAGAGAGACTGGGTGTGGATTTTGGCAAAAATCGGTAAGTAGCATAGTTTATACGAATTAGTCAATTTTCCTTGGTTTTTTTTTCTGATTTCTGTTTGCTCATTCGACCACTGTTGAGTTTGCGATGGAATCCTGTTTTGATCAATTTCCATTTGATTACTGTTTGGTTCTGGTTATTTCTATTTCTGTCGATGTCTGTTGGGTTTATGTTTCTGTCGATGTATGTTGGGATTCTGTTTCTGTCGACTTCTGATGGGTTTCTGTTTCGTTGGATTTCTGTTTTGATCTAAGCATGTATTAGATTAAAGTGGTTGTTAGACTGGAACCCTTGTTTCCATACTTGGCAGCCTGAGATTTTTCGGTTATTCTAATTATAAAAAGCACAAAATAAGGAATGGAAGATATTGGGTTTGTCTCATGATTCATGAGCATGTTTATGAGCTAAAGAAAATGCTGTTTCATAGTTGTTGCTATGTCGATAAAAGAAAAGAAAAGAATGATGTATATATATATTGCCTTTTAATCTTGAACCTAATATTTAGATTTTGCAGTCAAGTGAGCTAAGGCCTTGATTTAAGGAAAAATGCTTCACACCAGCACATGCTAACCAAGTATAATCCTAGTTCCTAAACTGCTACTCCATGGAATAAGATATGTATATCTAATTGTAAAATAATCGGCATGCATGTTTTGGAAATACTTGTCATTAAAGCCAACTTGGCATCTTTTCTTCCTTTTATTCTGTAGAAGAACAATGAACAGCCCATCCACCACCTTTCACTTTTCCCTGTTTCGATGCTATGCTTTATTGTTATTAGCTTTTATTGGGAGCTTGGATTCTTGTAAACATAATACACTTTTATCATCCCTCATACCAAAAGCCATAAAAGAAAACTTAATTGAGTCTCTTTTCCCTTTTACAACTGTCATTTTCCCTATTAATAACTTCCTTTCAACTGAGATTCTGGAATTATGAAATGAACAACCTTGGTGTATTCTATTATTGAATTTAAACAAAAAAATCAATGAAAACTCAATTTGTTGTAAACTAAGAAGTTATTGCCTTGAGGATTGAGGTCCTATGCAGTGTAAGAAATCCTATGGCTTGGGTCTTTGGAATGTGAATTTCTATTGTGTTGGGATGAGGTAACATAGGGCAGTGTGGCTCCCTCATCAGGTATTGTGTTGGGATGAGGTAACACAGGCCCAGTGTGGCTCCCTCATCGGGTATTGCGTGTGTAATTTATAATCTTGTCCAGCATGTGATACACGGTTCTGGGGGGTTGAGGACGGTAGTTCACCCTAGCTCATGAGGGGCCAGGGGTTGTGAACTTGCATCCTCCTCGGAATGTGCCACAGCAACCCGAAAAGTCAACTAGATGGTCTCAGTGAGATCACTAACTCAATGGTCTAATAGAGATCACTAACTCGGTGGTCTGAAGAGATCACTAACTTACTATGGTTGGACTGGGTTGTACTTGCCAGCTCATGAATGTCTCATGCTTGAGTGCTCCGCTTTGGAAGAGCGATCCTAGCTAGATCTTTCCATTGTAAGTCATTAGGTGGTGAATTGGACAAGTGAATTAAATCATTGTTATTACATGAGATTTTGCTAAGATTGTGGTTTGGACTAATCTGATTTTATCTGTTTTATGATTCTACAGAATTCAAAATAATGTCATTACATGATATTGATATAGATTTAGCATGAGTTGCCAAAGTTTGATGGTATATTACATTATCATGCTATTTTACTGTTTGAAACTGCATAAAATGTTCTTATCATGCATTATGCTACTTACTGAGACGTTAGTCTCAAGCGTGTTTTGTTTTTACCGGTTTTGTTTTCAGATAAATCTGCAGAGCGACCACAAACTGAGGTAGGCAGAACTAACGAGCCGGATGACGACTACAACCCAGAGGATTATTATTATCCTGGATAGGGTTGGGCAGTATTTTTTGTGTAGTCGTCTATTTTTGGATTGTGTATAAATTGTAAATGAGAAAGAGAGAAAGGAAGTGAAAACCTTAGTAAACTTTACTTTAAATCTGTAGATGTTGGATGGTTTAGTTTTTTTTTTATGTATATTGTCTATATGTTTTGTGTTTATCAGGTCTTGGTTTGAGGGCTTAGCCCATTCTTATAAATACAGGCGTTATATAGCCGTTTTTCCGAAAATTTTTGGATTAAAATATAACTGTTTGTTTAGTTTTCAAAACTTAAAAATGCGTTTCTGGGACCTCACCTGATGTCAAGGAACCGACATATACCTTTAATGAACATGTCTGGGTCCGGGGCATCACAGTTTATGCAGATATCATTCGATGAAACCATGACATGTGGGTAGTTTTAATACTACGAAAACAACTGCAACTTAGCGTCATACAATAAGTGCAAGCATGTGCATAAGTGTACAAGTAATCCATTTAATAAACACATGTCCATGTATTCTTATCACTTGTTAATTAGTTTGTTTAGTATATTATGCACATGACCTAATTTAGCTTCACCGATTCCACATGGTGGCTAGGCATCCACGCTGATTACCCTTGACATGGGCATCCATATGCCGATTACCCTTGACATACAGGCATCCATTACCAATTCCCCGTAGCAAATGGGCATCGGCCACCAATGTTGCTGGTGCCGGGATGATATAAGCAATGCAATAATAGTAACAACAACACTTGGTCATGGCATTCATATACAAACAATCCTATTTAAGTTTATGGATCCATAGCTTAAGGGTTTATTATTCAAATATTTGGTTCATCATTTCCACATCAAGTGTAATATGCATTCATGCATGAAAATCCTTAAGGGTAGCCTATGGCCTTACCCGAGTCAATCTTGGGCCAAGCCCTCTTTCATTTCTCATGGAATCTCGGGCCACTACCCTCCATATAGTACAACAATAACGAGCCAACGCCCTTCATATCATGTTAACAACATGTATGGCATGCTAGACAAATGGGCCAATGCCCAAATATAAATTGCATGCTTACAAAGGTAATCAAATAATAACATATGCATTTTCAACAGAGAACCTTACATTTCATGGCCTACTTGGCAATCTAAGCCCCAACTCTCTGAATATAGGTGCAAATTGAATTTGGCTTTGGTTTTCTATTTCCAAAGGTCATTTGGAAGGTGTTTCAAGTGGTAGAATCGAATTATCCCACTTCTATAAGAATCTGAAACATAAACTCTCTATAAATCCTAGTTTAGGGAAAATGTACCCAAAATCTTTGTTATTTCGAATTTTGAAGTAATTCTAGTTGGTACACTTCCTAAACACCTAAATCCTACTTGTACATTGGTTGGATTCCAATAAAAACAATCCGTCATTTAATTTGGGCTGAAATCCAAATTTTTGGAAATTCTGTTCAGGTTGCTCGAAGGGACGCTCAAGCGGTGCTTCGGGTGCTCGGCTTACCTGGGAAAATAGCTCTCGGGTTTGGAAATTTTAGAAAGCACAAGCGGGGCCCTCGCATTCGTACTCGAGCGGCAATGAGTGGCCTCGCCTGCTAAGTAAGTCATATGCGAATGCCTGAGAGATCGCTCAAGCGGCGGTTCGGGCACCCTCGCAATTTCTCAGGTTCGCGAAAATCCGAATTTTTCCCAATTCTAGGTTTTGTCAAATCTCATTCCTTTTTATGATTTTTGGTCTCTAAATTGTCTCTAGCATGTGTTGTTACCTATTTCTTACAAAACCCCTAACAAAAATCCCTCCTATTTATAAGGATAAACAAATCTATACTCAAACCCCAAAATATACATGTTTCATACGAAAATGGGGAAAATCAGAAAAATAGGTTAGGGTGGTGTTGCTTACGTTTTCTAAGCAAGTTTGCAAACCTTCTTGCTTCCTAATCAACCCACGAACAGCACCTCTTTGTGTTTCTTGAGTGATCCTCCTCAAATCTCCAAGCTCCTTCCCAAATGAAGATCACACTACTTGGATTTTCTTCTTCCTTTCTTGCAACAATCTCTCCTCTTCAGTAACTAACAAGTGATGGAGTTAGTGAGGAGATGAAGAGAGTAGAGAGTGGAAGAGGAGAAGAGAGAAATGAAGAGAAGGGAATGGGAGTGGAAGTTGGGTTCATACGAATGGGGCAAATGGGCTTTCTCATACTTAGGCAATTTCCCCCAAATTCTCCAAGGCATTTCCAGCTTTGCCCTTCTCCTTCAAACACCAAGCTTATTTCATCTTTGCCATTCTCCTCCTAGTTGCACACAACAAACCACCACTTAGCTATTCTTCTCACATTAATAAATTAATCTGGCAATCCTAGAAATTTCTCAAAGAAGGAAAGCTTACCTTTACCCTTCTCTGGTAAACTGGGACTTAGCCACTTGGCTGGCTTCAAGTCTGGGTTTCTCTAGCTTCCTACACAATAAATTACTCTGTTTAGGGTGTGCTATTGATAAAGAAGTCCGGGGTTTCACAATCAGATTGAAGGAAAAACATGAATGAAACAATAACTAGATAATCAGAGTGCGCTACAATCCCAAATTGAAATAGATACTATAGCAATATAGCTTTAAACTCACATAAACCAAGCAACTACCCGCTAGTATCGTCCTCTTCAAGAGTAGCTGAAAACAAAACAAAACAAAATGGAATGAGATACGAATATCCCAGTAAGCAGCATATGCATGCTCAAATACATTTTTCATAGTTATAAAACGTGGATCGAATATAACGCATGTAACAGTGGCGATAACACGATTAATCCAACTAATCCCACAAATATCCAACAGTCAAATTGTAACGCCCCGAACCCGGGTCAATGCAAAACCAACATC